>JAGQAX010000006.1:11148755-12369682 GCA_019142605.1 Cephalopholis sonnerati
ATTTTGGACGACATACTATACTATGAAGTTTTTTTCACAATTTTGGACGACATACTATACTATGACTGTTTTTTCATAATTTTTGGACGACATACTATACTATGACTGTTTTTTCACAATTACGGAGACATACTATACTATGACGTTTTTTCACAATTTCGGACGACATACTATACTATGACTTTTTTTCATAATTTTGGACGACATACTATACTATGAATTTTTTTCATAATTTTGGACGACATACTATACTATGACTTTTTTTCATAATTTTGGACGACATACTATACTATGACTTTTTTTCATAATTTTGGACGACATACTATACTATGACTTTTTTTCATAATTTTGGACGGACATACTATACTATGACTTTTTTTCATAATTTTGGAGGACATACTATACTATGACTTTTTTTCATAATTTTGGACGGACATACTATACTATGACTTTTTTTCATAATTTTGGACGACATACTATACTATGACTTTTTTTCAAATTTTGGACGACATACTATACTATGACTTTTTTTCATAATTTTGGACGACATACTATACTATGATTTTTTTTCACAATTTTGGACGACATACTATACTATGATGTTTTTTCATAATTTTGGACGACATACTATACTATGATTTTTTTCACAATTTTGGAGGACATACTATACTATGACGTTTTTTCATAATTTTGGACGACATACTATACTATGACTTTTTTTCACAATTTTGGACGACATACTATACTATGACTTTTTTTCATAATTTTGGACGACATACTATACTATGACTTTTTTTCATAATTTTGGAGGACATACTATACTATGACTTTTTTTCATAATTTTGGACGACATACTATACTATGATTTTTTTCATAATTTTGGACGACATACTATACTATGAATTTTTTTCACAATTTTGGACGACATACTATACTATGACTTTTTTTCATAATTTTGGACGACATACTATACTATGACTTTTTTTCATAATTTTGGACGACATACTATACTATGACTTTTTTTCATAATTTTGGACGACATACTATACTATGACTTTTTTTCATAATTTTGGACGACATACTATACTATGACGTTTTTTCATAATTTTGGACGACATACTATACTATGATTTTTTTCATAATTTTGGACGACATACTATACTATGACTTTTTTTCATAATTTTGGACGACATACTATACTATGACTTTTTTTCATAATTTTGGACGACATACTATACTATGACTTTTTTTCATAATTTTGGACGACATACTATACTATGACTTTTTTTCATAATTTTGGACGACATACTATACTATGACGTTTTTTCATAATTTTGGACGACATACTATACTATGATGTTTTTTCATAATTTTGGACGACATACTATACTATGATGTTTTTTCATAATTTTGGACGACATACTATACTATGACGTTTTTTCATAATTTTGGACGACATACTATACTATGATGTTTTTTCACAATTTTGGACGACATACTATACTATGATGTTTTTTCATAATTTTGGACGACATACTATACTATGACTGTTTTTTCATAATTTTGGACGACATACTATACTATGATGTTTTTTCATAATTTTGGACGACATACTATACTATGATGTTTTTTCATAATTTTGGACGACATACTATACTATGATGTTTTTTCATAATTTTGGACGACATACTATACTATGATGTTTTTTCATAATTTTGGACGACATACTATACTATGACTGTTTTTTCATAATTTTGGACGACATACTATACTATGACTGTTTTTTCATAATTTTGGACGACATACTATACTATGATGTTTTTTCACAATTTTGGACGACATACTATACTATGACTTTTTTTCATAATTTTGGACGACATACTATACTATGACTTTTTTTCATAATTTTGGACGACATACTATACTATGATGTTTTTTCATAATTTTGGACGACATACTATACTATGACTTTTTTTCACAATTTTGGACGACATACTATACTATGACTTTTTTTCATAATTTTGGACGACATACTATACTATGACTGTTTTTTCATAATTTTGGACGACATACTATACTATGACTTTTTTTCATAATTTTGGACGACATACTATACTATGACTTTTTTTCATAATTTTGGACGACATACTATACTATGACTTTTTTTCATAATTTTGGACGACATACTATACTATGATGTTTTTTCATAATTTTGGACGACATACTATACTATGATGTTTTTTCATAATTTTGGACGACATACTATACTATGACTTTTTTTCACAATTTTGGACGACATACTATACTATGACTTTTTTTCATAATTTTGGACGACATACTATACTATGACTTTTTTCATAATTTTGGACGACATACTATACTATGACTTTTTTTCACAATTTTGGACGACATACTATACTATGACGTTTTTTCATAATTTTGGACGACATACTATACTATGACTTTTTTTCATAATTTTGGACGACATACTATACTATGACTTTTTTCATAATTTTGGACGACATACTATACTATGACGTTTTTTTCACAATTTTGGACGACATACTATACTATGACTTTTTTTCATAATTTTGGACGACATACTATACTATGACTTTTTTTCATAATTTTGGACGACATACTATACTATGACGTTTTTTCACAATTTTGGACGACATACTATACTATGACTGTTTTTTCACAATTTTGGACGACATACTATACTATGACGTTTTTTTCACAATTTTGGACGACATACTATACTATGATGTTTTTTCACAATTTTGGACGACATACTATACTATGACGTTTTTTTCACAATTTTTGACGACATACTATACTATGATGTTTTTTCATGATTTTTGACGACATACTATACTATGATGTTTTTTTTCACAATTTTTGACGACATACAATACTATGACGTTTTTTCACAATTTTGGACGACATACTATACTATGATGTTTTTTCATAATTTTGGACGACATACTATACTATGACTGTTTTTTCATAATTTTGGACGACATACTATACTATGACTGTTTTTTCACAATTTTGGACGACATACTATACTATGACTTTTTTTCATAATTTTGACGACATACTATACTATGACGTTTTTTTCACAATTTTGGACGACATACTATACTATGACTTTTTTTCATAATTTTGGACGACATACTATACTATGACTTTTTTTCACAATTTTGGACGACATACTATACTATGACTTTTTTTCATAATTTTGGACGACATACTATACTATGACTTTTTTTCACAATTTTGGACGACATACTATACTATGATGTTTTTTCATAATTTTGGACGACATACTATACTATGACTGTTTTTTCATAATTTTGGACGACATACTATACTATGACTGTTTTTTCACAATTTTGGACGACATACTATACTATGATGTTTTTTCATAATTTTGGACGACATACTATACTATGACTTTTTTTTCATAATTTTGGACGACATACTATACTATGACTGTTTTTTCACAATTTTGGACGACATACTATACTATGACTGTTTTTTCACAATTTTGGACGACATACTATACTATGACTTTTTTTCATGATTTTGGACGACATACTATACTATGACTTTTTTTCATAATTTTGGACGACATACTATACTATGATGTTTTTTCATAATTTTGGACGACATACTATACTATGACTTTTTTTCATAATTTTGGACGACATACTATACTATGACTTTTTTTCATAATTTTGGACGACATACTATACTATGACTTTTTTTCATAATTTTGGACGACATACTATACTATGACTTTTTTTCATAATTTTGGACGACATACTATACTATGACGTTTTTTCATAATTTTGGACGACATACTATACTATGACTTTTTTTCATAATTTTGGACGACATACTATACTATGACTTTTTTTCACAATTTTGGACGACATACTATACTATGACTTTTTTTCATAATTTTGGACGACATACTATACTATGATGTTTTTTCATAGTTTTGGACGACATACTATACTATGACTTTTTTTTCATAGTTTTGGACGACATACTATACTATGACTTTTTTTCATAATTTTGGACGACATACTATACTATGACTTTTTTTCACAATTTTGGACGACATACTATACTATGGCGTTTTTTCACAATTTTGGACGACATACTATACTATGACGTTTTTTCATAATTTGGACGACATACTATACTATGACGTTTTTTTCATAATTTTGGACGACATACTATACTATGACTGTTTTTTCACAATTTTGGACGACATACTATACTATGACTTTTTTTCACGATTTTGGACGACATACTATACTATGACTTTTTTTTCATAATTTTGGACGACATACTATACTATGACGTTTTTTCACAATTTTGGACGACATACTATACTATGACTTTTTTTCATAATTTTGGACGACATACTATACTATGATGTTTTTTCATAATTTTGGACGACATACTATACTATGACTTTTTTTCATAATTTTGGACGACATACTATACTATGATGTTTTTTCATAATTTTGGACGACATACTATACTATGACTTTTTTTCACAATTTTGGACGACATACTATACTATGACGTTTTTTCATAATTTTGGACGACATACTATACTATGACGTTTTTTCATAATTTTGGACGACATACTATACTATGACGTTTTTTCACAATTTTGGACGACATACTATACTATGATGTTTTTTCATAATTTTGGACGACATACTATACTATGATGTTTTTTCACAATTTTGGACGACATACTATACTATGACTTTTTTTCATAATTTTGGACGACATACTATACTATGACGTTTTTTCATAATTTTGGACGACATACTATACTATGACGTTTTTTCACAATTTTGGACGACATACTATACTATGATGTTTTTTCATAATTTTGGAAGACATACTATACTATGATGTTTTTTCATAATTTTGGACGACATACTATACTATGATGTTTTTTCATAATTTTGGACGACATACTATACTATGACTGTTTTTCATAATTTTGGAGGACATACTATACTATAACTTTTTTTCATAATTTTGGAGGACATACTATACTATGACTGTTTTTCATAATTTTGGACGACATACTATACTATGACTTTTTTTCATAATTTTGGACGACATACTATACTATGACTTTTTTTCATAATTTGGACGACATACTATACTATGATGTTTTTTCATAATTTTGGACGACATACTATACTATGACTTTTTTTCACAATTTTGGACGACATACTATACTATGACGTTTTTTCACAATTACGGACGACATACTATACTATGACTTTTTTTCATAATTTTGGACGACATACTATACTATGACTTTTTTTCATAATTATGGACGACATACTATACTATGACTTTTTTTCACAATTATGGACGACATACTATACTATGACTTTTTTTCATAATTTTGGACGACATACTATACTATGACTTTTTTTCACAATTACGGACGACATACTATACTATGACTTTTTTTCATAATTTTGGACGACATACTATACTATGACTTTTTTTCATAATTTTGGAGGACATACTATACTATGACTTTTTTCATAATTTTGGACGACATACTATACTATAACTTTTTTTCACAATTACGGACGACATACTATACTATGATGTTTTTTCATAATTTTGGACGACATACTATACTATGATGTTTTTTCACAATTACGGACGACATACTATACTATGACTTTTTTTCATAATTTTGGACGACATACTATACTATGACTTTTTTTCATAATTTTGGAAGACATACTATACTATGATGTTTTTTCACAATTTTGGACGACATACTATACTATGATGTTTTTTCATAATTTTGGACGACATACTATACTATGATGTTTTTTCATAATTTTGGAAGACATACTATACTATGATGTTTTTTCATAATTTTGGACGACATACTATACTATGATGTTTTTCATAATTTTGGACGACATACTATACTATGACTTTTTTTCATAATTTTGGAGGACATACTATACTATGACTTTTTTCATAATTTTGGACGACATACTATACTATGACTTTTTTTCATAATTTGGACGACATACTATACTATGACGTTTTTTCATAATTTGGGACGACATACTATACTATGAGTTTTTTTCATAATTTTGGACGACATACTATAATATGACTTTTTTTTCACAATTTTGGACGACATACTATACTATGACGTTTTTTCACAATTACGGACGACATACTATACTATGACTGTTTTTCATAATTTTGGACGACATACTATACTATGACTTTTTTTCACAATTTTGGAGGACATATTATACTATGACTTTTTTTCATAATTTTGGACGACATACTATACTATGACTTTTTTTCACAATTACGGACGAAATACTATACTATGACTTTTTTTCACAATTTTGGACGACATACTATACTATGACGTTTTTTCACAATTACGGACGACATACTATACTATGACTTTATTTCATAATTTTGGACGACATACTATACTATGACTTTTTTTCATAATTTTGGACGACATACTATACTATGACTTTATTTCATAATTTTGGACGACATACTATACTATGACTTTTTTTCACAATTACGGACGACATACTATACTATGACTTTTTTTCATAATTTTGGACGACATACTATACTATGACTTTTTTTCACAATTAACGATGACATACTATACTATGACGTTTTTTTCATAATTTTGGACGACATACTATACTATGACTTTTTTTCATAATTTTGGACGACATACTATACTATGACTTTTTTTCACAATTTTGGACGACATACTATACTATGACGTTTTTTTCATATTTTGGACGACATACTATACTATGACTTTTTTTCATAATTTTGGACGACATACTATACTATGACGTTTTTTTTCATAATTTTGGACGACATACTATACTATGACTTTTTTTCACAATTTTGGACGACATACTATACTATGACTTTTTTTCACAATTTTGGACGACATACTATACTATGACTTTTTTTCACAATTTTGGACGACATACTATACTATGACTTTTTTTTCATAATTTTGGACGACATACTATACTATGACTTTTTTTCACAATTTTGGACGACATACTATACTATGACTTTTTTTTCATAATTTTGGACGACATACTATACTATGACGTTTTTTCATAATTTTGGACGACATACTATACTATGACTTTTTTTCATAATTTTGGACGACATACTATACTATGATGTTTTTTCATAATTTTGGACGACATACTATACTATGACTTTTTTTCACAATTTTGGACGACATACTATACTATGACTTTTTTTCATAATTTTGGACGACATACTATACTATGACTTTTTTTCATAATTTTGGACGACATACTATACTATGACGTTTTTTCACAATTTTGGACGACATACTATACTATGATGTTTTTTCACAATTTTGGACGACATACTATACTATGACGTTTTTTTCACAATTATGGACGACATACTATACTATGATGTTTTTTCACAATTTTGGACGACATACTATACTATGACGTTTTTTTCACAATTATGGACGACATACTATACTATGATGTTTTTTCACGAATTTTGGACGACATACTATACTATGACGTTTTTTCACAATTTTGGACGACATACTATACTATGACTTTTTTTCACAATTTTGGACGACATACTATACTATGATGTTTTTTCATAATTTTGGACGACATACTATACTATGACTGTTTTTTCACAATTTTGGACGACATACTATACTATGACTTTTTTTCACAATTATGGACGACATACTATACTATGACTTTTTTTCATAATTTTGGACGGACATACTATACTATGACTTTTTTTCACAATTATGGACGACATACTATACTATGACGTTTTTTCATAATTTTGGACGACATACTATGCTATGACTTTTTTTCACAATTATGGACGACATACTATACTATGATGTTTTTTCATAATTTTGGACGACATACTATACTATGACTGTTTTTTCATAATTTTGGACGACATACTATACTATGACTTTTTTTCATAATTTTGGACGACATACTATACTATGATGTTTTTTCACAATTTTGGACGACATACTATACTATGATGTTTTTTCACAATTACGGACGACATACTATACTATGATGTTTTTTCACAATTACGGACGACATACTATACTATGATGTTTTTTCATAATTTTGGACGACATACTATACTATGACTTTTTTTCATAATTTTGGACGACATACTATACTATGATGTTTTTTCACAATTTTGGACGACATACTATACTATGACTTTTTTTCATAATTTTGGACGACATACTATACTATGACTTTTTTTCATAATTTTGGAGGACATACTATACTATGACTTTTTTTCATAATTTTGGACGACATACTATACTATGACTTTTTTTCATAATTTTGGAGGACATACTATACTATGACTTTTTTTCATAATTTTGGACGACATACTATACTATGAGTTTTTTTCATAATTTTGGACGACATACTATACTATGACTTTTTTTTCATAATTTTGGACGACATACTATACTATGATGTTTTTTCATAATTTTGGAGGACATACTATACTATGACTTTTTTTCACAATTTTGGACGACATACTATACTATGACTTTTTTTCACAATTTACGGACGACATACTATACTATGACTTTTTTTTCATAATTTTGGACGACATACTATACTATGACGTTTTTTCATAATTTTGGACGACATACTATACTATGACTTTTTTTCACAATTTTGGACGACATACTATACTATGACTTTTTTTCATCATTTTGGACGACATACTATACTATGACTTTTTTTCATAATTTTGGACGACATACTATACTATGACTTTTTTTCATAATTTTGGACGACATACTATACTATGACGTTTTTTCATAATTTTGGACGACATACTATACTATGACGTTTTTTTCATAATTTTGGACGACATACTATACTATGATGTTTTTTCATAATTTTGGACGACATACTATACTATGACGTTTTTTCATAATTTTGGACGACATACTATACTATGACTTTTTTTCATAATTTTGGACGACATACTATACTATGACTTTTTTTCATAATTTTGGACGACATACTATACTATGACTTTTTTTCATAATTTTGGACGACATACTATACTATGATGTTTTTTCATAATTTTGGACGACATACTATACTATGATGTTTTTTCACAATTTCGGACGACATACTATACTATGACTTTTTTTCATAATTTTGGACGACATACTATACTATGACGTTTTTTCATAATTTTGGACGACATACTATACTATGATGTTTTTTCACAATTTTGGACGACATACTATACTATGATGTTTTTTCATAATTTTGGAAGACATACTATACTATGATGTTTTTCATAATTTTGGACGACATACTATACTATGATTTTTTTTCATAATTTTGGAAGACATACTATACTATGATGTTTTTTCATAATTTTGGATGACATACTATACTATGATGTTTTTTCATAATTTTGGACGACATACTATACTATGATTTTTTTCATAATTTTGGACGACATACTATACTATGATGTTTTTCCATAATTTTGGACGACATACTATACTATGACTGTTTTTTCATAATTTTGGACGACATACTATACTATGACTTTTTTTCATAATTTGGGACGACATACTATACTATGGTGTTCTTTCATAATTTTGGACGACATACTATACTATGACTTTTTTTTCACAATTTTGGACGACATACTATACTATGACGTTTTTTCACAATTACGGACGACATACTATACTATGACTGTTTTTCATAATTTTGGACGACATACTATACTATGACGTTTTTTCACGATTTTGGACGACATACTATACTATGACGTTTTTTCATAATTTTGGACGACATGCTATACTATGACTTTTTTTCATAATTTTGGACGACATACTATACTATGACTTTTTTTCATAATTTCGGACGACATACTATACTATGACTTTTTTTCATAATTTTGGACGACATACTATACTATGACTTTTTTTCATAATTTTGGACGACATACTATACTATGACATTTTTTCATAATTTTGGACGACATACTATACTATGACTGTTTTTTCATAATTTTGGACGACATACTATACTATGACTGTTTTTTCATAATTTTGGACGACATACTATACTATGACTGTTTTTCATAATTTTGGACGACATACTATACTATGACTGTTTTTTCATAATTTTGGACGACATACTATACTATGACTTTTTTTCATAATTTTGGACGACATACTATACTATGACGTTTTTTTCATATTTTGGACGACATACTATACTATGACTGTTTTTTCATAATTTTGGACGACATACTATACTATGACTTTTTTTCACAATTTTGGACGACATACTATACTATGACTTTTTTTCATAAGTTTGGACGACATACTATACTATGACGTTTTTATCATAATTTTGGACGACATACTATACTATGACGTTTTTTCATAATTTCGGACGACATACTATACTATGACGTTTTTTCACAATTTTGGACGACATACTATACTATGACGTTTTTTCACAATTTTGGACGACATACTATACTATGACGTTTTTTCACAATTTTGGACGACATACTATACTATGACGTTTTTTCACAATTTTGGACGACATACTATACTATGATGTTTTTTTCATAATTTTGGACGACATACTATACTATGATGTTTTTTTCATAATTTTGGACGACATACTATACTATGACGTTTTTTCACAATTTTGGACGACATACTATACTAGGACTTTTTTTTTCATAATTTTGGACGACATACTATACTATGATGTTTTTTTCATAATTTTGGACGACATACTATACTATGCCTTTTTTTTCACAATTTTGGACAACATACTATACTATGATGTTTTTTCATAATTTTGGACGACATACTATACTATGACGTTTTTTCACAATTTTGGACGACATACTATACTATGATGTTTTTTTCATAATTTTGGACGACATACTATACTATGCCTTTTTTTTCATAATTTTGGACGACATACTATACTATGACTTTTTTTCACAATTTTGGACGACATACTATACTATGACGTTTTTTCATAATTTTGGACGACATACTATACTATGACTTTTTTTCACAATTTTGGACGACATACTATACTATGACGTTTTTTCATAATTTTGGACGACATACTATACTATGATGTTTTTTCATAATTTTGGACGACATACTATACTATGACTTTTTTTCACAATTTTGGACGACATACTATACTATGAATTTTTTTCACAATTTTGGACAACATACTATACTATGATGTTTTTTCATAATTTTGGACGACATACTATACTATGACTTTTTTTCACGGTCTTGGACGACACACTATACTATGATGTTTTTTCACAATTTTGGACGACATACTATACTATGACTTTTTTTCATAATTTTGGACGACATACTATACTATGACTTTCTTTCACAATTTTGGACGACATACTATACTATGACGTTTTTTCATAATTTTGGACGACATACTATACTATGACTTTTTTTCATAATTTTGGACGACATACTATACTATGACTGATTTTTCATAATTTTGGACGACATACTATACTATGACTTTTTTCACGGTTGTGGACGACATACTATACTATGACTTTTTTTTCATGGTTTTGGACGACATACTATACTATGACTTTTTTTCACAATTTTGGACGACATACTATACTATGACTTTTTTTTCATGGTTTTGGACGACATACTATACTATGGTGTTTTTTCATAATTTTGGACGACATACTATACTATGACGTTTTTTCACAATTACGGACGACATACTATACTATGACTTTTTTTTCATGGTTTTGGACGACATACTATACTATGACTTTTTTTCACAATTTTGGACGACATACTATACTATGACTTTTTTTTCATGGTTTTGGACGACATACTATACTATGACTTTTTTTCATAATTTTGGACGACATACTATACTATGACTTTTTTTTCACAATTACGGACGACATACTATACTATGACTTTTTTTCATAATTATGGACGACATACTATACTATGACTTTTTTTCATAATTTGGGACGACATACTATACTATGGTGTTTTTTCATAATTTTGGACGACATACTATACTATGACTTTTTTTTCACAATTTTGGACGACATACTATACTATGACGTTTTTTTCACAGTTTTGGACGACATACTATACTATGACTTTTTTTCATAATTTTGGACGACATACTATACTATGACTTTTTTTCATAATTTTGGACGACATACTATACTATGACTTTTTTTCATAATTTTGGACGACATACTATACTATGACGTTTTTTCATAATTTTGGACGACATACTATACTATGACTTTTTTTCATAGTTTTGGACGACATACTATACTATGACTTTTTTTCATAGTTTTGGACGACATACTATACTATGACTTTTTTTCATAATTTTGGACGACATACTATACTATGACTGTTTTTTCATAATTTTGGACGACATACTATACTATGACTTTTTTTCACAATTTTGGACGACATACTATACTATGACTTTTTTTCATAATTTTGGAGGACATACTATACTATGATGATTTTTCATAATTTTGGACGACATGCTATACTATGATGTTTTTTCACAATTTTGGACGACATACTATACTATGACTTTTTTTCATAATTTTGGAGGACATACTATACTATGAATTTTTTTCATAATTTTGGACGACATACTATACTATGATGTTTTTTCACAATTTTGGACGACATACTATACTATGACGTTTTTTCACAATTTTGGACGACATACTATACTATGACTTTTTTTCATAATTTTGGAGGACATACTATATTATGATGTTTTTTCACAATTTTGGACGACATACTATACTATGACTTTTTTTCACGGTCTTGGACGACATACTGTACTATGACGTTTTTATCGTAATTTTGGACGACATACTATACTATGACTTTTTTTCATAATTTTGGATGACATACTGTACTATGACTTTCTTTCACAATTTTGGACGACATACTATACTATGAATTTTTTTCATAATTTTGGAGGACATACTATACTATGATGATTTTTCATAATTTTGGACGACATACTATACTATGACTTTTTTTCACGGTTTTGGACGACATACTATACTATGATGTTTTTTCATAATTTTGGAGGACATACTATACTATGATGTTTTTACATAATTTTGGACGACATACTATACTATGACGTTTTTTCACAATTTTGGACGACATACTATACTATGACTTTCTTTCACAATTTTGGACGACATACTATACTATGACTTTTTTTCACGGTTTTGGACGACATACTATACTATGACCTTTTTTCATAATTTTGGACGACATACTATACTATGACTTTTTTTCATAATTTTGGAGGACATACTATACTATGATGATTTTTCATAATTTTGGACGACATGCTATACTATGACTTTTTTTCATAATTTTGGAGGACATACTATACTATGACGTTTTTTCATAATTTCGGACGACATACTATACTATGAATTTTTTTCATAATTTTGGACGACATACTATACTATGACGTTTTTTCACAATTTTGGACGACATACTATACTATGACGTTTTTTCACAATTTTGGACGACATACTATACTATGATGTTTTTTTCATAATTTTGAACGACATACTATACTATGCCTTTTTTTTCATAATTTTGGACGACATACTATACTATGATGTTTTTTCACAATTTTGGACGACATACTATACTATGACTTTTTTTCACGGTCTTGGACGACATACTGTACTATGACGTTTTTATCGTAATTTTGGACGACATACTATACTATGACTTTCTTTCACAATTTTGGACGACATACTATACTATGCCTTTTTTTTCATAATTTTGGACGACATACTATACTATGACTTTTTTTCACGGTCTTGGACGACATACTGTACTATGACGTTTTTATCGTAATTTTGGACGACATACTATACTATGACGTTTTTTCATAATTTTGGACGACATACTATACTATGACTTTTTTTCATAATTTTGGACGACATACTATACTATGATGATTTTTCATAATTTTGGACGACATGCTATACTATGACTTTCTTTCACAATTTTGGACGACATACTATACTATGACTTTTTTTCACGGTTTTGGACGACATACTATACTATGATGTTTTTTCATAATTTTGGAGGACATACTATACTATGATGTTTTTTCATAATTTTGGACGACATACTATACTATGACGTTTTTTCACAATTTTGGACGACATACTATACTATGACGTTTGTTCACAATTTTGGACGACATACTATACTATGATGTTTTTTTCATAATTTTGGACGACATACTATACTATGCCTTTTTTTTCCACAATTTTGGACGACATACTATACTATGACGCTTTTTTCATAATTTTGGACGACATACTATACTATGCCTTTTTTTTCACAATTTTGGACGACATACTATACTATGATGTTTTTTCATAATTTTGGACGACATACTATACTATGATGTTTTTTTCACGGTTTTGGACGACATACTATACTATGACTTTTTTTCATAATTTTGGAGGACATACTATACTATGCCTTTTTTTTCATAATTTTGGACGACATACTATACTATGACTTTTTTTCATAATTTTGGAGGACATACTATACTATGCCTTTTTTTTCACAATTTTGGACCACATACTATACTATGACTTTTTTTCATAATTTTGGACGACATACTATACTATGCCTTTTTTTTCCACAATTTTGGACGACATACTATACTATGACGCTTTTTTCATAATTTTGGACGACATACTATACTATGCCTTTTTTTTCACAATTTTGGACGACATACTATACTATGATGTTTTTTCATAATTTTGGACGACATACTATACTATGATGTTTTTTTCACGGTTTTGGACGACATACTATACTATGACTTTTTTTTTATTATTTTGGACGACATAATATACTATGACTTTCTTTCATAATTTTGGAGGACATACTATACTATGACTTTTTTTTCACAATTACGGACGACATACTATACTATGACTTTTTTCATAATTATGGACGACATACTATACTATGACTTTTTTTTCACAATTACGGACGACATACTATACTATGACTTTTTTTTCACAATTACGGACGACATACTATACTATGACTTTATTTCATAATTTTGGAGGGCATACTATACTATGACTTTTTTTCATAATTTTGGAGGGCATACTATAATATGACTTTTTTTTCACAATTACGGACGACATACTATACTATGACTTTTTTTCATAATTATGGACGACATACTATAATATGACTTTTTTTTCACAATTACGGACGACATACTATACTATGACTTTTTTTCATAATTATGGACGACATACTATACTATGACTTTTTTTTCACAATTACGGACGACATACTATACTATGACTTTATTTCATAATTTTGGACGACATACTATACTATGACTTTTTTTCATAATTTTGGACGACATACTATACTATGACTTTTTTTCATAATTTTGGACGACATACTATACTATGACTTTCTTTCATAATTTTGGAGGACATACTATACTATGACTTTTTTCACGGTTTTGGACGACATAATATACTATGACTTTCTTTCATAATTTTGGAGGACATACTATACTATGACTTTTTTTTATAATTTTGGACGACATACTATACTATGATGTTTTTTCATAATTTTGGACGACATACTATACTATGATGTTTTTTCATAATTTTGGACGACATACTATACTATGACTTTCTTTCACAATTTTGGACGACATACTATACTATGATGTTTTTTCATAATTTTGGACGACATACTATACTATGACTTTCTTTCACAATTTTGGACGACATACTATACTATGATGTTTTTTCATAATTTTGGACGACATACTATACTATGACTTTTTTCCACAATTTTGGACGACATACTATACTATGACTTTCTTTCACAATTTTGGACGACATACTATACTATGACGTTTTTTCATAGTTTTGGACGACATACTATACTATGACTTTTTTTTCATGGTTTTGGACGACATACTATACTATGACTTTTTTTCACAATTTTGGACGACATACTATACTATGACTTTTTTTCACAGTTTTGGACGACATACTATACTATGACTTTTTTTCATAGTTTTGGACGACATACTATACTATGACTTTTTTTCACAATTTTGGACGACATACTATACTATGACGTTTTTTCACAATTACGGACGACATACTATACTATGACTTTATTTCATAATTTTGGACGACATACTATACTATGACTTTTTTTCATAATTTTGGAGGACATACTATACTATGACTCTTTTTCATAATTTTGGAGGACATACTATACTATGACTTTTTTTCACAATTAACGATGACATACTATACTATGACGTTTTTTTCATGGTTTTGGACGACATACTATACTATGACTGTTTTTTCATAATTTTGGACGACATACTATACTATGACTTTTTTCAATTTTGGACGACATACTATACTATGACTTTTTTCACAATTTTGGACGACATACTATACTATGACTTTTTTTCATAATTTTGGACAACATACTATACTATGATGTTTTTTCATAATTTTGGACGACATACTATACTATGATGTTTTTTCATAATTTTGGACGACATACTATACTATGACTTTCTTTCACAATTTTGGACGACATACTATACTATGATGTTTTTTCATAATTTTGGACGACATACTATACTATGACTTTTTTTCACAATTTTGGACGACATATTATACTATGACGTTTTTTCATAATTTTGGACGACATACTATACTATGACTTTCTTTCACAATTTTGGACGACATACTATACTATGACTTTTTTTCACGGTTTTGGACGACATACTATACTATGACTTTTTTTCACGGTTTTGGACGACATACTATACTATGACTTTTTTAATGAAATTATGATATTATAGTATGACCTTTTTATAACATACTATGGCTTGTTTTTCATGATTTTGGACGACATGAAACTATACTATAGTTTCATGAAACTATGACATACCATAGTATGACTTTTTTTTAATGAAATTATTACATACTATACTATGACTTTGTTTATGGCATACTATACTATGATATTTCTGCAAAAAATTTGATGTATTATACATCTTTTCTATTAATTTTGTGTCATGAAAATGACGAAAATGACTTTTTTTTTTACATGACTTTTTCGGACATATTTAATGTCATGCTGTATTGTCATTTAATCGATTCATTTAACGTACACTTACAGTTTTTTTTTTTTCATTCATCCTCTGTAAATTAGATTTCACAGAGTAACAGTAACTCACGGGTGTGAAAGAACATGGGAGTCCAAACTCTTATAGATATGTGGAGTTTTTATTTTAGTACATTTTATATGAAAATAGTGTCGCAGAGTTATACAACAGTTTTTGCTGTAAAACGGACATGTAGATGGATTAACTTCCTACTTAAAACATGGAAAATCCAACCAGCTGAAAACAGGAGGGAGCATGAAATAAAATGTAAAGCATTATGTCAATGAGGAGGCACACGTCCAGTAGCGTTTGCTGCACTTGCCTATACTGAGGAACGTCATGTGAAAAATGTAATGTACTGTATTTGGTTATACTGACACTGAATATGGATGTAAAAAGCTAAATGTTCTAATAACACTTTGAGCCACCACACCTGTGTGAAACACCTTCATTTTACACTCCAGGATCAGGCAAGTTGAGGAGCGAACATGAGCACAACACCTGTTTGTATCGACACGATAAAGAGCTCATAAACCAAAGCAGCAGCAGCAGCAGCAGCAGCAGCAGCTATAAAACCCTCTAGAGTTTAACCTCCAGCCTCCAGTCAACACCTGCACTCATTTCCAGAGGAAGCTCTGTGCTTTGTGCTTTTCACCTTGTGGACATGATTGTTTGTGAAACACATCTGGAGGAGGTTCCTCAGGTTCTCACATAAAGCGGGAAAAAGAAATAACGACAGAAGAATTAAGAGATTCATTTTTCCTTTAAAACATTACAGAGTATGTACAAAAATAGCGACAGCCACCATGTTACAAATCAACAAACTCTCAATTAACTTGTGACGCTACATCAAAAAAAAAAAAAAAATCTGCAGCTCCTCTTGCGGAGGACATTTTAAACTCATCAGCACAAAGAATAAGAAACAGACAGTAAAAGACAAAGGCTCATAAAACATGTATTTACATACTGTGCAGGGGGAAAAGCCTGGTTCTTGTTGTTAGGGTGTAAAAATGGCATGAATGTTGTCGTCATTCATTTATTCCCTAATATCTACCTAGTATACAATCCCCACTTCTCTTTTTTTTTTTAGCACGATTGTACAGTTTGTTACATAGTTTACAAAGGTGTAGTAAGAAACAAAAGGCTTAGACATCATTACTTACACACGCGGCCACTCCAACGAACTAAGAGAAAACTCTGTGGTACCATTTAAAAACTGCAACATGTCTAGCGTTGCGTCGATTAAACTATAATATTTCAAAAGCAGGATTAAAGGTTGAGTGTTCATGAACTCAACTGAATGTAGAGTGGCTGTAGTGGATCTAAATAGTGCCCAAAAGTTCAGTGATGCTACTCCATGCCCATGAAAACACACACTCACTCACGCACACACACACAAAGGAATTCTCCAAAAACTGATTTTTAGGTTTTTAACCCACAAAAGATGCCACTTGACTCAACGTGTTCCAAAACTGATTTTCAGTGTTTCGAACATCTTTGGGAACTTTTTAAAATTTGATGCTGTTGAAGAATTTAGTGCAAAAAGTAGTGATTTTACCGTAATGTAATTCTTTAACGTGTGCATTAGATCATAAACAATTTTATGCCTCGCTGAAATCTAATATCATACATTTTTAAACCCTACTGAAGCAGGGAAAAAGACCTAAAAACTCATTTTTGGTGGAATTCCTCTGCGATGACTCACACAGTAATATCAGTGCTTTACTACAGGTCAGTTCAACACGTTCCCTTTAAAAACATTACGTACATACTTAAATACAAAGCATCAGCTGAACCGGCTGTCTGTCTTCTACTCATACCCCGTATACAGAAACTCACCTGCTCTGCTGTCACTCGTTTTAACCCCAATGCCCTCGCGCTGATGAGACGTTCAGACTCTCAGCTCCACGTCAGTTGCACTTCCTGCCTCGGCTGTTAGATTAAACCAAATCTGAAGGTGTGAGTACAAATCTGCAACACTGAGCTTTAAAACACTTCTCTAACATGAGGAGACGTCGACCTCTCTGCCTCAGCAGGCCTCTGTCAGCCGTTACAGTCCTGTATCAGACTCAGGTCGTCTTGTTGCCGTTTGAGTTAAAGGTTGGGATGGGAGATGGAAATCCATAGTGTCGAGAAACGGTGTTTTTTCCCTCCATGTTTCCTGTTGTATTTCAAACAGTCTGGTTTGTAGCATAATGTCGCCTTGTTGCATGTTTGTTTCCTGCTCCAGCGTGAGAGGTTAAAGGTCAGGGAAGCGGCTGGGGTCTTCTTTATAGTCGTTGGGAATGGTAAAAATGGACTGATCGAACTCGTCGTAGCGGAACTCCTGAAACGTCACGGTGGCTGTGATCGTGGGAAAGACAGGGATGTCTGCAGGGAGATGTGAACACAAACACTTATTAAATGTTTGGAAACCTCGAAGAAATACTTTTATATTCATCACCTGTCTGTGGTAGATTACTTTCCATATTTATAAATGAAAAATGTGCTTACCGAGTTTGACAGGAAAGCCGGGGGGGAGCTTCATCTGAACAAACTCCCTGAGTTTATTAAAGTGCTTGAAGGGTGCGATCACCTCCAGAACATTCAACAACCTGTGGAGAACAAAAATATGAATATTGATTTCAATTTTTTTTATTTCAACAATTTCTACAACATCCATCAATTTTCATCCGCGGCAGCAGGCCAAGCAAAGCACCCCAGACGTATCTCTCCCCAGCAACACTTTCCAGCTCCTCCTGGGGGACCCCAAGGTGTTCCCAGGCCAGATGAGATATGTAATCCCTCCAGTGTGTTCTGGGTCTGTACTGGGGCCTCCTACCAGTGGGGCGTGCCCAGAACACCTCCAGTAGGAGGTGCCCAGGAGGATCCTGATCAGATGCCCAAACCACCTCAACTGACCCCTTATGATGCGAACGAGCAGCGGCTCTACTCCGAGCTCCCTCCAGATGTCCGAGCTCCTCACCCTATCTCTAAGGCTGAGCCCAGACACCCCACAGTGGAAACTAATTTCCTCCATCTCATTTTTTTGGTCACTACCCAGAGCTCATGACCACAGGTGAGGGCTGGGACGTAGATGGACCAGTTAATGAAAGCTTCACCTTCTGGCTCAGCTCCCTCTTCACCACGACGGACCAGAACAATCACACCAAACCATCGATCCATCTCACGCTCCGTTCTACCCTCACTCGTGAACAAGACCCTGAGATACTTGAACTCCCTCACTTGAGGCAGTAATCCTCTCCCAACTCAGAGAGGGCAATCCACCTGTTTCCGGCAAAGAACCACGGCCTCAGATTTGGAGGTGCTGACTCTCATCCTGACCACTTCACACTTGGCTGCAAAACGCCCCAGTGCATGCTGGAGGTCAGAGTGTCATGAAGCCAATAGAACCACATCATCAGCAAAAAGCAGAAATGCAATTTTGAGGTCACCAAATTGGACCCCCTCCTCCCCCTGGCTATGCCTCGAGATCCTGTCCATGAATATCACAAACAGGATCGGTAACAAGGGACAACCCTGGTGGAGGCCAACGCCCTCCGAGAACATGTTTGACTTTACGCCGAGTATGTGGACGCAGCTCTCACTTTGGTCATACAGGGACCAGATTTCTACGACAATATTCACTTAATTTGCTGCTTTTATCAGCACAATCAACTTCTCAAAGCTCCACAGGACAGGACGTTAACACTGACGCTGATACACAGACGATCAGTGGTTAGAAAACTAAAGTAAAATTCAAAGCTTTTAAAAACAGAAAAACAAAAACAAAACCGTTTTTAGTAAATGTCAGAAAAGGAGGAGGAAAAAATGGAAAGAATCAAATCCCATCTATAAAGTTATTTTCTGTCATTTGCACAAACTGGTAATTTCCCTTTTTATCACCACTTGGCACATGCCGGGAGAAACATTCGGCTGCCTGCATCTTAATAACAGTCTGGACGCCAGAGTTAAAGAGGAGACTCACGATTCGATGCCCAGAGGGAAGTCTTGACTCATGGCTATCGTGGCTTTGAAGTTTTTCTTGCTCTCTTTGCAGACCAGCTCTCGTCCTAGATGAGGAGCTCTGAGCGGAGAGAGAAACAACAACATCCGTCAGAGAGTAATCTCACGATGAAGAGCTTAAGGCTGTTTATTATACAGAGATCTTCCAGTGTATTTTTCCTCCAGTACTAAAACAGATGCACAAGTTATTTTCATGGAAGTAAATCTCTCTGCTTTCTGTTACTCATGTTCCTCTAAACAGTGTCTGAATGAATCAATGAGAGGAAACAACATTCTGTCACGCTGTAACTTAGATATCTGCATGTACAAATGTACGTAACATGTATGCAGCAAGAGGAGAAGACATTATAGTCTGACATGTGTGCAAACATTACATAAATAAGTTACACAATGATACTGCAGCATTACATTTGCTAGAGAAATGTGAATTATCTTAAGCCTAACCTTTGTTCCTTCATTCAAAAATCCACTGTGTCTATGAATTACAGTAACATTATTCCTCTTAATGGTCTGGTTTCCTCTGTAACACCTACTTTCCATTGTCAGCAGTAATGTATTCTTCCCAGGATATAGTGTTGGGTGACGGGGGCGTCAGAGATTGCCTCCTCGCAGGCTGAAGAGCAGAGAGATAAACAAAAACAACAAGTTAGGGGCAGATCTTAAGACCAAACTACAGCAGGGTCACACATTAAAAATATATAACTAATGAAAAACAAATGTTGAAATTCACAAACACAATAATTCCTGATTAAACTGAGTACAGTTGAACATCAAGATTAACGGAGCTGTTGGTCGAATGTGTGAGTTTAACTTAAACATTACTTTAACACATCACATTGTCTTCATTATTTCTACAGACAGATGACATGCACGGCGTACGCCACTAGAGGGCCTCAGTGCATCACTAACCCCACAGTAAACTCTGCCTGGCCTCCTCAGCATCACACACACACGCAACACAGCTTAATTACTATAATTTAGTACACCACTAAACATGTGATACCTGAGACGCGACAATATGTCACACAGTGTTCTTTGAGCTAGGTTTGTGCATAGTGTTCTGACTTCCTGAACGGCTGCATTTCTGTTCTTAATCCTTTTTCCATTCACACTTTACAGGATTTAATTTCTACCAACACTGCAGCAGCAAACAGGAGGACAGAGGAACAGTGAAGGCATCACCTCCGACAGCAGTCTGTTGCATTTACAGCTCAGTGAATGTTTGCTGAGGTGGGAACTTTACAAATGGAGGATGAACAATTCCTGTGTTTACTTTTACTTTCATTTATTTTATTTGTTCAAACATCTACAGCAAAGAAAAGGAGGGCAGGACTCTGGGAATAAACACGGAGACAAACAGAAAAACAAAAAACAAAAGCACTCAGAATATAATCTGGACCAGTGTCAAACATCGTCTATCATGGAAGAATAGATAAGCCAAAGGACGCAGTGCTTACGCTAAGAATCAAACAGTAGGATACTGAAAGCTCATCAGTCAGTCATAATTTAAAGCAGGAGCAGCTCCTCCTCGTCTCACTGGAACATTTGTTTCCAGCACTTAATAAACGTGATTACTGGAACAAAAATCCGCCCATGAATCTTTCAAAACGCTGTCCTTTCTGATGAAAACCAGAACCATCTTTCCTGATCATTTCATTATCTGCTGTGACTCTATGTGCAAACCACCCAGATGAAAACATGTAGGAGTTTCCTCCTCATATCCAATAACCCAGGCTTCTTGAGAAAAATGACTTTGACTCAGCCTTCTTGAGTAAACTGAAGGAGTTCTCCTCCAGCGTCACTTTATTTTAGGACTGGACGATCTGCTCTCACTCGCCCTGAATGAGAACTGTGGTGAGCTCCATCTATTTTCTCCTGAAGTAACCTCGCTGTTCTTGCCAGCGTTCACACTGACTCACACCAGCTGACCTCTCTTTTGTCAGCCACGGTTAAATAAGGCAACTAGGGCAGAATAATGTGGAAAAATGATGTGGATGACGAGACACCTGACGGTGCCAAGAGTCAGCTGTGTGAATCAAAATGGCGACGCTGTCTTAGTTTTCCTTCGTTCCCACCTACACTGCAGTCACCGCAGACGTGTTTTGGTGTTTCACTGTGGGCTGCGGCCTTGTTGAGCGCTCTCACACTCTGTGTATCAGCTCTGGCGTGTTGTTGTGACGAGGACAGAGTACACACAGCCTGCCGAGGCCCTGATCTGATGGTATGCCGGGCCCACCCCTCTATCATTCCATGGCACCGGGGGTTTAAGCCTTCATCCATGTGATCAATAGTGTCAAGCCCTGTTCAAAAGCCCCCCACGCTTCCCTGTGTCCACAGGCGCGGAGCTGACCCGCTCTCCCTCGCTGTGGTAAACACAGCTACGTCACAGCAGCTGCTTATTTTCCTCTCACCCACTTTCCACGGATCATTTTCCACTAGAGTGGAAGACGAAACTGCTTCCACATCGACACTGAGACTCACTAAAGCGCAGCCCGTTTTCACTTTAAACACGAGTGTGCACTGATTGAAACGAGTATAAATACACTGACAGACAACAGAGGACACTGTGAGACAGACAAAGCCCCGCACAGAACAACAGGGAGTCGACAAAAAACAACCCAGCAGTTAAAAAGCATCCATTGAGTGTTGAGAGGCTTTGACTTCACTGTGCGACTGGCTTTATGGTCGATGTTTAGACAAGGGCTTTCTAAGCAAACTCTGGAACATACTAGAGTGAGGGCACAGTGGGTGGGAGAGTCAGCCTGTGAATGTGGAGGTGCAGATTAGTGGCTTTCACCACTAGGTGGCAGTGCATGGATTCATATACATGCATGGTGGGTGACGAGGGGAGGTGGACCTGTGTCTGTGATGGGGGGCAGATTCTCATTGTTTTCATATCAGAAAAAAACATCAAAGAAACAGCGGCGTGGAGTCAGACAGGAATTTTTCATTAACCCATGCAAAGTTGACTGACGGGGTCTGACAGGAAGTCCATGCTGTCTCTACAGGATTTATCTCCGTACAGTAGTGAGAACTGTGAGGTTTGATTTGTCTGAGAGACTCGTGTCCTACCCCAAGGTTCCAGCGGGACAGGACAGTTTCAGGACTGGACTGGTGGTTTTGCTGCAGGTATAAGTAAAGAGGAGGCTTATCGACAGCAAGGCTCCAGATGGTTCTCAGTTTTACTAGAAAGCAGTGAGTCACAGAGGAACTGTACATGTGCATCTTTGCTCTGAGTGTCCAGCTGCACTCTGTTAGCCACACTTCAAGTTTCCAAGATGTCTGTGACTATTTGTCCCACTAAATGGCCCAAAAGAAGGCGACTGAATGTAGTCCAAGTTTAACCAGATAGGGCAGACTCGCTATGCGACGTCATCACTGCTCAACATCCTGTGAGAAGATAAACTGGAGGGGATGTGTAGATGAGGCACATTCATTGCAATAACCGCAGTCAAACCTGTTGAACCTGTCGTAGCTCAAACAGAAAAGTAGTAACGGTCACATACAGAGTGATGTTTCCACCACAGGAAGTTCGCTGGGGGACAAAGAAACTTTTGAGGAACCAAACCTGCATTTCCACTGGAGGAGCCAGTCACTAAATTTAGGATTGTTTCACATGTAAAACGTTTCGTTCTGAATCTAGGAGTGGCACTTTCTGATGGTTCAGTGGTGGCGTTTGTGAGGCGGAGTGTCACAGATTGTTCAGAGAATCACTCTGAGGTCATGTTTGCTCTGTGTAAACATTCAGAACATGTGATTAGAAACACCACTAAATATTTTTTCCATCATCGTTGTAATTAGCCTGATCTTCACGGTTTTTCAGATGCTGTTAAAATGCAAAAATGAATACAGGATAGAAACTTTTAGTTCCTGGTTTATTTCAGTCACAAAGTCCTGATGATCAGGGCTGACAGGAAAGCTTTGAAGCTTCACTTGTTGCCATGGTAATCAATGTCCAACTCAGTATTCAAATGCTTTGGTTTTTGCTTTGTTTTTTACTGGTGGAGGAAACTGAAAGAGGTGGCAAGTCTCAGACACCGGTAAGGCCAGTGTCCTCAGCGCAGTCATCAGGTGTTTCTCAAAGTCAAGGAAGGATCCTCAAACAGCCGAATTTCAAGGACGGCACGACCGTTTGAATGTCAAGGATCCTTCTGAATTTCACAGAGGACTGAGTCCTTCTTTCAGAGACATTTGAAGGATGCATGTGTGGATCCTCAGCGGGTATAAAATCCCCATAATGCTTTGCGCACAATTTGCTGGAAGTGAAGGCGGGACTGGACTAATATAAATACGTTATTTATTTAGATTAAGGTCTCCAGGAGTTTTTAATCATGCAAGCGTGATTTTTTTTTTGACAGAAGCCTTCATAATTTTTAGATAAGAGTTTTTAAATTAACCATTTAGAGCAGAGATGGAGCGCTAAGTGTCCACCTCCCCTCCTCCCCCACTATTCACATGATAACGACATGATAATTGCTTTCATTCTGTCAGCTTCAATTGGTGTATTTTTCGGGGGAATCATGGCAAGAATTAATCACATTAGAATATCCTGCAGGTCAAAGCATCACTCATTTGTTTATCCGTCAACATATTTAAGACGATTATACGGCGGTATCATGAGAAACACTGACTGACTCACACTTCTGGCAATTAAACTTAACGAGGAAAAGGAGGAGGTGAGACGAACAGCGACATATATCAGTGACCTTAATAACTTACAGAAAGAGCTAAGTCGTACCAAAGTTGGTTTGAGTTTTGGTGGTTGATTAGTGTGTATGAATATGATCCCAAACCCACCTGGATGCTGTCGAAGCTTCGAAAATTCACGGTTAATAATCACTGAAGCTTCAAAGCTCCAAAAATGGTTTTCAGGAAAGCCCTACTGATGATGTCCAGATAGTGAAGTACATAAATCAAATGGTGAACAATTCTAAAATAAAATAAGTCAGATGGTCGTACAGTCGTAAATCTGCACCATCCTGATCTTTTTCCTCGTTAAAGAGGAGTTTTTCCTTATCTGCTGGCTGTGAGGGTCCAAAGGACAGAGGGCTGTCGTTTGTTGTAAAGCTCTCTGAGGCTAATTGTGATTTGTGATATTGGGCTTTATAAATAAAACTGAATTTGAATTGAAATCTGTTGTTTGTGGCTTTAGACTAAAGACAGTGGACACTCAAAGTACAGACTGTACTGTCAGCTACATAACAGCACTGTGGGAGTTGAGGGTGTGGGAGATTCTGTGTCTTTTTGTTTAGAGTAACATGGTGGATGTTAGTCATACTGGCTCCTGTGTAAAGTCATGTTATCATTGTGCAGGTTTGAAGCACCAGGCTATGATAGGATGTTTGTGATGTGATGCTCTCTGGTCCCTCATAAACCCAATAATCCTGGGTGATGATGGGGACACTGTGGGCTGTGGTTGTACATTAGATTCTCTTTGCTTTCTCCATCAACCTGCTGAAATGACAAGTGACAATCAGCCTCATCTGAAGCTGGACTCACCTCAAAGTTCTGCTCTATAAGGTTCCCTCCTTTGCTCAGGCTCTCCATGATGGCTTTGTTCCTCAAAATGTCCTCCTCGCTCAGATGCTCTCTTCTCTTCCTGGACTCGAGCACCAGGCCGTTCACAGAGTAGAAATCTGCCAGAAAGTTTCCCACGCGCTCCTGGTGGTGGGAGAAACAGTTTGATAAGTCCTCCCGCTGAGTCACCAATTTCCCGTTTAAACACATGTCAAAAGGACAAAGGAGCGAGAGAGCAGAGAGCAATACTCACATAACTCATCCGCCACCTTCGTGCCCCCTGCCTGTGTTGTTTTTAAACTCTGAGCCTATCACCTGTGGTTGATTTATTTACTCTCTTTCCTGCCTGGTGTGGGAGATGTAGCGCAGGAAATATGATCATGAAAGTGGACAGAGTTTGTGGCGATGAATAGCAGAGCTGTGGTTCTGAAACAAGAGTCGTATTCTGACAGGGGAAGGCTTGTGGGCTGAGATAACAAGATGACGCAGAGAGGAAACATCTACAGGTCAGGCTATTAACACACAGCCGTAACCGAACTGATTTGCCCAAAAGATAGAAAAGTAAAAGGAAATAGTGTCAAGTTCAGACCAGACCTGTCCAACTGTACACAGTAAACTATATCACAGAGTAAAGAAAGAGAGTATAGTGATCCATAGCTTTCTCTTTCTGTGGCTTTTTATTAGAGAACACATTCTGCACACTGAGCACTTCCCACACCTTCAAATATTTCATCCTTTGAGTACTTCATGTCAGACGAGTTGTACAGGGGTCAACAGTCTGCGTGTTATGTCACACATAATCTGTAATATACATTCTGATATATATCTGTGTACCTTCCATTTCCTGCCTGACCCACAGAACTGATCAAATTCCAAACTTTCTGTCTGGGTCAAGCCACTAAAAATGCCAGAAATTCCATGTCCAGGTGAAACCCTGTGGCCCTCAGCTGACTCTGGAGAAGCTGTGATGGTGGGAGCAACAGTATCATGATAAGAACAACCACAACACAACTACAACAGTGGACACCAACCGTCTTGTCCTCTCTGAACAGCCAGCCGGTCTGCGCCCTCGAGAAGGTGATGGACTTGGTGGAGAGTGTGGCAGAGTACACGTCGCTGCTCATCAGGATGTCCACTTCCTCCTCTGTCTCCATCTCAGACTCCTGTAGATAAAAGACAAGTGTCAGGAAACTACAGAGGCATCAACACAGGAGCGGACCCTCAGTGTGACCTTCACTTTCATGACTAATGTTTCCTCCCACTCTTAACTCAGGAGCAAGATGTCCCGATAACTGCGGGCCAGATTGATTTTTCATTTGGCCGTTTTGCCTTTAACTGATAGGACAGTTAAGCGTGAAGGGGGGAGAGAGAGAGGGAACGACATGCAGCAAAGGGCATGGAATTGAACCCGGAACCCTTTGTACATGGGGCGTGTGCTCTATACACTAAGCTACTGACGCCCCTACTGGCCATACTACATACATACAAGAAAAATCAAATATGTAGAAACACTGCTGTGTCATTTCCTGAAAACATTCATGCTCATCAGGGGACAAACAATTTTGATTTAGCAGCCTTAATTTTAGCATCAGTTAATGCGCGTTACCAAAGCCTCCGGCAACGTCAAGTTGACTGCGCTCTCAGCTAGTACACGGATAACATAAGCTAGCTAGCCATGCAGCTAGCTGAATGTTGAATGTGAAGTTCTGTGAACCAATTCATGTAAGATGGCAGAGAAGGCACCAACACCAGCCGCTAGTTCTAATCGAAAAAGGAAACTGGTGTACGAGGGAGCTACTGCAAAAAAAAAAAAAGGCGGATGCCGAAAGAGCCAAAACACGAGTCAACATCGGCGTAGCTTTTCAACATTGGCGTCAACTTAAAGATCAGAAAGGTCTTCCAAGTGATGCAATGGTCGCCCTTTTTCTGCTGGACAGGTAAGACAACATTTTTATTTGATTCTACTAAGCGTTCAGTCGCTTGGCAATGGCACTCGTCTGTACACTATCCTCGATCGCTCACGCTCATTCACTCACGCGCCTCTGTGAACAAGCAATGCACGTTCGTGTTCTTTGGTGACTCCTTGGGGAAGAGGGTAGGACCTTTTTGATTGTGGATTTTCTAAATCTAGCTTGCACGACCGTTATTTTCAATGATTGCAGACCCCCCCTTTAATCAAATAATTGTTTTTCAAGCAAAAGTGGCAGCTTGAATGAAGGAGTAGTGTCTGTGCCAGTGGGCCAGGAGGCAGTGACAGTAGTGTGTTTCTACGACGTGGGTAACAAGTAAAAGTTTGGCTTACTGTGGTGATATTTTGATGGCTGTGTTTAATCTCTTCTTTATCTTGTGTGTCCCCTCTTTTTAAAAGTTCCCTCCATTCCACCATGTTACTCCCCCCTTCCCCTAGACTCCTGACGGGCATGTAACATATTTAGGGGCTCAAGAATTTAAAATGAAAACGGGAAAAAGGACCACCAATGAAAAACTAGCCCCAAAAAAGGAACCGGATCGCATGTGGCAGGGACACAGAAGATAAAAAAGAGAATTAACACAGCCAACAAAACATCACCGCACTAATCTAAACTTGTTACCCATGTCTTAGAGACACACAACTGTCACAGCCTCTTGGCCAACTGACGCCGGCACTACTCCTCCTTCATTCATTTATACTCTCTCTGATGAGGAATGATGAGGATTAGCTGCACGCTTGGAAAAAAGAAGGGGGAAAACACAAAACAAAGGGCGGGCATGTAACATCGAGTGTGATCACTTTATGCTTTTCTTTGTTTAAGTGATGACAAACTGAGCATTTTAAGCTTTAAACTGTTAGCTGGACAAAACAAGATTTAAATATGGCTCGGGGAAAATATGAAGCCACTTTTTCACTACTTCCTGACATTTTGCAGATAAAACAATAAATCTAGAGAATACCTGGCAGCTTAAATCGATGATGAAAAATTGTAAGTTGCAGCAGTAAATGTGGGTTGTAATGAACACAGCAAACTTTAGGGGCTGCAAGTGAGTCTTTCATGTGTCTCACACACCTCGTGATGTATCCGCTGGTAGACTTTCTGTTCGTTGTCAAGCACAACAAAAGACTCGGAGGGGATGGCGTTGCCGTTGAAGATGAAACTGAGGTCCCCACGTTGACACTTCATGTCTGTGAAGTCTATCAGGGTAGTGTCCAATCTACACACACACACATGCAAATACAGAGAGTAGGGTTCAGTGTGGGAACTTTAGATACATGAAAGGAGAAGACAGCCAAACAAGGAAAAGGAAATGGGAGGATGACAGCAAAAGAGCTGCATCGAGTTTAACTCTGGCCACAGCTCAGACATCAGCAAACACGGCGTCAAAACTGTACGCAAACAGAGAAAAAAAAAACAGTGATGGGATGCCACACCTTTGCTCTGAGAGTTTAGAGACAATGTGTATGGTAATCATTGCCATGGGAGACCAGCAACACATTTCAAGAATCTTTTTTTTTCCACTTTGTCAAAGCGGGTGCTCCTGGAATGAGGCGTGACAGCAAAGAGAATAGCTGATCTGCTTGTGAGGACCAGACACAAAGTAGTAGGTGCTATGGGTAGGTATGACAGGCCTGACACACTGTAGCACTTGAATGTAAATGAACTTGCAGTGACAGTGTTTTTTCCTTCACTCTCTTTCTCTCTATTTTTCTCTCTGTGCAACTCCAGGATAATAAGAGGGCATTTTGAATACCAAATTAGACAGCCAGGAGCAGTTTTAGAGAATAATGACAAGCTGCACATCAAGGATATCTCACACAGACACAGCAGAGACACAAACACACTCTTTTATGTGCTGAGTTCATTCTTCAAATAGATGTAGTTGGTACGTTATGATACCTAAATATAGCAGCACCTGTGTGTGTGCTGGATGAAGGGCAGCCCTGGTTTTTGTAGCATATAACCTGGTAATGAAACTGAAAACCAAGTGTGTGTGTATGTCCTGGCTGTGGGAGGTGAACCTAAAGACTGCCTGGTGTTAGCTTTTTGCCCATAGGGCCACAGCAGCGTGGATCCCTGCTGTAGAGTCATTGTTGTGTCAGCATGCGTCAGAGTGTGACGAATTTCTGCTGACGCCCTTTGTAAGCGAGCCGGGCAGCAGCACATTACTGTAGTTCTCCTTCTATGAGGCTCTGACTTAAATTGAAACACAGAAGTCGCCGTTCAGCTTCCTCACACTGCCGGGCACTGATTTCACACTCTAGTTAACCAAACTAGGTTGAGAGGGGGAGAAATAGGGGAGGTAGAGAGGGAGAGGGGAGGTTGTTATGTGCAGCACAAAATGACAGATGAATTAGTAAGACTTAAAAGTGACAAAGTGCCTCGATGAAAAGATTTCTGGGAAAGTAAGTGTTTGATTTGATGTTTCCATAAGGTGGGGCTCTGGTCTGCTTTGACACAACAACATATACTGCCTTTCTTTGTCTTCAAACACCACAATTTATCTGAATTGATCACATTTGTTGACAGGACTTGCCTGATGTTGAGGCCCTGCTTGTAGATCTTACAGGCGTCTGAAGGCAGGATTCTGGAGAGCAAAGGCACTGCGACATGAAAAGATACAGTAAGAACGTGTGAAACAACGTCTATATTTAGAAAGCTCACTCAATAATGAAGACCACCATCCTCAAAGCCTCAGCAGCATATAGATCTGTAGACTAGAGGGCTGTGTAACATGTAAATATGTAGCTCTGTCTGAAGTAAACGAAAGAAAGAAACTTCCCTTCTGTTCTATCATTCCTCAAAATTCAAGAGGCATTTTAGCAGTCCAAAATAATTCTGTGAAGGACTGCACTGAAAAAAAATCCCAGTGACAGATCTGTGAGACTGTCTTGGTTTCACACCAGATGCTTCTCGCAGCTCTGTAACCTACAAATAATTCACTTTCTACACAATTTCCATTTACAAACACACTGTTATGCAACCAGTTTACATTTAGATACTATCATGCAGCCATTACATAATCTTGCCCACCTTGTCAATAATTCACACAGACACAGTGAGTACACTGAATCCAGCCCCGGCCTGGCTCACACTCTGAGCCCAGACTTGTGCAGACTAAGCACATATTGCTGCACCAGCACCAGCAGGTGTTTAGTCACACTGTTTGTTTCATCCGCATTTAGTAACAGTTTAACAGGTGAAATTATGCATAAATTAAATGCAGCTGGAGAACAAATTCTGCTTTTAGTATCAGCAGATACTCCTGATAGAAACATAACAGGAGGGACGCTGACATTAGAGGATGGTGTGTCAGTTCATGTCCAGCAGGAGGTGTAATTTTCAGCCTGTGGCCACTGGTGACTCCACAGTCAGAGTCCCTTATGGCACGGATTAACACTCACCAACCAGACAGACTCCATCACTTTTTCCTGTCTGTAACACACTCTGCCGCTGCTGGTGATTCAGACTACACCCTTACTGAGGACACATGGTTCATTTTCAGAATGGATAATGTCTGTGAAACAATGTTTTCTGCCACTATCGTAAGACAGCAGAAGGTGTTGCTTGACTCACCCCAACTTTGGAAGTCCCAGTGAAGCTCCAAGTAAAAGTCTCCAAGCTGCAAACGAAGACAAAGAGATTTTAATGGCAACTAAAACTATGCAAAAGGTGCATTTTATGAGCATGAAACATGAGAGACTAGATCACTTTTACAGAAACAAACAGGACATAATTGCAGGATAGGAATTAAAGTGCTTTTCCAAAGCCTTTCAGAACACGGACCTGAGTAAACATGAGCCTTTATGTCCACCCGTAACAAATCACGCTCGACTGACACAAGTCAATACAGCCTAATTATCCTGAGAGGTACTAAGATGGGATGAATGGCTCTCATCACCACTGGTGGTCTCAATCTGGCAGTCGGTGATGATGTCAGACTGGCGGGAGATCATCGTTTCCCAGAGCTATAAAATCTCATCTCTGCCTCATCATCCTGTCACGTCAAACACAGGCTCGGCTGAGTGTCGAGCAATGTGCAAAGACACCAAAGCACAACGTTTAGGTGGCACACACTGAAGCCATTACTATAGTAACCTCTTTAAACGCAGTGGAAACACACAGAGTTTGAGCTGATTTGCATCTTTTAAATTGGTGTTGTATTTGCTCATCTGCTAACTTGCTCCCCGACTCTCTTGTGGGGGTGGCGTTGCCACACAGCTGACCTGGAAGCTGAAATCGCCAGATGATTACGCCTACAGTTTGGCCTCCATAACTTCATGTTAAGCAGAGACAACAGAACACAACGGCTCCTCATTTGGTTGCTCTGAAAAACACACACGTCTGTCTGTACATAACTCAGTCTTTACAGTGTGTATGTAGGTGGCATCATGTCCTAAAGATAAACAATCCCTGAAGGATAATGGTCTGTCTGTTGGCAGTTACACGTTTACCTTGTGTGTGTGTACACATGACATCATACCAGACAGCCACACAAGTACTAAGGTTTCATTTAATGTTCAGCATGTGTGTCCCTCCTGTCTTTGCTCTGTCGTGATTAGGGAGATGGAGAACATGAAAAGGGCCGAGATGGGAGCAGAATGAGAGGTAAGACGATCTGATTAAAAGCATCAAGATGTCAGGGGCAGAAAACTGAGTGACGAGTGCTCACTTCTTTCAGGGCTTTCAGCAGCTTGGGCCTCTTGTCCTCCACAGTCTCCCTGGACTGTTGCTTCAGCTTCCTCAGCAGCGCCGTGACTGAAGGACAAAGACAAACAAAAGAGAAGCACAAGTGAGACTAGGGAGATTTTTTCGTGGTGTAAAACCAAAGCAGTGGCTCAAGAGCTTTTTCAACACAAAAATATATTTTAAAAAATGTGTTAGAGAAATGTAATACGTTCCAATACCAGTTCAGTGTGATCTTTTTTTTTAATAACCTTTTGCTTTCACTGGTTCTGATCCCAGCACTTCACTTGCTCCAAAGGAAAAAATATTCACTATATTCGAAAACTAATTTCTCCACCATGCTGCTCTTGTTTTGGCACAGCGTCCTCCTCTACATGGCGTGAAAGCCAGCTTTTCTCCAATCGTGATTTGGTGGCTGAAGAAAATCAAAGTTTCATTTTCACAAGCTGAACCTTCCTCACTTTTAGCGAGTTGCTCTTTTCCAAAATGATTTCTTTAGGAGAGCATTTGCCTTCTGGGTGCATTGCAGCATGTCCTCACTCACTGTAATGTAAAGAAGTTGATAGAAGATTTGACCTGTGAGCAGTTGTTGTTACTTCCTCCACCTAGAAAGTCCAAATGTGACTAAAACTTATGAAAGTAATGTATCAGAAAGACTAAAAACATAAAGTAACACTGCACAGGAAAGTGACTGTTCAGATATTGTTAAGATCCTACGTCAGTGTGAGCGTTAAAGTTTCCCTCCAGACACGTTTTAAAGTATGTAAAAATACTCTGCTATGATTAATTCTTTATTAAACACAGTTTTCCCATACAAAAAAGTTTCAAAAAAACTGAAAAGGGGCTTCAGCAGACCTACTCTTCTGCCTCATTGAGGAATTCTGGATCTGCCCTTGCTTCCCGCCCACCACCGCTGCTTGCGCTAGGTTGATCGGTAAAAGAGCAGTAAACATCAAGGTGGCTAGCGTTAGCACAAAAGAAAACATTGGAAAGATTTAGTCGTACATGTTTGAGCCTCAGTCTGACCCAGACTCAGATGAGGGGTCTGTTGTGCACCGAAATCAGGGACTAGCAAATGTTTTAGAACGCTAAGTGTTGTTAGCATCTTTTATTTGTTTATGCTGTTTATTAGCTTGTGACTGGCGTCTGCTGACAACATGTTAGTGGCTGGGAAAAATATAATCGTATCTGCTGCGATGTTAGTGTGTTCACATTGGTATTATGTAATTATAACCCCAATTCCAAAGAAGTCGGGACGCTGTGTAAAATGTAAATGAAAACACAATGTAATAATCTGCAAATCCTTTTTGAATTATATTCAGTTAAATACAGTGCAAAGTATTTAATGTTCAAAAATGGTAAACTTGCAACACGTAACAAAAAAGTTGGGACAAGAGTAACATACGACTGGGAAAGTTGTCAAAGGCTCAAAAAACACCAGTTTGGAACATTCCACAGGTGAACAGCTTAACTGGTAACAGATTCAAGTATCATCACTGGGCGTCCTCGAAAGGCTCTGCTATTCACAAACAAAGACTTAAAGAGACCTACTCGTCTTGTCCTTCACTGCTCTATGAGTAACAGTGTGGAGGGGATGCATGCCAGCCTGTCATGGATGAGGGTGGAGGACAGACTGGCATACAGCCTGATCCAGTGCTTAAGAAATATCTGTGCACACCTGAATTCACAGATAACACACGCTGCTGACAGACGCCATCATGAAACCAGACATGCCTGCATGGGAAGCTTTACGCTACCCTTACTGAAGACCAGTGCTTTAAAGGAAACTGTAATTAACAGAGCCACGTCGATATGGAATAAACTACCACTATACTTAACCCAGGGTACTAACAGGATTTCTTTAAAAAAGAAACTAAGAACAGCAATTATCAAAAAAGAAACCTGTTTTACCAGCATGATGTAACGTTTGTGAAGGTTACGTGTATAATGTAACCATCTAATGGTTTGCTTTTGTGATCTACTGATGGGATGACATTGTAAATGTGAGATAAACTACAGCTGTCTCTTGTTTGGGTTTTATTTAAATTTGTAGGTGTTATATAACTATACTATAACGAATGGGGATCCCGAATAAAGACTAAAGAATAAAGGATGGCCACTTTGTGAAAAACTGTGTCTGCAAACAGTCCAATGATTTAAAAACATTTCTTAAAGCCAAAATTTATGGATTTCACCTTCTACAATCCATAATATCCTCAAAAGATTCAGAGAATCCCAAGAAATCTCTGCACATAAGGGGCAAGGCTGAAAACCATTCTTGTTTGCCTGTGACCTTTGACCCCTTAGTCTGAACGGTATTAAAAACTGACATGATTATATAAAGGATATTACACGCTCAGGAACACTTTGGACAACCATTGTTGGTAAACACAGCTGATCGCAGCATCTACAAACAGAAGTTGTGACTCTACCATGCAGAGCACAAGTCATATATCAACACAGCAGACTTCCCTGAGCCCGAGCTCGTCTGAGACGGACTGACACAGAGTGGAAAAGTGTGCTGTGGTTTGACAAGTCCATTATTTCTTTTATTTTTTTTGGAAATCATGGACGTCGTGTCCTCTAAGCTAAAGAGAAAAGGCACCACCCAGATTGTCACCAGCACAAAGTTCAAAGACAGTATCTGTGATGGTATGTGGGTGTGTTAGTGCCAATGGCATCATGGGTAACTTGCACATTTGTGAAGCCTGCTTTAATGCTGAAAGGTACATGCAGGTTTTGGAGCAACATATGCTGCCATTCAGATGACGTCTTTCTCAGGAATGTACGAGCTTATTCGAGCAAGACCATCCCAAACCCGTTCTGCACGTGTTACAGCAGCGTGGCTTCGTAGTAAAAGAGTGCAGGTACTAGACTGACCTGCCACTGAAAATGTGTGGCGCAATATACAGCACAACATATGTTAACGGAGGCACTGTTGAGGACTGTTGAGCAACTGGAGTCGTGTATTAAGCAAGAATGGAAAATAATTTCACTTTCAATATTTCAACAAAAGTTCCCGAAAGTGTGAGGGAGTGTTGTTACAAGGACAGGTGATGTCACACAGTGGTGAACATGCTCCTGTCACAACTTTTTGGAACATGGTGCAGTCATCAAATTCACAACGAGTGCATATTTACAAAGAAATTAATAAAGTTAGAACATTAAATATCGTGTCTTTGGACTGTATTCAACAGAATATAGGTTGGATAGGATTTGCAAATCATTGCACAGCATCCCAACTTTTTTTGGAACTGGGGTTGTACATGACAGAGGTCTCATAAAAAATTGCAAAAAGATATATTTTGCTGATATTTTTTTTTATTAAATAAAATAAGTCCGCTCTGCGTGGGAGGTTTCAGGTGTCTTTGCCAGCATGTATATATTGGACAGTGACTGGATGTTGAATTGAATTTGATGTTGAATCAGATTTTAAGTGTACAGATATCGCCCCCGTCAGTAAAGGAATGTGAAACTCTGCACAGATACAAGTCAGTAAAGTCAAGGTCAGACAATATAGGGGACATAAACGGGAAAAAAGTGTAGGGAAACTTTAAGGGTAAAGCTTAAGCCAGTATGAATACTGTGAGTCGACACCATTATCTTAGTGACTGACTCACTATGCAAATCCTGTCAGCAATGTGACTTGCTAAAGGCAAAGATCACGCAGTTTACAGTAACGATGGCTTTTGGCTCACTGATATGCTGACTTCCTGGGGCCAGATGGGACACTCCCAGCAGCATCGGGGCCAATCCCTGCGCACCGCCTGCAGGGATCAAAACGTTTCCAGGAAGTTCAAAGGGAACAAGCCTGGCAGATATGGAGCTGCCTGCTAATGAGCTGCGCCTTTAACCTCTTTAACGACCTGGGGGAGAGACGCGCTCACAGGAGACTTTTAACCATGACGGGTCAGATTAATAAGCATTCACAGCCCCGTGGCCCGCTGGCTGCAGGAGAGCTGCTTGTTTATGCAGAAGAAAAGGATCCAAACGCAACGACCAAGCATTTATTTAATGTTATTTTCTGTTTATAAGGGGAGTGGAAGCATCGGTGGCTCACTGACATAATTGTGGTGCTTTGATGAAGCCAGGAGGGGATTAAATGACGACATGACTGTGCCACTTATAAACTAACGGAAACTGTAATAAAAAAAAGAAAATGTTTTGGCTTGTGACACCCAGACTGCCCTACATTTTAATAGGCCGAAAAGCAATGGTGGACATATGGTATGATCATCAGCCTAACTAGCTCCTGTGCTCCACGTGGAGACTCAACATACACAAACATGTTGTTCATATTGTCTTATTGATGCTCCCTATGAGGCAGCACAGATGGGGGGCGGAGGGCTCGATGGTAAAACAAGGCCAAATCAGAGCAAAGGCACGCACACACACACATGAGGACACACGCGCCAATTGATGCAGACACTAGTACAGGACGAGGGTGTCTCTGTGGCCCGCCTGCCTAATGAGTGTGGACAAGCTCTGGATGGGGCTCCTCCTGATCCACGCCGCCTCTCAGCGGGACGAGGAAAAAAGTACAGTCTTACCATCTGCCCACGGACCACCCAGCCAACACAGGCTGAGAAACCAACGCCGACCTCTTTAACACTAAACCAAACTGACTCTCCACGCTGGAGCTAATTCACCCAGATACTGACGAGGGCACTTTCCTGGCATTAATTAGACGACTGATCTCAGTGATTTCACCTCCACACGTTAATGAAGAGAGACAGAGTCAAGCCAACGTTGTATTTACATCACCACACTGCTACTATTTAACAATTAGGCCTTGGATCTGAACGGACAACTGCGGCTGGCGGCTCTCCAAGAATCTGAGAACAGTCAATATTGATTCAGGTACGCTGTGTAGTCACGGAGTGGTGGAGCAAAGCAGGCAGGCAGCAGCAAACAGGCCAATCTGAATATAGTTTCAAATATTTAAACTCACTGAGGCACGCTCAATTAACTTTACAAGACATCTAAAAAGACTCAAAACAACCACATTAACTGGAGATAACACACCGCACGCAGGAAGGAGAGCTCTTAATGTTTGATTAGTTATTTTAAGCAGCTCTCAAAAAATGTGCAGAAATGCACTACAGAGGAAAATATAATCTAGTTTAAGGTTCAGTGTGCAGGAATTAGAGAGGTTCATTAGCATAAATGGAATATGATGTAATTACAGTGTTTTTTTTTGTGAATAATCACCTGAAAATAAGAATTGTTGTGTTTTCATTACCTTAGAATGAGCCGTTTATATCTACAGAGGGAGTGGGTCCTCTTCTATGGAAACTGTTGCAGTGCCATGTTTCTACAGTCCAGGATGGACACACTAACCACTGACTCTAGAAAGGGTCATTCATGTTTCTGCATCAGCCTGCGTAATTAGCCCCTCCTCAACGAGTGTGTTGAAAAAACACTTTTTGTTTTTAACTGACAGTAAACTGCTTAATTCAGTGTTTTTACCGGTTTAAATCACCACATCTGTTTATTTTGAAGTGGAGGAGACCTGTGGAAATTTCGGCGCCCAGTAAAAACCTCCTAAAAGTCTGGAACTTAACTCAGAGAAAAAACTGAGTACATATTTGCAGGTGCTAGGCAAGCGGCCTGTCTCTGATGAGCCAAACGGCGAAGGAGAAACACTGATTTGTAACGTGAAACTGCTTTAATTGAGTGTTTCTATCTGTTTAAATCAACTCATCCTCGGGCCCTAAATCAACCAGGAGATGTTTCAGATGGTTGCTATATGCAATCCTTAGATGCCACTAAATCCCCCTTATTCTAACACACTGTTCCTTTAAAGCGGGATTTATACTTTGGCGTCGAATTGACGCCATACCCTACGTAGCTTGACAAGCACCTCCCCATAAATGTAACTACAGGTCACAGTGACGTGACCTCCTGTCTGTTTTTGTAAACTGAAACCATTTCCCTCAGTGAAAACAAAGCTTTTATTTACTTTAATTTTGCAGATAAGAAACTATAAATTGTGAAGACAATAAAGCCTTCACAAAAATATAATTTCATGTCTTGTGCGTGATTTATCCTGGCTTCATATGAGCAGAGGAAATCTCAGCTCATCGCTAGGCTAATTTATACAATGTAAAATGCCATAGGCTTGTGCTAAAAACATTAGCATGTTGTATTTGTGGGGAAAATGTGTCCAGATAAAGACAAGTGTTTGTCTGTGAATGCTGCGAGTTACAGTGGAGCTGATTTGTGTACTTGTGTCTGAAATGATCTCTTTTAAGCCATGTTTAATGTGTGTTTAATGTGTGTTTAATGTGTACTTTTGGTGTGTTTTGAATCAACTAAACTTTACAGCCTTCACAGCCTAACTGCAGAGTGACACAGACACAGCACCGCACAGGTATGAATAAAGTAAATCCCGTTTAAGCTTTAGCATGGGGGATCTTTAATATTTAGCTTTAATATTATTTTGTCAGAGGTGTTTTCGCCTTTTAAATGCAATATTTACTTTGCTATGAAACCAACAGTAGTGACTGTAGCTCTGATACTATAGATGTGGAGAAGACTCCAGTACCTGGCGTAACCCCAATGCCCTTCCATAAGTAAATAAAAAAGTAAAATAAAACTTTAAGATTATATCACAGCCATTCCTCCACCAGGTCTTTGTAGGAACAATTCATTAAACTACAGACCAAACACTGATGGTTTACCATTGCCTTAAGGACAACGCTTCCTTTTTTAAAACTGTCACTCAGGAACATCTGATGCTTTCATCTCACAACAAAATAATAAAAAGAAGACAGTTTGATATTATGGTCCAATGTTTGAGGATAGAGCAAGAACCGATGAAAGCCAGCGAGCAGTTCCCCGTCTAATAAAGCACCAACACGACTGTGGGAGCCTTTAAACGAGCTCCTGAAGCCGACAACACAGCTGTGTGAGTGGAAGGACAGAAATAGCTCTTATTGAACAAAACACATGACAAAACTATTTCGGAGCCACATTTTGCCTCCTTGTTCAAATGATACAGCCGTAAGTGACAAAAGCTCAGGAGACAAATGCATCAAAACACAAACAACTGTGGGATGACATAAATGGAAATTAGTCACCAACACCACTTATAAATAACATGGTAAGAAAACTGAGTTACAGCTTTTTTATTATCAATCATATTCAAGTATGTGGAGAACCCAGCCATTATTTTCAGCATTGTCCAGCCGTGGACATTTGCCCTCCTGAAAATCGAACAAAGCTCCCACATTTCCACTTCCCTCAGTCTCCTGACACAAGCAGACTCAGCTCATACTGACTAACTGCTAGGCGAGGTCCTGCCGGGCTAAGCCTGTAAAGGACTCAACATTTATTACGCTGAATAAGGAAAACAGTCACAGTTTCCTTCAGCACCTTTCTCCTCTAATGTCACTGTGGCAGCCAGGTGAAACTCCGAAGGACGAGAGTGATTGTTTTACAGCGTGGCGGCTCGGCCATCTGTAACTGAGCTGTCACAACAGCGGCCCTGCCCTGTACTTTCAAGCGACGTTATGGAGCACAAAGACGCAAAGAGGGTCAAACAATAACAGTCGTCCATCTCAGCGGCAGAGTTTTTGCTTCAGTGCAACAGAAGCTAAAGTCCCTCTTGTCGGCTGATTCATGTGATCAGAGGACTGACCTACTGCACCTGTCTGCCAGCAGCTTGAGCCTGTACCTGTCTAATGATCTAAACTGATCTGGCCTACTAACTCCTCTGCCTGGGCCACATCCAGGAGAAGCAGGCTCAGTCCCTGTGAGTTTGCTCTTTCCATAAACAGCATTCCATAGAGGTCTTTAACTCACTCTTAAGCTCTATATGCACATGACTAGTATTACCAGGGGACCTCATGTAATTTAGATATTACCCCCTCATGTCTGTGTTTCAAGCAGCGCATTTGCACAGTCTGTGTTTTACTGGAATTAACTGACATCATCTCCTGGATATGATGCATGCAGTCATTTGTAACTCCACTTTACACAACACAGAAACGCTACAGAAAAAGAGCGTTAGACAAACAGCACCGATTCTGCCACAAATTATCATGTCATACATGTCATCATCATCTTTAAAGATATTGCTTATCTGATGGATTTGAGCTAACTCTTTCCGCAAACAGGCTGTGTAGCGACACGAGCCTCCTCCACCTGAAATGCTGGCAAAACTTTCAGTAATAGTTGCCAACGCAGTTGACCAGGAAAGAGGCGCAGAGAAAACAAAAATAAAAACCTAACTACAACCTCAAATCACAGAGATGTTGGTTCACAAGGGACTAACATTTTCACATGACCTCTATGTTTGGCGCAGGTAATTTGCAGTGGGATTTTTACTTGACAAATTACCGGCATGGCACGTGGCAGACTTGCACAGGATTAAGATCACAGACGACCTCTGCAATTATTGTAAATTACTGGAAATCCCCAGGTAATACTAGTCCCGTGCGAACAGGACTTTAGTTAGTCCCCACCACCTGGTGCATATTTGTCTTATGGTGTCCAGAACCAAAGCTGCTATTATAATGAAAACAATCATTTCTGCTTTTTGAAAAGAGAGCGTGTAGCAGGCACCAAAATCAGCCCTTTGTTAAAATATAAATGCATTTGGGGTGTGTTGCTTCAGGTACCCGTGAGACAATGCAAGTCCAGTTAGAGTTGCAACTAAGGTAATACAAACATTACTTTTATGGTACAACCGCTTTCCTTAAACCAGCCTAAGGTCTTTTAACAATATCCAGACACCTGCAGCCGCAAAACAGTATGTCACCTAGCTACATTACACAGTGATCTGTATAAGCTAGTCCAGGTGAGGACTTCTGTCAATGGCGACGTAAATTGGTGTCACAGAGTTCATTAGAGGCTTCAGTCAATAGAGACACTTGTAAAGCCAAGGTAAGGTAAGTGGCATGAGAGAGTTAATTAGAGAATGCAGTCAATGGAGACACTTTAAGCTGCTCAATGTTGGTGCCAAGTGGCTGTACTTGTAAGACCTGACTCTTTCATTCTGATGGACTGACACTTAAACGGTCTGAGATAATTCAACATCAACTTTCTGCCTTTTAGATTCACTGTAGCCATATAGCAAATGTCTCAATTTCATATTGTAGGGCTGGGAAATTCGTCGAAAATGAATCTAAACTGAAATTTAGAACCACTATCCGACGTAATCTTGCCCATGTCAGCAATTTCGATATTTTTTTAAACTCTGCTAAAACTGTGTGTGTTCATGTGCTGTCCCCTTAAAAAGGTACTAATGCATGTGCAGTCGCGTGACTGCGCCCCATCCAGACCTTGAAATGGAAGCAACCTACAGTTAATTGAAGCAACATGAAGGAGAACTGAAACACAGAGCCAACTGAGCAACTTGAGCTGCTTGTGCCAAAGAGAAATGCCGTGTCTGTCGCACATTTAGGCTTTTGTGAAGACTACGCAGAAGAAAGGGAACATAAATGTAAACACTGCGGAAAAAACATTTCAGCAACCAAAGGTAATACCACCAATCTGTTTCAGCATTTGGAGCACAATCATGTTACTGAATATGAACAGTGCATGGCTCAAAAAAGAAAAGAGACTGGTGAGCGGCCAGCAACAACTGCCTCCACAAAGCAGCTCTCAATAACACAAGCATTTAATTGCAAAGGCTACATAATATAAAAAAGATTTAAGGAAATGTAAAGAAATAACTGTCACCACTTCCTGCTACATCGCAAAGGACATGGCTCCCATAGCTACAGTGGAGCACAGTGGGTCTAAACACCTGTACCTGTCGACAGAAGACACACTGTGCCATCGCGAAAATATTTCTTTCCAACCATGCAGAACCAAACATGTACAACTCATGTCATAAAAAGCAAGTGACACAAGTTATTTTCTACTTTTGACATGGCATTACATTAAAATTTATTTTGTTTGCGAGAGATGCAAGTTATTTATTTTATAATGTAGGAAATAATTGAATTTTTACTTTAAAACTAAAATGTGACATTTTTTTAGAGATGCGATTTTGACACGGCAATATTTGAAATAATTTATTTTGTTTGCAAGAAATGCAAGTTATTTATTTTCTGCCTTTTTAGGGAACTTGCTTTTTACATTAAAACTAAAATGTGACCTTTCCGTGAGATGTTTTCACGTCAAGCGATTTGAGCTTTGATTTCACTCACAAAATATTCAATGAAAAATCGTAAATAGTTTGAATCACAAAGATAAGACATGAACTCTTTCATTAGAAAAAGTATCCCAGCTTTAATAGCTGATCATATTTACAGCACAAACCTTGTCAGTGAACGATAAGGGCAAAAACCAAAAACAAAATAATCATTCATTAATCATAATCGAGGTAAAATGTTTAATTAATCGTGATATTGACTGAGCCCTTATTGTCGCATCAATGTTTAGCCAGTTACCTGCAGGAATAAGGACCCCACAACCAAGAAAAACAGGCCCAGAAATGTATTAGACGCTTACTGATATTCTGTTTCTGGTGCTGACGACATGTTACCAATATTTGGCAGTAAAAAAAGTGTCATAATGATACATAACTTTGTTCTAAGTGTAAAGATATTTACCTTCATTCTTCTTAACTGCAGCAACATCTGTTCAACTGTGCTGTGCCACCCTGCCACCTCACACGCTGAGGTATTTAAAGACAGTGGAGACTGCTAAAAAACAGTATAATGATGACACTTTTGAAATTACATCAAGGGCTTTTTTATGTTTAGTGAATTGGAGGGATGTCTGGAAGAAGCATTGTTCTTTTCCTCTCTTTTGTCTCTTCACTTATCAGCTTAAATACAGTTTTCAAACACCATGTACCTGCCAATATCTCAGTCTGGCTGCAGTTTTGTAGCAGTGCTGCAGTGCTGCAATTTAGTTTGACACGTTCGTACTAGTATCTCACCACTGCTCCCACACACAGAATGAAACCTCAGGCCTTCCTGTTCGCATGACCAACATTTCAAAAGCTTTATAAACACAAAGGACAGAATGCACCTCTTACGTAAAGGTGGGCTTTAAGATATGATAAAACTGCACAGTCTTAAAGGTCAAAAAGGGAATAACTGTTAGATTGATGAAGTTCAATATTCAATATGTTAAAAATTAAGCTGTCACTGTACAAAGGTTTTCTCATCCAACACCCAGTGCCTACTAAAACTAGCATGATTACTTTCACTCACTGCTCAAGTGAATACTGTTTTTGTACAAGTTCACTGTTATAAGTAAAAGCAGATAAATTAATCTGAAATAATATAAACTATTCTTGAAAAAGTTTAAGAAACATTTTGAGCCTCTATGAACTGTGGGTAGGAAATGGGTGAGGTAGGGGCTTGAGCATAATCAGCCTATGAGGAGAGAGTGAAACATCTAATGAATTGCCTTTCATCGAAGCACAAAAGCCCGAGGGCCTTGAGGAATGTCCCCTCTCTCTCGGAGGGACAAAGGAGGCAGGCCAGCGTCGTGGCCTCACTTGGAGGCAGCGGCGTGGAAGAATGTGCAGAGGCAACAGTTGATTTGCATCTGTTGATCGGACCCTTTTCTGTTTTCACACGGGAAATCCCAAACTGAAACACACTTGAAGCCACTTTGATTGCAGTAAATCTGCCCACTGACCAACATCATGTCAGCTGTGGTGGGGTTTCAGTGTATTACCGAGCAACGCCGGTAATACACTGAAATACACTTGCAGGTACTTACTCATTTGTCGATCTCCGTAGCTGATGGCCTCTGCAAGGGGGCTCCATCCCTGAGCGTTCTTCACCTTTACTGGTGCATTGTGGGCCAGCAGCAGGTGTGCACACTCTGTAAATGGGAAATGATGACAGTCAGATAGGCAGATAATCACTTGACTATAACCTTATTTAAATGAAAGTTTTTACTAACAGTGTGCAAACAAAAGACCAGCAGCACTAACAACCCAACAGATCATCTCATTATAAACACAACTCAGTAGGTGCTTCCATTAAAGGCCTGTTATTTTTTAGCCCTATGTCTAGCTTTTGTAGAAGTTAACATCTCTGAAATATAACTGCAGTCAACTTATGTATGCTTTTAAAAAGTTCCCCAATATGTGAAAGGTGGTTCTGCATCAAACAGGTAACCCATAAAGAAAGTGGCTTTTCTCTCTGACCACCAATTAAAATCTTGGCTGCTGTTTCTGCTTAAACAGGAGGCACTAGAGACACATTTAATTCAGGCAATAAAAAGAGAGGTGATAAAAGCATGAACGAATTCCTCCGAAGTGATAAACGCAGCCCCATTAAGAGATTAACAGGTTTTTTTTTTGACCAGAGCAAAACAAGACTCTGCGCCTAAGCATCAAAGGTGCCTCGCAGATGACTCAGAGGTACCAGGAAATTGGTGTTCTTTAAACTAGAGAAACAAAAATATACACAGAGAAACAGATGGGACAGAAGTGATGTGGTATTTAGCAAAAATGACCTTTATTAAAGGCCAAACGCTCATGGCTGAACAAGCTCTAATGACTCCTCATTTGTCTTTCCAGTGTCCTGACGCTACACATTCGAAATGAAGCAGCAAAGTCCAGGGCTGAAAAATGAAGCTAACATGAAACTGCAGTTCCTTGAATGGCCACTTGAGGCTGGCTCTAGAAGGGAGTCATTCCCCATAGACCCCCATGTTAAAATGCCCAAATTCACAGCAGAAATAAACATATTTACAGCCTGGTACAAAAATTGTGTTGGTCTCTATCGCTAAATTCAACATTCAGGATAACTGTACAGGGGTTGAAATTTTACATAAAGAACTCGTTCACATTTTTTTAAGGCTTAATGTTACACATGTTTAAGGGCGGGGATGCTTTAAGTGGCGGACTGTCTGTAAGTCAGGCTTCACTAAATTCTGTGGGTGATTCAAAAAGTCAAGGAACGTCCTTTAAATGGCTGAATTTCAAGGAGGCTACATCATCAAATCCACCCGACTGTTCCAATGTCAAGGATGCTTCAAATGCTACCAAGGACAGAGTCCTTTAGAGAAGTTTCAGAGAAGTTTCAAGGATGCATGTGTGTGTCCTCAGCTGGTAAAAAGTACCCACAATTCTTAATGCACAATATGCTGGAAGTGCTAGATGAATATGTTATTTATTTAGATTATTATCTCCAGGAGTTTTCATCATACAAGCGTGAAAAAATTACTGACAGAAACCTCATAGTTTACGCTTTTCAATGTGTCCCCTGCCAAATAAAGAGCTCTTTAAAATACCGTAATTTAGACAAAACTTAAAAGTTTTTAAATTAATCATTTACAGCAAAGATAGAGCACTAAGTGCCACAAAAGTTTTATTTAAGTATATGTTTGTTTTCTGAAGTATAATCCAGAAATATATTCTCCCCTAAAAGTCATGTGGAGTCTCTGAAAATACTGATACATTTGTTCAAATTGTACAACAACATTAGAGAGTGCCAAAGTTATCACAGTACCCTGAGACCCCCTCAGTCCGCTGAGGGTTAATGACGCACACATGGGAACACTCGTTAGCTTGTTCCAATGTGAGTTCACTGAAAGCTAGGAAGAACTCTTGCCTTGCTTCTGTAGGATCCTTCCATGGAAGGACTTGTCCTACCAAGGAAGGATCCTTGACTCTGACAGACACCATATGAGTCAGATCCACCACTTGCTTATTGACGGCTCCACCCTCCTGTCAAAATATGGTCCCTTCTGGCTCCAAAAACCAAAATGGCCACAGCCGAAATGCCAAATTTGAGGCTTCCAAACTGCAGTCCACAAATCTATGGGTGATGTCACGGTAGCTACGTCCAGTATTTTATACAGTCTATGGTTTGGCTTCAAAGGTGCACAGAGCATGTGTCTGAAAACAAAAAAATACATATCCTGACATGACTGACCTAACATCCAGCATTTCCCATGAGCTGCTTTTTGTCATCACCTTTGATGTCTCAATGGTCACTTACACATTTATACTCAGAGCCCAGGAAAAGGCCAAGAAATGTATTTAAACTCCACGCCAACACTGTGTCCAGCTCTAAAAAACTTAAAGAGAGGAACCACCCAAAAATGAAGTCCAAGACGCTTTTACTAGCTTTGCTATTTTGTTGTTGCTGCACACTTCTGTTTAATCTGATTCCACTTTTATCACTGATCACTTTGCAGAATATATACGATACAAAATGTTTGCTGACTGCTTATACAAGATAAGGCTGTTTCCTGCCGCATCAAATCAATGATAAAAATTAATCCTGGTTTTATACAGAGGCAGATTGTGTGTAGGATTGAGATGTCAGCTGACCCATTAACTAAAGAGCCATATGGGACCGACAGTTACACAAGACTCAGCATCCTGCTTTAGAGTCTATGCAGCTATAAAATGAGCGAAGATTCTCTGGAATAAAATGTCAAACATCCCCTGCGGAGTATCCCTCAGAGCTTGTGCTTGTATTCCAACAATGGGAAAACAGCCAAAGAGCTTCATCCCTCTTTCAATGGCAAGATCAGCAGTAAGTGCAGCGCAAAATCCCTCCACTCTCTGGGCAGCCTGTCAACAAACTACAGTGAGCCAAAAAATGAAGCCTGTTGTTCCGGCTCAGCTGTCAGTTTTGTCGTGACATCATTCATTATAGTGTTGGCGTCTGTGCGGCTCTGTCTCAGCGCTGGGCAGGAGCTGTCACAGTCACAGGCCTGTGAGCAACAAACCACTCCAATGCAAAGCAGAGGCTAACTGCTAACAGTCCGCTGCTGAGTGGGTATGTAGGGCTCTCACTTGGTGGGGCAGGAACTTGGGCTTTATCAGAGCTGTTTGACCGGCCTTTTAAACAATCGTTTATGTGGACAAAAGCCGCACAGAAGCTCTCAGTGCAGCTTGTATTTCATTGCAAACATTTGAGTCAACCCTATTAGTCACGTAAACAAATTCAAACTGGTTACTGCCCTCATGTTCAGACTTGTTCCTCTGCCAAACATCGGTATGAAAGGTATCAAAAAACCTGCCTCAAGTGATGTACTCACAGAGGCAACCTGGTGCCTACAACTAGAAACAATAACTTCTGCCTTCTGAAAAGAGAACGAAACACACAGCAACATTGTCACATAGTCTAAAATACCACATCACCCTCTGATCTACATACTCAAAATGTTTTATTAATGAGAAAGAGGCCAGGGTCTCATGCATTCTTTATGACAGAAAGGAATACATTTTGAAACTCTTCCTAATTAAACTTATTATCCACACAACAAAGAGGAACGGGGCTTTCCCAGGAGAGTGGGTACAGAAAAATAAAAAGGTGTGTTGTGACAGTACCCAAGGCACTAAGGCTATATCCTTTAAAGAAACAATTACCAGCAACACCATTGCTCTAATGCTGCTTCCATGTGGAAGCGTGGCAAAGTGAAACTGAACAAAGACAGGCCAATGGGAAGTCATTGTGTTCACACCAGGGGAGCAGCTGAGGTTCAAAGACTTGGCTCGTGACTAGTCTGAATTCGTTTTCTATTAAAATTTCTGCCCAATTCTGCCTGACACGATGTGCATGTTCAGCCCTGAATATTGTCCACAGCTCAGCACTTCAGAAAGACTGACTAATATCAGCCATACTGCGTGCTTTAATTTAATAAAGCAGCTGCGTTGGCACCGGAAAGGGTGGATGTTACTACAGAGTGCCCCACGAAGAGTCCTACATCAGCAAACAAAAAAAGCAAACGTCTGTGTTTATGCATCAGTCAGATCCGTGCCCAGGCTCAGGGATGGAGCAGCTGATAGCAGAGGCTGGTGTCGTGAGAAGCAGCCATGTGCACGAGCATTTGCTTTGTGACGTAAACCCTGCATTCCCTCTGACCTTTGACCTGTATATCACTAAGCTAAACTGATGATTGTGTAATAATAATGACTACATTTAACAGATACTATACATTATATAACCATGAACAGAAAAGCCAGGCCATGTGTCCTGAGCTGCCAACCTGCAAGCTTCTGTTCTGGCTTCAGACCCTCAGGTACATGAAGTGGACTTTCTGACTATTATTTGAACGATTGGAGTGACCATAAGGTGGGTTAATCAGATCAAATATTTGTACTACTGATAAACATTATTACATCTAAATAAAGCTAGAGTAATCAGTGCGCAATCCTAGGAGTTATACATAAGGTACGACGAGGTAAAGTTTCCAGTCTTGAGAGCTGTCGCTCAGGAGGTAGAACCTAGAGAGGGTCCGCTAATCTGTATGTCAAAAGCCCCATTTCTAGCCAACACTTTCAGTATGGTGCCTTTGGAACCAACAGTAACCCTTCAGTCAGGGTGCTTAAACCCTAGGGTTATCACCACAAGCAGTACCCTTAAATGTTGCAGGGGTTGTTGTCACTCACCTGCTCTGTCCAGCACGCACTGTATTTCCTCCTTTATTAGCCTGCATCTCATTTTATCGTCCACAGAACGAGGCTGCACGCCGACATTTTCAGAACAAAATAAAACAGGCTGCAGTGAGAGTCTCTCTCCATGGGATATTTAAAAATAGTGGGCTTGTGCATGTAGTCCTTCTCAGGCAAGCTCAGGGGTTTAGTGTTGCCTTAGCCCACAGGAACTACGCTCTACAATACTTTTTTTTCCTCCGAGCGAAGATTAGATTATCTGCAGTTCTCATAACCCGGCCGAAATTTATTAGAAACGCTTGAAGGTCCACTCATTACTAAAAGTGTCTGTCATATAAAAACTAAACTAATAGTCAAAGTTGTCACAGTGAAATTTAAGGTGTGTTGATGGATCGACATCATCAGTTCATACACTGAAGAACATTAGAACTTTATGTTCCACCTTAAAAGTCGCCGGCCCAAAGAATTAAGTTATTTTTCTCTGCAACTCCAGCTGCTGTGAGAGGCAGCAAAACATCCTTTATTTTATACATATCTACTAATAAAACTCTCCACAGTATGAACAGTGGTTACATGAGCCTCAAAACCAGACACAACTCAGCCCTGAGCAGAGTGACCGTCCTCTACTGACCAATCAGACTGCAGTGTTCACAGCTCCACCTTTTAGTACCAGATCTGTGTGCTAGGTGCCCCAACAGAGGGGGGACCAAAAATGGAGATGGTACTGAACGATGCCATTGGTGGTTCAGGTCCTGTGTTTCATGTAATTCCCCATCTCTCTTATCCATTCATTTCCTGTCACCTTTCGATCACCAGATGACCCAAATAAAGTTATAAAATGCCAAACAAAAATAATTTTATCTGTCTATGAACAATGAATTGACCAACTGTCAGCTCCCTGTCATATAATATAGTCATAGTATACTATAATATAAACATGTTTTTTGGGCTGGTGTTTTCTTTGTTTCTTACTAGCAGGAAGCTGGGAAAGAGTAATCAACAACTGCAGGTGATTAATTTAAATCAAATCGAAAAAGCTGCCTGGATGCATTAACATTTAACCTATAACTCATTAGCAATACTTTGCCATCCGATTCGATCCAATACGCAGTCGTGACAGTATTGATAAAAGCAACTCTCCCTGCGGGTTTCCGGGTTGATTGCACGTGCAACAGCTGTACGGAGGTCCTGCTCGAGTCACACACAACTCTGACAGAGGAATGAGGGAGGCAGAGCAGGATGGAGAAATAAAGTGCTAATCTAATGCTTGACTACGTGCAGTGGCTACAGATAGGGCACTTGTCAAGAGGCTCTGTGGGCTGTTAAAACCCCCACCATCACCACCCATTCTGATCCACGCTGAGTACATCTATAAAATAGCTTTTTCGCTCACTTCCTCAGCATCGATCACACACTCAGTGACCGAATAAAACAGCAGTTGAAGAATCTCAGAGGCAAAAAGGGATGCTCTTAAACATCGCCTGACCCAAACCAATGTTATTTTTTTCTCCAAACAAAATTCATGTAAATAACGACACTCTAATATCCTCGGCTGCTCTATTATTTAGGAATGACCTGATAAAATGTGTCTATGTGCCATTTCAGAGTAAGAACCCTGCCACAAAGGCACTTAGGCTCCAAACACTCGCTAGTTTGTTATCTTAAATCTCTGAAACCAATTTCAAATATCTACTGGCTTTATCGCTTTGGCCACGGAAACAGATATCACAACCCCTGGACAAAAAAGGAAGACATTTTCTATCTTTCGAGGACAGGAAACAGGCTTCGTTAGAGAACTGTGTTAACCTTATACCTCTAACTACAACATCATCTTGAAACCGGGCGTGAAATACAGGATTTACTGTGCTTCAACTTTCAGTTTCCAGAAAGTTCCAGTTCCAGAGAGTGTGCTCAGGACACACTGTAAACAATGAGTCAGGCAGTGACCTGAAAAGAGTCTTAATCCATTGTTGTTTATTCACATTATTGATTTAGGAGTTGTTTAAATATTTACTTATGTTCTCACCTTCGCATGTCTTTTACGTCAGGTACTGTTTTCCTGCTTTTCAAGAACTTAATCAATTTGTCTCTTCATACATAACTAACTAACATAAATATTTTGATAACTGGTTTACTGTTTAAGCCATTTTTATTTTTTTAAAGATTATTTTTTGGGGCATTTTGCCTTTATTAAATGAAACAGGTGAAGGGTGACAGGAAAGGTGTGGTATGGACAAGAGTTAGTACATGGTGCACCTGAGGTGAGCCACTGGGGCACCCTGTTTAAGCCATTTTTAAACCAAAAATGCCAAAAAGTTCTATGGTTACACCTTCTCCAATGTGTGCTGCTTTTGCTTGTTTTATATCATTTTAAGCTGTACGTATTTTGGGCATACAAAACTACAGTTTTGTAAATGTCAGCTTGGGCTGTAAGAAAATCTAGCTGGTATTTTTCTGGATTTCCCATCATTTTTTATGTATACTTTATTAATTTTATTCATTATTTTATTTTTAATTGGCAGACTAATTGATGATGAAATAGTTGTAAGCTGTGGCAGCTGTATACATTTGCCCTGAAGACTTACAGCAGCCCCCAGAGAATAAGAGCTCCCTGAAATAGCAACAGAGACAGCATAATCCATTTTTCCATAAAGGGCAAAATAAGTGTGAATAAAGAATTAGGCCTGTATGAGCTGAGGGAAAAATAATAATAAAAGGAGATAACAATTTAAGAGAGACCTGGTGGAGGTGTTGTAGTATCTCATAAGAAAGAAAGTACATGTGTGCACTGTGGTTTCTTTTGGGAGAAATGTTACCTTAGCCTTACACCTACAGTTATTACCATATAATAATTTTCCTTTCTTTGTGTTTATGTGTTCATGACAGAATCAAAAACATCAACTGCATGATTTCTCTGCTCGTATTTCTCTTCTTCTTCTAAGAGGCATTCATCATCTGCACAGTAAAAGCTCAATTTTAAGGGGCTATGGAGATAAACCACACTGCCATTGCCAATCTGCTGAATAATAAACACACAATCGCCACGCCATACACAAAGAAAGCCCTGTCCTCTCCATCCCAACAGACCGGCCACACCCAGACTATGATCTCATGCTGTAGCCTTCAGCCTGTCTGGCCTGAGCATCCCTGGAGGACAGGCTAGCGGCTCAGGCAAGAGATAGGCAACCTCATTAGCACAATCAATTCCATAGCGACCCATCCACCACTACGCTTCGGCACTCCACTGTCTGGATTACCGATAGGCAGGGGCTGGGCCCTCACTCCGTCGACAGGAATTGAACTTTCGAATGTGAAATCAATTGAAACCCGTGCTCCCAATGACAGACACCAAACAAATGGGAACGTGCAGTCCGAGTAACCCTATGCTTGAATTGCTCCCTGTGAACCTGCTGCAGGAAAAGGGGGAGGATTAATTTTTCAATAGCATGTTCCAAAGTCTCCTTGCATTGTATTAATATTTTATGCACATGCTTTCAGTCCAGCCAGAGCAATTCAGCTAAGAACAAAATCATGTACAGACCTCTACAAAGCCTTGATACATCATGACATATTCATCATATACTCCAACCTGATTGTTATTGTAGGACATGTTACATAAATACACAACTTGTAACACTCTGATTTCCTTTTGGGGACAACACACAGAACTGTACCAGCTCACTGAAACATCATTTGTGCCCTTTTTTCACAGCTGAGCCAAACTAACAACTATGATAATAACAAGTCAACTCTTCAGCTCAAGAGACACCAGCGGAAAACTAATAATAGCATGCTAAGCAAATATTATGGAAGAAATTACATCTCTTATCTAAACTAATTACCTCCTTCGCCAGCCTCAAACTATTAGTCTTTGAGCCAGCGGTGAAACATCAATCAGAACAAGAGACTTCAGCCACCAAGAGGATCCTATTTCTTGCAGTGTCATCATTATCTAATCCCCACTGATTAAATATGTCCTCTTTCTATAAAAGTATTTAATAGAATACAAGGAGCATAAGAAAGGCAGAAAATTGTTTTCTTGCTCGAGTCTTTTCTCGACTCGGCAAGAATCCATAAACACAACCTTTTTATTCATGCATGAGCATCTTGCCATCTGGGATTTGTGTGGTGATCTGTGACAAATGTCTGGTGCTGCTTAGCCAGACAAATGCACACACAATGACGTGAAAACAAACACACACAAACACACAAATAAACGGAAACACAAACAAAAGACATACAGACCCTCGGGGAGATTAAATTAGAGCGCCACAGAGAGAGACAAATATAACCCAAGTGGAGGAGCATCTTTAAGCATTACTCACCTTTGTGCCCCATCATGACGGCGAGATGCAGCGGTGTGTTTCCTAAAGAAGAGAAGAAGAAAAAACAGAGTTTGTTGGCCGCTTTTGATAATCACAATAAGAGACGAGAACCTGTGATAAGCACTGTGCCTCTAGGACTGTCACACTCGGGGTGAATTAGATGTTTAAATTAGGAAGCAGAATCCACTAAATTCAAAATTACATGGTGAGTATATGCCTATTGTGTGTTCTCCTACCATATTATAGTCTATTAACCTGCTGCACCCCCGAAATCAGCTGCATTTGACTGGCAGGGCCATGGCTTATTAACAGACATAAAGTAAACACTGAATACTGAATACAGGCTTCTTTCTAGAAATGCATTCATGGAAAATAACATTTGAGTCAGGTGTGGAGATTGCACAGATTTTTTTTTTCCCAGGATGAGAAATGTGCCTCATAAGCACAGGAGAATCCCTTAAGAGGAAGCCGAACTGCCCAGTCAGCTCCTTCAGGCTTCTTTTCCAGGGAGAGAGCAACGGGCAAGGATCCAGAGTAAAGAGGGCCTGCCTTGTAGAAGCCCTCATACGAACCATGATGTCAGTGAAAGTACAAGCTGGGGATCAGCTAGCAGTCTAACTAGATGTTGTGATAAACGGAGACGTAAGTTAAATTTCATTTAGAAAATCAATTTTCAGGTTACGCCAGATAATCCCAGCCTAGATGTCGATAGTTTCCAGTGGCGCCATTTCTTCTGCAGAAAGTGCTGAAATAATGAGTCAATAAAATCAATTAGATGGGTCATTAATTTTGATAATAAATTAAGTGTTTTAAGTCATTCATTGAGCAAAAACTGCCAAAAAAATGAATGCTTCCAGGTTCTCAAATGCAACTTTCATTACTCTCTGACATTTTAAAGGCTTTTAATAATAAAAAAATGTGTCCACCTTATTCCTGAAGGCTCTACTGTAGAAATGATTATGTGTGCAACTTCCTGTGAGATAGCGGAAGTAGCAGTAAGCTAGTTAGTCCCATAGACTGTCTGTGGTTAGTCCCAGTGGCTACTCTTGGTGGCTCACCGCCAACGCTGCTTCTTTTCAAAACAATTTACCTTCAGTTTAGCAAATACTGATTTATTTTTTAACAAATATTTAACTAATGTTAACTCAGCATTTTCTAAAATGTCTTTGCGGAGCTCTGGTACCTGTTGCACTGTCCGTGTCTGTGACGACTAACAACCAGTCTAAGCTACATTTGTGTCTTCAGCAACTGTGTGTTGAACATGTAACCAGAACAAAAAGGGATTATTCCTGTTGCCAAAGGTACCATTGATATGAGAAATAAAAACACAAGAGTTTCACCAGACATAGAGAAAAAGTATTAAATCAGAATTAACCGAGGAGAATGACACGTAGACTGACAGGTCTGTCACTCAACATCAGTACATGATATCCCTGTCTTTCCCCGTCTGACTTCATTCTCAACCTACATTAGAAAATAAACTCAGCAACATACTGTGAAATATGTATTTAGTCATTAGGGCTGAGAATGTGTCACTGATTTACAGTACTTCCTTTATATCATAGCATATGTCATTAACGCAGACGAGCGGAGGATTAGCTGGGAAACATCACATTTATTCACTTTACATGGAGCTACAGTTAATACTGAATTATGTGTTAGTATCTCTTACTAAGTCATCAGAGATCATAAATCATCTTTAGAAGGAGCAGATGTTTACCTTAAGCTAGCTCGGGACATGTTAAAGTTAACTATATTTTGACGGAGCAAAACAAGATAGTTGCTAATGTGCTCGGTTGCTTTGAGATGGCTGTCAGAGATGGCAGAGGTATGATCACATAATCCTGTTTGAGCTATAACAGGTGGTGTGTTCCACGCTTTATTTCCCAGTTGCTCTTGGAAAGAGGAATAAAGTACTGTAAACAAGCTGTAACCACTGGAAATCGCCGGTCTCGGTTCAACGCCGGAAGTCACGCACATAATTCGCGCAAAGGGATTATGGGGGCTAGGAATAAGGTGGATAAAGATTATTGGTGGCATCCCTGCTACAGTGAGAAGCTCAAAACAAAGATATTGTCTGAAAGGTTTGGTACAACTACTGGTGCGGTTTACATGGATGAATTCACCAATCAATAATCTCATCATGTAACATCATCACAACCATTAACCGTACTCAGTACAGCTGTATGTGTGGCTAATGTGACTAATGGAAAGAATAAAATGCATAATAGAGCTTTACTTCTGTCCTCATATGCTACTGACTGTTGACAGAAATGTAAACACGCCAACAGCCTTCAGCAGCATCCAGTGGGAGCTAAACTAAGTAAGTAAAAACACAAACTGCTGCCACTGAACCAGGACGGGCAAGACCTTTGAAAAATACAGGCTCAAGTTCCAAAACACCAGAGGCAAACACAATGTGTGACACCTTGTTGCGTTACACCACGTCAGAGCTTTGATTTGAAGACAGTCCACATTCCTGTGCTGACAGTGAACTGAAGTACAGGCCATCTTTTGTCTCAGCACGTGAACCGGAACAAAACAATCTTGTCCTTTTGTTGGTTCAGGGAGAGTTCCTGTGGAGAAATGTGGTGTTATCTGTGCAGACTTTGCCCTGCTGAGGATGTGCTGTCAGTCTGGGGAAAGGGTTACAAACAACCTCCGAATACACACAGTGACCATGGAGCAACTTTTAATAAGCACTTAACACAAGGTGGCTTATCTGAGAGGGGGTTTGTGACTGGGTCTGATTAATTAGGAATGTCTGTGTTGTGGGCGGGAGGAGCCACTGAAGCAAAACAATCATTCCTGCACAGGTTTCTGTTGACTTACACTGGATTTGGGGAAACTGTAGTGTGGTGGAATCAAAATACTCCTCACTTTGGCCTTGGTAGGGAGAAGCCTCGCCTACTTCCAGTGCTGCTGAGGACTGATGGCCTATTAGCTGACTAAAACTAAGCTCCACTGGACCTTATAATTGCTGGATCGTGATTTGATTTGGGCTATGAGACAAGCAGCTGGTGGACTCACCATGGACGTCTTTCTGGGCGATGTTCTGCGTCCGTATGAGTGAAGACAGGCGTCGGACATCTCCTTTAAACACACATTCATGCACCGGAAAGTCCTGCCCGGTTCGGATGATGGGGTTTTTGTTGTTGTCATCGATGACATCCGATGTTGACAGTGTGGTGGTGTTGGCATTAATCTGCGACTGCTGGTTCTGCTGCTGCTGCGTGGATGAAGACTTGATTAACTTGTGGTTGCTGAAGATTTTACTCGCTCTGCTCTTGTTGTTCGCCTTGGAGGCGGTGAACGTCCCGGTTGCAGCCTCCTCGTCCGGCTCCAGTAAATCCTCGTCCTTGCTCGGCCTGTGATCCTTGCGCAGGGAGCGGATCTTCTCTCCGGTCATTTTCTAAACAGTTGACGCTAGCGGAGCAGAGGGTGTCGTCGCTGACGATGACCCTCCGGGCGAACTGATGCGATTCGCCAGTTGGAAGTCTTCACGCAAACACTGTGAACTGCACAACATGAAAACACACTTAATCCCCCACCGGACAGGCAAAAACGACCGTGTGTCCGAAAACGAACAGGCAGCGGCTTTTCTTCACCGGTTTACTCTGAAAACAAACACTTCACTCTCCTCCTGTCGCTAGAAACGGTCGCTGGTTGCTGCACAACATAAGCGGCTCCAGTTGACTAGTACTCTGATACGGAAGATTCGGCTGATGTCTTCCGCCTCGTAGTATCGCGAGAGTTCAGGGCGGGTTACTAACGGTCACTTGCTAATCCACTTTCCTTCAATAAAGTGAGGCTAATTCATACAATGTAAAATGCCATAGGCTTGTGCTAATAACGTTAGCATGTTAAATTTGTTTGGAAAACGTTTAGTATAAGACAGCTGTTTTGTCAGTAACCCTTGTGAGTTGTAATAGAGCAAAATTATGTACCGCTACGTTTGTTAAATGTTGCTGTTGTCCCTGGTTTTATATGAGAAGATGAAAAGATCACTACCTGCTAGGCTAATTTATACTATACAAAATGCCATAGGCTTGTGCTAATAATGTTAGCATGTTGTATTTGTGGGGGAAATGTGTCCACATAAAGTCAAGTGAAGCCAATTTGAGTATTTGTGTTTGAAACTGTCTCTATTAAGCCATGTTTAGTGTGTGTTTAATGCGTGTTTTGGAGTGTTTTAAAATAACTAAACTTTACAGCACTTCACAGAAACTAACTAACCGTCACTCGCTATTACTTTTTCCTTCTATACATTCGTTTCTGCAAAGTAAGGCTAATTTAATCAATGTAAAATGCCATAGACTGGTGCTAATAATGTTAGCATGTTGTTTTGTCAGTAACCCTTGTGAGTTGTAATGGAGCAAAATTATGTACCATTACCTTTGTTAAATGTTGCTGTTGTCCCTGGTTTTATATTAGAAGAGGAGGGTGCTAGGCTGCTAGGCTAATTCATACAATGTAAAATGCCATAGGCTTGTGCTAATAATGTTAGCATGTTAAATTTGTTAAAAAAAAACGTTTAGTATGAGACAGTTGTTTTGTCAGTGAACCTTGTGAGTTGTAATAGAGCAAATTAAGTACCGTTACCTTTGTTAAATGTTGCTGTTGTCACTGGTTTTATATTAGTAGAGGAGGGTGCTAGGCTGCTAGGCTAATTTATACAATGTAAAATGCCATAGGCTTGTGCTAATAATGTTAGCATGTTACATTTGTTTGGAAAATGTTTAGTATAAGACAGCTGTTTTGTCAGTGAACCTTGTGAGTTGTAATAGAGCAAAATTGTGTACTGTTACCTTTGTTAAATGTTGCTGTTGTCACTGGTTTTATATGGGAAGAGGAAAAGATTGCTAGCTGCTAGGCTAATTTATACAATAAAAAGTGCCATAGACTTGTGCTAATAACGTTAGCATGTTAAATTTGTTTGGAGAACGTGTTTAATATAAGACAGCTGTTTTGTCAGTGACCCTTGTGAGCTGTAATAGAGCAAAATTATGTACCGTTATTTTTGTTAAATGTTGCTGTTGTCCCTGTATTTATATTAGAAGATGAAAAGATCACTAGCTGCTAGGCTAATTTATACTATACAAAATGCCATAGGCTTGTGCTAATAACATTAGCATGTTGTATTTCAGGGGAAAATGTGTCCAGATAAAGACAAGTGTTTGTGAATGCTGCGAGTTATAGTGAAGCTGATTTGTGTACTTGTGTTTGAAATTGTCGCTATTAAGCCATGTTTAATGTGTGTTTAATGTGTGTTTTGAATCAACTTAACTTTACAGCACTTCACAAAAACCCCACCGCCAACTAGTGTTTTGGAGGTGTAACTGCAGAGTGACACAGACACACCACCACACGAGTATAAATGCTCACAACGGCGTAGGGTCTGCCGCACAAGTATAAATCCTGTTTAACAAATTATATTTACTTAAGTACAAGTTTGAGGTACTTCTACATTTCCACAGTTACTCTTCTGGTCATGAATTTACATTTTGTTTGATAATTTTATACGGTGTATACCAGGGGTGTAAATATAAACAGCGCAGACAGCGTGGTTGCACTGGGGCCAGTGAGGTGCTGGGGCCCTCTAACAATGTGGTGAGTGGAGAATGGGCCCTTATGAGTGATAACCACCTTGGAAATATGCCTGTTTTCAAAAAAGAACTCTCGTTAAATCAAAAACGTTCAAATCCCGCCTCAAAACTCACCTCTTTCAACCAGCCTGTTCAGTCTAACTCTGATCTATTTACACAGAATTTTATTCAATGTAAACTTGTTTTGCTGAATATCTATTTGTTGTCATGTTATTTTTATTTTATTATTTATTTTTGTATTTATTTAATGTTACTTTTCATCTTTGTCTGTAAGCTGACCTTGAGTGTTGTGAAAGGCGCCTATAATTAAAATGTATTATAAATGTTTGCTACGTATGCCCTTGAAAAAAGCAGAGCCATCTCTGTCATGTTTCTTTTTATCATTTTTTTTTAAATAGTCAATAGCATCTTTAACTAAATAATATCCTAACTCCAATAAACTGTAATAAGGTATTAAAATAGTTAAAATAATAATGTCTCATATTTTCTGTAACATACAGATATGCAATGATGATTGCTGGGTAATATGTATGTTCATGTTATCCAGTGTAAAGTGACATGATGTTATACCATCCAACAGTATAGAAAAAGATCAAAAATTTAATATTTCCTCCCTTTCAATGTGTTCTAATATAACACTATAAAAGGGGTTGTTCTGTAATTAAAAGTTAAAACATTGTGTAGGAGAGGTAAGAAGCCACAAATTACTTAGGAAGATACCTCCCCTGTTAAATAACAAAAAATAATATTTTTAATTTTTTTGCTATACGTTGACAAAAGTAATATTTTTATTCTTGTTATAGAGTATTTTTTACATCACAAGTTGAGCATCTGCACATTTCTTATGCTACTGACACTGTTTATACACAGCCTATGACTGTGTTGGAGAAAGTATTACTGTAATAATAATACATACATATCATCATTAAAATATACTTAAAACCTTAAGTACTCATTAGGCAGAAAATGCCTCTGTGAGTGTTATCACATAAAGCTGAATTGTTGATACTGCCGAAACATAAATGTGTAAGGAGCATTTTATTTTATTTTTACTACTTTAATTTTTAATATATTAAGTGCTAGTGTTAAACACTGTAGCGTAATGCACATTTTATTTAATTTTAATGCACATTTTCTTTCTATTTTATTTTATCCTATTGCTTTATATTTACATATTCTTAAGAAAAAAATTACTTCTTCTGATTCTCTATTCTTTACATTCGACCACCTGTAACGAATCATAATTTCCCCTTGCTGATCAATGAAGTATTTTTGACTTTGATTCTGATTCTGATTGAAGTGCAGTTTATTTTAACTACTGTATATACTGGAAATGGGTTTTGTGTTGTAATCATTCACTGAAATGAAAGTTCCAATATCAAGCTGTGAACAAAATCTACAGAAGTACAGCGATGATTGAAGTGTGACTTCATGTTGTAAGATAAATGTGAAGTGAAAAGTTAAAATTTTCCCTCTGTCATGTAGTATATTAGATGTTTAAAGTAGCATAAAATAAAAAAAAAAGTTAAGTACAAATGCTTGAAAACTGAACCTAAGTACTTGAGTAAATGTACTAAGATACTTTCAAACACTGTTAACATCACACTGTATACTGTACTGTCCCCTACCAGTAGTATTACTGCTTCCATTATAACTAACAGTCTTATAGTCTTGTGTATTTGAACTCTATTAGCAGAGGCCCACTGATGTGAGTGTTGATTCACTCAGGCATTTATCTGTAAGAGCAGGACGTACAATTCTTCGCACCAGTGCCTGAGGAGCAGAAGGATAAAAGTTCAATTTACATTTTGATTATAAAATGTATCAGAGATGACACCAGCAGCCGCCCCAGGTACACAGATGGATAATTATTTTCTTTCTTAGTAGTTGACCTCAGGGTATCGCCAGACAAGATAAATAAACATTATTTCATCATTAAACTCTCACAGTTCATCATTTTGTTCCCCCTTAAAACTTACATGTAAATAAACATCTCCATGCACGTCCACAGCAACAAACGCTGCCATAACTAAAGAGCACACTTCTCCATCATGTCAGACTTTTCAGATCTTATAGGCAATCGTTCTGTGGATGGTTTTATGTAACTACAGCTATAAAGTATTTATGGTTTATCTTCTGTTTATGATTATATTTTCGATCTATGCATGCTCATTTATACAGCACACAGTATTATGTACTTGCACACCAAATGCACAGTGTATTACTGTGGCACTGTCACTGCTGAGTGTATATTCAGCATATATTAGAGTAGGCCCTATTTTTATTTCAGTCTGTATCATAGACTGTATACTAACTTTTTGGTTGGCTGTTTATGACTTATATTTTCAATGGAATTAAATGTAGTTCAGTAGAACTTTATTTATCCTGAAGGACATTCTTGTGTCAGAGAATGCTTCAAATTACAGTAACACTATGTACATTAACCACAAGTTAACGTTTACAACCAGTAACAACCAGTGGGTTCTCTGCGTCAGGGTCACTCAATGGGTCCAGTTTAAGAAACAACAGAGTATTAAATATAAATATATATATAAATATACAAGATAAGATGTGTTTTGAATGAATGAACGACTTTATTTCGAACCAAAAATAGAAAAACATAATAGAAAACCAACAAGACAAAGATAACAGTGTCCGAAAAGGAGCAGGTAGAAGTAAAACTTACGTGTCCCTACCCCTTTCTCACATTCCTTCTTTTAACTCATATAATATTTAAACAAATTCCCAAATTTATTCACAACTAATATACAATTATCCCCAGTCTATTTACCATCCTAAACCCAGTTTATTTACAGTCCAAGTACCACCCAGTGTTACAAAATAATTCTGCACTCCCATTACACAGCCTTTCCTCATCTATATATCTGCCAAAAATATATTTTTGTATAGTTTTTATATTGATTTATATTTGTGCTTTGCTTCAACTCATCATGAAGCCCATTTCACAAGTCCACCCCAATCACTGAAATACACAGACTGTTCTTAGTTTTTTAATTAAAGTCTCCTCTTTAATCATAACCCCTCTCCCTGTCACAAAACATTTTTTTGAATGTATTGCAGTTTTAAATTTGACCAGATCTAAAAATTTTAATGCTTTTTTTGTTTTGGTATGTTCCCTGTACCCCATATCTGATTGTTCTCTTCTGAAGGATGTGTGATGGTTGTAAGTTGCTTTCGTAAGTGTTGCCTCAGACTTCAACACAGTAAGTCAAATATGGTAGTACGCGTGATGAATACAGAAGGTGCAGGTCCAGTATGTGTTTTGTTTTCTCCAGAACTGCAGTAAGATAAGATAAGATAAGATAAGATAAGATAAGATAAGATAAACTTCACTGATCCCACACTGGGGAAATCCTCATGTCACAGCAGCTCAAATGCTCCTCTTTCTAAAAGAGTTCCTAAAAATGAACTAAAATGGTGGGGAAGGAGCAGACTGCATATGATCATCAGTGTTATATTGTATATGATATAACATATGTGTTTCTTACTTTAATCAGTGCTCTCACCTCAGTTGTGTCTTGATTTATATCCCTTTGATGTGATATCTATGTGGAGCATCAGTGTTGTCATGTTTGAGCAGGGTGAAGAGGAGCAGGCCAGCACAGAGCACTTCCTCCCCCTGTGGGTCAACAATGGAAACACAGCTGAGCTTCTCTGTTGTGTGTGGCAGAGGAGAAAAACACACAAAATTCAGTGTATAATTTCATAACGACAGCAAATGTCATGATGGTGGTGGTTGAGAGACATCCTGGCTATAGTGAGAGGTGGTTAGAGAGAAGTTTAGATGCTGTTTCCTCTTCTTACTTTGACTTCACAGAGCTACATCAATTATTATTATGAGTCTGTTTAATTTGATTTAATTTTAAAAGTCAGTAGAGCTGGTTTTATGAAGTGAGTTGGTGATAAAGAGAGTTAAAGAGTGTAAAGTTAAAGCCCACTGACTCAAACGACAGGAAGCGTTGCATCACTACGGAACACATGGAACGCAAACAAGATGCAGGGTCACGTGGGTTGGACGCCCCTGCCGACCAGCCAATCAGCGCCCTCCTCGTCGTGTTGATGAGCGCTGATTGGCTGAGAGGGACGAGCGCAGCGCACGGCAGCGTCAAAATGCTTTCCCCCTTTACCATGATGTGGTAACGCAAACTCATCCTCAGCTCACAGTGGTGCACATCTCGTGGAGCTCCGCACTGCCATGGACCCCAAGACCTCACAGCGGGAGCAGAGCGACCTGTTCGCCGGATTCGTCTCCTCCTACAAGTCCTTCGCCACGGAGGCGATCCACGTCGGCCAGGAGCCGGAGCAGTGGAAGTCAATGGCTGTAGTGCCGCCGATTTCTCTCTCGACCACGTTCAAGCAGCTCGGGCCAGGAAATCATGCTGTAAGTAGCCTGATATGGTGACTGAAGGCGGGGTGATGGGGGGATGCACGTGCCTCAAGAAGACCCCATGCAGCTTCATGCACGAGGACCTGAGAGGGCTGTACATTAAAAATCAGGTTTTGTTAAAGCCTATTTAAATCATAGAAACATTACAGTAATGATAAAATCACACCTGCATTTTATATTTAAAATACAGCCTGATCAATACTGGCTGAATCAGTCTGCTGCTCAGGATGGATCAATCAAAGAGTGATCCAGCTTTAACCCTTTGAAACCAGAAATCACTTCTCTTTCTGCTTTCAGACACCTTTCCCAAGTATTTAAACCTTTGAACCATCTCTGAGCACATTTTCAGGAAAGGAAGTGGGCGACTTGGCAGGAAATGCCACATAAAATTGCAAAAAAAATTATAAAATTATTATTTTTGAAAAACTAGGGAAAAGGCAACGAGCCACTTGGCAGGAAATGCCACATAAAATTGCTTATTAAAAAAAAACAACAAGAAAAAGGTAATGAGGAACTTGGCAGGAAATGCCCCATAAATTGCAAAAAAAATAAATAAATAATAATTTAAAATAAAAATAGGGGGAAAAAACAACTATATTGTTAATCAGCTCCAGTTACAATAAGCAAAACACTTTGGTTATGTAAACCTCGTCAGTCATTAACTAGGCTACTTTTCCACCCTTATCGTCGGCAGCAGAAACAGTGTTTTATGTGACATATTCATCATTATCCAACTACACAGCAAAGTATACTAATGTTAAATATGGCCTAGTGATACCTACACATAATTTAAGTTTGGTCGACAGTGAATTTTTAGGAAGTATTTTTAATGTTTCAACATTTTCCATCATAAGATTACAGAGTGTTGTTTATACTCATGCCATAAACATTTTATTGTCCTCATCATACGAAGTAGCGGCCTCCATTCATCATTCTGATAATGTCGCTTGTAATTAACACCCTGCCTCTTCGCACGCTCGTGGCAGGACGGTAAAAACAGAGTTGACTGAACTGTTTGATAACCAGCTTTGTAGTACCGCCTATAGTCGAGCCAGATAACGAGAAGAAGTTGACCTGGGTGTCTGCTCTACCTGTTAAGGGCCAAACAAATCACCACTGCTCTGAGCGTTCTTCTAAAAGTCAAAAGTCAAAATGGAATCTACCTCAAGAGAAACATCTTAACTTCATTTTTCCTCCTTTGTTGTTGAAATTACCCCGAGGCCATGTCTGGAATCTAGATTAAAACCAGTTTGTGCAGGTTAATATCCAGCTATGCTTCTCACTATCATACTCTCCCTGTAGGTTAGGGATTGTTGCTGCAAACAATTTGAGTACATGTTAACTTTGCCTCTCTTGTGGTGCAGAAAACCATCATCCCTGAAAATCCAGTTCTAAATAAAGAAATCCTGCACAAACGTATGCTTTAATTTATTTAAAGAGACCAGATGTTTCAATTACAAGGACCTTGTGTCAAGACACAGCAGAGATAATAACATGGATATTAACTTTTACAGCTGTCTGTTTTCTCTGTCAATGATTAGACTGAAGCTGAGTCATGGATTGCCTTACATGTATCTCACACATGAAGCACCCATCATAAAAGACTGGTTGAGCGGCCTCTCAGAGGCCATTGAAGCTGTCTATTGTCTATTTTTCACACAAAGCCTGATCTATGTGGGAGGGGAACGAGTGGTCTTTAAAGTTTCCTAGTTTTAAGACTAATCTTGAGGCATATGTCGAGCATTAACAGCTAAAACTGCATCGTCAGTGATGGAATAGAAATACCCTAACACTCACGCTGATCTCTTGACCTCTTGACCTCGCTTTGTAGAAACATTCAAATCAGAATAAACTGGTCAAAGTGGATCCATTTATCCCCCACATATTTACTTGTTTGCAACTGAAAGAAGGCAACAACATCCAGCCCTCAGTTATCTAAATGTATGTCTTGCCTTAATGTTTCAAAGCGTAAAGCCTCTTTTATTCGTGCTCAGTGATGAACCTCCTTTCACTTCCATAAAATCCAAAAGCTGCAATACATTTTGATGAAACGAGCAGATCTCTCTCGATAAGTTTCTCATAGCAACATTAAAAAAACTAATGTGGGCGTTTAACAGTTAATACTGTTGCACATTACAGTTATGAAAACAGAAAATTACAGGGTGAGGTTTTGTGTTCTCACAGTATTCAGTCTTGGGAACACATCCACTTGATTATGAGATAATCCAACTGAAGACAAACACAAGTAGTGCCAGCTTTTAGAGCGGCAAGCCTATACAGGTGTGGATGGTGTGCTGTTTAACCCAGTTGACCTGCCATCCAGCGTCTGTCTTGAAGGCAAACAAGAGGTTATGATGCATTAAAGGAAGGAATTTTCATGTGCTCAGCAAAAACCAAAAGTTTATGAATGCATGCTTGTATTTGGGGAACCAGTCTGTCGTAATGCTCCTTCCTCTTGTTGTTTCAACACCGCATATTATTCATTCATTCATTTTTCGTAACCGCTTATCCTGTGAGGTGTCATGGGCATGCTGGAGCCTACCCTAGCTGACATTGGGCAAGAGGTGGGACACACCCTGGACAGGTCGCCAGACTATCACAGGGCAGACACATAGGGCGCATTCACACCAGGATAGTCCGGGGGACTCGGTTCGATTGGGCGGGGAATGCTGAAAAATGTCACACCTTCATTTGGTTCGGTTCACTTTCACACTGCACTTTTTAAAGCAGACCAAACAGCTGCTCGTTTGGGGGCGGTATTGCCCGAAACGACCACTGACCAGGAAGAAAAAAAGCATGAGGAAGAAGAAAACCCAGCTCATCGATTGGCCAGAACCCTTCCATTCCCTACCCAGCATGTTGCTCTGTACATGAGACGAATGCAGCAGTACCGAAAAAGACGGCGGTGGTTAAACAGACACCGAGCGAGGTATTGCAAGGGTTTAAAAGCTTTCAGATCGCACGTCACTTCCTCTCTTTGGTTCGCTCAATAGTCCGTTTCCATTTCCCACTGTAAGCGAACCGCACCAGGGTTCACTTGCAAGTCAACGAAGACCCCCAGTTTTAAAGCGGACCAGGGTTCGTTCGTTTGGTCCACACCAGAGTTTGAATGAGCGTTCACACCACTCCAAACGAAGCGAACTATCTGTGGAAGTGGACCAGGGTTCATTTAAAGCAGACCAAATAACGCCAGTGTGAATGCGTCCTTAGAGTCACCAGTTTACCTAACCTGCATGTCTTTGGACTGTGGGAGGAAGCAGGAGTACCCTGGGTTCGAACCAGGAACCCACTTGCTAAGCATTATACCACTGTGCCGCCACCTTTATATTCTCGTGAGTGTTAATTAAGGTGTCTTATTTTCACGTAGGGGTATGAGTACAGCCGGAGTGGAAACCCTACAAGAAACTGTCTTGAGAAGGCCGTGGCTGCTTTGGATGGAGCAAAGTACTGTAAGTAATGCTTTAATGACAGACGCTGGCATAATCATGGCGGGCGTGTTTCACATGGAGAGGGAGAACTCAACAAAAGAGATCAGTGAAAAGGATTTATTGCTTTTCCTCTGCAGGTATTGCTGTTGCCTCGGGGCTGGCAGCCACAGTGACCATCACCCACATGCTCAAAGCAGGCGATGGAATCGTCTGCATGGATGACGTCTACGGAGGTGAGACATGCTTTTGTAACTGAAAGTTGTGTAGAACGCCATGATGTAACCAGGAAACTCACTTTACTCACTTGTAAAAAACGGTAGTTGGTGTAAAAGTGGAAGCACATGGTGTTGAATCACACGTGTTTTTTGGGTGGGGGTGTTAACTTAGTTTCTCTTTCTCGATTGCAAAGGCACGAACCGCTACTTCCAAAGAATTGCTGCTGAAGTTGGTCTGGAGGTGTCATTCGCTGACTGCACAAAACCAGAGCTGCTGAAGGCCGCTCTGAAGGCCAACACTAAAGTAGGTCAAAGAATCATACGATAAGAATAAAGTGCTCTTTGTTTGTCACGTGTGCGTAGTTCAGTCTCTCTTCCAACAGATTGGATCATTTCATACTGCAGCTTCAGGTGTAGTTTGCCACAATATCACATATCTGGGTGTGTCTCTTCCCTTTGTCCTGCCACTGTAAATCAACACTTTGTGTGCTTAGTGTTGACGATAGCGTAGATGAGCCACAGAGAGTGTTTTTACCCCAGTTTCTGACACACCCTCCTCAACATGTTGCTCCTCTGTACAGCTGGTGTGGATCGAGACGCCCACCAACCCCACGATGAAGGTTGTGGACATCAAGGCCTGTTCAGAGGTGGCCCACGAGTACAACAAAGACATAGTGGTTGTCGTGGACAACACCTTCATGTCGGCCTACTTCCAGGTAAGAGTGACAAATGGGGTCGTCACACTCGTTTGATTTTGAACGAGCGGTTAATAGTTGTTTGCCATCGAATTATAGTTCATGTGGAAATAAGTTGCTGATTAACTCGTGTTTGTCTCGTGCTCTCGTAGCGCCCCTTGGCTTTGGGAGCTGATATCTGCATGTACTCAGCCACCAAATACATGAATGGTAGGTTTTGTCTGTGTTCCCCTTTTACTAGTACAAGATGTCCTTAAATTTGATGCAATCTACATTTTAAAAAAAGTTAGTAGGTTTACAAAAACACATCAGAGGGAGGGAGAAACATGTCAGTTTATGTGTCAAAATGAGGAATGAGGAAGATCTGTTGTCTGTAATTTTACAACGTAAATCCCCATTATCAAAGGATTTAGGGCGTCGAAACTGTTGGGCTTGATCTTCTCCAGTGCTTTCAGAGTTTTCCGAGGAAGAAAAAACAGTAACTGTGTACACAGATGACACGCAAAAACATCTGATCTGAGAGTATCTGCTCCCACTTGTTTGAATTTTTGTATGAAAATACCGACCTTTATTCGGCAGGTCACAGTGACGTGGTGATGGGTTTGGCCTCGATGAACCGGGAGGATCTGTACGAGCGACTGAAGTTTCTGCAAAACGGTGAGCAGAAGGCAAACATTAAACCAGTCTGCACTCTTCACAGACACAACATGACGCACACTGACATAATGTGCTTCATCAGGTCACGTTAGTGAGCGGCTGCCTAGACAGACTTAGGTACAGTGTACACTGTAAACAAGTCAGCTGACGGAGGTCCTGAGTTGCCAGATATCTTGCAAGCTCATTTCTGGTTGATGTCACGTATCTAACAGGAAGCCAAGTGCTTGTCAGCTCCAGTTTCACCGGTTATGCAAATGAAATTTAAGGACACAGGTCACAGAAAGTTCTCTAGTCGTAGTCTCACTGCATATCCTTCTCTGCCACTCTCAGTGTTTGGTGGGCTGGTGATTTCAAACTGACCTACATTCACTCATTAAAACAACCAAAACACGCTCCACATGCCAAAGTTCTGCACCAAAAGCTTTTTAGAAGGAAGTATTTGTTTATGCTTTTGTTGTTTGCCTGATCTGGGTTTTGGGAGGCTTTGTGACCTCTTTGTTTTGTGTTTTTTTTCTTCCTCCTTCATGTGATCTCGCTTTGTTTCAGCACTGGGCTGTGTACCCTCTCCCTTCGACTGCTACCTGTGTAACCGAGGACTGAAGACGCTACACCTGCGGATGGAGCGGCACTTCAAGAACGCCATGGCTGCTGCTAAGTTCCTGGAAGCAGATCCCAGGGTGGAGCGGGTCATCTTCCCAGGTGATATATCAACAGAGTGGAGCAAACAAATGTGATATGACCTGAGGTGCATGATGCCAGCATGTTGTTAAGGCACGCCTGTTTTCAGACAAGCACCAGCAGCTACAAAACACGAGGTGCTCTGAGGACACAGCCGTTTCTTTACACATTGACAGCGTGGGTCGTTTGAGTTCATGTTGCCTGTGAGAAGCCTGTCATAGTGATCTATTACTATTACTGTCATTACATGTCATGGTGTTTTTCTTTTAAAAGCTGTTACAGTCAGTTGTTCGCTCCACAGAGTCTTGTGCCCAAACAAACCAGGACTCATAAACAAATGTTTAATCTTGTCACAAGGAGCACGCTGCAGAAAAGCCATAAAAAAGTGAAGTCTTTGTAACTTTTAACTGAACATAATGGATTCATCTGCACTCCTGCCTCCAACTTTGCTCTCTGATGGGCACACCAGCGAAACGAAAACATACACGGCTCCCTTGTTTAATCTTGTTTTGCAAGGGTTGCTAATCATTTGTAACAGCTGGCTCTCAGATGTCTTATTAACTCCTCTCCTCACACACATTAAGCCTTACACTTTAGGGTTTGTTTGGTTAAAAACACATGCAGCTGTTTGAACAGCAGAAAATCAAAGGAGGAGCAAACACTCGAGGGTTAGAGTAATCCATCCATATGTTTTTATTTGAAATGATCAATAAGTATTGCAAATTAAACTGTGTTCAAGCTCAGACACTGTTTATAAACACAATGTTCTCCCTCTCACTGCAGGCCTGCCGTCGCACCCTCAGCATGAAGTGATGAAGAAACAATGCACCGGATGTCCGGGGATGATCACCTTCTATATTAAGGGGAAACTCGAGCACGCCAGCGCCTTCCTCAGTAACCTCAAAGTAATTTGGCAGTTAATTTATATTTGATCTGGACTGTTGGTTTGTGTTTTGGTGGAGGGGAATGTTGCGAGGCCTGAGGGGCTTGACTGGATCAGATTCCCAGACTGAGCGGACAGGTGACGGAAAATACACTTGAATACCACAACTACAAGGAGCACTTTATCAAAGCGCTCAAGTGTTACTTGTAGGAACTTCCTGCAGCTGCTGAGGTGAAACAATAAAGAAAATGTTTTACTCTAGAAAAGATGTTAACGGAAATAATCCTGCATGATTTTGAGTACGTCCCAAAGCTTTTTACTTAACATAACTTTGCCTCAGCATTGGTGAGCGGCTCATGTTGGTGCAAGAAGACCAGATTGTATTTTATACAGCAGTCCCTGCAGGAGTTCGCGATGTTGCGATCGTAACAATGAATGCAAATTCAACCAATCTCCATAGATCCTGCGCGACCAATCGCAGCAACTTCTCCACAATTTTGAGCAGCCTCCTGTGAGTTCCACCAATCATAGCAGTCCCCTGCACAATGGTGGTACCTCACTGAATTCACTTCGCTGTTCATTACGTCTCACATTTACCAGCAAAAATAACTGCTGAAGTCTGTGCAAAACAATTCCCTGATGTTCTTCATGAAAGCAGAGAAATGTAAGTGCTGAAATAATTAGGATTCAGACTTAGGTTTACGCTTCACATGGTGTCGAGTACAGATGTGAGGTGAAGCAAAGTGCAGTGGTTCTTTGTCTGTGCACTTGAACTTTTTAATTTGCACAACTTTACTTTTTTTTTATTCAGACTCTATGTGGGTAAGAAAACTTTGGTTTTGCTTTGTTTTGTCCTTGGCATCTTTTAACATAAATGGTGCTGGGTGTTTACTGAGAGGCTCCGTGCCCTTTAATTTTTAACCCTGCAGAATCTGAGGTCAGTGATGGTTATCAGAAGAAAACAGGGTGTTACATTGTTGTTGAAGTTTAGCAACATAACTATTTAGTCCTTATTGTTGTGAGGTTCTTTGCACTTTAGCTTTTTAACTAACTCAGTGCTTTTTTAATCTATTGAATTGTTTTGGTCATAGGTGTCACACAAGGTTTGTCATTGTCACTGACATTTAGCAATACTCTGTGGCCACAGATTTCACAGAGTTTGAGCTTCAAAAAGATTTTGCTTTTGTAAAAGAAGAAGTACATCTTGGGGGCATTCCAAAAATAAAGCATATTATGTTAGAATTTTGTTATCCTGAAACACTCCGACTAGAGTGCAGTTTTATTCCCCCTTGAACAAGTTACCTTTGTGTTAATGAATCATATGAAACAAAGCAAAAAAAACACAATATTTTCCATTTTCATCGTCTCTCGCAACTTTATCGCAACAAATTTGCTTAAAACATCGCAACTTTCATCGCACTTTCTCTTAGAAAAGCTGCCGCAAAATCAGGCATTTTAAGCCGCGATCAATCCCCGAAAAAAAGCCCGCGAAATCCTGCAAGAACCAATATAGCTCACAGACCTCCAGTGCTCACTGTTGGTATGTTTGAAAATGATCCAAACCACTAAATATAGGCGAAAAAATATGACAGTGGCTTGGGTAGTTTCTGTATCTGGTTACTTAACGTGTGACTGCATGCTTCAATTGCCTCCGCTGTCTTTTCACTTGGTGCTCACATTATTCATATCTAACTTGTGTTTTAATTCATATCCTTTGTTGTCTTCTCATTTCAGTTATTTGCGGTAGCTGAGAGTCTTGGTGGATATGAAAGTTTAGCAGAACATCCGTAAGTATCCCTGCAGAGTTTTTAATCTAAACATACAGACGTTTCATACATCGTTTAAAACTCTAAAAACACAGCCTGGGTTTAAACGAACAGATGGCATGTAAACATGACAGAAATAGCAGAACTGTAGAACTGAAACTTTCAGCACCTGTAATTTAAGATGTAGTGTAACACGCAGCGCCACAAGGGGGCAGCAGAGATCAAGAGAAAAAGCTGTCAGCCTCTCAAACTGGTTTTTAATGGAGACATTTTATTTCCATTAGAAAGTCTGTGTCTCTGCTCTAATCTCCATTAAAACAGCAGGATGTCATCCTGTACTGACTCATATGTAAGTGGCACTGTCCTCTATCATAATTTAGGGCGATTATGACCCATGCATCAGTGCCAGAGAAAGAGAGGGTTGTCCTGGGGATCAGTGACACACTGATCCGACTGTCTGTGGGACTGGAGGACGAGGCTGACATCATTGAAGACCTGGAGCAAGCACTGGCTGCTGCTGTGAGTAACATCCAACACCAGAGTACCAGATACTTTTTTTAATAAATCAAAATCAACTGTTAAAATCACCACCTGATTTTAGTACGTGGGATGTCATTTGTCACAAACTGTTGAGGAAAACAACCTTCTTTAAGATGAGACAGGGCACCCTGTAACTTGTTTACAGCTGTTGTGAAGCATCAGGGCGTCAGGCTCTCTGATCAACGGCACGCTGATCGATAAGTGCGTGTCAGGCCTGTTTAAAATGTGTGACTCGGTGACAGGTGACAGCTGCCAGCGAGCTGTAACTCAGGTTTGATACAGAAGCCAGACTGACATGTTGGGACTGAAGAGGCATCACCTGGTCGTGATCTTCTCCGAGAACCATTTAAAAAACAGATGTTCAGTTCTCGGTGATTGACAGGTGTGAAACGCTGAGTTCCGTCATCCCCAGTGCTACTGATAAAATAATTTTACCTGTTTAAGGGCCACACTCAGCCCACCTGAATCACTTTTACTCAACATCACAGCTCGCAAGTAATCCAGCTGTATCATAAAAATTTTAATGCACTTTTTCTGCTGTTTCAGGCATCAGTATTTTCTTCTATATCCTTAAAAAAGACATGAGAATCATCTTATTTTTGAGTTTTCTTCTGTGTCACATTAATCCAGCGATAATTTGTTCTACATCCGTGGTCACACTGTGAGCAGATACCCCTAAAATTTGGCATACTTTAAATCAGTAACCCAGTCGTGAGTCAAATCTGGCTCTTGATAAGGGGCCGACTGGCCGCTGACCATTTTCTAGTTCAGAAAAAAATTAATTAAAAAAATTTGTTTTATAGTTTGTGTCAGAGAATAAAAAGCATCAAAATAGAGCTTGTTTATTAAAAAAAAGTCTTGGTTAAGCCCCAATTATCTTTTTTTATTACTTTTTTATTTATTTATTTTTTATAATTTTTTTTTATTTTCAATACTTTTTATTTATGAGCATTTTTTCCATTTAGGAACACACAAAAAAAAAAAGGAAAGCAGTGCGCAGGAAAAAAAAGTGACAAATTTTAGGTCATGGATGTTTACAAAGACATAACAGAGTTTCCTAATTTAAAGTAAGTTTTTATATTCAGTCATTTGTTCCAAAAAGATGTCAATGTGTAACAGTGTTAATGAAGAGGCTAGCAGTGGGACCGTTTTTCTGGAGCCAGTTTTTTGTATTTTTTTTTAAACAACATATACATATGCACAAGTACACATAAATACAGATAACTACATATGCACTGAATCTTCAAAAGAACAGGCAGCTGCAGAAGATGGAGGCCTTCTGTTGTGATTGGCTACAAGATGTAAAAAAATAATCAAATTAAATATGACTTACTTCACCTGGAGTTATCAAGAAGCGGGGGCTTAGAGTCTGGCTTTTACATATTCCAAGAATGGATTCCAAATCCTCATAAATTTATCAGAGGAGCCGTTTAATGTGAGTCCAGCGGAGAAGGATTCATCTCCGTGCTACTACAGTGACACATTTCGTTATTTTGAGTTTAGACCCTGAAAGATTCTTATTTTTCTCTCCTGCTGTGCCAAAGACGGCTGTCAAAGGATCTGTCTAATGACGTCTGATAGTGTTTTGAAGCTCCAACTCCAAAAAGAAGACACACTAGGACACAGCCAGAGTGAGTGTGCGGGGGATGCAGGAGGAAGTCTGAGCCTGAGTACATTTTAGAGAGTTTGACTTTCGAGATATGAAGGCGATGCAGCACCTTAAATTGGATGAGGCCCTGCAGGCATAGATGGAAGCTGTGTGGACTCCTTAGAGGGCTCTTCTTCACTGCTCCACCATCACAGCCACCCCCGACTCCATCTCCCATGCAGACCTCAGATACTCAAGTGATGGGTCTGGTAGAGTGGAAAAAAATTTTTAATTTTAATTTTTAATTGCTGCCAGAAGGATCTTTAGTAGATAGATATCATCTTTATTGAGTCCATCATAGATGTGTTCAAGCCTTAATTATCTTAAAATCCAAGAAACGCCCTTGGGTACATCCGACCTGTGTGGAGCTGCTGAGTGGAATTTGCCTGGTTTATTCATTTTATCTGACAAACATTATTAATGCTTGTTTATGAACTGACCCCTGGCCTCCTGCCATTTTGCTAAAGTGCCCCCCAGGCAAAGCGAGCTGAATATCTCTTATGCAAATTGTGCGAATTTGCCAAAACGCTAACAACTATATACTTGAAACCAATGCCCTGAAGTCACAGACCACAGCACCACTCACTTCCTCCTTACAACCCAAAACTTAGAGCATGATTATTTACCAAAAAGGAGTAAGACAAACGGCAATAAAGAGAGGCAAAATCCATTAATACCACAGTCTCTGAGTCTGTACACTCTGGGCTTCATGGTGTGAACGCTGTGAAGGAGATCCAGATGCCACGTGTGGCTCGCTAATGATTAATCAGAGGATAAAAGCGCCCGTGCCTCTGTGTACTTTACAAGTACAAGGTTATATCTTACCTCAGAGCTGAGCTGGACGTCATGTGAGTTAAGACCTGCACTCACAGGTGACCTTTAAAAAAAAGCTTGAGGTTGCATTCAAGTTTACAGGAAATTTATATTTTAAGGCTCTAACTGTCCCCTTTAAGAGTTTAAACCGAGCAAGCTGACACTTTTTACTTCCAAGTCACGTTTCCAGACAGACAACACACTATATATCTGACCTGTGCAGCGCAGGATAAAAAACATCTGTCAAAATGAAGACAAATTGGGCCCAGAGAAGAAGTGGCAATTATCTTGGGAAACATTTAGGGAGAGCCAGGCCAGGAAGAGTTGCAGACCAGGATTGAGTTAGGTAATGCCGTGATTGCACGCTGTGAACTTTGTAGAGGTCTTTGAGCCGCTGCATGACCAGATCCATCATGTGCTGTAAGGTCTCTGTGCGTGTGCAGCAGTCTGGGGTAAGTTACCCTCGGTGTAGTCCACTGGGTGTATCGCTCCATTTGTGCTTGCTCAGCAGTCTAGGATTGTTTATATAGTTTATAAGTCATCTCCCCAGAGTTGTTCTCATTTGTGAGTTTCTATAAAAAAATTCCAAACTTTAAAAGGGTAACGCAAACTCTCATATCTTAGAAACGCTTTATTAGCCGATTGCTCACTGTTTGTATTTTTGTTGTGGAAAGAAAAAAGTATTTCTGCCTTGTAGCCCAACAGATGGCTCCTCAGAGGGACGCAGTGTTTCCAGAATCCATTTTCAAGTTCATTGCTCAGTTTCAGCTTTTCTCACTTCACTTGTGCACTGTCGGCCCTCAGATCTGGCCCGGCTTGTCCAGACATCTGCATTTTTATCACCCCTCTCTCCGCAGCTGGTGCCGACATCTGAGGTTTTACTGCACCTCTGTTTTTATTTCTGCCCTGGCATGGCTGCTGAGGTTTCATCAAGCGCACAGTATTTTGACTGAATCATCGTTTTTCCCTGCGTGTTTCATATTATTCATGGATGCACCACGAGGAAGAAACAAAAAAAAACTAATGAAACGGCGAGAATGCAACGGCTCATTAAGAATCAATTTGGCACATGAGGCTGATTGAGATATGATCACATTAAAACTATATTAACTGAGCTCAAGTGTGCTGCTTTTGAATGATCCACTAATTCCCACCTAGTGCCTGCAGTACTATCAAGAATTTACATTTCCTAAAGCCCCTTTTTGCCACCTCATGGCACCGTTTCCTGCATGGCGGGCTGCACCTCCTCTCCTCAGGGTTCAGATAATGTCTCAGAGTCCCTCTGCTGCCCATCTGCAGCAAATGGAAAATTAAATGGAGACAAATATCTCTAATGATTGTGTGTGGTCCGGGGGAAAGGCACCTCTGATGGGTGAAGCGTTTAATTGGATGGGACGGCAGGTCAGACTGGGGCAGGCGGTTAAATTTCCGGTCAAGCGTGCTCATCCTAGGGTTAGTTTTGAATCACAAACTTGGCTGTTGGTTAATCGCTTGGAACTCTCCAGTGGCTCGCTGCCATTTGTAGCATCGTTGCTGTAAAATGTCGGGTCTGTGGTGTTTTATTGACCAGTTTTCTCTGCGGTGGCCTCGTCTGATAATCTGCTTTTGACTTGCCGCTTTATTGCAGACATTTTGGCATCCCGCCTCAGCGTATGGAACAAAGACAAGAGGAATGACTGTATGGATTGTGGTCTCCTTTTTGTTATTTTCCAAAGCAGTGTTTGTCATTATTAACCGTAGCCTCATGTCTGTCTGCTGCTTCCTGGATGTGGCCTGTACAGAGTATTGATTTCACTGGTCAATTCTTTTTCCTCTTCCTTTTGTCTTTTAATAGCATCCAAAGAAGTGAAATGTCTTCAGGGCGTCCTCCAGGCTGAGATCAGTCGAAGTCGGGATGAAGACCGGGGGTACCCCGAGTGAAATCATCGCAGATCGACACTTGGAGCCTCAGTCGAGCGCACAAACGGCAGAGATTCAACTATCAGGGAACAACGTGTTCTTTAAAAACAAATACCATGCTATCTGTGAATAATTAACCCAATTTTTACATGAGAATCTTTTTAATGCCTATTTTACTAGAACATAAGTCGTAATCTTATTTATCTTATGCTGGGTTTGCTTTGTTTTTATGTTTGTATTTGTTCTGTTTTAATTGACTTTTGTTTGCAGGGCTTTAATGGGGCGTAGTCCCGTTGGGTCAGTGCTGATACAGTGTAAGTTTCTGCAGGAAAAAGAACACCAAACTCAGTATTTTCTGTTTAATCTTGCTGTAAAACTTGTGCACTTGAGGCTGCATCCTAGTTGGGATGCACAGGACGGCCTCCAAAAGCCACTGAGTTCAACTGCAATCTGTATTAATCTTTTCCTAATTCTAGTTTCCTCTGCAGAAGATGTGTATTAATGACCTCTCATTAGTCAGACTGAACGCTCACACAGGCGAAGCTAATGCCGCCATCTACTGTCCAAAAGTCAGACTTATCCTCTTTACTGGCAACATCTGCTCCAAGGTGTTACGAGCCTTTTCAGAACCATTTAAATCATGTCATGAAAACACTTCTGACAAACAAGAAATGATGAACAGAAACATGTGTATCCAGTTGCAAAATATTGGTGTGATTGATGATGTGCTTCATCAAGTGGTAAAAAAAAAGGAGAGGAATCTTATTCCTCATGTTTGAGACCAATCATCAGGACATTTGCCAACAAATGAAGGCGTTTGGTAAGCACACACCATATTCGGAGCAGAATTTCCCAGCAATGACGACGCTTGAGGTTTTTTATAGCGACAACCGAAGGCTGTTACAGGAGCATTTCTCAGTTTGATGAAACACTTTATGTGTGTTCTTGAACTCAATTCAAAGCATTTGGGTTGATGACAAAAGCCAAACTTCCCCCAGCTCAGTACTTGCACGCTTTTTTTATATATCCATGCAGAGGAAAATGTTTCACTCTGGCACTTCCACCTTCTGCTTCTCCCCCTGTGGTCACATCACTGCTCAACTATACGCTTCATTTGGGACAGACCACTCACGATCAATGTCATTTATGTAACCGATAAAATCCATTAAAATCAGTTTGCAGTATAAGTCTCTGCGTCTCTCACTTCCTTTCAACCGTCCCTACGTACAGACTCCAGCAGTGTAATTGTGAGTTCAGCATCAGTAGCCGTAGCAAGTCGATAAGCCACATCTAATTTAGACTGGATGGTGCTAGGCAGCACGCTGATGGATCAGGTGAGCTGGTTGTCGTCCTAATGACCAAACCATCAATAACATTTCCACAAGGAGACTGATGGTTTTAGTTCTCTATTATTAAGACCAGTTATTATCTTTAAAGGTTTTGGTTCACTGAAACTTTAATTTCTTGTTACTTACGACCGTGTAATGGATTTTACATCTCTGAGGAATGTCTGAATTAGCTATTAAGATTTTGTATAAGCTCCGCTTCCTCTCAAATCTCTTTCAAAGTGATAATTTAGCAGCCACAAACTGCAGCAGAAGACTTGATGAAACCTGGCACGTCTGCTTTAGATTGTGTAGATTTGGAGGAAGAGCTCTGCATTCAAAGAAGAGGTGCTACTGAGGTGTTTGAAATTCAGCTCTCAGCCTTGACTTGTGCGGTGAGATCTTGTCACTGAGTGTGTGTGTGTGGCTAGACTTTCTTAAAAAAAAAAACATCATTATTCAGTGAAGGTTTTCAGTGTTTGTCAGCCAGGGCCTTTTTTGGAAAACACGTCTCCATCAGATGAGTCTCAGACGTGGATAAAGGTCTCTGACAACACAGCTAAGTGAGTCTGTTGGCTTCTGGTGTTTATGTTACAAATATGACTATGGGTATATTCACTGCTGAATAATGTGTGTTATCGCCAGTTTAAACAACAAAATGTGAAGAAAAAGTCTTCCATATAAACAAAAAAGTGGCTCTTTTGACTCCGAATGCGTTGTTTCAGTCTGTTGCATCATCGATTTAAAAATAAAAAAGGAAACCACCCACTTGAATTCACAGGAGGCCGTCTGCACTTCATCACTACTGAAGTCAGAGATGACATTCATGCACGCAACTCTGTAGATAAGAGGTTTAGAGCTCGGAGGGTGAGTTGATGCAGTGGCAAAAATGGCAGCAGGGAGCAGCAGTTGAAATATTGACTCTGGTTCCCAGAAATCCTGTGACATCAACAGCAAACAGTGCGGTCATGTTTGTCCGTCTGCAGAGTCTGTGAGGACGACAGTTTCGGAAAAAGAAACGCCTACAGACCCAAGTGTGATAAAAACATTGTTGTTATTAAATTTGTGTGGCGTGGAGTAGGTGTGCAGGCGTTACTGTTTCCTCATGTTAGCTGTTTTTCGATAGCTTTGCACCTACGTGATGTGGAGATGATTATTCTCTGAGAACTACAGCGTAATACCAAAACATACCAAAGAGATGAGAGGCAGAAGATGAGTGGTGTTTGCTCACAGCTATTTAGTTTACATTTCCCTTTTAAAGTCGATGTTTCCCTTCAAACCGGTGACAGTCATACCCCACACCAGACTTTCTCCACGACAGTTACATGAACAACATGTCTGAGTTTGACAAAGGGTCATGTGCTGACCTCTGGAGCAGTCACTTCCTGGACTACTGTCATCACTGTGAGGTTGCCAGGCAACTAGCGGAGATACCAGGAAGTCACTGTCACTCCAACTGGTCGTTAACACATCGATGGTTTTTACTCCTCTGTGTTTTTTTGTACAAATCAATTACAGACACAGAATTACAGGTGATTTGTGCTAAGCTAAGCTAACTGACCGCTAGCTCCAGCATTTACCCTACAGATATGAGGCATTGATCTCATATAACACTCGACTATTCCTTTGATTTTGAACGTATAACATCTGAACTAACAGGAATAGGTTGCTCATATCTGTCACAGCCTCACCTCTTCAGTTTTAGAACTTAAAGGCAGTTGCATTTGCTAATACACCGATCAGCAATATAAAACCACTGACAGGTAAAGTGAATAACACTGATAATTTTGTTACAATGCAATGTTCTGCCGGGAAACCTTGGATCCTGGCATTCATGTGGATGCTACTTGACGTTCTCCAAACAACCAAACAGCTGTTCAAAGCAACGGTACTCCCTGATGGCAGTGGCCCCCAAAGCAGGATGAAGCATCATGTCACACAAGAATTGTCAAGGAATGGCCCGAGGAACGTGACAATGAGTTCTAGGTGTTGATCTAGGTGTTGAAATTCCCAACATCCCAATCCAATCAAGTACCTGACGGATGTGCCAGTACCCCAGAGGTAGCAGCAATTCACAGGGGAGTTCTTTTTGGATCGGACTTTGCTCTGCTCTGTTGAGGCATCGACACAGGACCTTCAGAAGGTGTCCTGTGGTGTCTAGCGCCAGGGTGTTTTGTGACGGGTCCTTTGAGTCTTGTAGGTTGTGAGGTGGGGTACAAGCATGTCCCACAGATGCTCCATCAGATTGGAATGTGGGGACTCTGGAGGCCAGGTTGACGCCTTGAGCTCTTTGTCACATTCCTCGGGCCATTCCTGAGCAGTTTTTGTGGTGTGGCCTGTTGGGGGTTCACTGCCACTGGGGAGTGCTATTGCCATGACGGGGGGTACAGTGGTGTTTGGGTGTGTGGAGCGTGTCAGTTGGCATCTACATGAATGCCTGGACACAAGGTTTCCCATCAGAACATTGCATTGACACAAGATGATCGATGTTATTCACTTCACCAGCCAGTGGTTTTAATGTTTTGGCTGATTGCTGTATTACTAGGGCTGCTCCCTGAACGTCAATGATTCAAGTCACCAGTTGAGATGCCCTCAAGCCTACTTGCATTCTGTCAGTTTAATCGCTTCATTTTCTTCACTGCACACAGAGTAACGCAGGATCTCAGCAAGGCAGGCTGTAAACTTTTACAAACCTAGTCCTTTTAAGTTGCTTTAAAATGAGACAGAAATGGAGGGCAGCACTCCGAATATCCTGATTCAAGTATTTATTTTACTCATAGTTTCCTGATTTTCCTAATATCCTGTCTCGAGTTTAACGACGCAGCAATAACACAAGGAGATTATTGTTGAGCTGTTCGACCCAGTGAGCACTGGGCAGTAATTACTTTCACTAAATTTGGTTGTAAAGTTTTTATAGTTGCTTGAGTTCTTTAAACCATTGTCTCAACAGCATTTGTACCTAAAACCCTCACTTTTTAACCAAAGTTAGTCCAGTCTAAAACTCCATGACAGCCGGGATCTGCTGACGACAATCATGTGACACAATCAAGAGCTCCAGAATAGCTACTGAGGCCTTGTTCACACTGCCAGCCCAAATCTGCTTTTTTGGCATATCTAGATTGTATCCAGATTAATTTACAAAGTCTGGACAGCAACATTTTTCAAATCGAATGCAAACAACATTTGGAGGTGCTTTGAAATGCGACTCCAACCGTATTTCTACAGATGCATCTTAGTCCGTATATTCTGACGCTTAAATCAGATTTTAAAGTGTCTTTTGTGTAACATCACTGCATCGTTGAAGCACAGCTTTTCCAGTTGAGCTGCGTGTGTGAGTCTGCCTCACCTTGCACCTTGTTTCCACTTACACATGTGACTGGTGTCCGTAGAGCCATAAATATACTATGATGCCTCTAGTGTCCAACGCAACGAAGTGCATTTCTTTACAGATGGATAGAAACCTGATAGACTTTGCTTGTAGCCCTGTCTCTCCGAAGTCCACCGCAAAAGTTCAATTGTTTTTAACGTACTCAGGGCAAAATCAGGACCAAAATACTGGATATCATGGAAACTGACTTCAGGTTGCCTCATCTCTGTACATATACGTAGGTGGAAACAAGGCGTAATGGTTTCACCACCAAGGACAGGATTAAACAGGACTGATGAGACACACTGGACACTATAAAAATAACTCTGGGGTTAACGATGTCATATACAACTTAACACTGAAAGAGATGAATTCATTTTGGCCAGAAGCTAGTATTAACCTTTGTGCAGCTCTGATGAGGGCTGCGGTGCAATCACATCCCTGTCAGAGGCATCATTACCCAATCTGGAACTTAAGAGTCCTTTGGATATTTTCTAAAATGAATCCATAATGATTAATCTGACACTAAATGACTGAATGTGATTATTTACACATTATTTCTGTGTTGAAAACAGCCACTACAACTCATGCTTCTGTGTTAGAGCTACTAGGTTAACCCTTTAAAACCTTCTTTTAAAAAGATGGCAATGAGCAACTTCGTAAGAAATGTTGCACAAATTGAAGGAAAATAAGTTAAGAAAGTTATTTTAAAAAAAACTAGGGAAGAACTATATTTTTAATTGGTATTATTAAAAATTACAGTTACAGAATTATTATTATTTTTAAGCACTATTTCCAGGTAATTTCTTGTTTGCTTTTTAACTTTCTTTTTCTTTCGTTCTATCTTTTTAATTTTTCCTTTTAATAGTGTCTTGCCAATTTTTTTGGGTCATTTCTTCTTTCATCATTTGCTCAAGGCTCAAAAGTTTAAATACTTGCGACAGGTGTCACGTCATAACCACCGTCAGCAACCCATAGTGACAGCTTGACGATGTCTGGACACACAAATCCAATCTGATCACTTGCAAATAATGGTGTGTACGGTTTGTCTTAAAGATCTGCCCGAGAAACACATCTGATTAGCCAGTCTGAACAAAGCCAAACTGGCTGTAGAGGAACTGTTTCTCACATTTAGTCCAGTTCTGACCGAGATGTCTAGATGTCTTTTGACCCTCGAATCCCTAAAATCATGCTTACTGGGGGAGCTCATTTGCTACCTAACTTTGCTGCTGATTCAGTCTTTCAAAAAGCATTTACTTCTGTAACTCGTCTCTGGAGCACATTACAAATAAAACATCTACTGTTTGAGTTGCTGGCTTGGTGAAGTGAATCTGTATCTGATCAAACATCAGGAGTAGACTGTGTTCCCTGATGAGAAAACGAATGATCCCTGAACCCATTAACTGTGTCCCACATTAACCCGTTTGTTTGCTGACAGGAGAGACCTGAGATTAAACAGCAACAGTGTGTGTACTGAGATTTATAGTCTGTGTAAATCACTGTGGGCAAATGAGAAGTTAAATAAACCTGTTTTGTAGCTGATTAAAATCCAGTATGTGTCGAGGACCAGTAATGAGTTATAATGAAGAATAACGGCGGTCATAATTCCAGTACAGATCTGGTCGTGTGTTACACATATACAATATGCTAAGTGGGGCATACTGCCATTTAAGTGTAGTGTAACTGATGTATTAGCCCTTAAAATTAAAGCACAAAGAAGAAGCAGATTGAGTGATAAAACCAAATGAACCAAACAAAAGATTGACTCCAGTGTAGCTGACCTTCAGAGTATCACACTTCATGTACAGTGTCATGTTATATAGCCTGGTCGTAACGGACGTCCACATTGATATTCATTTTTATAGCATGTCCGCCATGCCTGGCTCATTATAAATAGTCCTGCAGCCCTGAATGTCAGCCCTGCCTGCTTTCACACTGAGATACTGTAAATACAGAGTTTAATCTAACACCTGACATGTTTCTAAGTGAAAATGGACAGGAAGTGGCGGTAGTTTTCACAGATTGCTCGTCATTAGAAGAAGTTATCCTCCTGGTTTGACCAGAGGGTGACTGATAGGGTCTATTTTTACATCTGGAGAAATAACAAGGCCTCTAAGAGTCAAACAACAGTGTCAGGTGAACAGAAAACGATAATTACACATCTGAAGGGTTTCACTCTCTGTTTGTCTGTCAACCACTCCGCACTCAAAAGAGAAAGAACATAATTAGTCCAGTATTGATTCTGAATGAAGTCGATGTCGCTGCTGTTCTGGGAAAACCAGAAACAGCAGCGACAGCAGGGGCGGCTGTTGATTTTGTAGGTGGTAACCTATGTTAAATCATTTAAACCCGCAAGTGACCTGCAGCCATCTGGAAATAGACATTTTGGATGTTTCTCTGTAATATGAGTCACAGTCTGCTGAAACACTGCTGCCATTGAATATAATTAAATTAAGGCCGGAAGAAGAAAACCATACAGCACCAGCAGGGCAGGAGGTATAATCAAATGTACTCAACAAATGGCTGAAACAAATGTTTTAACGCCAAATCTCGGAAAACATACCGACTCTATATTCGGCACTCTTACCAGCATTTCATCCTCGTGATCAGATTCATTGACGTAGCCACTGACTGTACACATACCATTGTTACCAGAGGTGTGATTAAAGGTCGAGCACCTGCCTAGTCGATGTGACAGCCAGCCTTTTAGTGTCTGCATCCTTGTTACAGTAGTTATTGATCAGGGCAGCAGCACGGCCCATTGGCTCTGAATTCAAAAGGTCATGAGGGTTGCTGGCAGGAGACAGATCCACAAGGACAATGAGATTGTGCTTATGTACGCACCATCTGGTGGACACTTCTATCTATATTGATCACAGAGTTCATAAATGTTAGGCATGAGCTGCTGCCTCAGTGAATTTTAAAGCCATGTAACAACAGCAGCAGCAGACAACTTAATGAAGGCTGTCTTGTTCCATTTTCAGTTGTTTATTTTAATTTATTTTTTCATGTTAAAGTCATGCTCGGCAAACATCAGAATCTAAATCAACATTACGGCTGAAGTATGTTGACACATAGACGAAATCTGGCTACAGTTCTCCATATACTTGTAGAATACATTTACAGAGGAGCACAAAAACAGGCATACAGCTAAGGCAAACATAAGCACACTTGAACATGTAGCTATTATACACAGGTAAGAGCTGGATAAAAAAACTATATATATATATATAAATATATATATGCTGGTTAGTTTGTTACTATGTACTGCACATGCAGGAGTGTAGAGGTACTGCAAAAGTAGCGCAAGCATCGGCCGATATTGTTTTTAAAATGAACTATCAGGATCGGCCAACATGCTTTTTCTTATTTTGCACAATGAATAAATATTACATACAGTGAAAAGTATTGTATTTCATGTCTCCATCTGCTGGTCGGCCATCATGATAAGAGTACACATGCATAATATGATGTTAACTCAACTACAGAGGAGACTTGATGATCACTAAAATTAGGTGGGGAGAAAAAAAAAATCAGTATATCAATATCGGTTATCAGCCCAATAATTTGTTATATATTGGCATCTTGGATATTGGCAAAAAAAGGAAAAAAATCCCATCTTGTTCATCTCTAGTTAAAATAAGTGGTTTATGTGCATGTATTGTGTGTACAGTATGATAATAAAAGGACATCATGCTGTTTCACTGTATATGTCACAACAGTGTCGTAATCAAGGTCACCTTAACCAGTGGTCAGCAACCTTAACTATCAAAAGAGCCATTTTTGGCCAAGAAATCTCTGAAATAATCTGCCTGAGCTGCAAAACACATTTGAGCCTCATACTGAAGGTAACATTAAGTCTTAATTTGCCCATCAATATTACTAATAGGTATAAATGAGCATTTATTAGTATGTTTACCACAAGCTGGCCACTCTGCAGTGGGCTATTTATGATTGTTTGGTACGTTAACTTTGCAGGGTTGGTGGTAAAAGCAAATGTTATTATTATAGTGTATTAAATTCTCTATTTGTTGTTTTTTTTTTTAAATCTGGAATCCATAGCTAACTTAGCTAGGGAGATGCAAGACAAGCCATTGCTATTGAGGTTTGGCAAAAGGTGATAGACCATATGACGCACATTTGGTTGATGAAATGTAAACACATTTTTCATTCTGTGTACAGGCTGCACATTTTTATTGAGAATGTACGTATCAGTCAAATGGAAAATGAAAATAAAATGTTAACAGGACAGTCGTTATTAATTCTTTGCCAAAGCCACAGAGAGCCACTGGAGAGAGGCTCCAGAGCCGCATGTGGCTCCAGAGCCAAAGGTTGCCTACCCATGACCTAAACCGAGACCAAGTCATGACAAAGACCAGAGTCCCACACTGCATGACATGTTCACGACAGAAAAGAAATATCCTCATTCCCATGAAAACACCCAACAAATTAAGATTCCTCGTCATTCACCTCTTTTATTGTAATACTGTATATATGTTTATGTGTATAAGTGTAGTATGATACATGTCTTGATAAAATAATCAAAAGGCATTGCAGAGGTGAATTTCACATGTGGGAATTTGCCTTTGTTTTGTATAAGCAACCAAATACTAAGAAGATGAAATCACCCAAACCAGAGATAGGCAAACTGCGGCTCCAGAGCCATGTGCGGCTCTTTAGTCCCTCTCCAGTGGCTCCCTGTGGCTTTGACAGAAAATGATATGGAAATTAATAACATAACATTTCCATTTATTGTTGTAGACCTGAAGTGATTTTTACATTCTTCAACTGTAGCCTATACACCAATTTAAAAAAAAATGTCTTAACATTTCGTCAATTAAAATGTGCGTCATACATCTGTATGACCTGTCGCCTCTTCTTCTAAAGTAGTCTTGAGTCTTCCTTGCTGGGATAGCTGTGGATTCCAAATCCACAAAGGGAAAAGTCTCAGGAGAAAATACAGAATTAAGCAGCGCGTGGACAAGTTTGTTTGCTTTCACTGGCAATGCTGCAAAGTTAAAGTACCAAATAATTACGTATAGCCCACTGCAGAGGAGCCACCTTGTACTGACACACATTAATCACTGCTCATTTAGATTTATTAGTAATGTTGATAGGCTAAGTTTGACTTCAAAGGCTGTGTTACCTTTATTATGAGGCTCAAATGTGTTTGCCACAAATATGTCTCTTTTGATAATAAAGGTTGTCGACCCCTGAACTAAACCCTCTTCATTCAACAGTCGTCTTTGCACAGAGTTGTGCTCTTGAAGGTCTTGAAATAAAATCATGAGTCTTCTTCGTTCAAAACCAAGACAAAACAATGCAGTCGAGTCTGAGAAGAGACCAAGACCTCCAAAAAGTGTTCTTGAGACCAAGACTGATCTTTAACACTACAACACTGATATACAGTAAAAATAAAACTAGGAGAGAAACCGACCACAACAACAAGAGGAGAAAGTAACTTCTAAGGGCTCTTGTGTTTTAAAAACATCAGACTATGTCATGAACTCTGATCAGAAAAAATCCTAATACATCATAAAAGTGTTGTTCAAATGGATTCACACCATGAACCCAGTAAACAAAGCTCCACCTGCAGGCACCATGCATTATAAAACAGACACATTTCCACTTAAAAGACAAACAGTCAGCCATAAAAATCTCATGTAAGACAAGAGATGCTTTGTTATTTCTGTGTGCACGTGTCCTCAAGTACACACTCTTGTTTCTGCACAGATACGTTAATGTGCTTTATGTTTCAGTATGTAAACACATTGGTGGAGGTACACTGTACCTATGACGTGAAGCTTCTTGCAGCTCTCATCATGTCAAGCGAAGGTTGGTACATTATGCGTGTTCTTTACTTAAGGCTAAAATCTGTACCAGCACAGCATGACACGCTGTCCTCTGCTAACATGCATGGAAACAGATCAAGCAGAAAATTGCCTCGTGTTTCTCATTATTACCCTCCATCTGCTGAGATGTATTAGATCTGTGCATGTTTCTAAGAGGTCATCAATTTGCCACGTGTTTGTGCAGACTCCTCGGAGAGAACAAGGTCCAACAGGAGTCCATCAGATCAGACAGTGCAATAAAGTACCTCCGGAGCAAGGAAATAAGTTGTCAGTGTTAACATGGAGGAGATGGATGCGTCGGCAGGTTGAGCTGGAGGGAATATTTTCCTGCTCCTGACCCTGTCGAGGTGCGGCATCATATCAATTATTTACACTCTGTGGTTTGTTGGGATGTTGAGAGGACTGACAGAGTCGATTCAGCTCTCCCTCAGTTTCAATTTGATGTTTCATTTGTTTCCCAGAAGTCTTCGTCTTTGCTGCTGGAAATTCATCATCCAGTAAGTAACAAAAAAAACATCCCGTCTGGATCTTGTACAGTAAGAGTTGGGACACACCGACCGCCTCTGTCCTCACAGATGAGTGTGACCCTCAGTCATTTAAACTGTCATGACTCAGAGCCATCAGAGCTGCATTTACCAGATACTGGGACCACATTTATAAATATTATGATGAATGGTTTGTTGAATCAGATGACAGCACTGAGTGTCTTTAAAAAGGGACAGTTTGCAAACAGGGGGACTTTTTAAAACTGTTTATAATTCTTGGGAAAAGATGACAATCTAGCAGAAGAAAAATGCATGGAGTTAACTTTGTCATAACAAAAGAAACTAAGCACATCATGAAATTATATGAATACAAGCCAACGTCCTGTCAGTCACATAGTTCAGTGTATTAAAGGAAGACACCAACAAAATGATCATTTCTATATCAGTCAGTCAGTCATGCCGTGTTACCTTGAACTCGTGAATAAAACATTTTTCTCACATGCCTCTACTGAAAACATATTGACTTATGCCTGGTTCACCTCTTCGCTTTTTGATACTTCCTCTAGGGACGTTACCACAACAGAGTAAAAAGGGAAAATGGTGGTGTGAAACAGCAGAGGCACTTTATCAACCTGGTGAGCACTGCTATTAGCATCAAGCTAACAAAGAATGTTATTTCTTTATCATGGAGACAGACATAAAGTAAGAAAATTTGAAAACAGTGGCGTGGCTTTTACTTAACACAACTGCAGAGGCTATCAGCTTCATTTGAAACAGACTACATTATAAACAGGCTGTTGTTTATTATTCTCTCTGTATTTTTTTTATTTATTTTTTACTTCCTGTATCTGTTTAAAATTAAAAGCCCATCATAGCTTCGGTTGAGGGAATCCCTTTATTTTCTAAAAAGGCTTTTATTGTGACACTTGCAGGAACTTCTTGTGGAGGATTCAGTGACTTGCATGTTTGCTTCAGTTACATTTCTGCTGGGTCATGAACAGACACAGTGACTGAAATAATAGCAAAAGTAATAAAAATAGGGCAAGAATAACCCGATGACATCACACACGTCGTGAAAGACGACCGGGGATGATTGGTGTGGACCATCATGTAGTCTGTCATGTCTGTCTACCAAGTCACGGCACAATTTTATGACTCCACAATCACCTAATGTGACATAGTGACTGTCAGAACGGACAGAAACATTGTGTCGTGTGAAGATTGGTTGGGGACCAAATTTAACAACATCAAACTACATCAAAATATCAGTTTACAAACTCTCACACACAGCCTCCCTGAACTCCTCCCACAGACCAGTATGGTGGCTCCCATTCTTGAAAAAGGGGAGCTGAGGGTGTGCTCCAACTATCGGGTATCGCACTGCTCAGCCTCCCTGGAAAAGTTTATTCCAGGGTGCCAGAAAGGAGGCTAAGAACAACTGTCAGACCTTGGACTCAGGAGGAGCAATGCAGATTCTGTCCTTGTTGTAGAACAGTGGATCAGCTCTTTACCTTTGCAGGGCTGCTGGAGGGGTCATGGGAGTTTGCCCATCCAGTTTACAAGGTGTTTTGGGGACTTGGAAAAGTCTTACGACCAGGTCCCACGGGAAGTCTTGCGGGGGTTACTGTGAGAATAAGGAACCACAGGGGTCACTGCCATGAGCCATCTGGTCCTTGTATAACCAATGTGAGAGCTGTGTCCGCATACTTGGCACAAGGTCAAACACATTTTCTGTGGGTGCTGGCATTGGTGGGTGCATTGTCTCCAATTCTGTTTGTAAGTTTCATGGACAGGATCTCGAGGCAAAGCCAGGGGGAGGAAGAGGTCTGGTTTGGTGACCTAAGAATTGCATCTCTCATCTGCTGTTTGCTGATGATGTGGTTCTGTTGGCTTCATCACACCGTGACCTCCGGCATGCACTGGGGGCAGTTTGCAGCTGAGTGTGAAGTGGTTGGGATGAGAGTCAGCACCTTCAAGTCTGAGGCCATCCATCTCTGCCGGAAAATGGTGGATTGACCCCTCTGAGCTGGGAGAGAGTTATCGCCTCAGGCGAAGGAGCTCAAGTATCTCGGGGTCTTGTTCACGAGTAAAGGTAGAATGGAGCGTGAGATGGATCGGCAGATTGGCGTGGCGTCTGCAGTGAGTTGTGTGAGAGGTTGTAAATGGATGTTTTGATATAGTCTTGCTGTTGTTAAACCTTGTTCACAAACAACCAGTAAATCAACAGCATGGAAGGCACGCTAGAAGAATATTAGTGGTGCTTGAATTTCAAACAATATCACTATTAAAAACTGGAAAGAAAGGAGGCAAACAAATAAACTGATTAATCGATCAGTCATTTTGCCATTTGTACATAATGCTGTACGACACTAATTCTGCCAGCAGGCACAGTAAAGTATCTCCAAATGGTCCAACATGCAGCAGCATACCTGGTCCTCAACCAGACAAACACACTGATGAAAAGAGCTTATGTCACCCCACCTCTCATTACTCTCTCCACTGGCTCTGTATGCTGCTCCCATCAAATTAAACTCACTAATGCTCCCTTACAGAGTGGCCACTACTACAGCACCCACTGACCTGAACTCCCTCATCCAGGAATATGAGCCTTGCTGTTCACTGCCACCTGCGAATAAATGACTCACACCCCATCTCTCCATCCCTTAATGTACTGTGACTTCAGGCACTTGTGCACAGTGTGGACACCTGGCAAATGACTAAATATAAATGTAAAAAGCAGCCATTTTGTTAGTATTAGTAATGTGTTATAGCATCAATATATTCTATAATGCTTATGACACAAGTCTCTGACAAATGAAATTTTTGATATCAGGAGGTAGTTCAGGACAAAATGTAAACTGAGGTCATTTTAATCCACATCTGCCAACATTGCTTTTTACTTGCTTCATCATATTTATATGTGAGTTCTTGCTCACTGCTGTGATAATCAAATCTCCCCTCAGGGATTAATTGACAGTACTTCAATTCATTAAACTGCCATTTATCCTGGAAATCAAGCAGAAATGCCAAACACACTCTGGTTTCAGCCTCTCATATGTGAAGATATGCCTCTTTTCCGTTTTATATAGTAAATATTAACCCCTTTTCCACCGCAGGAACTTTTATCATTTAGCCTGGATTTTGAAAAACCTTGGCGTGTTTCCACTGAAAAAACTTTCCCTTAACCCCAAACTTTCCCTGAAAAAAGTACCTAGTAGGGGGGTAGGACTTTTCAGATTCCCCTGAATTCTTGAGGGGCGGGGCTATGTGCTGAAGAACGCTGATTGGTGGAACACACACTTGCAGCGTTCCGCACTTCCGTGTCAGTGTGGCTGCAAACTTTATTTCATTTCTACAAGCTTCACTTCGTTTGTGTTTTGATCATTTGGAAAATGGAGCAAAAGAAGAGAAGCTACGAGAAGTGGATGGACGACGAGGTCCAGGTTCTTTTGAGTGTATTTGCAGAGGAAGAAATTCAGCGGGGCTTCAAGTCGGCGACTCAAAACAACCGAGTCTATGGAAGAATAGCCGACAAGCTGGCAGAGCTAAATATAGGGCACACACTGCCAAACACATTTGTGAAAAGGTGAAGAAGCTTAAGCAAGATTATAAGAAGCTTCGGGCGTTCACAATTGTCTTTGCTAATAACGCCTGTCGTCTTTTCCGTGCAGATCACATGGTTTTATATGTGATGTAGTAAAACATGAGTAACAACAGAACAACTTGAGCGTCCTCATCCTGGCGTATTGTGTCGCACAAATGATGATGCGGGCTTGTCGGTCGCCGTTTATGGCGTCATAGTGCTTGTTTGGCCTACAACTTCTTCTTACTGCCACCTACTGGACTGGAGGTGTAGTGTAGTTTCTTTTATCACTCATCTGTGTTGGGCTCGCTCCAGTTTTCTAAACTTTAAAAGCAAAAAAGCAGCCCTTTATTTTACAAGCTGTTCTGCCACCTACAGTCTCCGATCACCAAACAACTTTTTGTTCTGTTTCTAGTGCACACAAGCACTCAAAGGAGAAATTCACTCTCTTGGTGATGGTGCTGTGAAGACAGAGAGGATCCTGATGCTGGCAGGGACATGAAACCTACAATCACTTCCCGCTTACATCCTGGAGTACGTAATGAAAACCCAGACGATGTGATTTTTGTACCATTTCTGAGCAGTTACAGAATCCCAAAGGCCTTGTTTTTTGGAAGACGATGTGCGTGGTACAGAGATTGGTTTTGCGCCACAAGCACATCGATGGACATCCTCCTGAGTGAGCCCATTACAGCACCTGGATCTGCACACAGAAAGCTGGCAGGGGATGTTATCTCTGTGGGGGTGTCACCTGCTGTTTACCAAAGCTGTTGTGCCATTTATCACCCTCCTGCTATCTGCTTTATTCCTGCTGGAAGCAAAATGAAAAAGTTGATAAAAATCTGTGTTAGATGCTACCAAGTAAACCACTTGGTAAAACCTCCTCCCAAAAAAGTAATTAAAATGCAGAATACTCCAATTTGTGATGCAGCAACTGTCAAAGTTTGAGGAGATCTAACAGTGTTTGAGTGTCTGAAATGTTTTCTTAATTATTTCTCAGATATTATTCGGTGAAGTCAAACTGGTACACTGTGTTATTGACTGGGTAAATCTGCAGAATACAGTCAAGATTCAGGTTTTATTTGGCACATCATTATGTGAGGCACCAATTTACTGTTTTAAAGTGGCAGATAATTCATTCATTCATTTCTGTAACCACTTATCCTCTTGAGGGTCATGGGGGCCTGGAGCCTATCCCAGCTGACACTGGGTGAGAGGCAGGGTTCACCCTGGACAGGTCTCCAGACTATCACAGGGCTGACACATAGAGACAGACAACCATTCACACTCACATTCACACCTACGGACAATTTAGAGTCACCAATTAACCTGCATGTCTTTGGACTGTGGGAGGAAGCTGGAGTACCCGGAGAACACTCACACTGACACGGGGAGAACATGCAAACTCCACACAGAAGGGGCGACAATGCTAACCACTACACCATCGTGCCGCCTGGTATCTCATTTACGGCTTGTAATGCCTACCAATAAAGTGTCTGTATTAGGGCCGTCAAACGGTTATTTCTTTAAAATCTAAACGTGATTAATCGTATTTCTATCACGTTTAAAATTATTCTGCATTTCAAAACAATTTTGAAGTTCACATTAAGAAGGTAAAGCAGCTCCTACCAGAGTGTCTTGATTGGAAATCAACTTCATGTAAGGTTTGATGTTTTTCAATATAAAATAGAAAGAAACACTGTCAAACAACAGGCCAAAAAGAAATAAAGCACACAACAAATGAAATCACAAAAGCCCAGCACTGTATTGACAGACAAGAGCTCACTTCAGTTCAAAAGGTGTATTCAATCTGCAAACAATCAGCAAAGCAATCTTGGTGTGTGCGAGCGTGTGTGTGAAAAATAATCCAACAATCTCAAGAGTTCAGTCCACTGAGCTCATATTTTGGTTTCCCAAAAACCCTCCAAAATTGAGTCCTCGTCCAGTTTTTAACCAACAAAAGAAAATATAACTCTAAAGTCTGCTCTGGGTTTTATCATGTATCCTCACAAAACAAATCGGGTAATCAAAATACAAAATAGCGTCAATATTTGCACTTCAATGACAGGAAATTATTTACAATATATACACCTGGTACAGCTGACCAGCTAATCGGTCAGGTCAGGTCAGGTCAGGCAATTCCTGGAGGAACTCCAACAGGGAAACACATTCACAGCAATGACCCCTCCTACTGACACCAGCTTGTTTTCCACAAGTGGACCAAACAACACAGAGTTAGATCACGCGCTCAAGCCAAGGGTAAAGCTGGTGCACTCTTCTTCACTGACCAACAACAGCAGCAGCTCTGAGAGACGCTAATGAGGCTCAGCGTGAGTTCAATCAGGAAGACTTTCTTTGTGCTCATCCATTCATAAATTTTCTCCCAATGCTTCCTCTAATCAGCTGACTATGGGTGTTCACGCTTCTTGTTAACCACTCAAACTTTGCCACGATGTCTATCAGCCAATCAGGATGCTAATGCAAAGTATTAAATCTACTTTCTCCTCTGCTGCTGTCAGCCGTCATTTTAGGCTGAATTATAGCGCCCTACTCCACCCCGTTCACCTCCAGCCATCGTATCCAGAGTCCAGGATAAGCACTTCTCCATCTTCTTCTCATCTCACCTTCACCCTCCTTAAATCACACCATCTCTATGAGGTCTAATCGCCAAAGACTTTGCACATTTTTCATTCTTTTGTGCACGTTAATGAATATTCTTTTTTCTATGAAAAAAAAAAGAGTCTCTCTTGACTGAAATAGTTTTTTCTCTGCAAGTGCATATTACTTTTGACTTGTCAACTGAACCATCTGGGAGTTTTTTACAGTGAAATGGGCCATTTAATAAGCACAGTGGTGTCTTATTTTTTCATCTCTGATCACAGCAGGAAGCACAGAGCTGTGCAGTGGCTTGACTAAGGTGCATCAAAAGACAAAAACAGCACTGTGTGATTAATGCGATTAAAAAAACGAAGCGTTATGATCGAACCTTAATCACATCGCCATTAACATGTTAACGCTGACAGCCCTAGCTTTCATGTTTATCATGAGTATTGAGTGCTATTGTGATCGTACAATATATGTGAAAATCAATCAATAGATAAATAAATAATTAAAATATGAGGAAATAAAAATAATAAACATATGTAATATAACTTTGTGCATTTTAGATAGATAGATAGATAGATAGATAGATAGATAGATAGATATGAACACATAAGCAGATAGATGTGTAGTTATGGCCGTAAATTAGAAGTTACGGCATGATTTTATTCCTGTATATTAGTTATTCTAATAGGCTGGGCACAGTCTGTTGTCGTATTCAAGCCAAGTCAGTGAGTAAATATCAATAAACAAATCTATGTGTGAGTTATGTGCAGCGTGTTTACGTTCATGTCCTGTTGTTACAGTGGCTGATACGCATCTCAGTAAACAGTTCAGATCCACTTTAGATCGATACAGATTAAGTCTGTAAATTCTGTGAAACTCAATACTCACATTATGTCTGGGTTGTCATGGCAACCAAACTGAAAATGGTCCCTTCGACGTTTGCTACTCGGCGGACACGTTCAACACTTGTATCAGCTCAGCAGGGTTACTATAGTTACCATAATAGGGGACACTCGCGGGCTGAATAGTCTGATATAGATCAAAGAGCACATGTGCAGTATACTTTACATTACACAGGCGGACACACACACAGATGACTCCTCCGCTGTTCATCTCAATCTGTGTGTCTCTCTTCATCTGTGGTTTATCTCTCCTTATCTCTGTTCTCCTCCCTTTAACAGCTGTGTGCTGGTTAGTATCACGCCTGGGATGACACTTTACTGTCAGTATTACACCCTAAATGTCTTGTTGTTTGCAAATATGTTTGGTCAAATTGAAGCTTTTCTTTATTTTCTTACTCATCTGTCATCTATCTGCAGCATGTCTATGTCACATGGTATTCTGACTGGACTTTAACTAACTTGTGTTTCGGGCCAGTGGATAACTACGCCTGTCCTGCCTGTCCGCTGAAGCAGATCCTCAGCACACTGGACAGTTATTGATTTGATTTTGTGCCTCAGATGACTTTAAAAAGTTGTTTATTAAATTCTCAGGCCGGGCAAAATTCCACATTTAACACTTCGATGTGAACGAGTCAGGTCTAATAATATTTCACTGGCTCACACTTTCTCCTGACAAAACACTGTACTGTCACCTTATTGAAACACTATGGAGCAAAGTGGTAAAAAGCTAGAAATTTAGAGGCTCATACACACCTTTAATTACGTGTAGACGAGTGCGTAGGAGGAAATTTTCCATCGAATTCTCGCACACTGTCCAATTAATAGCAGTAAGTCAGGCTGATGGTGACTCTCAGGGCAAAAACATTTACTGCTGACATGTTTTTTTTTTTTAAATTATTATTCAGTTTCTATACTGATGTAATTGTTGCCAATTATTATCATATTTTGATGGTGAGAGGTGCCTTCTAATTGGCTAAATACACAGACTGTGAGACTGGTTACGATGTCTGTAGATGTTTTTAAATCCTTCCTTCACTTTACCTGATGAAGGTCTGAGGACCAAAATGTTGTCTGTTTAATAAAGTTTACTTCAAGCAACTGGACAGTGTGAGGGAATTCCATAGACCGCATAAGTAATGGACGTAGCCACCGTGACATCACCAATTGGTTTGTGGACTGCTGTTTTGAAGTCTTGAGTTTGGCATTTTGGCCGTCACCATCTTAGATTTCTGGAACCAGACATATTTGGACGAGAGGGTGGAGCTATGGAAGCGCCAGGGGTGGATCTGACTGACAGGGCCAGAGGACACTACGCAGGCCCACCTACACCGGAATCCTGAGGAAACGCTGCAGCCAGCTTGCCGTGCTAAATCTCCGCTAACAAAGTTAGCTTCCATAATTCGAAGTAAACTTTAGAGATGAGTGTAGAAGTCATCTTAGTGACGTTCGCTAATTGCATGCATGTCCACATTTGGCAAATATTACACATAAGAGGAGTAACGTTAACCTCTCTAACGTTATTGTAGTGTTAGCTGACGTTAATGTTACCGTGTAAGTTCAGGTGTGTGGTTAGCATAACTGCAATAATACGGTGGTTCGCATCATCATTCTCTTCACTATAAAGCAAAGTGGTGGCGGTGGTATTCTTCATAGCTCTGCTAACAAGCTAACGGTGGCACCCTCTGCCAGAGATGTCACTGCTTTGGGTGAACTAATTTAAGTAAGAACAGCTGTGGATCGGAGCTGCTGCTGATTCTGAGGTTCTGGTTCTGGTCTTTGGCCAGTGATGGGAGCAATCTTTCAAATAAATATGAATCCAAAATATAGTTTGACCTCGATATGGGATTTTTGAGGCCAATGCCGAATTACATAAGAGAAATCTGATTATATTAATTTTCTTTATCCAACCCAAAACATCTATAAACACTTCTGGCAAGGTACCGTTAAGGGGTCCAGTGTTTGGTGGCTTCTACCCAGCCAACATTTGTACGTAGGGCCCATGTAGGCAGTAAATGGGCTTAAAAAAAGGGCCCGAAATGAGACTGTTCATGGGTTCCATAATGGCCTCGTGCCAGTTGCCCACATGGGTTTAATCAAGTGGGACCCACCCCCAGGTTATGCTAGGGCTACCTGGGTACCAAGTGGGTATGGGCCCAAAATGGACATCTTATCTGGGGTAAACCCACCCATGTGGGAAACTGGGATGGGGCCAGTGTGGAACCTGTGGACAATCCCATGTAGGTCCCTTTTTTTTACGTCCATTTACGACCCACATGAGCCCCACATACAAATGTTGGCTGGGTATTGGCAAATATGGAATATTATATTAATAACTATGTTTTCATTAGTTATTCATTAGTATCACCTGAAAATAAGAGTCAGTGTGTTTTCATGTCCTTAGAATAAGTTGCTTTTATCTACATTGTGTGTAAGTCTCTTACACGGGGTCCATGTTATTTTCCCGTAGCCCAGAACGGATAATCACTGGCTTCAGATAAGGCCTATTCGGGTTTTTGAATCAGCACGTCATCGGTTTTGGCCAATAGTGGCTTTAAAATGAACTACAAGAATCAGCCAATGTGCTTCTTCTTATTTCACACAATGAATGAGTATTACAAACATCAAAAAGTATTGTATCTTATGTCTCCATCTGCTGGTGGGCCATCACAATAATATGATGTTAATTCCACTGCAGAAGAGACTTGATGGCCATTAAACTTAGGTGGGGGAAAAAAGTCGATGTATCTACCATCGGTTATCGACAAAAAAAAAAAAAAATCCAACATCGTGCATCCCTAGCCATCATGGTTCTCCTACACTGGCACACAGGAGAGGTTTCAGTTGGTTGCAATCTGCAACCTCACCACTAGATGCCTCTAAATCCTAGACACCTTTAAACTGCGACAGAAATGTATCAAGCAGAACTTTTTGTAGTCAAAAAATAAACCTGTCACTGCTCTCTGGTGGACAAATTATGGACTGGTGGCATCGTTTCAATACACATCTTTGGTAATTTTGTACTTCAGTGTCATTTATCGGCTGTCTGATATATCTGCAATGAGCTAATATCAGCTAATGTTATTGATCGGACTGTAATCCATAAAAAATGTTGCATGGTGCAGCTCTAAAGATAAAAAATGTCCTAAGAGATAAAAAAAGTGATTCAATGATTGAAACAATGACACAGCTTTTTAGACTTCACCCACTGTTAGCCGAACATATTTGTATTCAAAGATATTGAACTTTGTTCCCTTAACGTAATGAAACTGACTCAAAGCCAAGGCAATCATGATCTTGCACTTCAGCGGTTACAGCAACAGTCCAAAACTCATCTTCCATCTCTTTTTTATTGATTTTCCTCACCAGTGATTTTCAAAGTCCGTCACAGTTTCAAATTGGATCTTTGCAAAGGTTTGCGTAGAAGAGACAGTATGGTCCTGATTAGATGAAACATCTGTGCTGGCAGATGAGAAGTGCACTCGATGATATCAGACACAAACCTGCTGTCACACTCTCGGGCCTGTCACATTTCCATCAGCTGGTGAGAGATACTGCAGATTTATTTAGGCCTGCTGTCCTCTACAGTATCCTTTGATGGCTTAGTTGCCTATGAAATTTATATTTGTAAAGATGCACATCAATGTGATTTAAACCGAAGCAAATCAAAATGCTGGATGTTTGAGTGCCAAACAGCCAGGCGTGAAAACATCAAAGAGAATAAAATTAAATCACAACTCAAACTGAATCCAGAGGTGCTTGGGGGAAAAACAGGCTTCAATACAACACAGAGACACATTTCAGAGTAACCAGAGCTCGGACGTGTGAGTGGAAATGTTCAGAGTAATATTATGCTCATTAATAAGATCCTAACTGCTTCACTTTTCTGTCTGATAATTGATCTGTAGTTATATTAAAGTCCATATTTAATGGATGTTTCCTTTTTCCACAACCTCTCTTGTGGCTTGTGTGAAGCCCTGTTACCACCAAGCAGTACGGTACAGTACAGTTTTGAACTGTGAAAAGTTGTGGATGGTACCAATGGAACCATTCCATATCGTCCCCATGTTTGGTCCCCCCTCTGTTGGGGTACCTAGCACACAGATCTGGTACTAAAAGGTGGAGCTGTGAACACTGCAGTCTGATTGGTCAGTAGAGGACGGTCACTCTGCTCAGGGCTGAGTTGTGTCTGGTTTTGAGGCTCATGTAACCACTGTTCATACTGTGGAGAGTTTTATTAGTAAACTGTAACTATAAAATGAAAGGATGTTTTGCTGCCTCTCACAGCAGCTGGAGTCTGAGAAAAAATAACTTAATTCACTGGGCCGACTGCCGGCAACTTTTAAGGTGGAACGTTAACTTGTAATGTTACTCAATGCATGAGTTGATGATGAGAATCCATCAGCACACCTTAAATTTCACTGTGACAACTTTGACCATCACTTTAGTTTTTATGACATACACTTTTAGTAATGAGTGGATCTTCAAGTGTTTATATATATTAAGTTCAACCAGAGTATGTGAACGGCATAAATCCTAATCCTCACTCAGAGAAAAAAAAAGCGTCGTGGAGCGTTGTTCCTGTGGGCTACAGCAACACTAAACCCCTGAGCTTGCCTGAGAAGGACTAAATGCACAAACCTGCTATGTTTAAATATCCCATGGAGAGAGACTCTCACTGCAGCCTGTTTTATTTTGTTCTGAAAATGTTAGCGTGCGGCCTCGTTCTGTGGACGATAAACCAGGTGCAGACTTCCCTCTGTGTCACTGGTGATGAGGAAATACAGTGAGTGCTGTTTACAGTAGAAACGCTAGCGTCTAGGTACCATGTCTGAAGTGTTACTGTTGGTTCCAAAGGTACCATATCTAAAGTGTTTGGTGGAAACGGGGCTTAAAATCCCACCTGAGCCGTTCACGCCTCCTCCTCAGAGACAAAGAATTTTTCCCACAAAACAGACCAATGCAAATTGTGTGACCTCAGTAAATCCAGCAGAATACATAATCAACCTCAGCTAGTACGCCTCCAGTTATTTGTGCTATCCTCCCTGAAACCTGCTGTTCTCGCTATCAAAAGACGTCTTGATCTCTGGATTAAATAGAGCTGATATTACATACACAAGTGGATATGCAATAAGGTAAGAGGTGTATCTTTTTAAGACTTCCTCAAATGACATGCAAACTACGACTCCAGCCTGGTGTCTGTTTGATAAATAGCTGATAAATCCAGACCAGTATCCCTTGAAATATGTTCATGTCGATCAGTTCGGCACCTCATGATTCACATCCAGTGCCAGCGCTCTGTATCAATGCAGGACTTAATGCGCACTTCATGCAGTAAGGTGTGAGGTGTGTCTGACTTCTATAAAGAGTTTGGAGAGACTGTCCCCTGACACCTTTTTGCACCATTTGCTTTTCCATGTGTAGATACCAGAGACTTTAAATACCGTGGCACTGGTTGTAAAACAGGTTTTCATTAAACATAATCCAGGGTTTGTCCAACAGTGGTGCTCCTGTCTGTCGATAGGGTCATTATGTTGTGCAAATTTGCCTTGTGGGGCTTTGTACAAAACCTTAATATATACCTTAACGTCCGGGGAAACTGTGGCAGAGATGTAAAGGTGCCAGACTGAGAATTGAGTCAGCAACATAAACCTGAGTACTTGGACCTACGGGGCACAGCTGAGTAATAAAGTCCTTTAGTAAAACCGACAGATCTGCAAAGGTGTTGAATTTGTTTTAGAGGGTGTGGCTGGATCAAAATTGTCTGAAAGCCAGTTTCATTCTTCTAGAAGGGTATATCATTTTAACCGGTCTCATATCCTCTCGTTATAACACAGGAGTCTGTTGGAATTAGGAGTGTTGGAATATTCCAGTGTTGAAAATTAAATATTGATATCACATCATTAATACACATATGATGATATCATGTAAATAGTCCAGCGTCTCTTAAATCATTTCTGTTTCTTTCCGTTCTCAATATGTCCTCCTTCCCCAACACCTCAAGGGTAATTACTATTTTTGTACGCTTTTGTACTGTTATGGTTACAGACTCTCTCTCCACCTCCCTACACTCATATTTTGAGAGTAATTCATTCCCCAAAAATACACAAAATTCACAGTTAACAAAGATAAAGGTAAATTTGACTGATAGTAGTGCTGCCCCCTTATAGTCAACCAAATGTTAGTCGACCAGAAAGGTCATTAGTCGATTTCATGATTTCATTGGTCGCTTAGTCACAGAAAATACAATTTTGTTGCACCTTGCCAAAATAAATCCAAACCTATATGACTGGACCATGTGGGAATTTAATGTGAAAGGACAGACACAGGAAGTGGCCACGCTCAGCAGTCAGACAGGGAGTCACGCTACAAACCAATCACAGCCGACAGATATCTTTCCCTTCTTCTGTAAATATTCAGTCTGATAAATAAAAAAGTTGATCATGTTAGTGCAGGGCTACCCAGAGCTTTACATCTGTCCCACAGGACGATAGGCCTACACACTTATAAACAGCTCCTGGAAGAAGATCAGCTCTGCACCTCAGGATACAGTAGTTGTTAGGATACGGTAGTTGCTGCGCTTTTGAAAGTTGGCACAAAAAAGGCACAAGAGTAGCGCCCAGCGCTGTTTTCCAGGCGGTTAAAGACTGCAGCAGGTGTTCGGCCTCTAATTTCCAGGGCTGGTACCTGCAGTTATTCCACAGGCTAGTAAATAACATGTCGGGCAGGAAATCCGAAAGTGTGGGATCATTTTGAGAAGGTGAAGGACCAACCCAAGGTGATATGTGAAACTCATCTTCACTGGTCAACTACAAACATGACGTATCATGTGAAACATGGAAGTAGCTACATGCCCATTAGCCCACAGCGTCATTAACAGGCAGGCTCGCTCAGTGTGTGACATGCACTTGTAGATAAAATATAGGCCTATATTAATGAAGGTTCATTAGTACGGTTTGTATTTCTCTGTAATGTAGCACAGTGTTAACAATGTTACTGAGACTATTCTTTCTCACACCTTCAACTCAAACCATTGTCTTGCCCCGCCCAAAATATATCATTTAATAATCAAATTAATATCGTAAACATGTGGGCGACTAGTCGACTAATGGCCCCACATGACGACTACTGGTGGACTAGGAAAATTCTTAGTCGAGAGCAGCCCTCATTGATAACATTATGGTTTTCATAGTTTCATTAGATATCACAATAATATCATTATCGTCAACTCTTTTTGACACAATAATCATGTAGTGAACATCTGATATCGTACCAACTGGAATGTTTGTGATTAATTAATTAAATAAAAGGTATTGTCGCACACCAGCAAACACCTTCTGATCTGAGGCCGCAGACCTACAGTATTTCTGTCATGGGACTCGTCAAAATTTCCATATAACTGCGCAGGTGATGATGTGATGGTGTCACATTTTCTCGGAGTCATATTGAAGTCAGAATGCCAACCTGAGATAATGAATGAACCTGCCATGATTGATTATGCTAATGTGATTACATTGGGTCCCCTGTGCTCAGATCAATGGACATAAAAATCTATTTGCATCGATCGGCTGATTTGCATCATGACAAACAGCAAAGATAAATAAACTGCGATGCTAGAGAGCTGTAAACACAGAAACTAGAAATCTAACAGAACATTTAAAAACAGAGTCCGTAATGTGAAAGACCGTCATGAGAAATCATTTTAATTTGACGATTTGATTAATGTAGTTTCAGTTAATTATTTCAAACAAGAGCGGCACTAATGTCTGATGTTTGAGATAATCATGAAACATGGATTGAATATTAAAGACACCACGTCTTTTAGGTTGATGTTATTATCATCACGATGGGACTTGTTGTTGACCTGCCCTCATCAGAATGATAAATGTCTTGCATGATGCCTGCTCCACATTAACCTGGTGACTCTTTTAAGATCTTTATCGATTTCAGTTACACAAAGAGCTATTTACTACGTGAGCATAATAATGAAAAACAGACACTCTACAAGGATGAAAGACACACCCCATTAATGCTGAATTTGCATTTTTGACAACATTTGCCAGCACTGATTTACTGTGCCATTAAAAGTGCTGCTTATTCTCCCTGACCACGCATGAGTGGAGCAGAGGAGAGTTTCTTACGGGCCAGGGGATGCATATTTGTACATGATTTGTTTCACAAATTCTTCCACTACAGTGTAAGAGTGTAATATATCTCAGACTGATCCCGGATTTCATTTGACTTTCTATTATAGGTCAAAATATTACTCTTTATGTTGTACTAGATCATAAAGCACAGGGTGCATTAAGTCAAACTGTGTAGTAAATTCTTGTTAAAGACTGTTTAGCACAACCTGAAGCTTCGACCGTAGAGTCTCTGATCTCATTTAAACTTTTATGAGCTGGCAGTGGATGCAACATATTGCCGGCTGTAAATACACGTTCAAGGTGAAGCAGCTCAACTAAGAAACTAGTTGTTAGCTCTTGTTTGCAGGCTGGTAGCACAAGGACATGCAGTGGTTTTGCCAAAAAACAAACGAACCACATGCTGCAGCACAGACTGGCGGGCTCTGTGACCTCCCGCTGGCTTTACTGCAGGGTGCAGATGTTTAACAACCACTCTGTTAAAAAATACAAGAAAATAAAAGCAGCTTAAAGATGTTATGAGATGTGGAACAAGAGGCCTGCCAAAAACATTACACAGGACACTGTTGAACCCACTGCCTTAGTTTTTTGTGTTGACTCCATGGTAACTTTTTAAGTTTTACTTTGTAGCGGTGTTGTTTGGGAACGTATTGTACTGAAACAAGTTTTTAGTATTCTACAAAGACTGTATTCAGTCTTTCAGTTGCGATTATTCATTAGTCCTGCGATTTTTCTGCATTTTCCGGCTGACCAGAAGTCATCGCACATCTGACGTCATTTGAAACATCATCAGAAGCGTCATCAAATGGCGCTAATGGCATTGCAGTATGGACAAATGCTCTGTATTGACATAAGAATTTGCACACAATTTATTCAAATGTTATGTTTACAGAAGATGTAGCTTACATGTTGTTTTACAGTCACATTGTCTGCTTTGAGAGCTACAATATTCACTCAGGATTTTTTTAAAACATTATCGGAGTCCATGTTTTGAAACTAATTAAATAAAACTAAAGAAGAGAACTGAAACATTTGCAGCTGTATTTGTAATGTTCACTATGATTATTATAGCAAGTGATTACATGACTTATTTTTTGGAGGCAGTGGTTGCAATTTTTACTTGCAATTTTTGTCATTTGCTGCAATTTCACGCAAAAAATCCCATAAAAATACCACAATTTTATCCCAATTTTTTACAAAACTGGCCGCAAATTCAAGATTTTTTTTGCCGGGAGATCCTGGAAGGACAGTCTATTTAATCAAAAATGTTTGTTGGTTTGTTATTACAGGACTGTTTACAAAGGTTTCTATTTTCTCTGCACATAATAATATAAACAAATTGGAAACATACATCTGTGGTCAACAGCAAGACGCTCCATAATCCTGCTGGAGCTACTTGCATATGCTTAGATTGGGGCTTCAATGATTATTTATATTGTCAATTAGATTAGTAGATTATTTTACTAGTAGATTATTATATTACTTAATCATTTTGTCTATATCGTTTCGCCATTATAATTTTCCAGAGCCCAAGATGATGTCTTCAAATGTTGTTTTGTCCGACCAACAGACTAAAACCTGAAGATATTCAGTGTACTATCAAAAAAAAAAAAAAACTGAGCTAAAATATTCACATTGGAGAAACTGGAACATCTCCATGCAGCTGACATCCTTTTAGCACCTGGGGCATCCACAGAGCTTTCACTCCAGCTGTTGTTCCATTCAAAATAAATAAGATATAAATGACTGGTACAACAAGATTTCTGTGCTCTGTGTCCAAAGCTGTCTCATCGCAATGATTTCAGACAAGAAAATCTCATCTGTCACTGTCAGATTTACTCCCTTACCCATGTTCGTCTTGTAGTCCTAATGTTGATATTCATACTGACAGCTGATTCAGGTGTCTGTCAGTATGATCTCAATTTGTGAGGTAACACAATAAGGTCGCACGTTGTCGGCTCAATGTGTGACAAGACAGAGTAAAATTGGCTGATAAATAGCTGGAGAGACAACACAAAGAAAACAAACAAACACACTGTATTGTGTAATTTAATGCTAGACTACAGAACAGAATGGGATTTTTTTAATCTATTGTATTTGTTTTGCTGGTGCACGGGTCAACAATGAAACCTCAGGTACTCCAGATGTTTGTTCCTCCCCTGCTGGTGTGGCAGACTTCTGCATTACCAGCTGAGCTACACTCAGTCGTGAAGCTGTTCAAGAAGTATTTGTAGTTCTGCCTCACTGCAGAACATTGTGCAGGTTATTTTATTTGGACCTGACTGAACAACACTGTCTATAAAAAGTCCTAAAAAAGTTCTGGTCTTTGCTATAAATTCAGAATTCATTAAATTTCAAATTGAAAAAGTTTGGTTCTTTCTGCCACAGCAGCACTACATAAAATGCCTCTACACTGGTGTGTGTGTGTGTGTGTGTGTGTGTGTGTGTGTGTGCGAGAGAGGAAGAGAGAGAGAGAGAGAGAGAATGCATGTAATCATCTATGCAAGGATACGGTAAGAGCTATAAATGAGTATTATGTGTCATGGTGTTTTCCTTGTCAAAAAGAGTTAGGGAGGGAGGGTTACTATTTGTTTTGTTCTAAAGTTATAACCATTAGTAAGAAGGGTATGCAGTTGATGGAGCTCCTCTTTCCTGGTAAAACCAACGCACCCCCGCAACTGATTCTGCCACACAGCAGTATGACAGTATGGGAGAAATTCATGTCACATGGAAAATTCTGACCATGTAATTATGAAGATTGAATGTCTTTATTGACCAAAACACAGCCAGAAACCTTCAAACCATGTATTTATAACTGAACTTTGAATGGTATTAAATTCCTCACACACATTCCTTACGCCTAGCAGAGGTAATTGAATTCTTAAAAAAAAAAATACATCACGTATTCATAAGTTGCAACCCTGCAGGTCTGTGAAACAGAATTTAATGTAAACATACATAAAAGAACTTTACTCATTAACTTATTCATGAACAAAGCCCGTCATGTATCCTATATGAGGGTGTCATTCTGAGGGCGAAACCAGATGCGGTACATTTTGTCCCCTGGCATAAAATCCATTTATTTCTACTCTGTCCACCAACACATTTGCAGTTCAGCTGAAATTGGAGAATTATTTCGCTCCATGGAGCCCATTTTAGCTTGTGAAATGAGTAAGAAGGTTTGTGTTCTTTCTGATCGTGTGACAAATTCACGGTCTGAAATCATCAGCAGTTCCTGGATGAAGAGGTTCAGAGGTCTGAGCAGCACAGAATAACCACCTGCACCTCTCCATTATTCCTGTGCTCCTCTGAGCACCTCTCTCTCTTCATGTAGATGGGAGGGAACACGTCTGACCCTGCTCTGGAGCTTCATAGGCGAATGGTGCTGCCGCTGGGCTTTCTAATGAGCATTTGATGTGCAGGGAATGTAGCTGCACTTCAAAGATGTTCTGTTAACCACAGCTGTAGATTGAGAGGTGAGATGATTTATTTTGATTTCCCGCTGAATTCAGCTCATGAAGAGCCTGAAAAAAATATTCACACTCTGATGTGCAGGATATAAAAAACAGAAGACAGCCCAGCCCCTTGAGTTTCAGGCTTCCCTTTGAAGGAGCTCCTATGATGTCCAATTATTCATGATTGGGTCTGAGTTACACGGCTGACTTTACCCCGGAGCAAAGACAGCTGCTCGTGTCGGATGAAACCCAACGTCTTGGTGCTTGTTTATGCTACTGTTTGTATGTAAACTGACTAATGACGACTGATGTTTTATTACATGCTGCTGCTAACATGTCTTACATGTCTATTTTCTACACCTGCTAAATTCATTTTTTTACCCACCGTGTTGAATTTGGTACCTAGCATGACCTGATCAGTGAACCGATACTCTTTATATATACATCTTTAAAGCTGGGGTTATCAAGATTCTTACATTAATGATGAATCAAAGCGTATGTTCACAGAAAATTAACCCCCAGCTCTGCAGCTTTCAGCTCATTGTATGGTTTTATGGTTCAAAGCAGCTAAGGAGCCAGATATTTCCCACAGGAGTTGCTGGAGATTAAAACAACTAACAGAGAGGTCAAGATCAGGTCACCATTTCAATTTGTCCAATACTTGAATTGATATCTTCATTACTTATGACATTCTACCCCAAAAGCCACAGGAGAAACTCACCTAATACCACCTCAGGCACCCAACCTGGGAGGGAAAAAGTGAAATGGCCTGAGCGAATGACAACACAGAGGCCAAATTAGCATAAACAGCCGAGGGGAAAATCAACAGCTTTACAACAATCATCTTCAATATGGCTACGGAATGGTTTGGCATGGAGGAGAGAAAGGGCACCAGGTGAAGCTCCTGGAAAACAACCCAACAGGAGGAAGAGAGAGATCTTGCCTCTGCAAAGGAATATCAAGGCTATCAATAAGCGCCAAAAAAAAAGGTGGATCTCAGTGTCTGAGGAAAGAGGAGGAGGCCAAGCAAGCTCAGTTCATCAAGGACCCATACAGGTTGACAAAGCCTTTGTTAGGTGAAGCAAGATCTGGGTGACTGGCCAGCCCTGAGGGAGTTGTTGAGGAGTTCCTCAAAGAGAGTCACAGTGACACTCTTAGGGGCCAAGCATTGAACTCACAAAGGTCAACAGAGCTAACATCCTTGAGGAAGAGCTTAACACCAGCGAGCCAACATGGAGAGAAGTCCAAGAAATCATAAAGAAAGGCCCGATCAGCATCTGCCCCAGGATCAAGTGATATACCTTACAAAGTGTACAAGAGATGCCCGATGCTACTCGGCCATCTCTATGGAAACTTTGGAAACTTCAGCTGAGGGTATGAACAAAAAGCGTCATCACCCTGTCTTGGAAAAGAAGGAAACAGACTCCGCCAGTTCCGAACCATTTCCCCTCTGAATGCTGAAGGCAAGATTTTCTTCACTGTCCTGGCCAAAAGGATGACTACAAACATCGTCAACAACAAGTACAATGATAAAGCAATCCAGACGACGGGCAGCATCCCAGGCTTCTCTGGGTGTCTGGAACACAACAGCTGATCTGGGTGGCCAAGGAGAGCAAAGGTAATCTAACAGTTGTGTGGCTTGACTTGGCCAGTGCATGTGGATCAATCCCCCATGACCTCATCAACTCAGCTTTGAAACACTACTATAGCTCATTAGAGGAATGATCACCAGTTTCTCTGGAGGATACAAGTTACAGTTCAAGACTGCCTTTTTCATAAACCAGAGGCAGAACCTGGAAAAGGGAATTGTAATGTGATGCACCATCCCAGCTCCAAGTCCAGTGGAAGGTGATGTCATTAATTGAGGAAAACCCCATGAAGTCCCCCAAGAAGTGGTATGATAGCAACATATCCAGGATAGAGAACCAGGAAGATGAGTGGCTGACGAAGACAGAGCAATCAGGCTTACCAGGTAAGTTTAAGGCCTGGCTCCTCAAGCATGGTCTGCTGCCAAGACTCATGCGGCTATTTACAATCTATGAAGTGCCCATGACATACATCGAGGGAGTTGAGAGGGGAATGAACAAACACCTCCACAGATGGCTCAGCATTCCACCAAGCCTCACTTCAGTAGGACTATACATCAGGTCTGGACAGTTACAACTACTCCTATCTAAAGTGGTAGAAGAGTTCAAGGTGGCAAAGTGCAGGGCTGTGATGATGTTCAGACTCCAGCGATGAAAAGGTCAGAGGTGCAGGCATCACCACAACATCAGGACACAAGTGGGCAGCTGACACATTGGTGGCACAGACGGTACGTATGCTAAAGTTGAAGGACGTATCATCATCGTAAACCCATGCATGGGGAGTTTCATGGCTTTGAAAACCAACGTTTAAGGTTTTAGGACAGATTTACACATGGCCATAGACAGCATTATTAAGCCAGGCAGGGGAAAGCCAAATTCTCCCAAATTGTCAGAGAAGGAGCAGACTGGAGAAGACTGGGCTGGTTGTAGGTGGGCAAAGCATTGTGGTGGTTAGCACTGTCGGCTCACAGCAAGAGGGCTCCTGGTTTGATCTCGGGTGCAGGAGCCCTTCTGTGTGGAGTTTGCATGTTTCTCCAGGTACTCTGGCTTCCTCCCACAGTCCAAAGACATGCAGGTTAATTGGTGACTCGCAGGTGTGAATCTGAGTGTGTCTCTATGTGTCAGCCCTGTAATAGTCTGCGACTTGTTCAGGGTGTACCCTGCCTCTCACCCAGTGTCAGCTGGGATAGGCTCTAGCCCCCCCCCAACCCGCGACCCTCAAGAGGATAAGCGGTTAGAAAATGGATGGATGGGCTGGTTGTTTAAATGGCTAAGAGGTTTTTTCAAATGGTGGTTTTCAAATGGTGCTGCACTGACTCTGACCCTGTTTGCCCAATACGCATACACTTAAGTCAACGTTCCTCTTGTGCTAGGAGAGTACCTACTCTGAAACCAAAAACAGCCTTCTAATAACAAGAACAGTTCTTGTGGTGGGTACACAATAAAAAAGGAGGCTTCTTAAAACAAAAAAGGAAAAAAAAATCCTCCAGTGCACAAAAAGCCTGAGAGCAAATTATGTTGTCATTAGCCTTTATCTTAGTACAGCCTCACAGAGCTGCTAGCATTGCTCTAGACTCTTAATCTTGTTAAGCCTTTTTCTCCCTATTTGAAATGCTGTATTTCTACAACAGGGAACATCCCCAGAGCAGATCTCACAGTGCTCTACTTCTATCTAAAACTGATTGTTTGAGTGATTCCTGATATAATGGGTAAAGTCTTTCATCTGAATAAATAATATCAGACCGCATCCCAGAATAAAAGCAAAGAATAAGAAGAGATGGGTAATATGACAAAGCTTTGAGGTGCTGAAATCACCTAAAATAGTACATAATGAAGCTATTTCCTCTACTCCATCCATTGCTTCCTCTTCATTTGAGATTCCTCCCCTTATTTCCCTTCTTCTATCTGCTGTAAATCATGTTAATCCCCTTCTGCTGCCTCTTGACAACAGCAAGAACTTCCACAATCATCTCATCAAGTGAGCCCCACCACTCCTCAGGCTTACTCCCCCAGGAGCCAGTCTCTAATCAGCGTGCTCTTTCAGCTCAATTACCTGCATCTGCAACACAGTCCCTCCTCCTCAGGAAGACTCGTGATGACATCCAACCATTGCCATCATCACCAGCAGCAGGAGTACATCAGATTATGATGACCGGATTTAGTAACGATGTTCCCGACAAGTTAACTGAGCCTCCAATTAAATCTATGTTCATGAATTATTGTGATTTCATCTCACTGTTAGCTCACTATTCCTTTGAAAAACAGCAGCTGTTTGTCTCAGTTTATTCGGTATTAACTCTGTGATCATATCTGGCAAGCAGCTCTGCCTCGGAGAAATGTTTGTTCAACTTAAACTCCACTGTTATCCTCAGGAGGCACATGCTCACCCAGAAACAAACATTGGTTTATGATTATCCACTTATTAAGATCTGCATATTCAGATTAGGGTTTTGAAATAATTAACAATGTCCTTACGCTCAATGCCAGCTACATCTGAGCCACAATAAACTGCTGAGATGAAAATTAACTCTGTGACTTTTATACACCACTGTTCTATATTCAGTCAGTCAATGAGATTCATCTTCAGCTAGTTTATGACTTCACAAAAGCTTCAGTCAGACTTAGGGTCACCATAAAAACCTTCACGGTGTTCATTTGAAACACAGACGCTTGATTGCTGAGAGAATTAAAGTACCTTTTTATATGAAACACTTTTTAATAACTCTTCTGCAGTGATTTTCCTGACTTGTGGTGTAGTGAGTGGGTGAATGATGCTTCTCAAATGTATTTGGCCATGACACAGAAGCAAAGTCTGAGCTAGAGTCAGCATTAGTCAGCATTTTTGTTGTTATTTCCAACAAAATAATAACTCCGTTACACACCTCTGAGCTTGCACGCTTACATTTCACAAAACATTGCCATTGCTCTCATGATTTATTACTTGGTTAAAGCGATCGGACTTGGCAAACTGAAGCTCAGACAAAAGTATTGCTTCTTTGTTTAATGGAAATTCAAATAGTTTCTGGACTGGGGAAACTGCTGATTTGATATTTATTTGGTGGATTTTAAAAGTGCTCATACAGTAAGGCATTTGTTTTGCTGTGGTTTGAATCAACGTATTGTTACACCTATTTAACGGACACAAAAAAGAGGAAAAAAAAAATTATAAGTCCAAATCTATCTGAAAGAAATGACAAGATTTACTGCTGCAGACCTCTGGGTGACTTATTTTCTTCTCTAAGAAACGTTAAGTGTGTGTTAATTACCGTTAATTACCAGATATTACAACAGGTCAGGTTTCACTTTAAAAATAATCTGCTTATTCACACTGAGCATAATTCAAGTTGACATTTCATTATCTGTATCAAGATAAGTTATATTCTGGCTGTATTTAATTACCTGTATTTCCTCTCATAAAACCCTGACCTTTATCACTTTAACACTGACACTGGCAGCTGTGACCTCTGAACCAGAAAATTAATGACCAAGAGGACACATGAAGCAGTCGTGGTGACCACCAGTCATTATTCTGCTACAGTGTCGGCAGGGTGTTATGTGTCCAGTCATTTCTCAAAGGATGTGACATTCAAGGCCAATCAGGGGTTTCTCCAGGCTCAAAATGAGGTGAGGTGGTACCATCATGATCATGTGCACACGTGTTCAAGAAAACCATTCAAGCAAGATATTTAAGGAGTTCTAATAATTGTATGATTGACAAAAATAAAGTTATTACTAAATTGTGGCCAAATTGTTACCTGAACAGTGAGTTGTGACTATAATGTGAATTCCTGGATATTAAATGTTCTTCTGCAATTTTCTGTGATTCCAATAATATTTGTTTGTGTAAATACATATTTTAAATATTTCACTTTCTATTTCAAATCTTTTTTTTAAATCAACATATGGTATATTATTATGTTTTGTAATATATTAATATTGTGTTTTACATGTCTAAGCTTTTGTGCTGATTATTTACTACATTTCATTGGTGTGCAGAGTGTCTACAGGTATCAAACAGTTAAATTTAATGCTTTTTAAGACCTGTTAAAGACACCTTTTGACCAAATTTAGGACAGATTTTTGGACAAATCATGTTTTACTTTTTTAAGTAAGCACTGCAGTCAAGTAGTATATATGTGGTCTTGTGCAGGGGTAAGTGTTATGAAGAAATATGGTTATTAAAGTGAGCTAAGTCAATCTACATTTTGCCAAGAGGTAAGTGCTAGTATGAAGTAAAATGACAGTATTATAGTTTCTGTAACATTAAAAATGTGGACTCTTACATAGAAAGGGTTCACTCATTTTCACAAAGAGAAATTAAAAAATAGATAAATGAAATGTCATAAAATGTTATCAAAAATTCAAAGATAAGACTATTTAATGACTTTTAAGCCTCATTGTTGTAACACTGAATTTAAGACATTTTAAGACTTTTTAAGGACCTGTGGACACCCTGGTGTAAACATAGTTTCGCAACCCAGTCGCAAGAAACAGTACTGGCACTGAAGGTTTTTGCAAATCACAGATACGTCACATTTGAATGTTATAAAGTAACAATACGCTGAAACTTAGCGCAAAGTATAGCGCATGGTTAGATTTAGGCACCAAATCCACTTGGTTATGATTAAGAAAAGATCATGTTTTGGCTTAAAATATTTTGTGTCTGGGGGCAGAGTCCTGGTAGGAAAAGCAGCAATGTCATGTAAAAATTACAACTGCTTTCCGTGGCACTATCACCGCCAACAGGTCAGTACAAAACACCCACGATTGGAGTTTAAAATCCAGTGGAAACTAAAACACAACTGGTTTTGTTGTTTGTTGGTCTCAAACTGTAGTATGAAGGCATCTGCAGCTTGGCAGCTGTCTCTTCAAGGAAAGGAGTTTTGTTTTCTTTCGTGATTTTTTTGTTTTTGTTGTTGTGGTGGCAAAGACATTTTAAGTGAAAATACTGTGGGACAGTGGACTGGCCGACACTTTGCTGAGTTTTGGCAGTGCTTTTCCCATGACACACTGCTGATTACGAAGGCACCACCTCCCCATAATGCCACAATTGCTGTTACAAATGATAGAAATCTACCAAGAGTTCATTATGACACCTGTCAGAGTTTTGTCGAGTGCTAGAGGTGGGCCGAAATTTGATGGAGGTGGCCACCTCGTAACTCTGTGAGCAATACAGAGTGTAGAAGATACTAGATGCTGGACCATCTGATCATTTGATGTGCTTTTAACCAAATCAAGTTAGTTATTTACAGTTTTATCAGCTGCTTTGTGGTAACAGTAAACTGATATCTACTGTAAAAGAAAACAGTGTTACATGATCCTAAATGTTAATTACAGTTTCATTATTAAGTTTCTGTTAACAGCTAGAAGTTGAAAAAGACTTCCTGCTCCTTTATAAACAAATGCGAACTGTTGTGAATTGATGTCATAAATATCCTCCTGAGACCCTGTGTCCTCAAATGAGGACATCACAGTTTGGGTTTACTTGACCTTAGTATACTTCATTCTACTTAACCTCGACCTGTTGTCCTCGTTCGTTGACACTTTTTGTGCCATCTAGTGGCAGTGAGAGCACAATCCACTAATCCATGTAAAAACAAGATGGCAGCCATCTCTGCCAAGTCAGTCTGCAGCTGATCCCGACACAAAAGAGGCCAAAGTCCGATCAGACTTTATGGTTGAAACTTGTTTATTTATGATTAATAGTGTTTGTAGTTCGATATGGCAACAAATTTGACCAATTTTAGCAACAGGAACAAGCTAAGATACTGCTAATTAGGAAATACTTGTTTCAAGACAGTGTGACTTTATTCTCGTCTCATTTGAGGACATTGGGACTTTATTGTCATCTCGTTTTAGGACTTTGGGACCTAATTATCATTGACAATGTTTAGGTTTTCATACTTATCGGGTCCTTTTGATCCCAAATAGTTCACAGATGTAATTTCAATATTAACAAACAAAACACTGTTACATGATCCTAAATGTTTAATACAAAATCTTGACTCTGGAAAATCTAAATTAAACAGCTTTTGTAACAGTGTAGATTTTATACCCTCACAGATGTCTGACCTGCTCTGCAGCCAAATGAAAAAATAAGCCACAGCCTAACATAAACTTATCAGCTACTCAGTTTGTTCAAACAGTTGTAATGTACACTGTTAAGATAAGAGTCAGTGATAACGCATAAAAACATGTTGGTTCACTGACTGTACTTTTGTCGTGGAAATCTGTCCTCTATAAACAACTGCAGAATTAGCAGGGACCTTTCACTGGGCAAAAACACCCATTATCCCATCAGTTCAGCCAATAAAACTCCAGCTGCATTCATCTGGTCCTGTCTTGACTGATTATAGCCATCTGGTCCAAACTGCAGACCAGCTCACACTCAGGAACATTGATATGGATGATTTTATGAACACGTCTGTGCAGTGAACAGTAAAATATTCAAGGTTTCGCCTTGGGCTAATTTGTTTAAACAGGAGCTGAAGCTTCCCCAGGCTGCAGTAACTCCATCTGTTGTGGGGGCAGGTTTTTTCTGTGGAAGAAGCACTAATCATCACAACATACACAGTCATTAGAGTCAGGATTGATTATGGATCTGCAGCATGTGCTCCAGCCCTGCTCTACTTCAGCAGAGCAGTTAGTAAACGTCGACATGGGGATTTATGTTACTGTAGTACACAGTTAACACAGAGAGGAAGCCATGCAAACATCTGCAGTATAGGACAAGCACACAGCTGGATGTTTGGGTTAAGAACTTGAACCCTATGAACTGTCCAACTGGATGGGTACTCCAAGAAATTTTTCATGAGGGTGGCCAGATAGGGCCAGTGAAAATCTTTGGATGGCGCACCAAAAGCAAAAGCCATAGCTGAATTTGAGGAATTTGCTTATGCGGTGGAGTTATATAAAACTATGTTTATATGGCGAGCTCTGGAATTGCATACTTATAAAGTCTGGTCTCTGATTTTACAGCTAATATTGCCATTATTCTGATGTGGTTAGAGTAATACCAGTACAGTTAACATTTTGAGTTTCACAGCAATCCTGCTTTTAAATGTGTAATCCATCCATCCATCCATTTTCAACCGCTTATACAAAGTTGGGTCACGGAGGCAGCAGGCCAAGCAAAGCATTCCAGACGTCCCTCTCCCCAGCAGCACTTTCCAGCTCCTCCTGGAGGACCCCAAGGCGTTCCCAGGCCAGATGAGATGAGTAATCCCTCAAGCATGTTCTGGGTCTGCCCAGGGACCTCCTACCAGTGGGATGTGCCTGGAACACCTCCAACCAGAGGCATCCTGATCAGATGCCCGAACCACCTCAACTGACCCCTTTCGATGCGAAGGAGCAGCTCTACTCCAAGCCCCCTTTGGATGTCTGAGCTCTCTGCCCTTTCTCTAGGACTGAGCTCGGCCAACCTTCTGAGGAAACTAATTTTGGCCACGTATATCCATGACCTCATTCTTTAAGTCACAGAGTTCATGACCGTAGGTGAGGGTTGAGACGTAGATGGACCAGTAAATTTGCCTTCCAGCTCAGTTCCCTCTTTACCACGATGTTCCGGCACAAGTGCCCCCATCACTGCAGACACTGCACCAAATCGCTAATTCATCTCACGCTCCATTCTACCCTCACTCGTGAACAAGACCCCGAGATACCTGAACTCCATCCCTTGGGGCAGTGACTTACTCCCAACCCAGAGGAGGCATTCCACCATATTCCAGCAGAGAACCATGGCCTCGGACCTTGAAGGTGCTGACTCTCATCCCAACTGCTTCACACACAGCTGCAAAAGGGTCATGGTATGATGAAGCCAACAGAGCCACATCATCTGGGGAGACTCGGGATATATTAATGTGTTATGTATCTGTTTATTAGGGGTGGGAAGCACCAGAGAACCCACAACACAGTATCATCACGATACTTTGGTCATGTAACAATATTATTGCGATATTAAATGTATTGCGATATGCTGAGTATTGTGATATATTGTGATATATTACCTTGTTTTCCAACTGCAAATTAATTCCCCAAAGGAAACCTTTGTCAATATCAGTTTCACCTCATTAGATAAAGTTTTCAGTCTGTTCATCTGACTACAGTTATTTTTACTGAGGCAAAATGTGATGCAACACCATCATAAAACCTGCCATAATGCTGCATACACTTGACAAACTGAACTGCTGGCAGATTTAACGCCCTCTCTGAGGCTAGATGAAGCATGTGAGTGAAACACTTCACATGCAGGTATACTGCTAACTGACTGGCAACACATATGATAGGAGCATTGTCTGTTACAATGACAATCCCCCATTCTTGTGCTGCATTTTGCAGGAGGTTTGCAGCGTTTGCTCTGGTGTGAATTTCGTGTACTGCTCTAGTTTGGAGAACATGAGACAGCAGTCACCAGTCATCTGTGAAATAATGTGCCGTTATAGTCACATATGAATTCACTGACCTTTAAGTCCAGGCAACACAAGTTAATGCCACCCTTTCTGCTGTGATCAAAGATTCCTTAACTTAATGCTTCACTTCTCCGTAAAGCTTGGGTGCAGTTATGTAGGTGAAAAAACACCAGGATGGAGTCACATACCTGGGTTCCAGTGTTTTTAGCATGAAACAAAAGCCTTTGTTTTCAACTACACTGTATGGACACAGATCTTGTGACATGAAATAAGAGATGGACTGTGTTATTTTCTTAGCTCTCTCAAAGTTGGATGGTAGTTTCATCAACCTAAGAGTATTTTATTCTGATATGACAATGCTTGCAAGTCACATGTGCCATATCCAAGTCCTTCTTTCCTTCCCTGTTAAAAAAATCCAAAATAAGTCCTGACGTTCGATTTAAATGCAGACACCACATTTTTGATTTCTTCCTCTGGTGCCTCCATCTTTACTGTATTTACATGTTAGGCAATGCATTGCTCTTCAAATGGGCTGCTCAGTATTTTCCTTAAAAAGACAAATATACAGCTTTATTTTGAAAAAGTAGGCTGATTGTAAGGAAGAAGCCTTCTCAAGTTTAGGGAAGACTGATGTGTAACCACAGAACCCATTTTCAGTTGGATATCTTGAGGTTAGTGTTCAAGGGACCCCTTTGAAAATGGTCATGCCAGCTGTTCCCTCGCCAAAACATGGCCTAAATTTAGAGTGTTATTTAGCCCACTTCCCAACAACCTATGCCAACATGGTTGGTACAAACAGATGCCTTAGATTGTCTAGTTTCACAAAATATCACTATCTTCACTCTAGCTTGGGCCATTAATGGTATAATTAGGGTTATGGCCTCCCCTCTGCCCCCCTTGGGAGGGCCACTGCTTGCACTCTGATAACACTGTCAGCCTCCAAATGGACAGATCCAAAAATACTTGATTGATGCAGCAAAACCAGAGATATCGTTGTTTTTATTCCACATTGTTCTTCTTGTCAAAACCTGGTGCCTCCGTTACCCACAGTACAACTCCACCGACAACAGTGTGGTCAGAGATGCAGGTATGTTATGTATGTAACAGCGTATGTAGCCTCCAGCCTCCAGCCTCACGCAGAGATGAGAAGTGGACTACAGCGGCCTGCTAAGCTCTCTTCTTTCTAACTCCACACCCCCACATTTTTTTCTTGGTCTTCAATCTCAGCCGACTCTGATTCAAGTGACAGCACTTGAGGCACTTTATCAGATTTTTCACAGCTCCCTCCGGAGCTACAAAAGGCTTTATACGACTTTAATCCCATACGCAGTAGCACTCAAGACGTGTGTACTGACTTTGATGTGTAAAGTCGGAGGAGTTCCCTCTTTAAGTTAAATAACCAAGGAAAAATAATGCAGCCAAACTAACAGATATGCCTTCAAAAAAAGTTACTCAAATTCTAAATATTTCTGCCCAAAACAGCTGCAGTCATGTTTCCTAGTTAGTTTGCCTCTGCTCGGTGATTTCACAGCTGTCTCTAGGGTGAGGTCTTTGAGCTCATTTACATTTACAGCAGAACAGCCTCTTCCCAGAATATTAATGCCATCCATCATTTGGAACAGATTCAGCCTTCAGCCTTCGATTTAAATTCATAAATACATCCGTCAAGCATAAACTGTTGAATAAGTGTTCTGTATAACTACTGTGCGATCGATAACAGCACTTAAGTGAAAACATGCTATTACTCCCACGTGTATATGTACAGTATTTACACACATTATACACGTATCTGATCAAGGCTGCACCATGACAACTTTCAACACTGTTTCTGTTAAGCTATTAATTGATGTCAAAACATTGTGAAAAATGTCCACTGCAGTTTCCCAGTCCGACCGAGTGACTGGAGGTTATGTAAACAATAAAATATGAAAAGCATGTGTTACTTTTTAGGTACTATATAGAAAAAAGACAAAAACAGCAAGTTCTCCCTGCCTAACTAAGAGTGTTTTCACACTTCTTTTTTAAGTGAACCAAACTCAGTCCTCTTAAAGTGGACCAAAAAGTGGACCAATAGAAAAAGGACTCAGTTCTTCCTGTGTTCACATTGTCAGTTAATTTGAAAGAGGACTCAGTTCTCTCTCTGGTCCACTTCGGCTCTGATGGGGCCTCAGTCCTCTTTCTGTTCACACCATATATAAAATATATTGATGTCATTTTGTTTTTACTTGGACGTGGCACTGCAGTGCAGTTATGAACTTAAAAACTGGAGGAAAACCTTAGCGTTTCTGTGCGTTGTGGACAGTTGCTGTTTGATGTTTTCCTTGTTCCATATCTGGAGGAGTGCAGCTGTTTCATCGTCAGACCAAAGCACTCGTCGTCCACTGGTCGTGCTGTCGTTACCTGTGGCCATGACTCTGTTGTGTTTATTATGCGTCCCACTGAAATAGCGTGCTGTTTACGGCAAGCCTGGAGGGCTACAATACAATAGCAAAAGGCAAAGCAGACCCAGAGCCTTTTGTGTTCACAAGGCACAGGTTAAGTGAACCGCACCGCGGACTTGAAGCGACTTCTCTCAGAATGTTCACATTTATGCAAAAAAAATGCTGAGTTACTGCTCTGAGTCCACTTAGAGGGCTGAAAAGAACCAAGTGTGAAAACACCCGTAGACCAGTGGTTCCCAACCATGGGGGCGGGACACCCTTAGGGGGGCACCAAAGAGCCACGGGGAGGGTCGCAAAGCCCTCTTGATTTTAAGGGATGTAGTGATTTAATGTGTTATGTGTCAAAATTACATTAATTTATGTGTCAAAAACAAATAAATTTAAGGGCTATATTAAAAGCAATGGACGGACGGACGGACGGACGGACGGGTAGGTAAGTAGGTAGGTAGATAGACAGGTAGATAGACAGATAGATAGATAGATAGATAGATAGATAGATAGAAATTTATTGACATTGTGGACATTAGAATATAGAAATATTAAGTATATATAAAAATAACTAGTACTAAAATTTTAAATATACAAGAGAAATATACAGGAATAAAACTAAAATATAAAAAATTGCGGGAGTGAAGAAAAGGTTGTAGAAAATGTGCAAAATACAAAAATTAAAAATAAATCAAGTACATTTTTGAAAATATGTATTGCGAGGATACAGGCGTGTGTAACGTGTTTTAGGGGGGCGGGGGACCAAAGACCAAAGGCAATGATAAAAATATGGGTCCCTTAAGAAACAGGTTGGAAACCACTGACTTAGACAATTAATATCAAAGTAGCTGTCGATCAACTAATCGAGTACACATGAAGACTGAATTTAAAATCAAACTTTTCAGCGGGGTAATAAAAGAATGCTTCAGTTTTGTTTCTCCAAAAGAAATCAGTGGAAAAATGTCTGCAACACGTGCACTGACATAATGTTGTGGGGACAATCTCATAATAGACATGCATCCAAATTAGGTAGGAAGCCAGGCCTTGTATCCCCTTGATCCCAAATATTGTCCATTTTTCAGTAGAAAATTAAAGGAATTCATCACAGAGGGAATGGTTGGGAGCAGGGCTAGATGGCATGTGAACAAATATGTTGATGGTATTAAACAGAGCTCTGATATTGTCGAAGTACTGAGTAAGCCTGAAGAAACTGCGCACAAACACTCCTAACTGCAGTCACATATCAGTGCACCCCTCTCCACCCCTCTCCGCTCCATCACAGACGTTTCATTTCGATTGGAGGTGATTAAATCCATATTCACGAATAAAAGAAGCCGTTTATCAAACAGTACATTCTGCAATTATCTGATTGGGCTGGCATGTGCAAGCTAAGGCAATTAGCTTCCATTTGGTCCGCTATAGGCTCATTACAATTCAGTTCAGTCTCAGGTCAGGAGCATCGGACCTTTTACTGAGTCGCTGTAAATTGAAAGAGAGAAAACAAAATGCCTGGAAATATATTGAGAGCAAAGGACAATCAGGGAGGAGAACATGGTTTATGGTTTGTTTGGGTTGTTGTGGTTTCAGGCTGATGATGGATGAGTGCAGAATGTGTAAATCTAAATGTTTCTGAGCGTAGTTAAGGCTTTAGATTTCACCTGCCACTACAATCCCATTATATAAAATCTATTGTACATGGTGTAATTATACTGCTGCTTATTTATTTATTTTTTTCCTATTTATTTATTTATGTAGTGTAGACTCGCTTAGTATTGATTTGAGCTTTTATGCACTATAGTGACAGGCTCTGACATGATGAGATTGCTGAGGCAGGAGCAGCAGCGGTCCACCACTAATGGTAACACAATAACCAAAGCCAATGGCCTCTGTGCACCAAGCCGGCCCTCTGTTTTTGTAATTGGTTTATGATTTACTGAAACACATGAGTCACTAACAGCCTATACCTAACGCCCTGTAATCAAAAAACCCTGCCCTCTGTTCAGCGCGGCGGTCAACTTTGATGCGCGAAAGCCATCTTATTACAACTTGGGTGCATAGTTTCTATACCAACCTTCATCGATTTATCGCTCTAGCTGCAATTCCTTCTGAAAAGCCAGCACACATCTCTGTGAGCTTGGACAAGGTGCAAAGTGTTCAGTGTCTCGAAGGCTGAACTGTGCCCTCATAACATTTGTTGCCAGGGCAAACAGAGTTGCTACGCAGGGCTCGAGTCCAACAAAGTATAAACATCCTCCATTAGGGCCACGGTCAGGTAAGCTTTGGATGGTATCTATTGACTGTAGATGAATGTCAGTAAATGGTACTAAAATGCTTATCTTACTGCTCTAAATGGGAACATTCACAGTCAGATTTTCCTGCTCTGGGGAATATCAGTAATCTTGAAGCTGTTCCCACATTGCCAGACTTTTCCACACTGCCGAGAGAGGCTGCAGCTTAATCTGAAGATAAGGAATCCCTTTTCACAAACAATGGTCCTTTCAGTGCAATCGGAAAAAGAACATGCTGCAAACGAGGGGATGTAGCATTAACTGGAGGTTGCAGCTGTTTTGTCAGAAGCACCCCGGGCGAGCAGGGGAGATAATTCTCTTGGAGTATTTCCATCAACACCACAGCACGGAAAACTACTTTTAGTCACATACCCACAACGATTAGCTAACGAGAACTGAGCTTGAGCCAAGGGTCCTGCTGACTGTGGACCGTGACTTCTCTCCCTGTGAAACAATTAGAAAGCAGTTTGTCACTTTGTGACATCAGGGCATTAGTGGTATGCAGACGTGTCCAATGAAAGGTCTGGACTCATAAAAACTGGTGCAAGGCAGTAAAAGTGTGATTACTTTATTGAACCATCTGCCCAGAGAGATCAAAATTCTTCTGTGACTGAGAATGAAAGCAAAGAGTTGACTGTTGTTTAGTTTTAACTGTTTTAACTGCTCCCACAAATGCACCTAAAAGGCATGGATGGATTACTGAACAGGCCTATTGGGTACAGACAAGTGTTTACCTGCAAAATGTCACTCAAAATAACAAGTACAGATCAGGAAAATGACCAAAAACAGACACAAAAAGAGATACAGAGGAGCTGCAAAAAGACAGAATAACTACAAAAGGTGCAAAACAACCACAAAGAGACACAAGACTTACAAAAAATTTTATGAGTTGACCTCAAAGACACACATAATGACTGTAAAGAGACACGAAACCACGCAAAGATACATAGCCACTACAAAAAGATGCGAAACAACAACAACAACAAAAACAGAGGCAAAATCACAGCAAAGCCTTTTCCACGTCCATGCCCAGGGGCTCACGGTCTCATTATCCACTCATGCTCAGAGGTTAGAGAAGCGTGTCAGCTACCAGAAGATTGATGTTTTCTATCCCCACTCTGGCTTTAAAAGTGAATGAGTAACACTTCCTTACTGCTAAACAACTTCTGTTCATTCAACCATCACTCAGGAATTTATGTCAAGCCGAGGCCGGCTTGTTCCGGACAGCTCTGACTTATGTAGAGCTGTTTAAATATGAAACACTGCTTTTCTGAGAAAGAACACACAGGGCCTGCACACAGCATCTCATGGAAAAATAATGATTATATGATCCTTTGTTGGTCCCTGGAGCAGATATTCTCTTTATTCCTCCCCTCGGATATTGGCCACAACTCCCTGGCTTCTGCCAAGGGTGTTGGACCAGGAGCACCAGCACCAGCTGTTCATATTTAGCCTCATTATAATGTTATAATGTTAATTGTTTACTAAGCGGAGAATAACATATAAAGACTTTTTAATTAGATTTCACAAAATAAGAGCACAAAGCTCAACATTTCTAATGACTAAATGACCAAATAGTTAGGTTAGCATATAAAGATGATTCCTCATCAGCGATGCTAACAGCCTGGCCCAGACTGAGATGTCTCGTCAACCACTGGATGGACTTCCCAAAACATTTTATATCCACCTTATTCCTGAGGGCACTACTGTAGAAATGATTATGTGCCCAACTTCCTGTGAGATAGAGGAAGTAGCAGTAAGCTAGTTAGTCCCATAGACTGTCTGTGGTTAGTCCCAGTGGCTACTCTTGGTGGCTAACCACCAACGCTGGTTCTTTTCTAAAGTAATTTGCCTTCAGTTTAGCAAATACTGATTTATTTTTTAACAAATATTTAACTAATGTTGACTTAGCGTTTTCTAAAATGTCTTTGTGGAGCTCTGGAACCTGTTGCACTGTCCGTGTCTGTAACGACTAACAACCAGTCTGAGCTACATTTGTGTCTTCAGCAACTGTGTGTTGAACAGAAGAAAAAGGGATTTTCCTCCTACTTTTTATTACTGTTACTGGAGTCTGCTGCTAAATTCAGCTTCATGTTTCACTCAGAACAGTTTTTAATAAATCACAAGTTATAATAAAAACGTGTAAACTGCGTGGTTAACGCAGACGAGCGGAGGATTAGCTGGGAAACATCACATTTATTCACTTTACATGGAGCTACAGTTAATACTGAATTATGTGTTAGTATCTCTTAATAAGTCATCATAAATCATAAATCATCTTTAGAAGGAGCAGATGTTTACCTTAAGCTAGCTCAGGCCATGTTAAAGTTAACTATATTTCTGACGGAGCAAGGTGAGCTAGTTGCTAGCGTGCTCGTTGCTTTGAGATGGCTGTCAGAGATGGCAGAGGTATGATCACATAATCCTGTTTGAGCTATAACAGGTGGTGTGTTCCACGCTTTATTTCCCAGTTGCTCTTGGAAAGAAGAATAGAGTACTGTAGACAAACTGTTAACACTGGAAATCGCAGGTTTCAGTTCAACACCGGAAGTCGCACACATAATTCACGCAAGGAATCATGGCGGCTAGGAATAAGGTGGATAGTCATTCACGGTCCTCAGAAGATGAATCCTGATTACAAAGGTGATGCCCTGACTTTTCCTTAAACGCCACAAGCAGTTTGACATTCATGGTTTGGACTGACATGTCTCAACATTTGGATGGATTGCCAAAATTTGGCGCGGATATTTACTTTCCCCTCAGGATTAATCATAATCACTTTCTTGCACCATCATCAGCTCAAATTTCTAATTTGTTTATTACTACTGCTGCCCAAAGGTAAAAACCAAAAATGGAGATTACAGCGTTGTTGTTGTGTTCAACATGAGATTTTTCCAAAATGAGGACGAGCCATTTGCTTGTCAGAAAGCTGATCTGTTGCATGACTGATGAGATATCATGTTTAAACAGCTTTATTCTCTGACCAGTTGCTGCCCATCTGCACTGTCACAAACATCGGACTATCTCGTTCTCATTTTCATTCAGACAGCCTGTTCCCCTGTGTTATTCTTCCTCTGGGCTTTTGCTCCTGCGAGCAGGTTCAGAGAATATTCGATTTTTCTTTCTACGTTTTATGCCGGCTTCAGCATGCTGTTGGGAGAGGACAAGCTGTGCAAAGTATTAATTCATTGTTTTAACAATTGCCAACATTCCTCAATGACAGCAGGGAGGAGAGGAAAGTAATTCCAACAGTCCCTCAACAAGCAGAGCAGGGTTCAAGCCCCTGTGTTGGCAAACATCCCCCTACTTGAAGTGAGGTTTTTTTCTCTGTGAGTGAACACTGGTAATAAATGGTTTTCATAACAAGTCTGATGTTAATTAAGAAGCAACATGAGGTGTGACCTGTGAAGCTGGAGACTGTGTTAAACAATGTGATGAGATGATGAAAAACAAGAGGTTTGAGAAGCAAGAGCGGCTTCTGAAAAACTGTAAAGCTTGTAGATCCAGGAAAATGTTATCAGTAATTTTGTTTATTAGAGTAATTTCACTTGTAAAGGACAGAGTCTGACATTTCCTGACATTATCTTTTTGCAAGTCTGTGGGGAGACGGGAAAATTAATTAGTCGATGAAGGCCAAGTTAAGCACCTGAGCTGAACAATCCCAGGTGCTGAGGAACACAAACAGAAACTGCAGTGTAAAAAAATCTGATCAATGGTCAAAAGATTATAGCAATAAAGTGACAGGTGATCTTATTGAGAAGAATTAAAGTACTTAAACTTAAAACACATTGAGAAAGTTATTCAAATGTCAAAAAAAAACATCTAATGTATCTGAGAATCCAATTGATTAATGTTAACACAAAATCTGGATTGATTTAGGTTTACTTGGGGTGCTCTCAGACCTAGAGTTGTCTTGCTTTGGTCTGAATCAGGGACTAATTTTGTCACAAAGTTGTATAATTGCCTAGAGTTGGTTCATGTTCTCACGGCAGCATTTACAAGCGGACCAGATCAATTGCCTTGTGGGAAAAAGCTGCTCTTGATGGGTCGGAATTTCCATGTGGGAAAAATCCAGAAAGTAAACAAAATGTTGAAGAAGAGTACACTTGCAAGATAAATGTGACACTTTCTAATGTCACAATGGAGGGACAACTACGCAGGTTGATTTTAGCGCTGCTCATCGTGGACTATATTGCTGTCATTGTTCATTTGAGTCAAAGCATACAGTTTGAAAACGAGACGCGGCTCCAACTAGAAAACAATGTTTTGATGCATTGGATGTGCTGAATGTGCATATTAAGGCAGTACAGGAGGAGGCGCACATTAATAATCCTCCAGGGCTGTAACATGCTCATGTTTAACCCAAACAATGTGTCATGTGACTGCAGTTGGTTCAGACTGAATGACCGGACCGAGACCACCTCTTTAAGAAGGTCCCAGTCTTGGTCCGATAGTTTTGGTGCGCACCCAAGTGTGATTGCTGTGCTCACACCTGCCCAAACGAACTGCACTTAAGGGGCAAAGGAACTTGAGTTTGATTGAACCGAACCAAACAGGGCAGGTGTGAAAGCAGCCTTAGATAATCTGTATCAAAGGAACTTTAATAATACAACATGTCACTTTTTTCAAGTCTACTCAACATCATGTGTTATAATTGGCCATGTCAACAGCTCATTATACAGCACTAGGTAACACTGAAAATGGTCAGCTCTTAACAACTTTTTAAAACTTTCAATTTTCTAAGTCTTAACTGCCAAAAAACAAAAAGCGTTGAGCATCAGGTGCTCTCCATGGTCCTGACCCTGCTGCTGTCAGCAGATAGAGAGCTGTCCAAGTACTGACCCTGGTTCATTTACGCAGTTACAGCAGCCATTACGGGGAAGTTTTAGGCCCATAATGGAGCCCATCTGTTCTTTAAAATTACTACTTTCAGTGGTTATACACTAAATCTCCTGTACACTCTTCACTGTCTCTTGTGTCTCGTATTCTTCCTCAGCTCTGGGAGTTTCACAGCTAAAAGTTTAAGCCTTGGTTTTGTTTCTATTTTTATGGCCATTAGTGTTTGCCGTCTTCCTCTCTCTGTGTCTTTAACTAAACAGGGTGTCAGACTATTTTGCTCTTGTGAGGAAACTCTAAAAACTGTCCAATTAGTATGCAGTTTTTGGGAGAACAACGGGGTAAGTTTGGGGTCCTGTTTTACACTGAGTGGTTTATTTCTGCTAAACACACTAGTTCAGACATGAGTGTCACCCTCTGTGTAATTAGGTTTTATTTTCACTACATAGTCTTTTCTAGTCTGGAGTTAGGTGAGTTTTGTTTTAAGTTCTTTGATTTGGCACCACCTGTGCGTCCTTTTTTTCCCTTTCACTTCTGTTTATGTATGTTATTATATCACTACTGTACACATGTATAACTACAGCAATGGAAAAAATAGGGCATAATCTAAAAGAAACACCAGTTTAAAACCAGTACATTAGTTCACAGTATAGATGCAGAGATTGTAATTTTCTGCCCTGCTGATTTCGATTTTAGTTGGTTTGGATTTTCTGTCTTTGTAAGAACTGTAATTGACAGTGTACAAAAATATGTGGAACTTTCTTTAAAGCCACTGGAAACTTGGCTTGAAACAGTAAAAATGCAAATATAATATCAAAGATGGGTGTCTCATTTTGCATCCACAAAATCTGAGTGAATATAAATGTTCATATCATTTAGAAAACCTAGTTCAAAAACAGCTTATTTGGCTGCACAAACCATTTCTCAGGATTGTCGGTGCCTGCTCAGATCACACTTAATTGACAGCTCCCTTTCAGCTCAAGTAAATTTTATTTTCCTTTCAATCCCTAGTGTTAAAATGTTTTGCAGCCACAGAATAAATCTACCAAATCTATCAAGTGGACCCAAGTAGGGTCCAATTAGACTACTGAGCAAACCAGGTAAGACGACCCAACTCTGTGTTTTTATTCAGCTACACCTCCTGGAATATGGTGCAAAATTTTTTTAGCATTTTCCATGCACATAAAATGGTTAGCAATAGCTTTTCTATGTGAGATTTATCAACTACCCCAGAAGTCTGCTAGTTATCTTATCTAATTGGCTAATGAATAGACAGGGCAGGTCACCCATATTTCTGTTTTTAGTAAGTTATACCTCCCGGACTAAGAAGCTAAGTGTTTTAGCATCTTCCATCCACTTACATGACACAGTTAGCATTAGCTTTGCTGAGCTACAGTTTGAAGCTACTCATCAACTCTGTGATGAATACAGATTTGGGCAGTCTGCTAGTTAGCTTATTGCAGTAATGTTAGCTTTCAAACCATGTGCAGCAAGCATGGGAATAAATTAGAGCTTCTGTGAACAGGTTGCAGTCAGTTACTGTCTGTGACTGTGGCTGGTCACCAGTCATTTCTGATCAAGCTGAAAATCAGCTGATTATGGTCACCAGCCAATCTTAAGACAGAAGTCCTGTTTCTGTATTTTTTGTAACTGTGTAATTAAATGAGGCAGATGTGTGTTCCTCCTTTGTTCCCCTAGAGTCACTATGGTTTTAACACAGTTGTGAATACTCAAACTGATATCTGCTGTAACCCTGCTGTACAAACCTGCTCTAAATGCTGTGCCCACTGTGTGACACTGGTAATTTAAAAAGCTGCCTCTGAGCTGAACCTCAGGAATGACTTACGTGTCTGGTTTGTGTCACTGCAGACCTTCGCTGACAGCTTCTTGGCTCCTTGGCTTCACTCACTGACCACCAGCACACGCTGAGCATGAGGAGATAACAAGCTGCAGGGCTACTCACTGGCCTCGCCTCCTCAAAGGGCCACTGACGCGACAACATGGTGGACTGTAACAGAAGCTTTTCTACTCCATTTCCCTTTGAATATCTCACCTGCTCTGCTGCGAGACATTCATGAAAGGATTAGAGGAATTTACGCAGCCAGCCGTCCCTCCTGACGAGTGAAGCGAGGGAATTTTCCTTTCCTTTTATGGTCTGTCAAACGTGAAGAAAAGTAGTGAATTAAAAATAAAAAGGGGCTCTGGGTAGAGTACAAATCTCTGCCAACCCTCGACAACTCTCAAACCATCAGAACAGCAGCCTCTGAACAGCTGCTTCATTTATCATTATTATAGTTACAGCTGGAGAAATCCCACACTAACAACTAAATCAGTTTATTTTTGATTATAGCTGAATTAAATAGCCAGCAGACAGATATAGCAAACATATTCATAATTAAATAAATTCTAAAAATTCACTTTGAACCAAATTATTGGATAAACAAAAAACTGACCTCATAGTGGTAATAAAAAAATCAAGGGATTAGCTTTCACATTTCATCCTCTGGGGGCCATTGATGTGTGTACCAAATGTCATGCAATCCATCCAGTAATGTCAAGGTATTCCAATAAAAAATCCAAAATGTCAACACTATGGTGGTGCAACAGGAAAAGCTGGGGATCACCAAAGTCCGCAGGATTACTCCTCTGTGGACCACAAATGTCTCTAACAAAGTTCAAAGCAATTCAGTGTGTATTTGTCAAGACATTTCAGTGTGAACCGAAAATGTAAAACCTTATAGTGGTGCTAATGAGCCCAGTCTCGCTGCGAAGTCTTTGAAATCTGATACTCAGGCACTTGCAGCCTCAGAAACCAACAAGAAAAGGTGTTCCTTAACATTGGCACGATACGCAGCCGGTTGCCATTATAGTTTAACAGCGCCCAGCAGCATCAGGGGGAAACACAGCGAGACAAGAATGAGAGTTAGGGGCAAAAGTCCGAGTAGGGGGGGGGCAGGAGAGGTGGTGGATGGGTCCAACAACCACCAACCTTCACCTGAGAGAGCGGTGTTCGTATCCCAGAAGATTCTAAAGCCAAAGCCTGTTCTTTTTTCCTAAGCCCAACCATGTGCGTAAGTTGTCGAAGGAAAAAATGTCAGTTTGCGGTGTTGTACCAACATAGTGCTTTTATTTTGAGAGAGACTGTATGTAAACGTTAAATTTCCCGCGAAAACGGAAGTGTATCTTGAAAGACGACAACTTAACACGGTGTCCCAGAACATCAACAACCAACGCACCCAGGGTACGTTGCATGTCGTATCTGGACGTGGAAAGTCCACGACCAAAACGTCAATATGTGACGAGGTTGGAGTGAGAGTGTGTTGTGCTAAGGGAACTATCAGGTGATCACCTCTGTCATTAGGATGTATCCTTTGGGGACTATGAATATCTGCTGTACATTTCATAGCAAGCCACTCAACAGCTGTTGAGATACAATAATCTCGACCACCCAAGTGGTGGACAGACTGCCATTCCTAGAGCCAAGCCACCTGCATGACTAAAAATCAATCAAATAACTTTTTAAGGAGCAGTGTGTATGATTTAGTGGCATCTACAACACATTGCAAATTGCAACCAGCTGAGACTTCTCCCATGGGACAAGCTTGAACTCCTGGTTGGATTCCTTCAGTGTTTTTATCGGGAGCAAATTACCCACAGAGGTCTGTTCCTCCCCAAACAAACAGACCAGGTGATTCAAACTGGAAAAAACACACAAAGTTTTTCCAACGCTGTTTGGCTCGTCGTAGACAGGCCGCTAGCCCAGCACCTGCTAATGTGTGTTCACCTTTTTACTCTGATCACTTAATCTGTGCTCACCTTTTTCCCTCTAATAACATAAGATCCAGATGTCCTGGAGGTTTTTACTGGATGCTGAAGTATCCTCAGAGATCTTTTCCTCTCCTAAACAAACAGACCAGTTGATTTAAACCAGTGAAACACAGAATAAAGCAGTTTCATGTTTAAAAATCTGTGTTTTTCCGACATTGTTCAGCTTGTCACGAAGGAGCTGCTGAAAAAATTTAAATGTCCCTACGGAAAGTCAGTATTTGGTTTGTCCACTCTGGGCTACTATAGAAACATGCAACTTGACGCACTCCGCAGACGGCTCATTGTAAGGAAACTAAAACACAATGATTCTTATTCTCAGGTAATACTACACTAAAGAAAACACACTTATTATACTATGTTCCGTTTCTGCCAATATATCCCCGTAAATCCTACACACTGAACCTTTAAAGGTCCAAACATTAATTTAAGTGACACCAGTTATGCAAGCATGAGTTAGAACCATGAGGGATACGAGGAAATAACTTCTGTTTCTCCTGAGTCATACATCACTCTGTCACTTTTATCCCACTCATGACAGAGCTGTACTTTCTACAGAGATAATTATAGCAGATCCGGATGGTTTTGAGGAAGAGGAGATTCCAAGGAGACTCAGATGGCTCTGTGCCATTTGAGTCCATCATCCTCACAGAGTTATTGCAGACTGAAAATGCATACTCATCTATTGCAGTATTATATCCAGCTAATGGATTCCAGGCCTTCTGATCATCAAAAAATGCACCACAGGGCCCGCAGAGAATCCCAGACATTATTCAATATGTGTTTAAAAGCTTTAAAAAGATAAGGAGTATTTGGATAAAGGGTTCGTTCACTGGGTCACGGTGAAGACAAAGTAAAAAAAAGGTTGATTTAAGTAAAACAGTAAATGCTCTATCCGGGCTACACTGCTGTGACATTTAGATGAGATGACCACAGTTCATTGTGTTTCTGTGCATACTGAAGTCTAACCCACAGACTTTACATTAACTGCTGACATCTAATCAATACGCTTTATTTCGCAGTTCAGAAAACCTAAAGATGAGGGTGCTCTAGATTAACTCTGAGATTGACTTTTAGAACTTTACTTTTTGTCCACAAACACCAAAGACAATTATTCCCATTTGCCATTGTGGACAAGTAATTAGGTAAGTCAATTTGCATGGCTTATTGTTCAGACATCATAACAAAACAAAATGTTCCCTTGGAGGCGACACAGAAAAACACACTGTAGTTTCTAATTCCAGTCACGAGCTGAGCCAGGACGCCCTCTTTATTTCACGGCACCATACGAAGCAGCAGCTGCATTCTTTCAGAGGCTTGTCCTATATAACCCCGAGCAGGATGTCCTGCATGCTGTATTTTCCCTGTATGCCCCGACTACGTCAATCACTGGTAACTGCATACCAGATGGAAGTCTACACTACATTTATATTCCTTGAAAACACTCCTGCAGCACAGGATGGTGAAAGTGCCTCACCTTATTCCAATGTATGCTTCAGTGACTCCCTCACAAGTGGTAGGAGAGCAGCTAAATACGTGGTGCACAAAAAGAAAGAAGTGTTTTTAGTGAAGTGAATACAATAAAGCCACACTCTCCCCACTAGAGGACTGTCTTTTATCTGCAACAAGACAATGCAAGATGCACGCCAGTGAAGTTTCAGTCTGTCCTCCTTTTGATTAATTACCTTTCCCCTGCAGTAATTCACCTCTGAGACACACACACACACACACACACACACACAACGCCCCACTGAAAACTATGTGGTGCACAATGATTTTTGTTCGTCTGTGAAAGCCTCCTGGACTCCCTCTCTTGTGTTAGCATACGGCACCGGCTCTTTGAACTAAATGGGAATTAAGCTTGTGAGATGATTCTTTTATATGAATTGCAGCTGCAATCTGACATTGATAAATTGCTGTATCTACTGTTTCCAGGAAAATGAGGACAAGGATGTATAATACGGAAAGTATAATAAAGAAAAGAATAGAAAAGGACTTTGTCTCCCACAGACTACGGGAACATAAGGGCGGTAATATTTATGTTAATGCATTCCCACATAACATCTGTCAATTAAAGTGTGTAGACGGTACAATGGTATTTTTGATTCTTTAGTTTCTGTAGAAATCAAAGAAACTCAAGTCTCTCTCTGCTGAGCCATGGCGGCTGTCGCTTCTTTGTACTTGTACTGACAATAAGTCAAAAGAACAATCCCATTTAGACTGTGCTAATTATTCTATAACATGTACTGTGGCTGCTTACGAAGACATGAAACTCATGTCAGAGAAATTTTAAGAGAAAAAAAACATGTTACATGAGTTAAACTGTGCTGTGCGATAACATTAGCTCCTTTTATTTCCAGGAATTTATTTACTGGGCAAAAGAATTCCTGGTAATCTGTGCGGTTTGCGTTTCCACCGCACCTCAAAGTTCAGGAAATTTAATTCATATCAGGCTGATGGTGTATGGGTGGGTGGTAAAAGAAACTGCACTACATGTCCAGTCCAGCAGGTGGCGGTAAGAAGAAGCTGAAAGCCAAACAAGCATGATGACGCCATAAACGGCAACCGATAAGCCCGCATCATCATTTGTGTGACACAATACGCCAGGATGGAGGATGCTCAAGTTGTTCTCGTGTTTTACTACATCGCATATAAAACTAACCGATCTGCACGAAAAAGACGACAGGCGTTATTAGCAAAGACAACTGCTAACACCTGAAGCTTTTTATAATCTTGCTTAAGTTTCTTAAACTTTTCTCAAATTAGTTTCAGCATGTGTCCTATATTTAGCTCAGCCAGCTTGTCGGCTATTCTTCCATAGACTCAGTCGTTTCGAGTCAACGACTCCAAGCCCCGCTGAATTTCTTCCTTGGCAAATGCGCTCCAAAGAGCCTGGACCTCGTCGTCCGTCCACTTCTCATAGCTTCTCTTCTTTTGCTCAATTTTCCAAATGATCAAAACACAAACAAAGTGAAGCTTGTAGAAATGAAATAAAGTTTGCAGCCACGCTGACACGGAAGTGCGGAACGCTGCAAGTGTGTGTTCCACCAATCAGCGTTCTTCAGCACACAGCCCCACCCCTCAAGAATACCGGGGAATCTGAAAAGTCCTACCCCGCAACTAGGTACTTTTTTCAAGGAAAGTTTGGGGTTGAGGGAAAGTTTTTTACCCAGGTAATTTTGGTGGAGACACGCCGAGGTTTTTCAAAATCCCGGGTAAATGATAAAAGTTCCTGCGGTGGAAAAGGGGCCATTGTTGACTACTACTAACTACAGAAGTAAAACATACATATGTTTAGGCAATTACTTCTTGGATAAAACCTCCATCAGCTACACTCCAGCGCTACAATAGACAAAGCACATCACCTCTGACACACACTCCCTTAAATCTTGTTTTTCTGCTGCTGGGACTGACAGCCCTTGACAGTGTAATTTAGTCTATCTGTGCTGCTTGAATTCACGGCTATAAAAAAGTAATTGTCACATAATAGAGCTCTTTAGCCACAATCTGGCTTGATTGCTGCGTTTTGTCATAATTTAACTGTATAATTCATGTTCATGCATAAATGACAGGTGCTGTTCACCACTAGTCCCATAAATAACCCGAATACACTCAGCAAGATACAAAGACAGACTGTACAGCAACTGGAAAAATAAGTAAAACCTCAGAAAACAAGTGAGGGAAAAGTTTCCGCACGTAATCCCAACAAATATTCCAGGCCAATTAAAGTGAAAGAGAGGGTAAATGCTGTATGTTATTCAAACGTATCAATCTATTAGGCTATCAAAGTAATCTGCCTGAAGCATTTTAAATTTTCATTAAACACAGAATTACTTGTTCATATTCTACAGTAATAAGTTTTGATCTGCAAAGTGTATTTTATTGATGGGACATTGCTGTAATGTATTCCAGGAACACTCTCTCATGTCTTTCTTCTTGAGTACAAAGGGGTGGACAAAATACCTGAAATGCAGGTCTATCTTGCTTGAATTGCAAGCAATTAACGTAACTTTTCTTAAAGGTATACTGTGCAGGATGTTCCTAAAAAGCAGTGACTCGTACAGAAGTCATCCCTCTAAATCATCACTTATGACTCAACAAAAGTGTGTGGTAGTGTATTTCTCTACAAAGATTCTGCCCTCTGTCTATATTTCTTATTTTCTCCTTATTTTGTGTTCAGAACGTTTATGGCGTGTACCTACAGCGCTCAGGTGAGGTCAGGGCTTTGTTAAAAGATAGCAACCATGTGCCAGACCCTAAGCAGCTGGAGAAAACACAAATATAGCAAGGCAAAACACCGAACTAGAGTGAATCTGGGGTTTTACTTTCAGTTTCGCTGGCGAGCGAATTTTTAAACAGTAACTCATAATTGTGCAGGTATATCTTTGAAACAAACATGCTGTAAAGAGTGACAATCCTACATCACCTGAGGTGGGTGAATGGATAGGTCCATTTACCTGTTTCAAGCTGACAGTCAACATTATTTTTTAAAGCGTGACCTCGGTCCTTCCCTAACTTTAACCACGTGTTTATTATTGTAACCATGACAGTTTAAATGCCCTGACATGAACATGAGCCCCGTTTCCACCAAGCAATGCAGTACGGTTCAGTTCAATTCGGTACAATTTTATTCTGTTTCCTCTGTGAAAAGTTGTGGATGGTACCAATGGAATCGTTCCGTACCGTCCCCATGTTTGGTCCCCCCCTCTGTTGGGGTACCTAGCACACAGATCTGGTACTAAAAGGTGGAGCTGTGAACACTGCAGTCTGATTGGTCAGTAGAGGACGGTCACTCTGCTCAGGGCTGAGTTGTGTCTGGTTTTGAGGCTCATGTAACCACTGTTCATACTGTGGAGAGTTTTATTAGTAAACTGGAACTATAAAGTGAAAGGATGTTTTGCTGCCTCTCACAGCAGCTGGAGTCTGAGAAAAAATCACTTCATTCACTGGGCCGACTGCTGGCAACTTTTAAGGTGTGTTTACTTGTAATGTTACTCAGTGCATGAGTCGATGACGTGAATCCATCAGCACACCTTAAATTTCAATGTGACAACTTTGACCATCACTTGAGTTTTTATTGTCTCTTTTGGACGACACATACTTTTAGCAATAAGTGGATCTTCAATTGTTTAAAAATATATACTTATTTTGACAGGTTTATGTGAACAGCATATATCCCAATCCTTACTCGGAGAAAAAAATAGCATCACAAAGCGTAGTTCCTGTGGGCTCTGGCAACACTAAACCCCTGAGCTTGCCTGAGAAGGACTACATGCACAAACCTGCTATTTTTAAATATCCCATGGAGAGAGACTCTCACTGCAGCCTGTTCTATTTTGTTCTGAAAATGTCGGCATGCAGCCTCGTTCTGTGGACGATAAACGAGGTGCTGACTGACAAAGGAGGAAATACAGTGAGTGCTGGACGGAGATGTGAGTGACACTAACCCCGCCCACATTTAGGAGTACTGTTTGTGGTGGAAACACTAGGGTACCATGTCTGAAGGGTTACTTTTGGAATCATACTGAAAGTGTTTGGTGGAAACGGGGCTAAAGTAGTTACCTTGACAAAATACTTCTCTCAACCCAAATGATCTCACCTTTCCCTCAACCTAACCATGAAGTTTTTGTGCCTATTCATACCAAACCTTAACTATATTGTTGTCATATCATAAAACCAATTTTTAAGTTGTTTCTAACAGTTTTAGGCAGGCACAGACAACTGATATTGTCCTGCTAATAAGGGTCTCAGATCAGGAAATACTTGTTTTTGTAGAAGACACTGGCAAATTTGAGGAATTCTTGCAATCCTACCAATGGTAATAAGGGCAGCCTCTCCCAAAGAACATTCATATCGTCTATTTGTTAGTACAAACAAAAGGAAAGGTGAGTAGTTGAGTGCATAAACCTCTGCACATCTGGACGATCGCTGCATGAATATATACTTTTTTAATTGTTGGTTTCTTTTAGTCAGTGTAAGACAATCTGACAAACACTTTGATTAAAGCAAACTACTGCCTTTACAATGATATAGTTTTGTTGCTAATGTGTCAGAGAGGTGTTGATCAATCTCAGCTTGTGGTGTTATTTCATTGTATTGTATATTTGATATATTATAAATACAAGATTTTGGGACACCTTCCCTCACCAACACTGCAGTAAGATCCTTCCTGGTCGATTGGCTCTGCAGTTTCAAACCAGAGACTGGAAAATATGTTTTGCGGGCCAGGAACCTCAGCACACTGTGAAATTGCTGAGTCACTGGTTTCAATCAATAATCCTGTCAAACCTCTACAGATATATTGTGTCATTGCTGTGGCAATAAGAACCAAATAGGTATCCTAATGTATTTCATTTTTTGCAGGACATTACCTCGTGCTTCTTGCAGCCTTCCTTTGTGACAATGTTAGATCGTACACATGACTCAAAAGGAATCTACTGAATTAGAAGTGAGTCATCATACTTTGGTACTTTGGCCTCAGATTAGCCTTCAAATGTCAATGGACTGCGACTGTTATTCAGTTTGGCTGCTTTTAGGGCAGTACTATGTGATCAAAAGAGGGATTTGACCAAATATTTTCCTTAACCTTTCAGTGTCTTAAAATCCAATCACACAATCCTCCCTTAAAATGAATCATTACGCTCTACTACCCTCACTTTAATAACATCAGAGGTTATTTCAGGAATAAATGCTCTCCGGAGTGATTATGCCCTGCTGGCCGGGGTAAATGTAATACAAGTGGGCTTCCAACTTTGCTGCAGACTGCCAGACGAAGAGATAACTTTGATGCATGAGATTAGATGGCTATATCTTGTTTGATGGGGAATAAAGATGCAAAGTTGGCATTAACAGGGCGTGGTGGGCACATCTCAAGGAGAAAATCTTAAGTGTTCCCCCCATTTGCAGTCTGTGGGACAGCGGGATGAAAAGCCTTTGTTGGAAAGGTTTCCAGACAGAAACCATCCAGACAAAATGTCTCTGTAGTTTCCTTTTGGGAAATCAGTTGTGCTGTTATGAGCTAATGTTGATGTTGTCAGTGTATGAAAGCAACAGGCACAACCACAGAGATGAGCAAGATGACCTTAACGTCCCTGATTTCTTTAGAAGAGTATTTCAAATGCTCTGATGTATTAACCCCTGTTCACCTGCCGGCCTGTATTTATTTCTAAATGTTACAGCGTCACTAACTTGTTTATTTTTTTCCTGGAAATGCACAAATCGATTTGAAAACCTTTCGGTCAAAATATCACTGCATCAATAAATCCTCTGACAGGGATGCTATTCACCGATTAGCATGATTGTGTTTGAAAGTCATTGCTAACACTCGAGCGAATGGCATGTAGAAAGATGAATAGGTCGGTTTGTTGTCAGCGCACAGCTGCTGTTTTTGATCCCATGCCTTTATTTTAGACGTCTGTGAGGCAAAAACATTCATCAAGAAAATCCATTTTCCTTTTCCCCGCTCTGAAATAATAGTAGAGTAATTTATTTATCCAGAGGACAATTCAATTTTAACAGCAGCACAAAACTTTGGACACAATAAACAACATAACACACTGGTGAAACTGGGCAAACCTGACAAAAAGTCAATGTCGGGCTGTGCTACAATAGCTCTGTGTTGCCCTGCAATAAGAAAACATAACAGCTTTTTTCCACCTGAACAGCTGTTAACAAGAGCTGGCATATTAAATTTGTATACAAAGCCGTGTCGGTGAAGACATTTCAACTGATCTGTATTATCTTTACATTTTCTTGTGTATTGTGGTTTTTGTTTTTTTCCATTACGTATTGAACAAATAGTTTTGCACGTATACTTGGCTCAGGTAGTCGCTTTATCTTCTATATTTGTTTTCTTGTATGTCATCTATAAGTGGTTCACAACAGGGTCCAGATTTCTCCTTCATCATGAGTTCCAGGTCCACACGGTTTAATATATTCAGTGTCACATTTGTGTTTCGCCATGTCATCAAGCTAGTTTGCCGTCTCTGTCAAGTAGCTGTCCGTTAGTCACTCACTCTACAGCAGGAAACAGCACTTCAAAATGAAAACTCTGTGCCGGAAATTCACTGCATGTAAAAATACTTTACACGTTCGTGAATCGTCAATTCAGAATGGACCCGTGACCCACTTTCGGGCCGCAAACCCACCAGTTGGGAACCACTGTTGTATATTACCCTTGGAAAGCACTTTGTGACCAATGTCTGTTACTTGCATTACTCACACTACTACTTCACTATCATTCTGAATACGAAAATATTTCAAATTTGATTTGAGTCGTAGAAACAGTATATTTCATTTGAATATTCAAAATTACGCCTTATTCTGAAAGCAGCATTTTGGATTTAAAAATGTGGGATATTACTCTGGGTTTAGGACCATTATTTGGACATGTATACAGCACATTAGGACTATGTGTCAGTTCTGTGCATTGTACAAGGGGGCAGCGGTACCTCAGTCCATAGGGGCTTGGCCTGGAAATCTGAGGGTCACCAGCTCAAGTCCCTATCCAGACCAAATATGAAGCATGGACTGGTAGCTGGAGAGGCATCAACTCGCCTCCCAGGCACTGCCAAGGTGCCCTTGAGCAAGGCACCAAACCCTAACCACTTGGGGCGCCTGTCAAAGGCAGCATCTTCTGACACCTCTCCATTTAATGCATGTATGGGTCCTGTTTCTGCATGTGTGTGTATTTCTGACCTGTGTGTATATGACAGAGTGAAAAAAACTGAATTTCCTCTCGGGGATTAATTAAGTATATCGTCTTCTTCATCTTCTTCTTAAACCAAGGCTGCGGTAGATACAGGCCCAAAAGAAAAGTTAGCATTTCTGATCCAAAGGAGAAACACACCTACTTTTAAATATTATGAAAGACTTGAATATTAACAAGTTTTTGGATACGCGCACATATGAAGTATTTATGAGGACGTATGTCATGGGGGTGAATTACGTTATTGGCTGCATGTAAAGGGGATTATTATAGTGGAATATTCATTTTCATTACCAACGTAAACACTTCAGTAGGAATATCGTCTTCTTTAGAATAAGAGCAAAACTGTGATATTGTGTACATGTGAACATAGTCAGTGTGACCTTGTTATAGAGCCACAAAGGCTGCAGCAGCAGGCAGAGGAGGAGGAGGAAGAGGTGCGAACAAAACACTGAACTTAAATGTGAGAGACTGTTGTTTGCTTCCTGTTTCCTACGGTCATGCTGGTTACTTAAACCATGACTATGATTGTTTCATAACATTAACCAGGTGGTTTTATTGTAACCATGATGACAAAGGTCCGCTAACCTTTACAGAGATGCTATTCAAACTGAAGCCATAATCTTTGCCCAAACCTAACAAAGTTGTTGTGTGTCTCAACCTAATAAATCTAAACCATAGCTGCTGACAGTGGCGTCAGATTACAAAACGTTAATGTGTGTCGTTCTGGAGAGTTTGTCTTTTAATTTGCTGTCAACTTGTTCTTGTTATATACAGTATTATTCACCTGTGGTCTCAGTGCACTAGCAGCTACAACTCAGCTGAGAGCTGTCACTCACCATCAGAGAGATGCAGCTGTGCAGTGCTACACACTCAGGGTTTGCCAGTTTTATAGCTGAGGCAGTCCACCTAAGGTCATGACCCCCACGCTAACATCATGAATTATTAACACACTTTCATGAAGCAAAACAACAACAACCTTCAGGGGAAAGGGTTTGTGCTGTTTTACACAGCAAGTGCTACATATGTACTGAGTGTGGCTATGGTATAATCTACTTATATAATCTACTAAATTAAATAAATAGAAGAAAAGAATATGAATGTGAAAAGAAAATTACATTTTGAGCCGAGTTATGTATGATGTAAAGTGGAAGAATTTGGAACTGTTCCTGTTATATTAAAAAATGTACCAGATGCGTGCAAATCTCTCGGCACCAAAACCCACAAAACAGCTGGAGCTCATGTTTTTGTTACATTACCCGCAGACGTCTTTCCACTGAAGAACAATAAATGATGTGATATATGAGATTAATGTCATCTGAGAAAACAACTGGGTAACATGATTAAAGCCATCAGGGAGGCCAAATTCCAAAGAATTTCTATTCCCTCCTTTGTCTGGTTGTACACCTCCCACACTGTAGTCACAGAGATTTTTCGGAAACACATGACCTTAAAGTTGACCTTACTTGTTCAGCTCCTGCCTGTGTGTCTTGGAAAGTTGTTATCAATCCCTGCATTATGCTGCCAAACAGCCTCCATTACGATAATATGAACATGTAAATAGTCTTCCTGTAAAACAAACTGAAGTCTCTGATTTCACCTTGAAATTCAAGTTGTACTGTTTTAAGTGTACTCATCACACGCCAACGAGCGAGGACAGTGTGACGTAAAAACAGCATGGAAAGTCACAGAGACAGACAAACTGATAAGAGTGGTTTAATAAGTCTGTGGTCATTTTAATACTTTGGATACTTCTTGTTTCGCTGCAACCAACAGAATTAATGCTGAAAGTTTCTGGAGGACAAAGCTATAAATATTTATTGGTTGTACAGTTTCGCTTCAAGTCCATGACTGATAAACTGAATTTCAGTCATTTTGAGAAAACTTCTGTATTTTATCTTAAACCTTTCTCACTTTTTTTCTGCAAGGTGTGTTCATTCAAGCGCTCCAAGTCACAGTCAACTTTTAACTGAGCCTGTTGTAAATCACTTAATTGGATTTGTTCGTGAGGGGGTGCACATTTTGGGGGATTTGATCATTAGCATGATCAACACATCAAAATGGATATACAAGGCTAACTGATCTGCTCCCCTTGTTTGCAGGTGTGATTCACAAATGTCAGTCAAACCACACAATTTGAAGTATTTCTTTTGGAAATGAGCAGATGTAAACACTGACAATTAAGCAACAAGCTGCCAACGTGTCATCAGAGCAGGTCCATGCTGTGACAGAAATAAGATGCTTAAAAATAAAAACGTCAAAGCAGCACATAGCTGACAAAGAAAGTCTGAGACTAAGATTTATGGATGAATCAGTTTGTGAAGTGTCTTTAGAATCTGCTGGGGTTGCACTGATATTGAAATTCGAGGCCTGTACCTATACCGATGTTTAAAATGAGAAATGTGGCCGCCAGCTGATACCAGTGTTTTTAAATTATTGTTTATTTTGTTTTTATTGTTGTGTAGCCCCCTTTTGTGCCAGGGAAACAAAGAAATCTACACTATACAAAAATATACACCATACAAACATATAATTTTCTGTGCCATTTTATGCTGTCGGTGCAATATTCCTGTGTTTTTTTCTCTGTTGCATATAATATACTGGGTTCTACTGTTTTTTCGTACAGTTTAGTGATATTTCTTATTTCTAGGTTCTTTTTATCATATTTCTACAGCTGTTGTTGTGCTGCCTTGTTTTTAACTTGTACCTTTATTGCACTGAATCTGCTGCTACCTCAACTTCGTTGTAGTTGTACAATGACAATAAAGAGATTCTGATTGTGATAACGGCACTGTTTTAAAGTCATTAAGCCTTTCATTACACTACTTTTGAATGAGCACGAATTCAATCATACATGTTGATGAAACAACATTTAATATAACCTATCACATGAAAAACGTCTTTCAAAATAACTGCTTAAAAAGCCTTTTTACTTTTTATTTATCACAACTCGCTCTCTAACACTTGTTTTGTATTGCTGTGAAAACATCCACAAATTTCTCCTTCAAATAACTGGATTTACTCAAGTTTCTTGCCAAAAACAAAATTTTACTAGATTGCATTAAACGCCTCACGAGAACGCTATAATTCACCATCGCCCAATACTCATTTTTACTAAACTGAGCTTAAATGCATCATATAATTACTCAATGCAACCTCCATTAGCTGCTGGTTGCAGCCGTCGGCTATTCAAGCTGATGTTAACTAGCTGTCCTGTAGCGTCACCAGGAAAACAATATGGTACATCCTCTGACACGTCCATAGTGAGTTTACCATGCCCTTTCATCTTAAAAGGGGAAGATCTCTGTTCGTCCCAAACACATTTTCTATTGACCCCAGGACGGCGGGATGCTGGCTGCTACTAACCATTTCATCCCTCTATAATGAAATAACAGAGTGTATTTGCCAAACAGTCATCGTATTCTTCTTGTACCTGCTCATTAATTTAAGTTTGTGGCTGTAAGTCTCGAGCCCTGCTTTTTAGCCTGCGTAAAATTGATGTGACGTAACAGAAAACATCGGCTACTGCCATCGGGTGAATGTCATCTTATTTGCTGAAAGGCCGATGAGAGTCAATAAGGTGAATATCGGCCGATACCGATGTTCAGCCGATTTATCAATGCACCCCTAGCATTTGCTTATAAAAAGGACTATTTAAATACAGATTAAAATGCCACTCTTCTCAGGTCTTTGCACTTTGACCAACTACTGCAGCATTTTCAACAGTCAGCCACATTCAATTCCCAGGGTATCAAATCAAGATACTGAATTCTCAGGAAACCTTCCTTAAAACTCACAATCAGCTCTGTGACCGTGGAATGTCAACAGAAAATTGTAGGCTCACCAAAATTGCACGGGAACTGGTCATGAAGTCGATGAGAGACCTTGTAGGACGGCAAAAATTGGCAGCAGTACCAAAAACCTTGAGCGCTTGGAATTCACATGTGGCTAAAAATGCAGATGAGGCTCAACTATGGCCTTGTACACCCTCAGAATTCCCTTTAAAAGCATGATGTCCAACCATGATGGGGGACACTTGATACGTCTGTCTGTTTCTGGTCACTGTGCTCGAGGTCACAGTGAACCCTCCCACACACTCACGCTCATAAGCAAAAACATTGGCCTTGGGATTTTGGTGCATGTGCATAACCTGCACTGAACTTTACCTTATTTGTACACACTTGTGTTTCATACATAAACACACAATGTAAGACAAAAGAGTGACACTGATTGGTAATGATGATCTTGAATTCATCTTAGAACATTTTTGTTCATATACTTTTAAGAACTGGTATCCAATCCTTTCCATTTGTACAGTATTTATGTACTATATACACAACACTGATTTTAGAACAATGATAATTTAGTGTGAAGCAATTATTCATGCTCTAAAAGGAGGCTGCACCAACACTCTTTAATCTAAACCAATGACTGTATATAAACTTCCTCTCACTGTACAAAAATGAAGCCAATATCAAGGACATACAGTATGTTTACATGCATGCAGTAGTCTAGCTACGCTCATAGCTCGGCTAATCAGTCAAGTCGGACTTCTCGTCTTGTCTGAGTATACATGCAGAGGAGAAAATCGAATTTCTGACCAAGTACTTCTGACTCCGCCTCGATAGATGGCGCTGTGTCCTTCTTAATACAGTGCATATTGAACTAGTTCCTGTTGACCCGAAGAGGAATAATAAATTAAATTAAATAAGTCCAGCGTTTCGCATTTTCCTATCATCCATAAACTTCAAAATGTTTAGCTCCTTTAGCCGTCAGAGCATGATGTAGTTTCCTCGTCCGTCCAGAAGTGCGTCTTCTGCTTCTCGGTCGCCATGGTATTCATTTGTTTGTTTTTCCGGGAGTAAACGGCTGCTTCGCCATCTCCTTCTTCTTCCGGGTGAAAGCCTGCTAAAGAAAAAGTGGTGCATATGCAGAATGCCGAGTCCGAGTCGGACTGAGTGGATACATGCAGCAATAGTTTGATTTTCAATCGAATTATCTAGGTGTTAGTCGAGCTACGGATAGTCCAATTTCAGTCGGACTAAGCTGTTTATACACATTTAAAAGTCCAATTTCAGTCGGACTAAGCCAATAATTCGATTTTCTCCAGCTGCATGTAAACATACTGATTGCCACTGCCATCTTGCCCTGGTGATGCGTAGTAGATATCTCCTACCCCTGTGTCAAGTTCCCACCAATACACCAGTCCAACCAATCATGAGCAGTGGCAGGGATCGTGAGCACCCCGAATAGCACACACAGCTGTCAATGATGACGTAAACCCCTTTGTATAGCATCAAATAACTTACTGATGCTAACCTTACAAGAAAAATGAACACTTGAACATACATCAGCGTGATAAGAACTTCCTAAAATGACTGAAACCATGTTTGAGAAAAATTTATGTGACGTGTACTTCGAGTTTTTAGCTGTGTTAGCCCATGTCCTAACTGCTGACATGGAGCTTCGCTTTTGGGGAGCTGTCATGTCATCCATATACAGTCCATGATTTAAGCCAATGACAGAAACATCATGATGGGTTTGAGTTTTGTCAAAGTTTTGTCACGCAGTTGAGAATGTAGGTAGAATTTTGTGGCGTCTTTTTTTCACACTTTTGAGAGCTGAATTCATGAGTTACCACCTACAGTAATATATGCTGAAATCATGCTGTTGCCCAAAGTGCTCTTTAGTGTACTATAAGTAGCCTTCTCCTGCTTTCTAATAAAGTCACCGTATTTCTTGTCTTGTCTTGTGCTTCCTTAAACAGACTGTTTTCCCCAGAATAGACTCAGATAATTCAGAGGATGTGATTCTTGATATTGGCTTAATTAGCTGCATTACTTCATCTGAACGAAGAGAACATCCTGCCAGTAAGTCACAGCGGGGAGATGTGAGACATCAGGCTTCACATCACATTCACTGTGGGGAAGATGAAAAATGGATGATGGTCATTAGGAGGTGGCGATGAAAAGACTTTAGGCCCCAGTATTGTGGACGGATGAGACATGACTTCCTTCAGGGTAAAAGGATGAAATGGAACATGTTATGAATCAGATGATAAGCAGTGCTGAGCCATGCAAGATCCTCTATAACAAGTTGTACGACGACACCTTCTTTTTCTATCAAATCCAAAGATGGGGCCACACACACAGCGGGATATGGCTGTCAGTCTGTGGCTCTAGCAAGTGTGTACCTGTGTGTAGGTGTGAGTCTGTTAGCAGGTGTGTTGAGCTGTGTTCTTTTAGTCTTCCTCATTTATTTGCTCTGGCTTATTTTCTCGCTCACAAGCATCGGGATGTTGTTCAGACGGAGCAGCTTGCCAAGCAGACTCTCTTCTTCTTCTTCTCCCACACTTTCACTTACACTTGCCAAAAATCTCCAGGGTGTTGAAGAGTTTTGTACATTTTAAGGTTTCTTCTCCTAGCACCTCAATTTAATCATTTTGCTTGTTTAAGGATTTTGTCACAGCTAGAAATAAAACGATCAGTCAACTAACTGAAAAACTATCTAAAGCATTTTGATAATCAATTAATCATTTAAGTAATTTTTGAAGCAGAAATGAAAACAACTTTTAAATTGTGAGAAAATAATAAGCGTAGTTGCAGCCCTATAAACTTTTTACGTTTGCACTACTTACTGATGGTTTCTTGTAAATGTAAGGAACGAAAGAACTTTAGTGTTCTTTGTCTGCAACTGGTTGTCAGATTCAAACCATTTCTGTCATGGCTCCCTTGTGAGGACATTGCCATAAAATTGGATTGTGATTGTGTTCAATTTAGAGTTGAGTGTGTACCAAACTCTTTGCTCAGGGAAAGAAACATCACTTATGAGTGCTGATTAAAGTCGACAAAGCTTACTTGAGATTAATGTAATTGTAACTGAATGAAAGAGAACTCAGTTTCAATCACCAGAGAAACAGAGGCTTTAACAGTTTGCATTTATTCTATTCAAGCTGTTACTGTAATTTTGTAATATTAATATATCATTTTGTTATTGTTATACCAAAATTGCATTGTTTGTTTATTTTGTTTTTTGCCAAAAACTGTCAGGAACTGAGAGTTCACCTTACATACTTGGCTGTGAAAAAATAACTATCATGATTTCCCTGGGCAAAAGATTCTTGTTTTGTCCAAGCAACAGGGCAAAACCCAAAATTATTCAGTTTGCTACCATACAAAACAAACAGACTTTTGAAATCTTCACATTTGGAAAACTGGAACCAGTGAGTGTCTGGTATTTTTGCTTGAGAAGTGACTCAAATGATTAATTGATGATCAAAATGATGGGTCCTTTAGTTTAACAGAAAAGAAAATTAAAAGCACTTTCATATTTCTCAGTGTGAGGTAATGAAAAAGTATTGTTTTGGTACTGAGTAGGCACAAAAATGTAGGATACCATGGCCTACTTACACCTGAACTTTTAGCTCAGTTCCCCATCACCACCATTTGGAAAAACAAAAACAGGAAACTGCAAGAAAATGCAAGTCTTTCATGAAATGGCTGAACAAAACTAAGAACCATTAATCCACAAACCACAAACCATCACTTTTTAATGAAATGAAAGGCTATCCCCTATATTTTAGGTCTCATTACACACACTGGCCATCATTTATCAAACCCACATACAAACTAGAGCCGATCCAAGCGCAACAATCATCTTACAATACGGTTTCGTGTGTTAATAATGAAATGTTCTTATCTCGCTAATCACAGCATGATTGGGTGCTAACAACGGGTGAAAATCTAAAAATATACTGACAATATTCCACCATAAGACACAGACAAACCATGTGTCCAATCCAGATTTCTCCTTAGTCATTAGTTTGAGGTCCACACTGTTCAATATATTCAGTATCATACTTGTGTTTGGCCATGTCATCACGTTAGTTTGCTGTCTGTGTCAAGTAGTTGTCCGTTAGTAACTCACTCTACAGTAGAAAATGGCACTTCAAAATAAAAGCTCTGTACTGGAAATTCACCGTACTCCAAAATAAAGTGTGTTTTTTTACAAACTTGACATATTTGCAAGTCACTTGTGGTCCATTCAGAATGGGCTTGCAACCCACTTCTGGACCGCCACCCACCAGTTGGGAACCACTGGCCTAGGCCACTAATATTTAAATAATGACACTGTGGCAGGGTTGATTTATTTCTTTTGATATTGTTTCAATGATAAATTATATAAACATGCACTGGCTTGCCATTGTTTTAAAGAAATCAGATAAACTAGAGCCAGGCACCAGTGGCATTCAGCCTGTGGTCAGCCTGGAGACAGTCCCACAGAGCCAGGCAAGTGCCAGCTGTGATAGAGGCCTTTCCAAAACACATTATTTTCGTCATAAGCTATACATTTTTAAGTGATCAATGTGTGGCTGCAAATACTCATACACCATATTCTGACTGGCATCTAAAAACAACTCTCTGCCTCAGCCATATTCACAATGCTGCATCACATGTCCATGCTGACACGCACACGAGTTGAGACCTGACGTGAGGTTTTTGTCGTAGGCTCTGCTCACGTCCACATTGATAAGTGCAGTGGTTGCCATGGAAATGACTGTACGTGCAGCTTTCTGTTGTACATTCATTTCATTAATGAGGGCCATTGTGTACTGCTACAAGGTGGGTCATTGTACCCTCTTCTTCCCCACTTGTCTCTAGAGATTTACATCGTCACCAGCTGTTTTAATTTACAGCTGTTGTGTGATTTGCAGCCACCTACACAAGTGTTTCAGTGGTCAGCAGTGTTTGTGCTGAGCAGTCATGGGTAACACTTAATCTGTGTCACTTTGGATGCGAAGTAGAGCAGAGTAAAAATAGTGTGAATGCTCAGCAACATTAGATACATCAGGATTAGAAAATTTAGATGCAGCAAAAACAACCCTCTCAGCCCCATTTTAGGACTCATGTGATGAAGCTATATTGACGGCCTGTGCACTTATCCTACCAGCTATTAATTCCCTGTCTGCACTACCATTCAGTCTCACTTCTCATTAGCACTGCCTCTCAGTTAGAAGTGAATTAGAGGGGGAAATTACAGGCATTAGCCAAATTACACTTTGTTGTGGAGTATCTTAGCTTACAATATACATAAAACAAAGTGAATGACTTCAGGCAAAAAGAATAAAAAGAGGAATATTGGCAACTACAAACTGATTCATTCACACACACAGAATAATAAAGATACATTAAGGTAGACAGATATATGGTAATCGCAGCTCACACATGGGTCATAAACTGATTAGTTGATAATAACATTCAGTTACTGATACTGGCATTTAATGAGTTTCTTCTCTGTTCAAAGCTACATAACGCCTGCAGCGACATTTACCTTCACAATTAGTTGTTGAGTCAGTTGTTTTGTCAATTAAAACATTTAGCTTTTAATCTCTCCTATAACTAAATCGAACAGTGTGTCATTGTGTCATAAAGAACTATAAACCCTAAAAAACAAATTAATCATTATGGATTTCAGTGGTTTCATTAGGTTTTAAATCTGTTTCAGATTTTCTTCTACACATTAAAATAATAAAATGTATCTCAAAATATAACTTATCTAGGAGTAAATGATGAGGTAGCCATCCGTCTACATTTGTCTTATGAACAAATCTCATGACAAAGACACCAAATCCAACAGTGCATTATTTCCTCTCACAATACTTGACTGACAGCGCCATGGCAACACCAGACGGGTCGATGAATTGTTCGTGCTCAGGCTGGGTCATGCTTTCATTATATTTGACTAAAAATAAACTACAGTGCCCGTGTTCATCGTAATGAAAAGAAAATGTCAGCCAGTGCAACAGCAAGGATCACTGATGTGTTTTTAATAGTTTCTGACATCAATGCAGCTCGATGGCACAGACGATACATCAGGCTTGGACTGAACAGATTATTTGTTGGTCGGATCAATTCAGTGTTAGTTTTAGTCTTTTAAAGGGATTTATCGACAAGAAAAATAAATAGACTCATCTTTTTCTAGCAAAAAGAGTGATTTGGGCCCACAGAAGCCCATGAGTCAACCCCAGCCCAGTTACATGAAGAAAAAGTTAGCATGATTGTGCGTTTCTACTTAGCCTCCAAACTGTTTTTAGCAACCCATCACTGTGTTTCATGCTGCTGTTCAGCCACCAAACATGGGTGTTTTTTAGTGACCCATTGTTGTCTTTCCAGCAGGTTTTTAGCCACCAAACATTGGCGCTATTCGCGACCCATTGCTGTTTCCAGCTTGTTTTTGCCGCTGTTGCTGTGTTTTTTCAGCAGATTTTTAGCCGCCAAACGGGTGTGTATTTTAGTAACCCATCACTGTTTCCAGCAGTTTTTTTAGCCACCAAATGTCGGCATTATTAGCGACCCGTGACTGTGTTTCCAGCAGCTGTTTAACCACCAAACAGGGGTGTTCCTCAGCAACCCATCACTGATTCCAGCTGCTTTTAAGCCACCAAACACAGGTGTTTTTTAGTGACCCATTCCTGTGTTTACAGCAGCTTTTTAGCCACAAAAGGTGGTGTTTTTTTTAGCAACCCATCATTGTTTCCAGCTGCTTTTTGGAACCAAACAGGGGTGTTTTAAGCAATCCATCACTGTGTTTCCCGCTGTTTTTTAGCCACTAAACACAGGTGTTTTTTAGTGACCCATCACTGTGTTTTCAGCAGCTTTTTGGCCACCAAACGTTGGCACTAACAGTGGTCCATCACTGTGTTTCCAGCGGCTTTTTAGCCACCAAAAGGGGGTGTTTTTTAGCGACTCATTGCTGTGTTTACAGCTGCTTTTAAGACACCAAACAGGGGTGTTTTTCACAACCCATCACTGTGTTTCATGCTGCTTTTTAGCCACCAAACATAGGTGTTTTTTAGCGACTCGTCACTGTGATTCCAGCACCTTTTTAGCCACTAAACGGTCGTGTTCTTACGCAACCCATCACTGTTTCAAGCAGCTTTAAGCCACCAAACGTTGGTGCTATTAGTGACCCACTGCTGTGTTTACAGTGGCTTTTTAGCTGCCAATCACAGCTGTTTTTAGCAATCACTGTTTCCAGCACAGTTTTACGCTGTAATTCCATCAGCTTTTTAACAACCAAAACATCAGTGCTATTAGCAGGCTGTTGCTGTGTTTCCATCAGCTTTTTCGCTGCCAAAAAAGGGTGGGGTTTTTTGCAAGCCATCACCGTTTCCTGCTGCGTTTGGAAACCAAACAGGGTTGTTTTGTAGTAACTCATCACTGTGTTTCACACTGCTTTTTAGCCACCAAATGGGGGTGATTTCAGCAACCAATCGCTATGTTTCATGCTAATTTTTAGCCGCTAAACGTCTGCGCTATTAGCGACCCATTGCTGTGTTCCAGCAACTTTTTAGCTACCAAAGGGGGGTGTTTTTTAGCCAACCAGTGCTGTTTTTTCCACCCAGGATAGTTCCAAGAAAAGCAGTTGTCTCATTCCGAGACACTGACAGCTTCTCCAGCTGTGACTGTGCCACCAAAACTGGGTTTTTTAACCCTAACCCTAAACATGATCTTTACCTAACCATAACAACCATAACTTATGCGCTACAAAATATTGCTCAAATGTAACCTATCCATGGTGTGTAGGAACGTACAATGCCAACCGGCGAATGGGTTGGGCAAACCATGCCCAGAGTCAGATCTGACCAGTCCCGTCACTGGATGTGGATAACAAACATTAACCTCCAACAACACCTCCATCTGAGCGGCAGAGGTCACGACAATGCTCCCTGCCTTCCCCTTCTCATTTTTTTCAGAGGGAGAGTAATTTAATAGACGCAAGATCTAATATAAGACAATAAAGTTCAGCTTCCTCAGAGGTTGTCTGAGAGAGATTTTTATGAGGTTTGGAGGTTGAATTAATCCTGTGATTGAATGTGAGATGCTGACATTACCATCCTCCCTCTTAAAGTGGGTCCTCTAATATCAGCAGCCCATTGATAAGCAGTAATAGTCACTGAGTAATCACCCCCACAATTTCAAATAATTGCTTTACAATAATAGGCAGGATAATCATTGTAGAAATATTCTATTTCTATTTGGACCTGACTAGACTCCTCACTTCCTCCTTGTGACTTTATTGCCTGAACTAAAAAACGCAGCTGCAGGGTTTTAAGGATGTTCATCTTTCTGGCAGTTGTTTGTCTAGCGTTAGCAAGAACAATGCACCTCCTGCTGCCTTGCTTCCACCTTCAAACATATATAGGAAGACCTGAAATGCATTTACTGCTGAGAAAATGTAATTTACTACTAAACTCATTGACTGCAAATTCCCACTGGGAAAAACAAGAGTGGTGTTGTTGCCAGTCAGGCTCAGCAAGCATGTTGTCTTCTGATGAGACCGTATTTGTAATATTGAAAAACCCATTTCGTCCTGAGGAAAACTGAATTATAGATGCAGGCTGGTCGATATATTATATAAACAAACAAAACTGCAATTACTGAGAAAAAGATTCAAGTCAATGGGTCATTTAAAAAATGAGCAAACCACAGACCATAGATCAGCTGCTATGTGATCTGATGACTTCATCTGTTATAAATCCATTTATTTTAAGTATATGATTCTGCTGTATTAACACTTCATCAGTGGCATGTCCTCAACAGTGATGTTTGTTGGGAAGAATATTCAGCCACAGACTCAGTAACATATTGATTTGTGGTGATCTCAGTGTGTCAGCTGCCCAGTCGGCGTTTGAGGACAGAAGATGAACTCTTTCAACTTTGGAAACTAAGGGCTTTTTGTTATAGTGCCACTCTCAGGTAACAGAATCAACACTGCTCTGAAAAGATCTAATAATTTAGAGTGCAGCATTTGGGGTGAGTTAGCTCTTTGTGGTCTGACTCATCAGATGTAGACTTTTGCTGTAAGCTTCTGGCCTCGGCCAGCATTCTCCCTTTCTTCTGCTATCTGTCGTGTCACCATCCAAATCCCCTCTGCTACAGGAAACAACAACAACCTCTGAGCTGACAACTTGCACACTGAAAATGGCACATTTTGACGAAGATTTGGATCATACAACAAGGCGTGCCTGCTTTGTTGTTTCGGTTAATTGTTGTAAAGATCTACAAGCTTTCTTATATGGTCAGTTAAAGCTGATTTATCACATCTTTTAACTCAAACAGTGACATGAACCATTGACAGTGACTTTACTAATGTACTGATCTGTTTAATATTGTCATAATAATGTTCTGCAAGAGCCACATACAGCCAGCAAATTGTTTGGTTTGAATGGGTCCAGTGAGCTCCTTAAGAGCTAGAAGAGGGCACCAATGATCAAATTATGTTTGTCTTTTACAATCTTTAAAAGTTAAGTCACATAGTGACATTTTAAAGACAGTGCTCGCCTTCACATGTGCAAATCTCTAACCAAAACAAGTTCACCCCAAGCATTGCTTTTCCAGGGCACAGACACTGCATCCTGGGCTTAGTGCCACCCAAGACTTTTGTCATTGGTTTAAGGAAACAAATAAAAGCCGGAGCTTGCACAAAGATAATCAGTGATTCCAGAACTTTCTCTAGCGCCACCACAGCACTGTGTTGATAGGTCAGGCTATGCAAGTCAAGGCTCTCAGCAATGAAAAACTGCTGGTATATTGTTTGTTTTGCATTGTAGAGAGCAATTTCATGTCATGCTGAGATTCTCAATGAAGCTCAGCATCTGCAGTCTGCCGGTTAGCCAATCAAATTTTGCCACAATTTCCTTCAGTCATTCATGTTGCTGCTGCCAAACTTTAAATCTGGTCTCCTCTCTGCTCCTGTCAGCTGTCATTTTAGGTGGCATCACCATGCTCTCCTTAACCCTTTTCACCTCCAGTCACCTTATCCAGAGCCCAGGACGAGCTCATCAAAAGCCCACTCCGCTTCACATCCAGATCCTCAGCCCCATCTTCATCTCATCACCATCACCACCACCACCAGCATCTAGACTCAGCAGGGGGAAATCCCTAATCTTTACCACCCTCCTGGAATAGATGACATCACGATGGGGTCTAATCTCTCAGAACGAGTCTCTCCTGATTGAAATGTAGTTAGTGTAGCGTGGTAAAAAAATAAGGCTTCAAAGGGTGATCTATGAGAGCACACAGTTAGACGTGTATCAACACGTTTAGATTTTAAGTTTGTATTTGATTTTTCTCTGCTGTAGGGTGACATTTGGGCCATTATACTGAAATTAAAATGACGTTATATGTGTATCATTGAGATACACAACTTACACTTAAAACGTAATCAGTTAGAAGTACAGATTAGTGAAGCTTGGGAAAATGTATATGTTATAAGATATTTCATCGATATAATTTTACACCTGTCCATCTTCATAAAATGAGTTTACTAGAAAATAATCCCTGCTGGAAATGTAAAAGGCATTTACTTTATCCATGCAATGTAGGCCTGTCCTGTAGTTCTACCTTTCTGGAGAGAGATAATCAAAACAATACAAGAGTGGCTATGTGTGTCTGTTCCAGATCAGTTCAACTTTGTCTGTTGGGGGACACATCATGTCTACCCAAGATCTCCAAACCAGCATTTGTAGACTTTATTTCAGCAGCTAGGTTCATCCTTCACTACTTGAAAAGTCAAGTTAGACCTGAATATAGAGAGTGGGTTAAGTTGTTGAGAAAGGGTGTATCATTTGAGTTAATGACAGCCATTCTGCATAACTGTAGAGAATCATATTTACTTGTACGGAATCAGTTTTTGTCTTTTATAAAAGGACTAAATATGTCATAGGAGCTGGACACTCACTGAAATTAACTACAATTGTAACATACAGATGTAGAGAGTGGGCTTTTGTTTCTTGTCCTTCGACTATGTCATAGAGACATTTTTGTTTGTTTGTTTCCAGGCTTGATGTGTAGAATAGGTCACCTGATGATATAAGGATTGCTGCTGTGCTGATGGACTTCTCAATCATTAATTACTTTCTTTACACCTGGCATCAACATGTGTTTCTTGTGATCGGATTGCAGTCGGATTGCTCTTGACCACATGAAAGTACAGGTGTGAATCCGCTCGAAACACACTAAGGACGGATTGTTGTCCCATCTGTCAGACCACTTCTGAAGGTGCTCAGGGACACATTGTGACCACATCGAACACAAGTGTAAATGCAAATACGTCTCCAATCCACATGCAACAACTCCATGGGTGAAAATACTTAAGCGAGGTGCGCCGGCTGGACACAGGAAGAAGGAAGAAGAAGACAACAACAAAAACCCTCACCAGGTGGCGACTGCCAAGAAAAGGAAAATACGGATGATAGCCGAGGATGGAGTCACAGTGAGACAAAGTGTCTGCTCTCCATTTGGTCCGACAAAAGTGTCCATACAATAATGTAACTTAACGGGTGGCTAACATCTTGTTGCTGTTGTTGCTGTTATTGCAGCGCACAGGATATGATGTTGTAGTCTGCTGCTGGAAATGTTTGCAGAAGAAGAAGAGGAGAATGTGATGTCAGCGGGACGGAGCGTGATCAGATAGCAAATGGATCTGGATGTGGACACCAGAGACGTATATTAATACCAGGTGTAAATGTAGGTGGTCAAGCGCTATCCGATTGCAATCCGATTGCAAAAACGCATGTTGATGCCAGGTGTGAAGGGGGCCAGTGTTATGAACATTGCAGAGATGTGTTTTGTTCAGTCTGTGCTGTTTGTGTTTATGTATTTGTTTTTGTCTTGATGTTCTTGAAAAACTTAAAAGACAAAAAAAGACAGTGCAGATCAGTGGCGCAGTGTAGCAAACCACACAACACTCATGACAAATTACATCTAAAAGTTTATGTCAAAGATATGACTTGCACATCTCTAGGTGTATGGAATATCACAATATCCTTCAAATTACCCACTGAGCTTACTGTTAAAACATTCCTCCCTTTTATGACACAAGTTAAAAAGAAAACAAGCCAACACCAGACCTCTACACAGGCTACAACCATACATGTCAAACACATTACCTGACAACTCATCAGGTGAAATTGGGGGATTTCTAATTCTTACATAGCCCTGCCAGGACCTGTCCATGGTGCTGACAGGGACTAACTGTAGCTGCTACATTCACACAATCAAGGTATATTACATTTTAGCCTTGACAAGCAGTGCACAGGTTACAGTCTATGATACAGACAGCCACAGGGAGCCATTTTGTCTCCAGGGTAGTCACAGAGATAAAGACAGAGGAAGAGGAGTGACGTATAACTCACCTAGCGTTGGAACATTAACTGTCATGGCGGCATCGTGTTTAGTTCCCCTGGTCTTTCCCTTCACAGCACAATGATGGCTGAGTGTGTCCTTAAATGTCCAACCCTCTTTCCCACATGTCTTCGTCCTCCTTAGGTCCACTTTTATGCAGTTGTTTGTCACCAAATATCCAGGAAGCCTCCCTCCATCGCTGCTAATTTACGAGTTAGCAACTAGCTAACCGGCTAACACAAGCTCCAATCAGCTGTCATTAGCAACACTGGACATCTCAACTGTCTCTGTTTCTTTACACGACGCTGTCGCTGACTTTGTATGATTATATTTATGAAAAGCCACAGTAGGCTACGCTGGCTTTCCTTCATAGTTTTTCCAGAGTCCTGAAAGTTGACACAGTCACATCAAGTTAATCAACTTCACCTGTTTCCACTGACCGACATGTTTATGCTGCCTGACGCCAGAGGGGGCGCTGCTTCACCTTAAACAGGAGGGCGGGGTCAGGTGATTTGGGGACAACAGGTAAAGTGGGACAAATAAAGTTTTACATCTTGGGCTCTTTATATATCAGCAGAGAGTCACCAAACATTTTATATACTGTATGCTAAAACATACAACACAAGTATGGCCACACCTATATAGGGGCAGGAACCAATCAGAGGCCGTCACATGACCAGTTTAATGACATGACAGGTGAAACATATAGACAATAATGAAAAAATAACTTAAAAAAAAAAAACACACAGAGTGACATGGAATAAGATACCCAGAAACACACCTATCTTAACCCAGAGGCTGTGAGAAAAATGGCAAAGCTTGTAGAGTACAATGAGAAATTACAAAAAAAACATGTTATGTCTATATCCTCATTGAGACTGGGGTACTTTAAAGCTTCCAGTTGATGTAATAACCTTATTTGTCCCAGTAAAATAGGACACAAAATAAGTTTTTTATTGGCCTGAGGCTGGTAGTTTGTGCAGAGCAACGAGTATAAACTGCAAGGTAAGCAAAACAACAATGGTATAACAAGATATTGCATTTTAGTAAAGGCCTGACTTATAATTAAAATATCTTCTTATATATTTTACCTTTTATGAAAAAGTGTTTTGAGTGAGCACTTACAGCATTCTGGGAAAATAGGACAACAAAATGAAGCTAATCTGATTGATACCAGCATGTTTTTAGGTTACCAGGTGCCAAAAAATCCCAAGCTATGCTATTGTGTGCCACCCTGTCATATTTCAGACATTTATAGCATTTTTTCTCACTTAAAAATATGAGAGATGATGTAGTGAGTCCATGTCAGCAGCAATAGGCCAGAATTTGCCATCACTGCTACACCATGTTCATGCATTGTAGACAATATGGCAACAAGAAAACAGGCAGTGTTTAACACTGATAGCACACATTACTTTTTACTTTTAAAAAAAACATGCTTGTGATGCATATGCCTATGATGCAATGCAGTATACTTATCCGCCTAGTAGTAGCCTATAAAACAGTATAAAAAATTGGCTTTACATTGATGAATTACAGCATTAAAATGCTCTCACTTGTGTTAGCGATAAAAACAGAATAATATGATGATCTATATAAGAGGAGCCATTCTGCATAATGAGTAACATTTTATTTTTGATACTTTAAGTAGGTCGAGCAGGGCTGTAATCACTTTTAGTTGACACATTCTGCGACCCAGGGGGCTTACAAGGAGAAATTTTTAGAAACTTAGCAGCAAAACTGATCATTTTAGGCTATTTCAAAACAAAAATATTAGATCAGGGGTTTTAAAGATTGAGGGAGCCAGCATATGATTGAGGACTGCTTAGGTGAAGTACACACACAATGACTTTGTATAACTTTTTTTATGGCACATGCTACTGTACCATGACTTTTAAATAACTCTTTAATGTCATTTTAATAATATTCCAACACTTTAAAAACTATAACAACTGACAGTGTTGTCTTTAGCCTGTTTTTTTTTTCATCAATATTGGGAGGACATTTTAAGCATATTTGAATAGTTTGGGGATGTGGCCTCCCAAATACATATAATAATTACTGAATAGAGGCTCACATTTCAATTAAAATTCCTGTGTACATTTAGTTAAGTGACATTTTGAATTCAGGACTTATTACTTATGTAATGGTACGTAATGGTAAAGAGTCCAAATACCTCTTCCACCACTGCATTTATACGACATATGTTGTTACAAGTTACTTTGCAGATTAAGATTTTACATAAAACATGTGATGCCTTGTTATAGATTAAACTGCCCAACAGTATAGATATCTAAAATTATTTCCATATTAACTTACTACAGCAGTTAAATGCTCCTCTTCAAACAATATAACACTGACATGAGCATTTTTCTGCATCAAAGATACTTTCATGTTTAATACTTGAAGTACATTTCCTGTTCATACTTTTGTATTTTTACGTAATTAAGAATTTAAATGCACAATTTGTACTTTTAAACTGTTGTACTGCTTCTTTTACAAAAGTAAAATGTCTGAATACTTCTTCACAAACTGCTGTCAACATAGTCCAGTGTCATGTTTTTTCTCACCATAGTTGCTGTTTATCAGACTGGGCTTTAAAAAAATAAATAAATGAATCAGTTCCATCCAGTTGCTGTGGCAGTCACCATTTTTAAAGAGCAGATACATTCATAATTTTTTAATCATTTGATGTTTATTCCTGTTGTGTGGTCAGACAGACAGAAACTGATCCCCCAGTGTGATTGTGAGCAGAGCAGCAGATGAGGAGGAAGCAGGGCAGAGTGCTATTATAAAGATGTATGCGGTTGGATTTGGCCCTTTAGTGCTCAGGCAGCGCCAGGCAGAGTGGAGGAGGCAAAGCATATCGTTTCCAAAAGCCATTCACACGGCACATCACTGCACCCAGCCACATGGAAAAAACATCACATTCTTACAATTTTTGGGCAGCCAATATCAACATCCAGCAGATTGAAATAAAGGGGAAAGGCTGAGTGTTTTTGTTGAAGCTGCGATGTAGCACTGAGTGATATTCGTCTTACAATTGTATTACGGCCTTTATTGCAGCATTGCCCCGGAGAATATGACTGTGGTGAAATCCAGTTTATTATGTTGCTTTCTTTTACTGCTTCTGTGTATAATGGTCAACAGGGAGCTCGTGCAACAATCTTTTATGATGTTTCCAGTCTTGTTCGTACTGAATTTAAATAAGGTTTCCCTCATGTAAACAGCAGTGTGTTTACAGGGCTTAGAACGACTCTTTCATCATTGAGCATGTTTTTTAAAGTCATTCAGGAATTGCTCCATCATGAACATGCAAATGCAGTTCTGGAGGAACTATTGACCACAAACAGTGAATCAATCGAGGAGAAGTGATGGATTATTGAAGGCTCCTTCATTAGCATACAGTAGGTGTGTAGTCAGCCACAGGAAACAGTGGACCATACTTATGGTTACCACTCACATGGACATGAACATGAATTCGTCTTTTCCACTCATCCTATGAAATATCTCAGCTTCAACCAGATATGTATCTCAGGGGATGAAACCTAATCATTTTGGTGAGTCACTCACTACCACGAGGTTAACATCTGTGGTTTGGGGTGAAATTTGTTGAAAACAGTCAGATGGATTGCCAAGACATTTACTACACACATTCACGACCCCCTCAGGGGGAACTGTAATGACTCTGGTTATCCTTTAACTTTTCATCCAACTCCATCATCAGTATGGATAGACCAGGAACAGGCCCAGGGGCCCCTCCTGGCTTTCACCTAAAAAAATATCAATCAAATTAACGTGTACAGAGCAGGAGGAAATTCAAAATGACCACCAAGAAACATGAAATGACAAGACCAAAAAGAGACACAGGGCAACAAAGAGATGCAAAACAGCTGTAAAGAGATACAAAGAGACTCACAGTAACGGCGAAAAAAGGGCACGACAATCACAAAGAATCACAAAATCACTACATCAGAGATGCAAAGCACCTACAAAGAAACATAAAATGACTACAAAAAGATGGAGAGCAACAAAGAGACTTGAAACAACTACAAATAGAACTACAACTAGACACAAAACCACAGAGAGATGGTTGACGACTACAAAGAGACAGAAAGGTGAAGTAGTGGAGCCTTTTGCATGTCTGTGCCCAGGGGCCTGATGTCTCATGATCCGCCCATGATCATCAGGTCCAGATTGTAATTTGTTCTTAATACTTGAAAAACTAATGACATTCCCATCATCCTCCGCTGGAATTTGTGATCAGTGAACACCAATATGATGACCATGGTAATTCTTTGATGCCACACCAACTCGGTCTTACTCCGAAGTCGCTGAAAATCCGGTGTTTGGGCAGTGACTTGCTGCATCAGACACTGACGAAAAAAGCCATCCTTTCACGTCGATATGATATGTGACCAGTCACCGTTAGAATTTAACAGCGTTCAGCAGTATCAGGGGGTGGGACAAGAAGTTAAGGTGGCGAAAGTCCAAGTAGGATGGGCGGGAGGGGATGGGGTGTTCGCGTTCTTTAGCCAAACCCTGTTCTTTTTTCCTAGACCTAACCTTGTGCTTTTGTTGCCTAAATTCAACCACGTGCATTTATTGTTGAAGGAAAAAAACAAAGTCAATTCGTGTTGTTGTACTGACATAGTGCTTTTATTTTGAAAGAGACTGTAAGTAAACAGCAAGAGGGTTCCTGGTTCAATCCCAGGAGGAAGCCCTTCTGTGTGGAAGTGTTCTCCCTGTGTCAGCGTGGGTTTTCTCTGGGTACTCCAGCTTCCTCCCACAGTCCAAAGACATACAGGTTAATTGGTGACTCTAAATTGTCCGTAGGTGTGAATGTGAGGGTGAATGGTTGTCTGTCTCTATGTGTCAGCCCTGTGATAGTCTGGTGACCTGTCCAGGGTGTACTCTGCCTCTCGCCCAATGTCAGCTGGGATAGGCTCCAGCTCCCCCTCCGAGACTTTTGAAAATGGATGTATGTATGTACACGTGAAAACAGAAGTGATTTTGAAAGAAGACAATGCATGTAACAGGCAGAACTTGACAGAGCGTCAACAACCAACGCACCCAGGGTACCTTTCACCTCGTGTCTGGACGTGTAAAGTCAACAATCAAAAGTCGATGTGTGACGAGGTTGGAGTGAGAACGCGTTGGCCACACTGACCGTGGAAAACATCATGCCTGCTAAAATCAGCATGTTAACAAACATGCATAATACTTTTCTCTTGAATTTATTTATTCACCAGTTTTCCTCTTCCCTCATTTTGACACCAAAAGTGGGAAGTAATCAGAAAATATAACAGATGTTTTAACAAACCTGAAAACAAGAAAAAACTAGGAGGAAAAAACGCCTTCATCTAATCCACTAAATCCTCAGCTGCTCCTTTATACAGTGGCTCAGTTGTCAGCAGTGAAGTCTGTTTGCAGAAGACTAAAATAAAACTGCTAAAATACAACACGTGTGCTCAGGAAACCCAAGATAAATAGCAGATTTATAGATAGCAGGTTTACCATTTGTCTTTAAAGCGGAAATTCTCTTCCTCAGAAGCACAAACAAGTGAGACACAGAATTATACAAAGAGACACAGACATAGATAAACACTACACACCACAGACTGGATTTATTGTAATACAAGAGCAGGTTACTCATTTTAAGCTCGTGTGGCTGTGTAAAAACAGAATAACAATTAAAAACATTTTGTAACAGATTACATTACATGGTGAAAAGTCTCATATCTGTTGAGACATCATTATACATGTGTTTATTTGATTTTTAATGCCGCATTAAAAGTTTATTTACCACCACTGTCAATTTCACTTCAGGACAGGTCGTGTTACCAACATCAACAAGCAACAGCGTAACCATAGCAACGCATCAGAGCCGTGGATTCGGTGTCCTGTTGTTTGTTGAGCGCGGCAGAGCGACAGTGTTTACTCTCCACTAATTCGATTAGATACCACGCTGACAAATAACACTGAGAGGGCGAACGACTGTAAACCCCGTCCGAGTCGTGTCTTCATTCCAGGTTTATTTGGCGTGGCTGTTATCTTGATGTTAAATGACACGAGGTCATGAAAAGCTTTATTGACAAGCTAATAAAAAAGACAAACAGAGCCTTTTAAGCATAACCTTGCTGGCTGCCCTCTTATGATTCTGGATGAACACACACACACACACACACACACACACACACACACACACACACACGTACACATCCTTGACTCTTTCCACAGAGGAAGTGTATCCATGGTTACCGTTTTATGTTGCCCTCCCGAGCTCTGACACCTATATTTATCCGTCAGATCAAAAACATGCTCATTCAAAATAAAAATTGCGATACTAAAAATACATTTTCTTTGGTATTCTGATTTATTGGTGCTCTAATTGCCTTTTATGATATTCATCCTCATATTACAGGGTTTATTGCAGCCACGTGAGCAAACACAGGTACACACGATGCCATCGGCATGCCAAGATATTAAAGGAAATCTTTGCGCTCTCTGAAAGCTCTCACATGGCTGCTTTATTTATTCTCTGTGTCAGTCTGCTTACTAAAGTAGTCAAGTGTCACTAATAGTAGTGTAACATTACCGCTCAGTATCTCTGAGGCCATATAAACAGGGTGATAACTGGACATGACGTGTTTTAGGATACAGACGTGACAAAATTGAGAGAATTGTTGACCACAGGTGAGTGTTTTTCTGGACTGGACGTACCAAGCAGGTGTGGGAAGGATTTATAGCTTCATTAATTTGTGTTTGAACAGCAGAGAGCGACAGTGACAGACTGCGAGGGTAGGAACTGATAGGGGTCTCACTAACACTGACCACAATTCTCCTCATGTTAATAAAACACATAAATCAGGTGGAAAATGGAGAGAAAAACAATGTGGTGGTGAAGTGGTGAATATCAATGAAGTCGTGAGAGTGTTGGGTGATTTAAATGTGCTGAAATGATCTACAGCACCTGTTGACACTTCATTTTTGGACACTTCTGCGGACATGTGTTCAGGTCCCACTGGAAATCACATTGCGTTCCCTCATGATGGATAAACATGCTTCAGCTTCATTGTCATTCAGCGAGAACAACATCACATACCAGCTGCTATGTTTGGGGCCGTAATGGATTCATCGCCTGTGGACATACAGCCAAAGCAGCAATATGAGTAATTGTATTCAGGGTGCGAGGACACTGCTGGATTCTGTTTGCCGCCAGCAGGCGACCTTTTGACCCCACATGGTTGTTTATTTGACTTCAGGATGCTTCGTCTTCACACAAAGCTCAGCAGCATTGTGCTGCCTTTTCCCCTCAGCACACACACAGTCTGGGAACAAAGACCTCATCCATACATTCAGCGTGTACCTTAAAAGCATAAGCGAGGTAAAGTAGAAGCATCCATCACCAACCTGATTAATTCAGTTTAAGTAATGCCTGTGCTCCTCCATGAGAGACCCCAGAGGAGCAATTATGTCATTTAGAGTAAACAGACATTTATCTCTCTTAGCATAATGGCCTATGGAAGGAGAGCATTAAAGAAACAATAGCAGCAGTGGTCGACCGACCTCCTTCAAGGCCACTGTCCAGGACAATAGAAAAGTTCTGCGCTACATTTCTGTTAAACCAACAACCCTCTCGGCGAGAATTAAACTAGTAAAACTGATGCAGTTGTGTGAGTGCGCTGCTGCTGCTGAGAGACGTGAGACCTGTGAAACCATTGTGGAGGTGTTTGGCCTCTAAATTTAGGCTAATAACCTCCTTTTGAAACACTTAGTGGTCACGGGAAAACAATTATGCACTGCACATTTCCTGTTATTATCACAGAGAGACACTTCTGCTTCACCCCAAAACAAGAAGAGACATTTAACATTTAACATTTAACGGCATGTTTTAATACAACAAATTCAAAATTACCACCTAAAAGTGCATCCTATCCTCCCTCTCAAGATAAATAAGATTCATGTTGTGCTTTCAACTGTAAAAATGGATTTTTGTCCTTATTTCTAGAACCGGTGAGTTTTATATCTATATTTCATATTAACACACCAGCATGGCACTATATGTCATGATACAAAGTGCTTTCCTAATAATATATATATATATATATATCCTCAGTCTACTGAGCTCAACAGCGATAAATAATGGCAGGATAAAGCCTTTAATGGGCCCACTAGAATTTATCAGATGCAGACAGTGCCCCTACTCAGCAATAAAATGGTGTGCAGAGCCAAGGCTGAGCCAGGTGATTTACACAACTCATGACTAATTGAACTAAAGCCTCAAAACTGTCATATATTATGCAATGAAAATGTCTTTTACCTTTAACTTATTAAAGATATATTCAATAAGCACTGCAGGACCACCACAGAGATTAAACATTCGAGCCCTTGGGGCTTCATATGCCTTGCTTAAAGGTGACCTACTGTAGCTGTGGTCAACACATTCTCACTCCGACCTCGCGACATACTGATGTTTGGTCATGGACTTTCCACATCCACATATGATGTGAAAGGTACCCTGGGTGCGTTGGTTGTTGACGTTCTGGGACACCGTGTCAAGTTCTGCCTGTTATATGAATTCTTCTTTCAAAATACTCTTCTGTTCTCACAGGAAATTTAACCTTAACATACAGTCTCTTTCAAAATAAAGGCATTACATCCGTACAACACTGCAGATTGGCCTTTTTTATTTTCTTCAACAACAAACACATGTTTAGACAACAGAAACACATGGTCAGGTTTACGTAAAAGAACGGGGTTGGCTTTAGAATCTCTTGGGTGAAGGTCGATGTTCGTTAGACACATCCACCACCCCTCCTGTGTGCCCCAGTCGGACTGTCGCCGCCTTAACTTTCGTCCTTGTCCCACTGTGTTTCCCCCTAACCGGCCATGTATCATGCCGACACTAAAGGACGCCTTTTTTCGTTAGTTTCTGATGCCGCAGGTCACTGCCCAAGCATTGGATTCTGATTACTTCTGAGTGAAACCAGGCTCTTGCAGCTAGTGTATACCTTGTTAAATATCCTGGGAGTCAAGGTGAGTGAAAGTAAAATGCAGTTAAAGCTTCTTTTCACCATAAGCAGTGGTTTTGACATTCAAGAGGAGGCTGCTACATCTGAGGATGGCCTTATACTTTACAAATCGGTACCATTTTAACTGGCATTTGAATTTTCCACTTCAAAAGTTTGTGAATGCTTCTGAAAAGATCACTACATTCACGACATATTGCCTGTGGTGTGAGAAGGCAAAGAAAAAATCTGTTTCCTCTGTCCTTCTCCACATCTAAGGTACTTTGTAAAAGTGCATGTTGAGGGTTTGTTGTTTGAGATACTATTGGAGATGTTTTGACAAAAAACTGGTATAATATATATTATTTGGAACTTCAGAGTAAAACCTTGCCTGGGTCCGAATCTTTGAATCCACCCACTCCACAGAGTTTGAGTTGACTGAGTGTAGAGAGTTGACACTTCTGTCTGATATCAGGCAGGAAAGAATCAACCTGATCATCAGGTAAGCTGGCTCTGTCCTGCGGGTGATGTTTTATTCTTAGGTGGTGGCGTCATGGACAATAACTCTCAGCCTCTTCACCATATACTGATCTCGTGTACCATCAAGATGCACCGTGCAGCACCACAGGAAGTCTTTTCTTCCTGTGTCCATCAGACTCCACAAGTCATCCAGGTCAGGCTGAGAGATAGGCAGTGGACATGTGGAGAGCTGAAGTGGCTCCAGCCTCCATATCAGCTCTGATCTGCCATGTCTGACCCTGACCTGTCTCTGTAGCACTCCTCCTTTCTCTGTCACCCTCTCCCTCCCTCTCTCCTCTTCTGTCTCTGGATTACTGTCTCTCATGGACAACGTGGAATACATCGGAGTCTTGTCATCCAATCTCACCTCTTCACAGCTGGTTTACAGGACATTATGTGCAATAATAAGACATTAAAAAATTAAACATGCACTCTTATACTGACTACCTCAGATGTGACACTGTACAAACACATATATATGCAACCATGGCACGGTGGTGCAGTGGTTAGCATTGTCACCTCACAGCAAGAGGGTTCTTGATTTGAACCTGTGGTGGGGGCTTGAATCCTACGGTGCGGAGTTTGCATGTTCTCCTTGTGGGTGGATTTTCTCTGGGTACTCCAGCTTCCTCCCACAGTCCAAAGACATGCAGGTTAATTGGTGACTCTGAATTGTCCGTAGGAGTGAATGTGAGTGTGAATGGTTGTCGGTCTCTATGTGTTGTACTCCGCCTCTCACCCAGTGTCAGCTGGGACAGGCTCCAGCCTGTTTATGGCACTGTATATATTGTATATATTTGGACTGCACCTTACTGTATTTAGTTTTTGTACTTTCCATCCACTGTTATTTTAGTCTCTGGTGTATTTACACTCTTTATATCTGCACTCCTCCAACTTTGTATTGCAACTGCTGCACAGTAATTTCCCTCAGGATAAATAAATTTTTATCTTGTCTTATCTTAACTTGCTCGGCTCTATCTGATTACCAACATAAGTCTTTTGTGATCCTTTGTAAATTTTCAATATCTGACTCTCTAAAAGTTTTAATAGTCTGTGAATATCATTACCATTAAAATATGATTGATTTTGTTTTGTTCTGAGCAAACGACATTGCAATCATTTAAAGTTTGTTTTTGCTCGTCTGCAAAACCAAAATGTCCCTTTAGGTATGTCTGGCTCTGCAACAATAGACTGCTGTATTAACACAGAGGTGTTTATCTGAAGTAGATGGAATTAAGTTTCAGCCTAATCTATGGGTTTTATCAGCGCAAAGCACGGTATGTTTAAATAAACTACCTTGATAGCAGGGCAGAGCCTGTGATGACAAGATGTTTTGCTTGTAGTCTTACATTTCAGTCCTCCTGGGCCTTCGTCAAAAGTGTTCAACACAAATGAACACATCAGCCTTACAGCTTTGTGTTCATTCATAACACCAGCATGTAATGTATCAGTTCAAGGAGGACCCAAATGCAGACTCACAGGCTTTTGAGTTTTTAACAAAAAGCGAGCTTTAATGCAGCTGATAGAAAACATCCAGTACAGGCAGGTAACTGAAAGTCCAAATGAAAGCAGAGGCAAAACTAAACTGAAAAGCAACCGGGAAAATACGACAAACTCAAATCCACACAGAACACCAGGCAGGAAACGGAGCAAGAACACAGGGGCGAGCACAGGAATCAACACAGGAGGAGCACAGCCGAACCAACAAGGAACAAAGGGAAACACACAGGTATATATATATATACACAGAAAACTAATCACAAGAACGAGACACAGCTGGAGTAGGAAGACATGGGCAAAAGGAGGGATTGGCTAACAACAAGGGTGTGGAGGGGAACACTAGGGTGGAGCAAACAAGACTAATGCCCTGTTTACACGTACACGGGTATTTTTAGAAACGGAGACATAAACCTTCGTTTGTACCCTTCGTTTACAAGCAAACTGAGAATTCGCCTCTGAGAACGATGCTTTTTAAAAACTCCGGCCAGAGTGGAGATCTTGGAAAACTCCGGTTGCACGTTTGCATGTAAACTGAGCAAAATGGAGAAAACGCCGGCAGCAGACGTCACAGTATGCGACACAACTTGCACCTGCGTCTAAAGTGCGACCTATGTTTACATGTTGCTATGGTGATCATGGATGTCTTCAGAGTAGCAGCCACATTTATGTTGGTGCAAGCCCTCTTCGTATGTTTGCATTTGCAAATACAGCTGCTCTATTATATGGAGGAGCAGACACGGACGAGTGCTCGGAGGTCAGCAATTTTGCAGCAACAGCTTCTCCTCCCTCCAACACGCAGAGCCAGTCCGCGTCACCGCCAGCGTCGTCGGTTTTGGGTCCGTCCTGGGAGAACTGCTGTCTGGTGGGGGAACTTTGAAAATGAAGTGGTTGTCCCGGAGGAGTGGCGTGAAAATTTTAGGATGTCGCGGTCATCACTGCTGTCACTCAGAATTGCTGCGTCCCTACATCGAGGGTGAGATGACCGTCATGCGGTCTCCTGTCAGTGTCATAAAAAAAAAGTTGCCTGCACCTGTATTACCTGTCCGACGAGGGTCGACTGCGTAAGACGGCATACATACACGGTTGGTGTAAACGCAAAGTTTTCTGAAAACAGACACGTGTGCACTAAACTATTTTTGAAAATGGAGAGGGTGAAATTTATGAAAATAGCCGGCTACGTGTAAATGTAGTGTGATACAGAACAGGTGTGAAGGAAAGACTCCAGGAACAGGGAAGGACTAACAAGACAGGTGTGATAGAGACAGGCGGGAAAACACACAAAGACAGGAAGTAAAACCAGAAACGACACATGAGGAGAGAACCTGCAAAATAAAACAGGAAGCAGATTAAACATGAATGAATAACATCAGAGAAGAAACACAAACAGAAAACTCCCAAAACAAGGTCCATAAATAACAGAATATAGACAGAAACCAAGGATCATGACAGTGTTTTACCAGTTTTGGAGAGGAGGAGACCTCTGTTAGCAATCTTAGACTAGACTTCATAGTATGAGGAGCCTTGGGTTTCTAGATTTCTTCCTGCTTCCTCGTTCTTTTGTTTGTGGGATATGTGACTTATGGTGCAAAGGTAGTTGTCAGTTATTGGAAACACAGCCACAGATGATTAATGTTGAACACTCTGTTGAACTTGAGGATGGTTCGTCTTCACACAAAGCTGTGTTGAACACTGCTGACGAAGGTCCAGGATGACTTTAGTATTACTAATAATTTACGAGCAAGAGCAGTGTGCGGGATTTTCTGTTCAGAGACAAGTGATATTTTCTGACTGCACCTGCATGAATACCTCTCATCAAACTTTTTTTTTTAATAAAATGAAATATAAAGCATGATGAATATTGTTTGTCTTAACATGTAGGTTAACGCAGGATGCCCTTATATACAGTATGAACTGCAGTATCAAACAGTACTAGACACAAACCTCAGTCACATGCATCACACCTCTTCACAAATCAGTGCGTGTATGCAAAGACTCATCCATACAGTGTTTCGTAGCACATTGTTCCATTTATTGGCCCATAGGAAACACATTGCACAAGGTCAACAAACTATAGAAGCCTACACATGCTTTAGAAATTGCCAGCAGCATTTAACAAGATTCACAGTGTTGAAAACATTCACCAGTGGAAAACACATTCACATCGCTCTCAGTCCAATCATCATCCTCATGTGTCAGGCAGTTTCAACACTGAAAACAAGACGTGTCAGGATGTAAAATAATGTTACACAGTCTGCGGATCAAATGTCTTTCATGAGGATACTTCTGATTCAGCTTCAGGTTTGGGGACTTAGTTCAAAAATAAAATCGAGGCCAACAAAGCCAACCAGGGGACATAAGCTGTTACATGGTTTCAGTCCCATTCCTCCCTTTTTCCCAAATATATTCCTTGGCTCAGCCGAAGCAGAGTACAATCAGGAGACACACTACTTTTAAAACACTGTACACTCCACGTGCATCCTTCATTAATTAGGACAAGGATGTATAAATATTTAATAAGGAAACATGCTCCAGCAGCCACAAAGTCCCAACACACTGAAAAAACATGTTCATATCCTTTAATGGAATCACAATGTTACACCACAAGCTGAGACCACTGAGACAAAATGAATCAAAAGTGCATGTTGAACTGATACAAGTCAAGTAGAGGACAAAGACATAACATACCAAAAGGACACTTTGATAGGTAGGTAGATAATTCTCTTCTCTTCTCGTGGGTCTATCTGTGACAGATATGTCAAAATATCTCAAGGATAAAAATACAAAAGGTTGCAAAATTACAGCGTTCCTCACCTGAACTCAGCGAGAGAGGAACAAAGGCGCTGACAGAGGAACAGCACAAAGCATGTAGGTAGCCCTCATCTGAGAATCGTGTCTCAGGGTTCAGAGTTTGGAGACGTTTCAGTGTAAAGAGTCCTTGTTGAACATTCAGAAGCAGAGGCGTTACGTGAAGGCAAGAGAAGGAGATGGACATCTGATCTGATCAGACATCCGGTATTTATCCACATTCATCAGCGGAGCCTTGGCTGGTGGGGCAAACCTGTTTCCATATGTGACAACATCATGTGCTCACATCAGCTTACTGTACCTGCCAGGTTGGTTCAACAATTACTACACCTAATGTTTGGCTTTGTTTGTGTCTTTGATGATTATCAGACACAGCACATGACTACAGTCTTATCTTATGGATGCTGTACAGGTGATTTCACTTGGTGACAGCTCCAAATGGCTGCAGCGGATCATCATGTACTTTCAGTGAACTCGTCATGGTATGCAACTTCTTTACTAGCTGGGCCAGTCTGTGATTTCTTCTTGGAGTTAGTTTAGGTTAAATGAGGGAAATGATGGTGTTACATATGTTACAAAGATGGTAAAAATGATTATTATGGCACAATATTTTCCCCAAATGGCCGTAAAGAAGAATGAGACGGCAGGATTTCCAATAAAACTGAAAGACTTATTCAACATTTATATGAAATAAACATTTGAAACAATGCTCTGTTTGGAAAAAGCCTATTTTCCTGTGTTATTACAGCGTGGATAGCTATAAAAAATTGTAAAATGTCATCAAATGATCAGACGTTTTTTGTCAGAATCTCCTCTTGTCTTGAAATCTCGAGCCATCAAGTGTCTCCTCAGCTCATGAGGCAATCAGTAAATCACTTCCATGCATTAGAGACTTGAAGGAGAGAAATGGAGCCAGCTGGAAACACCAGGTTCTCCCCGTCCCTCATAAAGCCTTTTTCAAATTATTATGTAATTGCGCACTCCCTCCAGTGCTGGTGCAGGCCTCTTGTGTGTAATTGTGAGCTAAAGTCCTTACACAGATGAACACAACTAAAGCACGTGCGCAAACCATCACAGTACGGACAGTCAGAGTTTGAGATTCGTAGCAGAGGGCACATTAAATTCAGACACACCTCTTAATGAAGCCATCTTCTATCATCGCCCTTTAAGATTACACATTGTGGATCAATAACGGCAGTTTGCAGATATTTGGTAGTACTCTGTGTCTCCCCTGGTTCTAATGAACATTCATATTTCATAAGTAAATTGTACTGCAGGACCACACAGAGCACTCCCTGTAAACATTCTGCCTTTACTGGGTCCATTAAAGAGGCTGGAAGTGTGTCATGTTTTCTATTTCCAAAAACTGAATTGTCACGCTGCCATTTTCCTTTCCACTGTGGGAGGTTGGGTGGGATGTAGCACCCTGGAATATTCCCAACCAAATGAAGCGCCAGTTAGCTTTCAGGGTATATTCCTATGTGTAATTATTTGCCATTAACTGAAGAACAGGAAGCTTCAAAGTCTCCTGGACAGAAAACAGAGATAATGACATGATGCAGGTTGAAGCGGACGCTGATTGAGTCCATCGTAAACATCTCCACACGCCGCTGCAACTTGCGAATAAACGTAATCATTGTTTTAGATGCGTGGATTAAACCCCAGATGTTTCTGCTGAAGAACATATTAGCTGCTGCACAGTGCGAACATATGCTGGGATAACAGCTCATAATGCAGAGCCACAAGTTCAATTAGTCGCGCATTTATCATAATGAGCGCTGCTTATGTTGGTTTGATAGCACTTAATGACACTGATTACTTGTTGAGGAACACATTAGTGTTTTCTGCATATTCATAACTGGCACAGGGCTACAGAATAACCATGAATACTGCCATGTGATTGATTTCCATGCAACACACTCCTGAGGAAATTTCCTTTTCTATTCTTGTTTACGCTCACCAGCCAAGGTTAATCTAACACAGCCTGGCTTCTCAATACAAAGAAGAGAATGTTCATCTCTTACACGGCTTGTGCAGATAACAGTTTGCTATACGGTCATTATCACTGAGCTCCTGTGTATTCGCACATTTGAAAGGCAAGACCAGGCAAAGCGGAGTATAGATAAGTCTAATCTTGTTGGCTGTTGTGCTGAGAAGGCAGAATTGTGTTGGTGTGAAAAATTGTCCCATAACCTGAAGGTAACCATGACAGCAAACGTGTCCATCCTTGAGATTTCATTGAGCCGAGATGCCGGACCTCTTCGAGTACATTTACAATGTTACACGTGACAATGCAGCCGCAAAAAGTAAAGGATCGTATTTACATCACTGTAAAAGGACACTGCTGACAGCACTCTCGGTTAATGACATTCAGTCATTTGGCACTAAAAGCAAACCACCATTGAAAAGTACCTTGATTTCATCTGAGACCTCTCTGGGAAATTTCGCTGCTCACATTAAAAGGAAATGAACATTTACAGCATTGAGGCTGCAAGGACACTATTTGGCTGATGAAAAGAAAAAGGACTGAATACTGAACGACACATTCAACATGTCTAAAGAAATCAAAAGCATGAATATGAGCGGCTAAAAGACGTGTTGTAAACTACGCCTGCAGCTACGGCCTCTGTGTACTGGTGTATCAATGCGGCTCTTGACCTTCACTCTGATGAAACCTTGCTTGTGAATATCACTCAAACGAGCAGCTTCAAGCCTGCCAAAAAAGCTTTTTGATCTTTCAGATGTCATGACGTGTGTTTTGAGGAGCTTGGACACAACTTTCCCCGTTCCATTATTTTTCTTCTCATCAGCCCTGCGCCCAAAGAGCACCCCTCTTCCTCTACTTAAATTGATGTAACTGGACAAAAGGCTGCACAGTTTGCCTCCTTTTTTTGACTGTTGAAATAAAGTAAACTCGCCGTTACACAGCGTGTACTTACACAGCGAGAGTACCTTTAATCAGATGAAATGGGCTGAGATTGCTCAATGACACTTTGACAGCGCTGTAGCTACAGTATCAGTCCACCCTGTCGCCCATAATCTCATAATGTTGAACATTTTTCTCTCACACTTCATAAGTAAGAGGCCTTCAAGCTACTCTGAAAAGAAAATTGCTGAGAAAATAATTGCACAATAATAAACCAGTGCATTCATATTCAGGAGGGAAAGTGGCAAAAAACTAAAAGCTTCACATTTCACAGTCCTGGCTGCGAGCCGAGGGACAACACGCAGAGTATATTATTACATTTACAATGACTGATACCCAGCGGAAGGCGTCAGCGTTCAGCACAGGAACTTCATATTACTACACACACTAATAAATAATTTACAATCAACACTTGGCTCCAGTTTAGGATTTGCATTTTCTTCTAAATGACCACTGCGGCTACATTTAATGAACGCTATTTACAGTAAAAGTACAGTTTCTCTCTTAATTTACAGACATTCACAAAAGCCGTTTGTCCTTCAGCCGGCTTATGGCTTCAAGTTGTTGAAAACAATGACTCGGTTCAGAAACTAAAAAGGAGCATGAGATACGTCACTTCCATATAAGTCCGTTTAGAGTCACCCATATTCAGTTCCTGGGCCTGGGAGATGTTATCAAAACTGAAACGTAGAAATGAGGGAGTTCCTGGCAGCCACGCCACAGCCGAGAGGTGACACGGTCATGCATCCACATGCTGGTTAGGTGACTTTGAATGGAATGTGTTTTAAGCAAAACAAATGCACCCGGAGCAGACGGCTGGTTGTCAGTGAGACCGCAAAAGAGACCACTCCAGTCTCCTGTTGCACAGTATCCCTTTGTCGAGGAAATAGAGGAACGATTAATCCCCTTTTTCTTCTCACGACACATTCAAGAAGACGGTGTATCCGTTTTTACATCCATCAGATCCGTCCCGGCCCTCAAAGCCACAACATAGAAACTCCCGCCACAGGCTTGACTTAGCTACACTGCGGTTTGTGAATGTTGTTGGTGTCCTGGTTCTGCTTGTTGAGAGCGTCCAGCGCCGTCTGGGTCTCCTTCTGCTCGTCTATGGAGCAGTTAGACACCGCGTTGGCCATGATGCAGAACTTGCGGAGGAGGATCTCCCTGAGGAGCAAATACACCCAGGGGTCCAGGATCTGGTTGAGGGAGGCCAGGCGGATCGCTGTCAGGAAGAAGTTACAGTCCAGCTGGATGTCCCGGGGGGAGGTGTGATTGGAGGCGATGACTGTTGAGTTGCACTCGTGGGAGGACACCTGGTTGGAGATCATCCTCAGCATCAGCACCTGAACGGAGAACAGCACAACATGTGTACACCAACAGAGGATGAAGAGGACTAATTATGTTCCTTAGTTAAATGTAGCAGCCCTTTAGAGAGATGACAGTTTTTTACATTTAATATTTACAGTGACTCACACCAGGAGAAAAACATGATGCTCACACTCCCTGCTGTCACTGCTACTACAGCCCTGCGGCTTCTATTAATAACCTTTGTGGGACAGTTAAATGTGTGCCTGACAATGCATGACCTCACAGCACACTGAGCAGACCCCCCAAACAGCGCTGGACTAAGTGGATTGCTCCTTAATGGAAAATGGCAGCAGCATTTCAAAGGAATCATACGTGACAGCATTTATCTGAGCGGAGAGAATGGTTTGTGTTTGTGTGTGCAGGGCAGAGAGAAGAAATTAGAGTTTGAGAGGGTGATTGATTGAATGAGTGATTGAGGTAAACAGAAGAGTGGAGTGTGTGTGTGTGTGGCATCTGCTATTGCTTCCTTTCACTGTCCTGCCATCAGGAGATGAAGCCTCTCTAGAGATACAAAGATCTGCAGCTGTTTGTGACAGTTAAAGCTCATTAACGAGGCCTTTCACTGTGTGAAAACATTATTAGAGAATATTTCAAGTGTTTTGTGTCATATCCACAGTTTCATGTGGCCACAGGGACTATTGGTTGTATGCTGTAAAGAATATATAGGCTGCAGCCGCCTGTAAAAACATACCAGCAGAGGAGACCAGCATATAAGCAGGACGCACATAATCCCTAACAGCTGAATGACCGTCTCCGTGGTGAGTCGCTCCCACTGCTTAGAAGACTGAGACGTGCCAGACTTTGTTTTACAGCGGATAATTAAGCCCCGGATCGTCACCACATTGCAGGAAAGTGTTACAAGCAGAGAGAAAATCCCAAGTACAGCGAAAGTGATGGCGAAGAACGTATTGCCCGGGACCTCTCTGTCCCCCGTGCTGATAAAGCACCAGGTGCCGGGCCACTGGCGTGTGTACTCCCCGACCCCTGCGATAGGCAGCAGCGCAAAGAGCAACACCAGACACCATATGACAGCCAGAGTCTGCTTGGTCACACTTGTCTTCATGTGATTGGAGTACCAGTGGGGATTCGTTATCGCCATGGCCCTTTCAATCGCCATGGCGCTGGCCAAGAAGAGGGAGCAAAGACCAAAAGTTGTCATGCACACACCGAAAAAAGCGCACAGCTTCCCCGATGAGTCGATGCGCTCCCATTTCAGACCAGCTCTGTAAACTGAGATCACTATTGGACTCGTCAGGAGCTGTCCGAACAGGTCGGTTAGCGCCAGCGATCCGATGCAAAGCAAGAACGACTTTTTCCTTTTGTTCTCCTTCTTTTTGTAAGAGATATACACCAGAATCAGAGCTAGCGAGTTGCCCACCATGCCAGTGATCATCATTGTGATCGGGAAACCGACTGATACAGATCCACAACTGGAATTTTTGGTCACATTGCCTTCGCGCAATGGTTTGGAGACGTTGAGGTCCAGCATCGTTCCGATGGTGGTTTGCAAGCCCTCTACAGAATCACAGCCGTCCTTAGGCATCATTTCGGTGAGGATAACCCCATGTGAAGCAGATAACCCATTTCTGTCAGCGGCATCCTCTCGTGCTCCAAACTGCTCCAACTGAATGCGGTGCGTAAAAGCGCGTCGGCTCCTTTACGCGCTGGAGGCGGGACTACCCAGGAGAGCGCCCGGAGGGAGCAAACAGCAGGCACATGGCTTTAAGTACTTCACTAAATTACGACCTCGACTTTTGGAAATCTTGTAGGACATCTGTGCGATGTTGATCTCAGGTCATTAACTTTCTATTTCTAGGCAGAGCGCGACACTTAAGCTGAGTGTAAACAGTAACGCGGATGCACCTGCTTTCTTTGGACCTGCACGAGTCATGATGCCAGTGATTGTCATCACATCATGAAGTGAGCACAGGGGCGGACTCATCTGATGAGAGAGGGGAATAAACAGACCTGCTGTGCGTCTCTTAGGAACAGAAACATTGTCCTTGAGTATCAGAAAATGGAGTTTACTGATAGGATTAAAAGATGTGGGCTATTAAATCATTAGGCTGCGTCCGATTGGTGGTTATTATGGGGAAATTCACTTTAAGAATTAAGGAATGCATCATTTCTCATAAAAATATCGAACCATTAATGAGTTTAGAGTCGAAAAAATGCTGTATTATATAAATATTATCTAACTACAAACAGTGTTGGGAAGCGCAGGTTACAGATGACACACTGTTAAAATGTAATAAGTAATGTAACTGTTTTAATGACTTAATCAAATTATGTGACTCATTACATTTGATTCCTGTTTAATTACTTTTATAACAAGTGTTTTAACTGAGCAAACAGGCTGAAAAGAAAGAGAAGCAGGGTATTATAAGATGCGCAACAAGTTACATATGTCATAAACCTTAACATAAATATTCGTATCTAACCAGCAACTGTAACTGATTACAATAACATTTATTTTCTACTTTAACTACATGTAACTAGTTACTCTCTCCCTCAGACACCACGTGGTGTTGTGTTGTCCCTCTCCTACAGTCAGTTTCACCTCACAGAAACACTAAGCTGTGTAAAATCACCCCAAACTTTGCAGTAACACAACTGATTCCCAGTCTGAATGCAGTCTGTGAAATGTACTAATTGTACCCGGAAGTAAAGGCTGTTTGGGACAATATTATCACTTTATGACTGTTGGTCTGATCAATTACACACACCAGAGGATTCATACCTTCACAGCAGGGCAACAAGTGCCACCTGTTGACCAAAGTGAAAACAACACAAAGCGTCAGGTCTATTGTTCAGCATTGTTTCAGTCAGTGTTGATACCCAAGGTATTTAGGGCCTTTAATGAACTATACAGAGGTGGAGACTGGCCACAATTATACAGATTAGATTGTAAATTAACATCCCTGGTGAGGTTACACGTCTCCATGTGAGAAAATGTCTGCTAAGTCTTTGTTTCAAGGAGTCATCAAATACAATATAAACAGTGTTGGGCAGTAGTTACAGGTCATTAAATTACAGTGTACATTTAATTGTAATCAGAGGAAAAAATGTGTAGTTTCCAATCAAAAAGTTGATGAATACAGAAGGGTTACATCTGAATACATAATTTTCAAGTAAAAAAAAAAGTTTGTACATAAAATATAAAATTAATTCTGTTGCTTTGCATCTTGACAGCATATTCAGGGTGTCTACACATATAACTTACTTACATTTAAGACTTTTTCAGACCTTCTGATTCCACTTTATATGAAGTTTCAGACCAAATCTGCAATTGAAATGCACATGTATACATTGTATGTGTATGTGTGTGTGTGTGTGTGCTCTTTCAAAGTAAACACACTGATGTCAGTTCGAAATGAAAAAATGAACAGTAAGGCAAAATCACATCTGGCTGAGCTTTTGTTTTTACATGTATAATATTTTCACTGTCAATTTTAATGTGTTAATTCAAATAAAATTTTATTATTTTGATTCCTTTTTGGTGGACTGAGACTGGTGCTGTCTCCCTCTCATACGGATCTCTATTACCCTGTCTGTGTTAGTCATGACTGAATGTCCTATTTGACATTTATAACCATCATATACCATCCTAACCAAAATCAATACAAATTTGAATAATATATATTAAAAAGATAAATAAATAAAATTTGGGAGAGTTTAATTTGAATGTGTTTAATGTATAAAATGTTATTACTGCCATTCTACAGTCTGTCAAATGATTGTAAACAGCCATTAGGTCTGTGAGTATGGACCGTAAATATTTAAGACCCACTGAATCTGAATTTAAGACAATATTAGAAAATTTTAAGAAAACTGACTTAAAGACATTTTCAGGACCTGTAGGCACCCTGCTAGTTCTGGACTATTTCAGCTCTATTTCCCAGTTTAAAACACTTACAAGAAAAGTAATCAAATGTACTTAGTTACATTACTTTGATGAGGTAATTTAAAGTTACATTTATTTAGCAGTAATCTTTCCAACACTAATGACTCTGTCACTATGCCAAAGTTTCTAGACCTTTAGTTATTATCTAAAGGGTTTAGATCAATCTAAATGAACACAATATATTCTGTCAATCAAATCAGTGGAAATTAGGGCTCCTGATGAAGTTTTAATATTAGAAAATGGCCACAAAAGCCTTTAGTTTATGGTAATGTATAAATATACTTACAGTGCTCTAAACGTCCCCACCAGCCTCATCTCGGCTAAATCAAAACGCCAACAAGTAACACAAGACAATGTCGACAGGAGTTTATTTACACGTGTACATTTGGGTTGTTTCACCAATAAAAAGACTGTATTGCCCATTCTACCATAAATCGGGACATACTGTACGGCGTTTGTTATCACGATGTGCTAATCTGGAGCATGATAATCAGTTATTTCTTGAATTCATTAGTTTCCCATGTGACAAATAAAGAGGAGGAACTCTGAATGGTAAAACAGGTGACAACTGTGTAAAGAAAAAGCAACGCTAAACACCTAAACCAAAGAATGTTGAGTTTACTGCCATTTAGTTAAAACAAGCAATATCAAAAAGTAAAATACTTACCTTGAAAACACAAAGCAAAATATATATTTAGCCAGAAATAAAACAAAGGGGCTTTAATTCATTGCTACGTCTCCATTATTCTAAACTGGTGCTTTAGTAGTACCTTTAAATTAAAAAAAATGGAGGATGTATTTATTAAAAAAATAAAGTAACACAATCTCAAATGTTTGTAGGGCAAAACAACAACAAAAAAACCCCAAACAAACAAAAATAAAAGTTCAATTTCGCCACTGATGAGCAGAATAAAATGTAGTGCCACGAAGATAGTTCAGCAGAATGGGTTTAAAATGGCAAACAGCCTCTTCACAGTGTATGTGATTTTCTTATGGGACCAAACATTTATGTTTATTGGACACCTGCAGTTACAGACACTTGTCACAGATTGGGGCGTATGTGGTCTTAAAAGGGGAGCTTGTAATGATGGGTAACAGCAGAGAGACGTCATGTTGCCGCTGTCTGTTTTGTTGTTGGTTTTTTTTGAGGGAAATAAGACTTTTCTATGAAAATGACAGCATACTGAATGATGTGGTTGTTTTCCTTGCAACACAACATGCACTTTTCTACTAAGGTTCCTTTGTCTTGTTTTAAAGGCCGTAATAAAGTTATTTCTTTTTTGAACTGGAGCCAGAATGGGAGGATCCAGAGGAGTGGCCGCGGCGCCTGCAATCACACAAACACCATGGGAAGAAGAACAAGGTCAGCGGGCTCAGCTGTTGACGTTCACTTATGCATACTTGAAACAAGTACAAGGTCACAGAATATAAAACAAATCAGTGTAACATGACAAACTATGAACATGTTTCTGTTAATCTGAATTCCCATAAACCAGATGACGACAGAAGGCTAATAATAAGCAGTGCCAGTGTGGTATTCCACAGAAACCCAAACCTTTCGGACGAACGTGATCTAGAGCGCCTCCGCTTTCTCTCTCCAGATGAGGACCTGGAGCGACTGCGCTTCTGTCCCCTCTCAGGTGAGGAGGAGGGTGAGCGGGACCTCTTCCGGGGAGAGGAGCCCTTTCCAGACCTGGAGCTGGATCTTTTGGGGGAATAAACCAAGCACTGAGGTCAGTAAGGTCAAGACAGGGTCGGAGCAGCGTCGGTATTTATCAAGCTTCTCTGATTAAGAGCACTTAGCTATGGATTCATGACACTGGACAAAATGTTTAGCTTCTTCTGATTAAAGTGACATTAACTAAATGAGCAAAGCCAGAACCACTCCTGAGGGATGCTCCATGAAGACCCCTGGTTGTCTACTTAGACTTTTGAGCCTTTGTAACATTAAAATTCATCTCAAGTAGTGAAACTGAGTCCTTTTTAAACTCTCGGGGGCCTGATTGAAACTTAAAAATAACCCTACGAATCTGCCTTCTGATTTTAGATTAAAAACACTATCTGCAGATTAAGAGGACTGAAGTGGAGTAACCACGATACAGTCTTTGTTCAAGCCTAAGATAAGAGAATACGACTGTTGTGGAGCTTGTAGCCCCGTACATACACTCTCTAAGGGAGAGAGTGCATGTCACCTCATTCACCTGGAGTGGGACCTCGAGCGAGATCCAGACCTGGAGCTGGATGAGCTTCTAGAGCGGGACCTGAAAGACAAAAAACAGAACCTTTCCAATATTTTCTGAGCACGACAAACAGCTGGATGCTTCACACAGTAATACACAGACATATTTAACTACACTTAAACTAATTTTGCCTTGACTGTAAAATATAGCAAATACTCAGACTAACAAAATATACATATGGAAGTTTGGTTAAAAACACAGCTAAAACTAACACCCTGCACAGGTAACAAGTGCAAACAGAGTTCATTTCAAGACTACGGCATGAACAATGCATTCTTCAGTCTAAAGTATTTCAAAACAAAAACATAAAGCATGAAGATATAATCCAGATAAATCATTCAGTCTGCACATCAAGTGTCTAACAGCACAGATGGGGGAGGGGTTCAGAAAACAGAAAACAACAAATCAGCAGAGCAGGACATGAGATTGATGTTGATCAGTAAATCAGAAGGAAGGTTGAGCTGATACTGACATTTTGCCCGGAGTTACCCTTGACCTGTACCCTTTTACCTGGACCTCGACCGTGAACTGGAGCTGGAGGAGCGCGAGGACGAGCGCGAACGGGATGAGCCCGAGCGGCTGCCCTTTTTCTTGGCTGGCTTGTCATCATCGTCGCTGGCGTCCAGGTCGTACTTTGACAGGTCTCCGTCCTCGTCGTCTTCGTCATCATCCTGGAGAGGAGTGGTTTTATAATTAATTGTTACAGACTAGTATTACAGTTTTTGTTATTCTAATTTCCAGCTACAGCCGCCAGTCTTACATCCAGTTTGTATTTCGAAAGGTCACCATCTTCCTCGTCATCTTCGTCTTCTTCCTCCTCGTCATCCTCAGCTTTTGCTACTTCTTTCTTTTCAGTTTCTTTTACAGAAGGTGTGCTGTTGGACCTTCCACGAAACTTTTTCTTTTTCCTACCAAACTGTGACATTAAAAAGCAAACATCATTTCATCAGTAAAAATTATCTCTGACGATGCAAATTTAGTTTCACAGTGTCAGCACACATCAAAATTATCAGTCCCTCCACAAAATCGTGATCTTGCTATGGCAATAATTAACACAATTTCAACGAAAGTCCACAATATTTGCAGAGGCTCGCAATTTTTCCGCATTCTCCAGCTGACCAGAAGTTGTCACACATATGACATCATTTGAAACGTCATCAGGTGCGTCATCAGATGGCGCTAATGTCATTGCAGTATGGAGAAACGCTCTGTATCGACATAAGAATTGTCACTTTGTTTAAATGCATAAAATATGTGTTGAATTGATTCAAATGTTATGTTTACAGAAGATGTAGCTTACATGTTGTTTTACAGTCACATTGTCTGCTTTGAGAGCTACAATATTCACTCAGGATTTTTTCTAAAACATTATTGGAGTCCATGTTTGAAACTAATTTAATCAAATTAAAGAAGAGAACTGAAACATTTGCAGCTGTTTTTTGTAATATTCACTATGATTATTGTAGCAAGTCATTACATTACATTTTTTTTGAGGCAGTAGTTTAAATAAAATCACATTTTTTTGCTCCTGACTTGCAATTTTTGTCATTAGCTGCAATTTCCCGCAAAAAATAACAAAAATTATCACAATTTTTGACAAAATTCGACACAAATTCAAGTTTTCTTCGCCACAAGATCCTGGAGGGACTGTATTACACCTGTCAAACATGTTTGCTTACATGTGACTTACAGTATGTCAACTGAAATGTTCCAATGATCAAACACTCAACTCACTTCATCATATTCCCCATCAGACTCCTCACGTTCGATGTATTCAACATTCTCCCTTTCATTGAAACCTCCGCCATAACCTGAAGGGCAGAGAGAGAAAAGGCAATCATTAGCCAGGTATTAAAAGCACACCAAAAACTCGCATTTCTTCGTTGCAATACCTGTTCTCTCTTCAAGCTTGGCATATTTCGGTGTGTTACACATGTTGCACTCTGACCTCCTGGCCCAATTCACATTGCCACACCTGTGTGAGAACAAGAGGGACTGGAAATAAAAATATGTACAAATCTCAAAATATTTAAAACAAACAAAAGGAAGTGTCTCAGCTTAGTTATATACATAGCTTTCTCATGCATTTCAATGACTAAGGAAATCGTTTTAACTTGTTTATGGAGCATTTAAGCTGTCCTTCATCATTCATAACAAACACGTACGTTTTGCACTGCCAATCATTTGCACTGAAGAGGCCTCTACTCTTCTCAGCCAGAGTTTTGCCAATCTCTGTTCCTCCGGCTTTCATCATCTTAGCCTCTGTGGTTTTCTCTGTGGAAACAAAACAATATTTTTAATTACCACAGCAGCTTTTTGGCAGGATGCATTCAGCTTCTGCAAGATGTACTGTGCTGCATGGAGGACTCACCCCTGCCACATCTGTTACAACTGGTTCTTCTAGCAAAGTTCACGTTTCCACACCTGCGAAAGCATAAAAAATAACACACAGTATAAACAGACAGTGCTTGAGCTTGTTACTTCATCATTTAACCTTAAGCTGTGTGTGCAGCGACTAAGATGAGTAATGTAGGAGTGTTTCTTCTTCATGTGCCACACCATTAGCTTGTAGTCTGTGGCTGGACAGCCTGTATCAGAGGCCTGTGCACTGACGTCTGCAGCTGGCTTGTCTGTCACCTAAGACGTTTTTACTGCTGTAAATGTGCAACGTGATACAGCTGAGTACCTAAGTTAGACTACACTCATGACAACTTGGCTTGTACAACGTTGTAAACACCACCCACAGTAGTGAGCGGGGGACTCTCACCCAGCCCACAGAAGCTAACGACAGCTAGCTTACTGTTGTACAAGTCTGCGCACATTCACAATTTATATTAACACCAGCTGACATGAGAACCCAAAACACGTCCTCACACTTAAAACCACAATTAATATGGCGTTTTTATTTTACATATAGCGTAGATAATGAAGGACAAAGAAGGTAGAGTTAACTAGTTACTCAGCTAGTCAACGTTAGCTTGACATGCTACAAGGCCTAAGCTAACTAACGGCTGCACGTTAGCGCTAACAGCAAATTAAAACAAACATTGCGTTATATTTACCGAGCCTCTACGTAAAATGGACGTTTATCCTGAACGTGAGGAGGACTTACTTTTTATCAGGACAAATCCAGTCCCCGTCGCTGACTCGAAAACTCTTCCCCGACATTTTTGTGCCTGTTAACAGTGGCCGGCTCGCTGGCAGGGTGTGCTCACTGTGTTCATGCAGCAGCGGTTAGCTTGGCGCCACCTCCTACTCCCTCGGATGATGCCTTCAGGTGCTTCTCGGCAGCATTATAAACTAGGCTTTCTATGCTCGTAATTTGGAAACACGCATGTAGGACCGACTCTGTGGACAGTGAACACGGCCCCAAATTGTGCTAGGTAGGTTAGGGGACACCAAAACCACTTTGTTGAGTTAGTGTGTGAATATATGTTGTCTATTATTCTGTATATAACCTTAACAAATAGGGTTAGACGGGGTAAAATGCCTCAACCCCCTTAATTCCTCTCCTAATGAATATATGGCACTGCTTTGAAGTGTTGCATTTAATGGATATGCAATAGTAAAGTGGGACATTTCATCTGAGTTGCTGCATTCTTGGGATTCATTTCACCAGAATTTATCTAATTTTTGTCACTGGGAAAAAGTGATCTGTGTATTAATATTATTATATTTATATTATTATATATATTTGTGGGGAAAGTCATTCAATTTACCTTGAAAGAAAATACTTTAAAGTAAAAATGTAAAGCTAAACCTCCTTAGAAAGTGGACAAAAAGCCCCATGGGTATCCTGCCTCAAAATATTATTTAGTCACATTATCTAGCACAGTTGCTTTCAAACTCCTTGTGCCCAAAACACAAGTCACACCTGTATTTATATCTGTGCACAATAGCCTCTATGGAGTGTGTCATCACTCTTAACATGACATAAATGTTTGTTTTTATCTGCTGATATCAAATAACAATTTGCTACTATTACACATAAAAAAATTATTAACAAAATTATTCAAGAATTTAAATGTTTTAAGATCTGATCGAAGCACCAATAACACATCCATTAAAACAGGAAATAATGTGAGATCATATAAGGTAATGTGATGTGTCACACACTTACAATTCCCTCACAAGAACAGCAACAAATAGGTTTCACATGACGAGTATTTTTAAATTAAATTAAATTAGATTAAATTACACACAAATTAAATACATTTTTTAGGTAGACTTTGCCTCATTATTAGGAAATGGATGCACACAACATACTGATACAGTCAATTAAAAATTAATTAATAACTTTTTGTATAGGCCCAGGTGAATATTGCCATAATAATGTGTGGTCATCACAAAATCCGTTCTCACATGCTCTAGCATATACTCATGTGTGACTTTATATAGCTCATGTTTATACATAGTAGCAGTATAGTGTTACAGTTTAATAAGCTAGCGAGCAATCATTAGTATTGCTAGCTAGCTATCTGGAATTATCCAACATGTTTAGCTAGCTTGCCGGAGGAAGACATCTTGAAATAAAAACAGTTAACCTGAAGGAGGCTAAAAGGCTTCTAGATGCTCTATTAATGGGTCAGGGACGGGATATTAGTTTTTTATTTTGTTAAATAGCTCATGTTGTAGCTTTCCCCAAGCAGGGTTCATCTTATGGGGCAAGATGTCCCTTTTCAGTATTTCCATTTTTGTGCTATAACATCAAAATTGGCTACTGCTCGTTACAAGCTAATAGATGACAACATGAGGCCCTTATTCTGCTGTAACCTGACGTGCTGATGAGTTGCAGCCTTTGTTACAATTTTAGGTGTTAACTAGTGAACATAATATAAAGTACAATTAGATATTGTGCTATGTGAAATATGTATCATGCATGTATATATTTTTGTGTATATTATGCATACACATATTTCTGTATACAATGCTATGTCTTGGTTGTTTTCCTTCTGTCCTTGTTCCCTTAGTCCTGTCTTGTTGAAGTTTGTTGTGATTTTTCAGCTTGTGGTGTATCTTATTGGTTGTATTTTTTAATTATTGTTATTATTTGGTTATTTGTCTGTTTTGCTTGTCATTGGTTTGCTTGAAAAAAAAAAACAATAAAAAAGAAAATTACAAAAAGAAATTGGCTACAGTACTAATTTATTTCTCCCAACAGTGTGTCAGTTTATGCATCATCATCCTGCACAGGCTAAAATTACATCCAATATTTTTAATTTTACAGTAAATTGGCTTTGTACTTAAGGGGGGCATCGTTCCTCATCTTCCCCCAAGTATCACACTATGGTCATTTTTAGCCTTCTTTCTTCTAAATCAATTAGAAAATGACTTTACTACAAGTTCTTTACCAAACTACTGCTGTTTTTATATTGTTACATATTACAGAAAAAACATGTGAATACAACATTGACAAAGACAACTTGAGAAACACTGTGCCATACAAATAAAGTTTAATACACACTGATATGATATCAGTATCAGACAATAGTGTCCTGTAATGTGGTGGCATGGTAGGCCTGCATAGTTTTGCTCAATCAATAAAAGATAACAGCAGTGGATGAAATATCACAATAAATAAAGGTCATAGGAATGCAGAGATGGTCCATTAAGTCCATGTAGGTAAAGCCTATCATATATAGTTTGGGATAAACCTTCTTCATTGCATATTTTTTACTTAAAAAGAGGCTATGCAGCTTTATAAACATCAACATTGGGGTTTAAAAACTGAAAATCAGCCTTCATATTATTGATATACTGTGGTGAACCTGCCTCTCTGAATACAAAGAGATCTGAGATATTGAGATTGAGGCAGTGGGTGTCAAGGCGAGGGTAAATTTGCTCATGGCTGATTAAAGATCCGTTTTAGATGATGAATATTCTTCACTCAGAATCCAAATTTAAGAGTCTGAAATCCTGATTTTTCCAGTTCTGTCTTCGTGCAGCACCAGTCCTGGCCACCAGATGGCAGTTAATGCCAAGGGTTAACCCTGCACATATTTATGGACCCTTCTGTTTTGTTTTGGCCTCAGTGTCTGCTCACAGGTTGCCAATGAATTTGCTTGTTCATCTAGATCAGGGATGTGTGAGGTTATGGTGTGAAAAAAGTGACTTCAAGAGGGCCAGAGTGTGTGTGCTTAGATTAGGCCTACTTCTCTGAATGCTGCATATAAATGTACCTTATAAATATATAGCCTACCACAGTAGTCTTGAATATTAGCTGCCTAAAGCAGGAGTAATGTGATTACATCTGGATAAAAAGGTATTTTGTGAGTACTGCAGAACGTGCTCTTCTTTTACAGTCACTGTTACACACATTTAAGAGATCATTGTACTCGCCAGGTCCAGTGTAGATTGATCAAATGCACATGACATTTACCGTCAAGCTTTTAAGGCAGTTGTGTCAGTGCAGTATATGCGAGATATTTGTTGCTCTGTAAGTGAACTGTTATGGCTGTGTGTTGCATAAGCCAAGCTTGCACACAAAAATGACTAGTTTTCCATCTCACAAGTCCTTCAAAAGGTCTTTGACACTATATGGCGAGCGATAGTAAGATGGTGTGGATTTTGCAGACATCAAAGCCCTCCAACATTTGACTACAGTGACTGGTTAAACTGAAGTGTTTGTGAAGTAGGTGTTCAGCAAAGCGCTGATCGCTCACAGAATAGCTCGATAAGAACGGGTAGAAACTCTTCTCATGGTTTTCTAGTGGTCTGTGCTGAAATAAGTAGATAGATAAGGAGTTTCAGGTCATGCACACAGTCAGAAATAAATCTATGTCTTCTCCTCTGGAGGAATATCTGGCAGAGGACTAATTCATGGTGTGATAGCTTAGTCACATCCACCGTTCAGCCAAAACATTAAAACCACTGACAGGTTAAATAAATAACAACAGCCCCTTTCCCACCAACATTTCCAGGAACTTTAATTTCCAGGAATTTATTTACCTGGGCAAAAGAATTCCTGGTAATCTGTGTGGTTTGCGTTTGCACCGCACCTCAAAGTTCCAGAAAATTTATTCAAATCAGGCTGATGGCATATGGGGGAGTGGTAAAAGAACCTGCACTGCACCTCCAGTCCAGCAGGTGGCGGTAAGAAGAAGAAGCTGAAGGCCAAACAAGCACGATGACACCATAAATGGCGACCGACAAGCCTGCATCATCACTTGTGCGATACAATACTCCACGATGGAGGATGCTCAAGTTGTTCCGTTGTTCCTCGTGTTTTACTACATCACATATAAAACCATGTGATCTGCACGGAAAAGACGACAGGCGTTATTAGCAAAGACAACTGTGAATGCCCGAAGCTTCTTATAATCTTGCTTAAGTTTCTTCAACTTTTCATGGATTTGTTTTGGCATGTGCCCTATTTTGTCGGCTATTCTTCCATAGACTTGGTCGTATTGAGTCGCCGACTCAAAGTTTTTTTGCTCCATTTTCCAAATGATCAAAACACAAACCAAGTGAAGCTTGTAGAAATGAAATAAAGTTTGCAGCCACACTGACACGGAAGTGTGGAACGCTGCAAGTGTGTGTTCCACCAATCAGCGTTCTTCAGCACACAGCCCCGCCCCTCAAGAATTCAGGGGAATCTGAAAAGTCCTATCCCCCTACTAGGTACTTTTTTTCAGGGAAAGTTTGGGGTTGAGGGAAAGTTTTTCCCCGGGTAATTTTGGTGGAAATGCGCAGAGGTTTTTCCAAATCATGGGTAAATGATAAAAATTCCTGCGGTGGAAAAGAGGCTATAGATTATCTTGTTACAGTGCAGTGTTCTGCTAGGAAACCTTGGGCCCTGGCACATATGTGGATGCTACCTGACGTGCTCCACTCACAGAAACACCGTTGCAGATCGAGCAAACCCCCTCATGGCAACAACACTCCCTGATGGCAGTGCCCCCCCTCAGCAGGAGAACGCACCATGCCACACCGCAAAAAATGCTCAGGAATGAGCCAAGGAACGTGACAAAGAGCTCAAGGCATCGACCTGGCCTGCAAATTCCCCAGTTCCCAATCCAACTGAGCACCTGTGGCATGTGCCAATACCCCAGACGTACTGCCCATCCACGATGGGGCCTCAATGAATTGGACATAGCTCTGACATGTCAAGGTGTGGGCACAGGAAGTCTGGGGATGCCCCATGGTGTCTGGCACCAGGGTCTTCAAAACAGATCTGTCAAGTCCTGTGCGTTGAGAGATGACATACCAGCATGTCCGAAGGATGCTCGATCAGATTTGGATCTGAGGAATTCGGAGGCCAGGTCAAGGCTTTAAGCTCTTTGTCATGTTCCTCAGGCCATTCCTGAGCAGTTTTGAAAGTGTGGCATGACATTGTCCTGCTGGAGGGGGCTACTGTCATTGGGGAGTGATGTTGCCATGAGGGGGTTTGCTTGGTCCGTAGTGGTTTCCAAGCAGAACATTGCACTGTAACAAGATGATCAACGTTATTTACTTCACCTGTCAGCGGTTTTAATGTTTTGCCTGATTGGTGTATTGTCACTGTGCTGTGTAAACCCATACCAACGTAAGCAGTTAATTCATGAACCAAAATGATCATCTAAAGTTTATTACCCTCATTTCTTTTGTCACAAATTACAACATCGTCAGACAACTTAACAACAGAGCTGTCAATCAGATCTGACCTTGCAAGAGCAGGCCAGTTGAGTTACACTGACGCAAAATGTTTTGCAATGCCTTGTGAGAAAATGTAACTGCTCTCAGTATCAGGGTAGTTAGGATGCAGGAAGAAACACGCCATATGTTGTTGAGATGTAAATGCTATTAATGAGGAGGAAGGAGAGGCTTTAAGTTGCAGTTATTTCTCATATGATAGCACTTAGCAACTGCTGCAAATTGAGCGCACACCAGAGCTGCTCTAAAAGTGTCCTTGTCCACCCAATCTGCTGTCGGTCAAAGTCAAAGACTCTTGGAGGTCGCTGTCACAGCTGGTCTGTGAACCTGAGGCCACACAAGTAGCTGTTTCAGTGTTTCAACTGGACTCTATTACCTCTTTTAATTTGCCCTCTGTTCGTTTTCGCCTGTTTTGGACAGGGGTGAAGCCACATTGTTGATGCACGTCGTCGGACAAGACGGGGGTTTATTTAATTGAGCACACTGGAGATGAACTGAACAAGATTTTTTAATCATACATCGTTTTAATCATCATGTATCTGTTAGGGAGACATGCAGTTGATTTATGAGCCCCACACAGGCTTTATTAGGACTTGGGGCCAGCAAAAATAAGGTACCAGAGGCAGGAGAGGTGCAGTTTTATGATTCATCCTCTTTGTGTTAAAGGAAATGACTGTTGGGTCTTCATCAATATAATTCACACACACAGGCCAGAAGTGTGATATTGCATGAAAACAACATCCTCCACACACACATATTGTTATTTGTTCAAGATGAGGCATCCTCTCTGTTGTGTTCTGAGTTTTCTTTACTTCATCGAAGTCATTTTTCATAAAGGAAGCCTCTTTTCTTCTCACAGATAGCGCAGGAGCCATCTCCGCTCACAGGTTTCAGCTGAGGATGTACTTTCTAGCTTTCAGCGTCGCACAGAAAAAGAGTGAGCGGAGATATGAAGCAAATGAAGCCATGAATAACTAATAAGGAGACATTGCCAGTGCCGTGGTGTGTTTGTTTGCAGCACACAGAGTTGCATGAAAGATTCAGCGAGGAGCCAGGCAATTAAACTACACTTAGGTAAACAACGTCCAATCACATTAAAGTGGTTTCACTGGTGGTAAAGCTTTCTTAACTTTATTGTGTCCTGTTCTGGCCAGTGTACAGCCCACCAGCTGATTATGCCCTGGGTCAATAATGCTACTAAGAGAGATTTTTCATGGGTGTCAATGAGGCTTTGGCGAGGCTGACACCGTTTTCTAGCCCAGTGGCTGGTTACGGCTGAAGGTTCATGCACAGCAGAGTCTCTGACAGGGAAAGGCAGCCATGTATGTAGGTTTGGAAAAACCTGCTGCAAGCCACAAGGGCTTTCCAATACTGACAGATGGCAGGGAGCTCGTTCTGAAAAAAGGGGTACTGTGAGGCAGAAGAGTTGGACACTGGTGGACGTTGGCGCACTCCACCCGCCACCCTTATCTCAATAACATGAATCAGCATTAATCAGGGGGGTGACATGCACTTCACATGCGCCAAACACAAGTCAGCTGTGGGGCTGTGTGTTAGCCGGATGTAATTTGATACCGTGCCCTTATGAGGCATGTCTGGGTGTCTATTTGTTTCTGCACATTTGTCAGAGGACGGTCTAACCCAGCCAGAGAGCTGGCCCCTGTGTTCACACTTTAGCGGTGGGAGGTGAACTGTAAGGTGCCAGCGAACCCCATCAGAATTATATAACGCAGACTACTGCACAGTGAAACAGCTCGAGCTGGGAGATGCGCCGCTGCATTGTGCCGTATCTCCCGTCCTCTCATCCGGTCCTTATCACTAAAGCACATTCGTTTTGGGAGCCAGAGAGCATGCATTTTACAATCCAGTCTCACCACTTGTTGTAAAAGCAATCTACAAAGCATGATATGATGTGTAAAATTTGAGAGTAATAAATCTACTGTTTAGCAGTAATAAAATGCAAGATGGAGCGAGTTCCACTGGATCATCAGTTTTGATTGTGCAAGTGCATTAAATCAGTTTATGTCAAGCATTCATCTGCTGCTGCTGTAGCCAATTTATTTTTTCAGCCACTATAGATAATGCTCAGAGTCTGAAGTGCGGCAAAGATTCTCCACGAAGAACTTTTCCTAAATCATGTTCTTTTAACAGAAGCCTGTTTTGAGCAGAGACATCCGTACGTTGAGCTCACAGGTTATCTGCAGCATTCCTCACTGACAACATCAATGTGTCAGGTCCGGCCGATCCTGACAGAACCGAGAATTGGAGGAGTGATGTTGGCACAGAGTCTGAGACCAGACGTTGTTCTTCAAATGGAAACAGAGAACCACACAGACAAAGTGTTTACCGGGCGAGAGGACGATCTCACTTGATGATTACCTTGTGTCTGTACAAAATGCAATATCTATACCCCTTGCTTCCATTAAGGCGAGGCCAGCGGGACGCTCTCAAGTGTCATTTCTCAAATGGTTTTGTCAGGTCTGTCTCGCAGACTCTTGTTTAATTGCTGCACATCACTTTTGGGGACCACTTGAAAAGGAAAGAAATCAATGTCCCTCCTGCTCCGACCCGAGGCAGAATAAAGTGAGTATCACTCACCCCGCACCCCCTTTGTGTCAACAGAATACTAGTTTCATCTTGAAATATCTTTTAACCCCTTTATCAAAGCTTAATTGAGCGTAATTAGAGATACTGCAACATGCATACTCTTTGTGTGCCAAAGCTGTTACACTCACTTGATGACAATGGAGCGGCGAGGATGCTTCACATTGAATCAGCCTTTAATCAATTACAAAACATAATTCATGGAACCATCTTCGCAATTTCATTTTTGATAATATTTCACTTTCCACTCCGCTCTGTGTTTTGCATGTTGTATTTTCTTGTGTCAGAGTAGAGACAATGAAAATGAGATAGAGGTAGAGTGAGGGGAAATTGACAGATGGACAGAGAAAAAGGAAGAGGAGACGGGTTCACAGTAAACAATACTCTCACTGTAATTAAGTGACCTGACTTCAATTAGAAGCATTATGTGGGGAAAATTGTTTTTGTGGTTTGACGCACTCAACCGCGCGTTTGATCCCATAATTCTTTTCCCGTTATCTTTAACCTCCTCCAATTCATTGCTCTTTATTCACTTCAAGTTTCACGTCACCACCTCACTGCCGGGGCTGACAGTTACTGAGGAGGTAATCTGATTGCCGTATAACAATGGCTAATGCGGGAAAATGGGAAGCAGCTCCGGCGCAGCCTTGGCCTATGCGTCATCTGGCTCTGCTCTTGGCAGTGACAGAGTCCTGGCAGTGAGGTGATTAATGTGATAGGTGGAATTTGTCTCGTTATGTTGACACCGGCTAATAAATGCCTTGTAAACAGCCAGTCACAGCTGTTAATGCATCATCATAATCCAGGATTAGGAGGTGCCAGGCATGGCCAATAAATGCAATTAGGCACTGACAAAATTAATTCGCCCATACTCTGACTTTCCTGCGCCCTGTCCATTCTGAGGGAAACTCAAGTGTGTCGTGTGATTCTTCACAGGGTCGCGAGGGGATCAGCGTGCTGAAAATCTCCCCATTAAATAAAGAATATCTGACTCAATTTGTGCTCACTACAATGCATAATTTGTGGAATATTAACTCCAAGTTAGATTGAAATGAAAACAAATACCCTCGCTTTGCTGCTTTAATCTATTTGGAATTTTTGAATTATGAAGAAGAGACTCGGATCAGGAGGGAAAAAAATCGAAGGAGAAAACCCCGAGTGAATAAAGGTGTGAAAATGTTGTCAAGCTGGTGCTCATCATGCAAATGCTACGTTTTATTCTTACATCTCTCAGAGGAACGGCAAGACAGGTGACTTTTAAACGTAACCGGTCGTTAGAGAGGTCACCAAGACAGCCATTAACTTCCTGTCACTCATCTCCGTCACGCCTCATTGGTGCAAGTTGTGATGCATTTCTTCATGTTTTTACTCACCTCGCTTATTTTTAGCACCTGGGACTTTAGTCTGATGTTTTTCTAAAGATTTTAAAAGACCACCGTCCCCCCCTCCACCCTCCATTCGCTCCTCACACCCAGTCAGCCCATCCTATTACCAGAGTGATGGTCAATTGAGATGATCAATTTGCATAATGGAGCATTAAATTGGGCCCATCACAACCTACCTCTCAGCAGCTTGCTCCCATGGAGGGCTCACTGAGAGTGGCAATTGCTCTTGAAGGGGTGGCATGTATCCTCCTTGCTGGAGTATTTCACCATGCAGGCTGGTGAATAAAGCACCAGTCACTGAATAATGTAGACTCTTATTCATGAGTAATCTGGCGCCGGATTGAAAAGTTCATACTAAAGGAATACCTGAGTCTAAAAATGAGACTTGATATTTAAATATTAAAGCAGAATCAAAGCTCAGATTGAGACTTTTTTCTTAGCATTATTGTCAATTCTTTTTTTGCAAGAAAAGAAAAAGAGCTTTCATTTATTATTTCAAACTCTTTTTTAAAAAAGCAGGGTTTTCCTCAAAGTGTCAAAAATGATTCCATCCTCTGCGCTCATCCATTCACATTAGCCTAACGATGTACTTAATTGCAGCGTCCGTCCTCACAGTGACCACTGGTCATTTCTTGGACACAGAGCAGATCATTTTGATTAACACCCACCAAGGAAATCTAAGACCGTTATCTAAGGCAGATTAGTTGAGCTTTTAAGAAGCATGTCAGAGCCTAAGGACCTGTGACGGATTGCATCCAAGGAGCCGCTCGGATCTGAGGCCGGCGGGCTGTGATTGATGTGTGCGCCGTGTGAGTGGCAGGTAGGAATGAGATAGAGCCGTCATGGCCTTCCTCTCCACCGTGTTGCCTTTGTTTGAGGGGTTTCCTCTGGGGAGAGTGCTGTCCAGTGAACAATATGGCAGAGGCTCCTTGGTGTGCAGGTTTTGTTAACTGGCCATTTGTAAGTGCCCAGTTGGCATGGTGAGAACCGGTGGCTGGCAGCTAAAGCAGGTTGCATGAAATTGAGTGCACAACTAAGATGGACTCAGATGTTTATACAGCCTCATACACATTTCAGGTCATTTTTACACCAATTTCATGCTGAAAAAAAAAAAAGCCTTTCGCTACATTTACTATATTTTACTACAGTCGGTCTTCATGGAGAGGGTACTGGGCGTACGAGTGATTTGCTCATGTCATGAATAGTAACTGGAAAACTTTAATTCCCATGAGTGAGTGCTACCTTTCCCTGCCACAGGCAGCCTGCTGGGCTGCTGGCAGCCTATCAGCCGCAGCTGACAGGTGATTGACATTAAAGAACTATGGGATTCAGAGGCAGTTGTGAGGTATTGGTCTGATATGTTTTTATGAAGCTTTTGTCAGGTATTTTTGTGACATTGCAAGCAAGCAAGCCTGTTTGGGTCTGTCTTGTCTAAGCGAGTCTGAGCCTCACACAGCCTGGTTGGTGGGGGGGATTAATTGGAAAGGCTCTGCATGCATGAGCGCGATCTAATTTACCTCTATCAGCTGATACACAATGGTAAAGGTCCCTTAACAGGCAGTGGTGAAATACATCTGAGGGTGTCGTTCCTGTTCAGTGTCTGGTCTGGTTAGTACAAGTGCATTCTGGCGCCTCTACTCAAGGCTGTCACCGAGGCCAGAGTGAAAACATCCTGCTATCTGACTGGAATCTAACTCTTTCTTCACTCCATTTTAAATGTCACACCCGAAAGACAACATGGCTGAGTATTTGCTCCGGTACGCTCCAGATCCATACCATTAGCATAAATGGAGAATCAATTATTTCAGCCCTGATGGAGCTGATTATGCACAGACAATAAAGGCAGAGGGAAGAAGTCATAATTACAAGATGACCTATGTCGCCTTTCCACCATCACCAGTGTACCACCACCATGTTGGTATTTCAAGGGTGAGCCGGTAATTACCTGATAAGATGTGGGGGAAGCAGGTTGGCCCCATTTGCACATCCCTTTGAATGCAGCACATTTGCATCGCAACACGGACAAACCTGGTAACTGCTGCAGCCATGCCCCCACTACCCACTCACACGCCCGCTGTCAAAACACAAACAAGACACACTCGTCATTCGCATCGACAGCAAAAATTTCGACACTTCAATTTACATTAGACGTCAAATTTAGCCGGTGTGTCAGATTCTTGGTGCTGCTGCCCATTTGATGATAATATCCAGTGTGGTGCTCTGTGGGCTGAGGAACACAATTCAAATGGCTCTATCTCCTGAGGCAGAGGTGCTGTGATGTGCCAGCCACTCGGCAGCACAGCCCACAACCAGCTACTGCACAGAAGTGGGTCTCACCACTGCCATGTCATGCCTGTCAGACTGAGAGAGGGGGTAACGGAGAGGCAGATAGAGCCAGGAAGGCCGATACGTGAAAGAGAAGGAGAGAGAAGACGGCTACAAGGTTTATCTCCGCTGCTGAATAAAAAAACCCCGGCTCATAAAATCATCTCAGCTGGATGCCGGAGGAAATGTCACAGAGGTAATATCAAGGGCCGCAAATGACTATTTGCTAAATGAGAATTGCGCCTACATCTTTTATACCGATCAGGACCAGAAGCACCCTCTGAGCCATTAACCCTTTTACTGGGATCTGCCCGCAGTCCCTCACCTCATCTATGAGTCAGTGCTTTCTAAGAGACCACCAAGCATTTAAAGCAGAACCAAACTTTTTTGCTTTGACTTTAAGAGACGAGACCCCCAGCCTGCAGGAGCCATGGTGGGAAAAACACGGCGTGGCCCACTGAATTACGAGTGATATTAGCAAATGCGTTGCAAGATGTTCTAAATTATTTACATCGCTGGAAACACAGCATCCTCTTTTGAGGACGACATTAAAAGCCTCTCCTCTCCCGGCCCTCGTAATAATGTTGACTATATTAGCCCGAGCGAGCAGCGTGCGTGTATGTATCCGTCAGAGCGGGAATCAGTGTGAGATCAGACACCACTTCGTCATTTCCACTCTGCCGTCCCACAGCTTGCTTTGAAGGGCCTGGCTGCAAAGAATAATGAGGATGCAAGGTCATTTCAGATGACTTGGGTATCAGCCTGCACACACACACACACACACACATCGCACACACATGCACAGAGAGAAGGGGAAATACTTATGATATCACCATAGGAGATCAACAGAAATTGTTAGAGGAGGAGAAGAAAGACTCAAGAAGTCACGCAGAGAATTGTGTGTGTTATGGAGGTAGAGAAAAGGATAGAAAGTTAGACACAGTATAAAGCAGGGATATTCAACTTCCTTTGCCTGGGGGCCACTTTTGCTAAATGACAGGAGGCCAGGGGCTACAGCGAATTCACATAGGTCAGGTGTACACACTGGTGTTTACAGGATTTGTGGACATTCGGGGTTTAGCCCACACCTCTCCCCTGGCACTTTCCTTGATAAACAAGCTCTGTTTTGATGCTTTTTATGCACCCTGGTACCTTATTTACATCAAAAGTACAAAAAAAATCCCAATGTGAATCAGCTGATTTTCATTTTAAATTAGAAAACGGTCGGGGGGTCCACCTGGCACCCCATCGCAGGCCAGATTTTGCCCACGGGCAGTAAGTTGAGTATCACTGATACAGAGATAGATGCAGGGAGCAGGCAGAGCCGGATAAAATGTGCTGTATTATAACTGGTATTTGACACAGTCACAATTGCAGGTCAAACACTTGAAATTTATGAAAACATGGCGATCTGACTGCTTAGCAACTGTTTATCACTCGCAAATGAACGCACGGATCCGAAAGCATGAATGAGGTTGCTGAGCAACTGTGTGCATTTTGTTGGTTGTTGCTGAATAGAAAACATACTGTAAGAGGGAGACACAGTTGGTCACACAGTATTCTATTCTCTTTTAATTCAACTGGCAGAGGCGGTGCAAAATGGAGGTGGCACGCTTGTTTTCTTGACGGACGTGAGAATAAATATGACCTAATGGTGCACCGTCCATTTGTTGGAAACTGAATTTCCTCCCCACACATCTCAGCCCCCTAAAATCCCTTGCAAATCATGCCACATTGCTGCCACCTTTTGAGACAGCTGGGCACAATTGTGTCTGGCAGATGTCAAGGCATCCTGGCAAGGCAACACAAATCTGGGACAGTTGGACTCAGGCAACAATCAGACGGGACATCTTCTAAATCCATGCCACCACAAGAGGACACTGTTGATGTATCAGCCCCGAGGCTTGTTTATTAATATTGATGTCCCCACCTTTTTTATAATTTCAAACTACTTGAGTTTAACATAACACGTTTTAGATGAAAAGGTAAGTGGGAATATGCTTTCATCATCATCGGAAAATTGGGTTATTAAATAGTTGAGAGGCCTCTTATTTCATACTCTATCTGAGAGCGGGTGTGTGCGTGGAATATAGTGAGGGGCTATATGGCTAGCTATTTCACTCTCTAATAACCTCTGTTGAAATGAGAGTTTTGGGGATTGAGATAACAGCCGATTATCACTCTGTGTTATTGTGATAAGCACGCAAAGAAAACTACACAGAGACACAGGGCATAGCCAATTATGAATATGAAAACCTATTCATTGAGTCAAGCCCTATTCTTTTCAGACTGTAACAGCCTGACACAATAGATATCCTCTGCTGATTCCCAAATGACTTCCTGTCATGTTGATACAGATACAGGTTTAGTCGAAGTCCATGGGTGTGGTGAATTATAAATATGGGTGCCTAATCACTGAGCAAACACCATTAGGCTACAGTGCATTATTCTCTCATTCCCATAAACATGCAGTCATATTCACAGTCATTCATGCTGCATGAATGTCCATGAGGGTGTATAATTATCAATGAGGACACCTAGCCAGTGGAAAAAAAGGTACAGAGATTTCTCTCTTATTTGTGCCGACACCTTGTCTCCCTGCATTCCACTCAAACAGATACAGATGTCAGTATAATGTATTTGTATTTATAAAGGTGTCACTGCAGGCGTGCGGTGACTGAAAATAATGATTTATTCCCTATATTATCATAAAGATCTTATCACATTGATACAAAATGAGGTTTAGGTGATGTCTGCGGTTGTGCTGAGTTATCAGTGTGGACACTTAAATACAGTGTCCTCTCCCCGCAGTCTATTAAACTCACACTTGTGTTGATGCAGATGCAGGTTTATTGGATATTTGGGGGTGAGGTGAATCATCACTATGGACAGTTAAATACAGTTTGATATCTCTGTACATCTCACTCACATTCACACCTACGGACAATTTAGAGTCACCAGTTAACCTGCATGTCTTTGGACTGTGGGAGGAAGCTGGAGTACCCAGAGAAAACCCACGCTGACATGGGGAGAACATGCAAACTCCGCACAGAAGGGCTCCCGCACCTGGAATCGAACCAGGAACCCTCTTGCTATGAGGCGACAGTGCTATATATACCAAAAGTCTATCTACTTAAAAGGTAACTTTAGTATTTTTCAACTTGCACCCTATTTTCACATGTTTTTGTTTCTAAGTGACAAATGGAAACAGCAAGTTTTAAAGTTTTAATGGGCGAGTGTGCACTATCAGTGTACATAAAGTAAAAGTACCTGTTTTTGCCACTGACGGACTCAGACTGTTTATAGAAATTTAGTTCAATTCAATTTTATTTATAAAGCCCAACATCACAGATCACACTTTGCCTCAGAGGGCTTTACAGCATACAACATCCCTCTGTCCTTTGGACCCTCACAGCAGATAAGGAAAAACTCTTTTTTAAAAAAAAAAAAAAAAACCCTTTGACAGGGGAAAAAATGGTAGAAACCTCAGGAAGAGCAACTGAGGAGGGATCCCTCTTCCAGGACGCACAGACATCTGTCATTTGTCTGACAACACTATAGAAATGATCGCTACAGAGTTAGACCTGTTTTGTTAAAGAGTATGATTCTTTTTATTTAACTAGAAACAAACCCAAACATGGCTACCCTACCATCATCAAACTCATTTTAAATAAACAGCAATTTTATCATCAATAAACACACTTCATTAAAAAAAAAAACAAAATCAAACTCATAAAATACACCTAACTTTGTCTTTCCATCGTTCCAACGATCACTAACTTTGGTTTGGCTGTCGTAAACCCTTAATTTATCCAGTTAGATGTGGCACTATACACGCTAAAATTACTGTTTATTTTCATTTCAGAGAAACAGAACACGTCTATCTCTGTAGGGATCCTTCTTTAATGCTGTCAGACATTTATATCAACAATCTGAGACTGTCAGTGGCAAAAACACACACTTTTAGTGGACGTAAATTAGAGTTGCACAAATGCCCCGAGTGTTTACATTGCAGCTTTTTTGCTGCCGTTGGCTGTAACGCTGTCACTCAACCTGGATCAATTTCAAAGCTTGTTGTCTCTTAAACAATAAAACATGAAATGAACATGAAAAACACTGCAGTTACCCATTAGCTTTTAACGCACTCACAGGGGAAGATGCAATACACACTGACATACATCAATCGACCAGCAACTACAGAAGGGCGCTGACCTATGGAGTCTTTGCCGGTTGCCTGGCAACATCACAGTGACAAGAAGACTGGGGAGTCACCATGAGATATAGACCAAATCACAGTGTTTATTTACAATAACTTAGGGTCAGAAAAATCCTTGAGTCATGTACATTAAGAAGAGAGAAGATGTTGCCCAGTGGTTCCCACCTGGTTGGCCACGGGTCCAAAAAACACACTTGATTTTTAAGTGCAGTGAATTTCCAGCACAGAGTTTTTATTTTGAAGTGCTGTGTCCTGCTGTGGAGGGAGTGACTAGCTGACAGCTACTTGGCAGAGACAGCAAACTAGCTCAGCGACATGTCCAAACACAAGCTTGATGTATTAAACTGTGGGACCTTGAACTAATGACTAAGGAGAAACCTGGACCCCATGGCTGGACCAGTTGGGAAGCACTGGTTTAGCCACCTAAAAAAGGCCCACCAAAAAAAAAAGTGTGTGCAATATTTGGAATATTGTCACTGCTTTACCAAGTCGCCACAGACACCACTGGAAAAAATGGTCATTTTATGTAGCAGAGCACTGAATTGCTGGTCTACTGCTGCCTCAACTGGTCAGTGTGTGAGGTAAAAGGGAGCAAATATTGAAATATAATGTACACTTACACAGATATTGAATTTTTTAAGTGGCCAAATACGTTTCTGCTGCTTCCATGCCTTTAGATTTGGTTTATAAAACATGATAACAAAGCAACAATATACATAAGATGAGCACAACAGAACTGTAAGATGACTGAACGACTGTGTTTAAATATATATCTATAAATGTTAAAGTTAGGGCTCAAAATGATGACAGAAATCAACAAGTTTGCTGATTTTACCTATCATATTTTTTACATATTGTAATCAACTGTCAGTTTTCTACCCACAGGTGATTGTTGCTGGTGAAGCAACATCACGTTAATTGGGTCTATATAGTCTAACCAGCACATAAACCTTGTAAAACCACAGCTCGTCTTGTTTCTTGTACAAATGAAACAAATGAGATGAAATGTGTTGCTTAGTGAATCAGTGTTCATTTGAGTTAATTGATCAGTGTTAATTAGAAAGCTTCAGAGGCGCTGGTGTGCAGATATTTGTTATTTTTGGTCAGAGGCATTCTTTCTGTTTCCCCCTGCTGCCAGTCTTTGTGCTACGCTAACTTCACCGTTTCTAGCTGTAGCCTTATTCAGCAGATATGAGAGTGGTATAAATCTTCTCATCTAACTCTTGCCAAGAAAGAGGATAAGCTTGTTTTCACACTATTTCTTTAAACTTCAGACAGGTCTATAAAAAGCAAAACACTGCTTCGAACACTTAATGAATATTTTGGTGCTTCCAAAAGATGTTCTTAGAGCTGCTTTACCTCCGTCTGCAATTATTTTACTGTGTTCTGCAGCTGTGAGTAGCTCCCCCTTTTCTCTTTTGCACTGTTTTGTGGACGACCAGTGTACGCTAACAGCACACTCTTGGATGATGAGAACTGCTGCATCATAATTAAAACACATTCAATAAGACACATGTGCCTGAGATAAAATAACCAAGCAGATAAGTCGTTCACTGCACAAATACAAAGCACGCACACTTTGGTACACAAATAAGCAAACAAACACCTCTCAATTTACATGCCCACGATCAAACACACAACTGGGGAAAACCTGCAGTAGTGCCTCCCGACACTCCTCTGTCTATCCTCCAGGAGTTGCTCGGTGATAAGTGTAACTGACAGAGGGACAAATGAATGCTTTGTAACGACTGTGCTTACACGAGGGGACCCTGTACCTCCGTCAGATAAAATCCTGTTTGCTTGCTGAATAGTAGACTGCTTAAAAAATGTCTAAGGGGGGAACAAGGAGTGTGGGTGTTGCCGTAATCTTCCCTGCCGTCGTACCTAACCGCTGGTAATACCGTAATGTAGAATGGACTCTGTGGTATAAAGGATGAGCACAATATTCCTGCAGACACCCAAAACTCTGTGTCTCGGAGGGAAATAGAGGCACTGATGGATTCTTGCACAGATGCTCGCAACATGAGGGTACCAGCTGAGCTTTCTGTCAGCGTGGCCCCCTGGCAACACAACCATGATCTCTAAGGATGCATTCATACTGGTGCTATTTGGTCCGCTTTAAACGAAGCCTGGTCCGCTTCCATGGATAGCTTGGTTCGATTGGAGTGGTGTGAACGCTCATTCACAGCAAATGAGCGAACCCTGGTCCACTTGAAAACTGGGGGTCTCGGTTCACTTGCAAGTGAACCCTGGTGCAGTTCGCTTACAGTGGGAAATGCAACCAGACTATCCAGCAAACCAAAGAGAGGAAGTGACGTAGAGCACAGTGCATATGTATAATTTACGGACATATATGTGATCAGAAAGCTTTTAAATCCTTGCAATACCTCGCTCAGCATCTGTCTAACCACAGCAGTACGTCGTAGCCTCTCGCTCTCCGCCGTCTTTTTCAGGACTGCTGCATTCGTCTCATGTACAGAGCAACATGCCGGATAGGGAATGGAAGGGGATGGATTTCCGTTTTCGGTCCTGGCCAATCGATGAGCCGAGTTTTCTTCTTCCTCATGCTTTTTTTCTTCCTGATCAGCGGTCGTTTCAGGCAATACCGCCCCCAAGCGAGCAGCTGTTGTAACTGCGTGACGTTGTCCAGGCAGTTTGGTCCGCTTTAAAAAGTGCAGTGTGAAAGTGAACCGAACCAAATGAAGGTGTGAAATTTTTCAGCATTCCCTGCCCAAACAAACCGAGTCCCCCGGACTATCCTGGTGTGATTACGCCCTAATTGATCCGATCTGTAACGTTGGAGCTGCTGTGAGTCAACTGAGAACAGTGTAGTTTCATCTGAGAATTTCCCCACAAACTTATCAGGTCGAGGGTTGACACAAACATTTGCATACAGTGTAAACAAAAAGGGTGAACTGACACATCCTTAGGGAGCCCCTGTGCTACTTCCTGCTATACCAAAGAGTGCTGAATTATTTTTTTAAAGCTGCTTTAAAGATGTGTGGATGCACAGTGTTAAAAGCAAATCAGTAAAAAGCAGACTGGCATATGCAACAGAACTTCCTAAGTGCTTTGAAACAAGGTGCAGTGTTTTAGAAAAGCTGTCATCTGTGCTGCCATTTCTTATGAACAAAAGTTGGCACTGATCTTGTGATGGCTCCGCCTCCCTGCACATTTCCCCTGTCATGATCCTCCCTAAGGATTCACGGATGTTAAAGCCACCGGCCTGTAATCATTGGCTTTACCAACCGAATCGAGACACTCTGCCTTCCCCCTGCATTCCCATCAACTTCCACTCACATTAATGCCGATCCTGAAATTAAATGTCAGGAATCACCAGATATCCATTGCCGTCTCCGCCGAGGTAAAATAGTAGAATGTGTTTCACTGCTGCTCTCTAACCTCCGCATAATACTCCATATGCCTCCAATCCACTCTCCACTGGTGTTCCCAGCTTCTTTTCTCTTCATCACGAACAGGTTCCCATGAATGTATGCTGACCCCGCATGCCTCTTCAGTATGCAGGAGGTGTGTGTGTGTGTGTGTGGGAGTGCTGGTGTGTGCTCAGCAGTCAGGGTGGCAAAGCACAGAAACATGTTGTATATCTAAATGGGTGTTCATTTGTTAAAGACGGTCTGAAGGCTGATTCATGACAGCGATATTTTTAAGCTGAAGCTGCTGATAGCTGATACTTGTGTTAAGCACATCTAAATGTGACATTTCATTGTTTATTTTCCATTTGCAAAAAAAATACTGGAATTAACTCAGTGTCACTTGAAGTGGTTACAAACAGAGAGACGCATTGATGTTCTTTGTCGAGAGAGTATAACTCATGTCCCTGGTTAGCCTCTCCCTTGAGATGGAACAATTAAAGATTAAAACATTTTCAGTGCTACTTCCAGACTTCTATTCTCTGAAGCAGCACTGACACAAGACCACGAGAGCTATGTCCCAAATTAGTCCCTTGTTGACTTATCCTCTCTATGCCAACAGACTCTCAATAGTTTACTCTACAGTGAGCAGTGCATACAGATTTGGACACTTACACTGTCAGTCCTTATCAGCTCTGTATCATTACTGACAGGTGCAGCGTTGCACAACTGTAACTCTTGCATCTATCAGTCGTGATGTGCTGCACTCAGATGCTCATTATGCACTATAGAATTTTAATACTCAAATAAAGACACTTGAAGGTCCAGGTGTGTAGGATTTAGGGATATTAGCAGAGAGGGAATAGATTACAGTAAGCATGTTTTCTTTAGTGTATAATCACCTGAATACAGGAAGGTTTTTGTTGCCTTAGAATGAGCTGTTTATATCTACAAACGGAGCAGGTCCTCGTCTATGGAGATTGGCATGTTGCACCAAAAATGGTGTCTTTTGTTGACCTACAAAAGCTTATTCATGTGTTTCTATTTTCACGCCTCAACTGCCATAATTTGTTTTATTTATTTCAAACATTTAAAAAAAATAAAAATAATAATAATAATAAAATAAAATATAATAGAATAAATTGTACGGAAAAAAATAAACCCTACATAACAGAGGCAAACGAGAGACCATGGGACATCCTATATTTTATCTTTAAAGGTCCTTTTGCCATCAAGGCCCCGAGGCTCTGGGATTCTCTGCCTGAGGAAATGAGGCTGGCTAGCACATTGCCTGTTTTTAAGTTAGAAAAGCTTTCCCTTTTAATGCTCGAATTGTACTTTTTTGATCTGTAACTTTAGTGTTTCATTTCCTGTTGTTCTATTTTTGCCTCTGTACGCACTGTTTTTCCCAGCTCTTAACATTTTTAAAAAATATTTTATTGCTATTGTCGTCTTATTTTCATGCACTTTGTAACCTTGTTTAGATAAGTGCCATACAAATCATCATATTTCTACAGTAGCTCAGAATGGACAAACTAAACACTGGCTGTAGATAGGACCATTGGCGTTTTTATGTCGGCAACCGTAGCTAGCAGCCCCCGCGTGACTAGAGTGTCTGAAAAAAATGAGAACACGAAGGACCTAAATGCAGAGCAGGAGGCAGGTTGAAGGTTAAACAAAAAGTGGGCTTTAATGCTGATTTAAAAAATCCTCGAAACAGGCAACAATACAGGTCCAAAAGAAAGAAGAACCAAAACTAAACTGAAACAAACCAGGGAAGCATGGTGAACACAGAGAAGAACTCAGGGAAAAAACAACATCATGTACACTTGGATAAGCACAGGAATGAACGCAGACAAACTGTCAAGGGACAAAGGAAAACACACAGTGTATATACACAGAAAACTAACCACAAGAACGAGACACAGCTGGAGGAGGAAGACACGGGCAAAAGGAGGGAAATGGGGATTGGCTACAACAAGGGTGTGGAGGGGAACACAAAGGCGGAGCAAACAAGACCAATACAGAACAGGTGTGAAGGGAAGACTCTGGGAACAGGGACGGACTAACGAGACAGGTGTGACAGAAAACAGGCGGGAAAACACACAAAGACAGGAAGTAAAACCAGGCACGACACACATGAGGAGAGAATCTACAGAATAAAACAGGAAGCAGATTAAACATGAATGAATAACATGAAGCAAGGAACACAGACAGAACTCCAAACAAAGTCCAAAGGATAACAGAATATAAACAAGTCCTCTACAGATGATTTGGAGTCCGGTAAAAACCTAAATTCAACTTATTGCAATCGATAATTCATCACTGCTTGATGCCACTAAATCCCCTTAAATCTACACACTGTTCCTTCAAAGGCCCCGAAAACTTTTATTTGTTTTTTCAAGCAGCTAAAAACCAGACTATTTTACTATTTCAGGTTTGAGCAGTTTTGATAATCTTACAGAGATTTCTGTATTTGTGTTTTGTCTTTGTTTTTCTCACTGGTCTGAAGTGTGCAGCCTCAGAAAGTTGGGAAAAGATGATGTCGCATACTGACATGTACCAATCAGGATTTAGCAATACCTCTGAATCAAAATGTGATGACAGTTATGCAAACCACACACACACACACACACACACACACACACACAGTCCTGATGTAGCAGTTTTACTAAGCATATGTTTTGGATAAATTGCATCCAAGTGTGCGGGGGCTCTAAAGTAAATATTATGCGGTATTTGTAGCTATATATGAAGTTCCTCTCTTTTTCTGCAGTGTGAATTTTTGCAGCTTTCATTGTAGGTTTTGCAGACCGCATCCCCTGAAGCTGATGAGCAAACTTACTAAATCACATCCTCACCTCAATCATATCAGCAGCGCGCAACACTGCCGAGCTGTTTCCTGATTTACATGCAGCCCAATAACTCCTCCTTGTATAGTGAACCACACATATTGTCTTGCATTGCATTGTCCTGCGTGTGTGTGTGTGTGTGTGTGCATGGGATTGTATGAGATGTCTGGGTGTTATTATAAAGTATGTGTGTGCCTCTCCCTGGCTTATCATTTTGTGTGTGTGATTTCGAGGACTGTGTGTGTGTGTGCAGCACAGAGCAACTGACATGGCTGTCAGCTTGGCCCGAGCCCAGGAAGCCACATCCAAACATTCACAGCTGTTGCAACTGTCCTCTGTGGCAATCCTGACACACTTTCACTCTGAAATACGCACTCACAATTAATTCTGATTCCATTATGGGCTAACTCCATATCATGTTGGTTATATGGGGGGAAGAGCAGGAAACGCAGAGCGTTGGCTCCTCACATCTCCGTCTCATTACAATGCCTTTGATGAGTTCATCACGTCAGGGTTGGCTAATGAGTTTGAAAGGCGAGTGTCTGCTTTGCTCAGGGCTTGCTGACAGCAATAAAAGCCTGTGCGCCCTCTGCGGTGATGCCTTAGATGTGGAGTGGCCTTGTCAGGGGTTGACAGCTCAGCGCGATAGAAAAGCCACGCTGGATACTACTCTCTTTGTTATGAGCTAATCAATCTGAAAGTGATCAATAATTTAGCGTCAGTCATTTCAGCTGGTGCAGTGGCTCTTTTTTACCTTCTTTTTGTGCGTGTGTGTCAGCCCAGTATGTGTACATGTAACTGTCTCTTCACCTTTGCTACCGGCTCTTTGTATCTCTATTCTTCCCTTGTTTTCCACCGTGCGATGCTCCTCATGCAACATCTCTTTCACATGCTACATTACTGGTTGTCAAATATTATCCATAAACTTGCCACATATCAGATTTACAACTTGACTATTCTAATTTAACTAAAGATGAGTGGTCGTTATTGCTAATCTGAATTATGCCATATGTCATATATGACACTAGTCTGAAAACGGAGGTGGTCTTAGTTCAGAGAGGTGGTTAGGTCACTTTGACACATTTCAATCTAGAGCACTTGATTGCAGTATACCAAGCAATCCCCATGGAAATAATCTAGGATTATCCTGTTGCGATGCTTATCCCCCACCATCTCTGACATGGATTTCCCCAAGACATCAACAAGCACATGGCTGCAGACTGTATACACCGCGCTGCCTGTCATCCGTGATGCCATTTTTGTCCATATGTGAGAGTGAGATCTCCGAGGATTGCTTTATGCCTCTAAACACAAATGTGACTTCTGCCAGCTTCTCTCAAACACCGGACCATGCCAGGCAGACACTGCTAGTCAGGTACCTCTGTTGCTAAGCAGGCCTTAAGGAGCGCAACACTTCACTCTTGTGTTGTGGTGACATTGGCACTACGTCCTCATTGTTTGAGGTTTCACACATCCCACTCTTCTATAATTATAATAATAATAACAATTGCAAAAGCAAGCTATTTATTTCAGGATCTCATTAAAACCCAATGTGTTGACAGGTACTGAAGTGATAACTCTTCCCTTCATCACAAACTGAGCTTTATAAAATGCAGAAATGACCATAAAATATTTACCCAAAATAGGGAAATGCTTTTAGTAAAAAGTTATTCACAAACACAGAGATGTGGACAACAATATGTTATCCTGCATAGTGACGTTACTTATTTTAGGATCAACTAGACCCTAGAGAGTTATAACTCTAAAACTGGTCTCAGGACCAAAGAAACATAAACAATGCACCGCACGCCTGAAGTAGGGGTGTTGTGATTTAGCATGTAAATAGCATGTAAATAATCCAGTGCCTCTGAAATCATTTCCTTATCTTTCCGCTCTCACTTTGTCGCCTTCCCCAAAAGCCATCTGGTTGCCTTTTCACTCTCCGATAAGTGTGATTGCTCTTTTTGTACGCTTTCGTACGGTCATAGTTGCAGACTCTCTCTCCATTTTGACTAATAGCATTAATGTTAGACTATTATTATTATTATTCTATGGCCTCATTTCCACCGAGCAGTACGGTTCAGTTAGGTACGTATTTTTTCCATTTCCACTGTGAAAAGTTGTGGATGGTACCAACAGAACTGTTCCATACCGTCTCCATTTTGGTCCCCCCTCTGTTGGGGTACCTAGCACACAGATCTGGTACTAAAAGGTGGAGCTGTGAACATTGCAGTCTGATTGGTCAGTAGAGGACGGTCACTCTGCTCAGGGCTGAGTTGTGTCTGGTTTTGAGGCTCATGTAACCACTGTTCATACTGTGGAGAGTTTTATTAGTAAACTGGAACTATAAAATGAAAGGATGTTTTGCTGCCTCTCACAGCAGCTGGAGACGGAGAAAAATAATTCACTGGGCTGACTGCCAGCGACTTTTAAGGTGGAAAGTTTACCTGTTATGTCGCTCAATCCATGAGTCGATGACGTGAATCCATCAACACACCTTAAATTTCATTGTGACAACTTTGACCATTTATTCTCTCTCTTGGATGACATACAGATTTAGTAATGAGTGGATCGTTTGGACATGTATATCAATTTCGACCAGATTATGTGAACTGCATATATCCCAATCCTCACTCAAAGAAAAAAAAAGTGTCACAGAGCGTTGTTCCTGTGGGCTACAGCAGCACTAAACCCCTGAGCTTGCCTGAGAAGGACTAAACGCTCAAACACACTATCTTTAAATATCCCATGGAGAGAGACTCTCACTGCAGCCTGTTTTATTTTGTTCTGAAAATGTCGGCGTGCAGCCTCGTTCTGTGGACGATAAACGAGGTGCAGGCTAATAAAGGAGGAAATACAGTGAGTGCTGGACAGAGCAGTGAGTAACAACAACCCTGCCCACATTAAAGAGTACTGTTCGCGGTGAAAATGCAAGGGTCTAGGCACCATGTCTGAAAGGTTACTGTTGGTTCCAAAGGTACCATATCGAAAGTGTTTGGTTGAAACAGGGCTTATGAGTCATAGTCTCAAAGGCTATAGGCTTGCTTCTCTTTTTGACACCTGTCAGTGCACTAACAGTTAGCAATCAAAGATGGAGTCAGCCTTTTTTAAAGAGCTCTGGGAGACTCACTCCTTCATGCATTAAATACCCGGCAACGATAATGCTGCGTTCATGGCGTCTATGGTGTGTGTGTTCAAGGAGCGCTTGGTAGGAGTGCTGTGCTGAAATAATTTCCCCCCGTCCTGATGAAATGCCTATGGTGCATGCATAAGCACATCCATATGCACGTGCATAAACATGCGGTGAACTTGAGGGTCCAGGAGTGGGTGTTTGAAAACACGGTCACACTATTCAGACTGAAAGTATCACCCCTTCCAAGAGGCATGGTAAGTACAAACAGACGGTATGACCGATTGCGCTGCCCCTTTAATGACGAGTTAGAGTCGGGTGACCAGTGGGAACAGATGGATCGGGTTTAGAGGGGGCCCTGATGAACTCTGGCAGCGTTTCTATCCCCCATAGCGTTGCGTTGTCCTGGCAGTCGAGTGGGGTTTGTTCGATGTGCGTCACTGGTACCACGCGGACTAAAGGAGTGTTGATGTGGATGTAAACCTGTCTGATTCTCTACAGTAGTAAATGTCTGACCTGTGTTGGTTCTCTCAGAGTGATTGGTGATGTCTGCTACCTCTCACAAACCTGTTTGCCTTTTACAATCACGCTGAGAGTATCAGGCCTCTCTGCCTGACACAGATGAGCTCTGGAGCCCGGCCCAGGTAGTAGATGATGTAGGCTAGCCACGGGCCATCGATGAGCAGCTCTTGCTCCCAGTTCCCTCCTTTCATGCTTTCCATTTTTCCCTCCCTCCCTCTCTCCTGTACACTCCTCCCTCCAAGTCTCCTAGGCATGCTGCACCTGTCCCTGCACCAAAAATACCCAGGGATGCCAGCAACCCTGCAATCTGTCACCTCCAGGGCCTCACTGACATTTTTAATCAGAAAGTGATAGGATCACTGGTATAGATGATATTTACCCCCTTAGCAAATACACTCCCCATACTCAAGGCTTACCTAGGAGTGTGATTTGAGGGGATGGTTGTTGTGAAAGTGGTACACACTGGTTTTGGAGAGAAGTAACAAAAACAGGAGCTGTGTTCCTATCTAAAAGCTTTTTGTCTCTGCACTGTCGGTGGGTTAGACACAGCTTTGTGGTTACCAAGACAGAAATACATCAAAGGATACATGTGATGGAGTCCAATTATTGGAGTGTCGGGATTAAAAGCCAATATGTAAAACACACTTTGCACTTTCCCACCCTTTCATGCTTTCTTAGTCTCACACCGAGGGGGATAATGATTTCTCCACTGCAAAAAAAGAGAGGTTGTTTATGGGTTCTCCTGTGAAAGCAATACAACAAGCACAGCATATTAGTGCGTTTAGAAACCAGTGTAGATTTTACGCTTAATCGGGCTCCAACATTGTTCATGTGAGCACCAAAGAATGCTTTATGAAGTCTGATTAGAAATGTTTTGTTCACACCCAACATACTGTATCTACCTGTGCCAAAAAGTTTGTTACATCCCACCGGCAGTTTTTTAAACTGTTTGCTGAGGGCACATTTTCCCTGGCCCTCACTGTGAAACATTTCTTTTGAATCATGGGATGCTGCAGCCTCAGGGAAAAATAACAAACAATCTCTTGAGCAAAGTATTCTAAATAAATCCCAAATGGAAAAAGCATTTTGTTTTTTTTTTTATCTCACTGATGTTCACGGATAATTAATGCAAGAGTGAACAGGAGAAATGTCCTATATAGTCACTGTCAGGACCCTGCTGAGGAGAAGACTCACACACAGGCAGATGTTGCCCTTAGGCTACTGATCTACAACAGGATTTCTCTCTCCTCCCCCATTTTACCGTGGACAATAAGAGGCAAAATTATAAAATCATCTCTGTATCTGTGAGAGGAACAGTGTGCACCTTCATTAGTGCAGCTGTGGGCTGTTGAGGCAGACAGGTGAACAGGGCAAGTAATCAAATGAGAAGTTCAAAAATCCACCAACCCCACCAGAGAGATAAGCTGCGCTCCTCCGTCGAATTTAGCTGCTGTATAATTAAGGGTTATGGAGTGTCTCTCATCTCACTATTTTCTATTGCTCTTTGTCAGAGGCAGCCTATATAGTCTGCTGTGGCTGTGTCCCATTTCCTAGATAAAAAATGCCTGGGTAAGGGAATGGCTGCCATCCCCTCTATGGTTGAATAATGGTGTGATGCCCTTGCTGCGCAGCCCCTTGGGGATTATGTTTCAACAGTAACCTGCCAGAGTAAAGGTTGTGGCAGTAATTAAAACCAAATATTTAAGAGCTGGCCAGCAGTCCGACGCTGAATTTCCAGATCAATGTGGGCCAAGCCCAAGGACCTCGTTGCCTGCCCAGGGCTCCATGTGCCCCACAGAGAAAGTCAAACAGATTGAGTCAGCTCAACTGCTGGCTAACTCACTGAGCTGTAAGGCTGCAGGCCTGCTGGGACCTCTTGTTACAGAGCTAGATTCTCTCTCTCTATGTTTACTAAGGAGAGGAATGGGATGCACTGCTGACAGCTCTGAGCACTGGGCATATTCGCTGTGCTCGGTTAAAACACATTTTTAACTTCACCATGAGGGCATTCTGCCGCCTCCTCTCAGCAACAGCCTCGTGCATCTCTTAATATACTTGCTAAAATCTCTTCTCATGGGACACCTGGCCACGGGCTACATGTTAGCACTCTGACCCCGTCTAACTCAGACACGGGAAAACTGACATCTCACTCACATCTTTGTGATATGAATGATGCAGCCAAGTGATATTCATATCCCTGGTCATCACAGGTCACACAGTATCCAGGACTGCATCTGCAGGTTCATCGCTGTGTTTACCTTTACACTCACAACATGGTAGAAGAGGTGTAATTTTGTAGTAATAAACGGCTGGTATTGTTTTCACCTATTGAGTCTACGTGTGTACTGTGGTGCCTGTGACACCAGTTGGAGTAGGAACTACAACAGAAACCATTTTGAGTATTTTCTGTCTGTCTGTCTGCTGTGGACTGACTTGGTCAATTTGATAGTGTCACAAATGTTTCAAAATGGGTGTGGTCTGAGCAAGGGTGCTGAAAAAGGGAGGGTAGGAAGTAGGGAAGAAAGCCCCTCCACTTTACATCCCTGTATCGCGGCTGGAGTGGTCCCATGGCAAGATGGTGTCTAGTATTTATCCCCTCCATCTTGAGTTTCAGATGATTCTGTCAGGGTGGAGGTTTGCCTCCCTAAATGCAGCACTAAGCGTTACAGATCCTTCTTTGCCCCATCTGCGATCGCTTATCTTAGCCAGCAGTGACCACTAATCGTCCATGATTTACCCCTGACAGTGTGTGATACTGGATTCTGTGTGTTATGTGTTGTTGTACTCATGACTACTGTCGGTGTCTCAAAGTGCCCCTCAGGGACGTTAAAGTTTTACCTTACCTTACCATTGATATGTCTATTTGGTTACATCAACACTGTACAATCATTAACAAATTTCTCTGATTAGAAGAGTCAACAACAATATATGATTATTGTAATTATTAAACAATATTGTATCCAGTGGTGTAGTGGAGGCTATGTGCAGGTATACAGGGTATAACCATCTCTTTTTCTGGTCATTCATTTCCTGTAACTGCTTATCCTCTTGAGGGTCGCGGGGTTGCTGGAGCCTATCCCAGCTGACACTGGATGAGAGGCAGGGTTCACCCTGGACAGGTCACCAGACTATCACAGGGCTGACACATAGAGACAGACAACCATTCACACTCACATTCACACCTACGGACAATTTAGAGTCACCAGTTAACCTGCATGTCTTTGGACTGTGGGAGGAAGCTGGAGTAGAAGAAACACACTGACACGGGGAGAACATGCAAACTCCACACAGAAGGGCTCCCCATCCCGGGTTTGAACTAGAAACCCGCTCAATAAGGCGACAATACTAACCACTGTCATTTACAGCCACCTTTGTTTACAGTACACCTGCCAATCAGCCAAAAAGCCATTGGAATATAAAGGAGAGTGTACCCACTTCCTTCTCTAGAAACCTATCTAGCTAGTAGCACAGCCATCTAATCAATTACCTCTACACTACTGATTCTATCTATTGTAACCTCATAGTAACCTTAGAGTCATTAAAGAAGCTCTCCCTCTCATCTAAAGCAGAGCAGCGTGAAAAGGTCAGGCGCAGGGTAAAGATCACGGTATGCACAAAAAAGCACTATGTGTTGTTGAGCGAGCCTGAGGGTACTCACTGTGCTGCACTTGGTTGTGCACATGAAAACTGACAGATTTCAGGAAGTTACAGAAGCTGTTAGGTGCAGGCCAAACCAGCTACAGTAGTCCCAATTATATAAAGCCAACATAAAGAGGCGTTTAATTGTCTTGTGCAATGGTGAACTTGTTTTAAAAAACATCCCACGGGCGTGCCCCGGTAGTCGAATGCATAGTGCATGCCACATAAGCATGGTTAGATCCTAGCCTGTGTAGCATGACTCCTGCTCCCTGCCTTGCCTCTTCACTGCTGACTGTCCAATAAAGGTAACAACAACAACAACAAAAAAGCCCAAAAAATTATTATTAAATGAAAAGATCCCATGAAACTTTCAGAGCTTAAGGGCCGCACTAATGCAGGTCTTTCAGTCCCTTTTGAATTGAGTCGGTCTTTTGATTCACTCACCTTACAGTCAAAAATAATTCAGAAACCAAAATCACAGGACGGCTGCCAACTCCACTCCCTGGCAGCCTTCTCCTGGAGGCAGTTAGTGGGCTGGCAGATAACATCCTTTGAGGATCATCACATCCTCTCCACTATTTCTTCTAGACGCTTCCCCTAGGCCAAATACTTACAACTGCAACAACTGAAAATGTATTTTTTTTAATCATTTATACCCGCTGCATTCACACATTTCAACAACTATAAGTGAAGAACAACAGTGTTAGTTACAGCAAAGCAGCATTAACACACAAGCTCCTGACACTTCTGAAAGACTTTGCTGCATATTATTTGTTACAGTAGGCTTGCTGTACCGATTTTGCATTATTTGTCCACTGGCTATAAGCTGAGGTTTTAGATGTCAGTGAAATAAATGTCGACAGTGTGCAAACGAGATTCTTGATGAAAAAAAGACAACTCGTTCTCATTTTTACAGGCACGTCTGCACTTTGAGTTTGGAGTCAACATGGCATGTGCTGCAGGAAAACAAACACTGTTGGTCTGTATACCATACAAATGATCATTTAAAGCTGATGCGGGGAAGCGTTGTGTAGGAGTGGATTTGTGGGAAAAAATGTAAACAATTGCAGCTCCTTTGTTGTGAAGAAGCTTTTGAGCCTCGCGTTCAAAGTCTCCCCAACAAAGGAAGTCCATACAAACATGCAGGCTGGAAGTTGAAACACAAAGGGCTGCGCAAACATTTACTTTATGATTACAGCAGTCACAATTACAGCCGTATGATTCTGCCCAGCTAGTGTTTTGATTCTCGTTAATAGGCCACAGCTACAACAGCTGTTTCATCACTCTTTTCAGCACAATTACAGACAGTCTTTAGTTAAATATAGATACATATTAGTAGGTAAATAACCCTTCCTAAGTCCTGCCCTTTTCACTCTGTGCTGAGTTGAGCAAGCTTAGAACACTGCAGTACTTCAGTCAGCTTTCCCTTTCCTGTTATACTTAGATACAGAGTGCTTCACCCTAGTTCCCTCATTGTAAAGCCGATGGGATTTTTCCATTGAGTTTTCGATGACTGCAGAAAACAAGCTCTGTTGCTAACATTTATTACAGTTACATGTTGTGTTCACCAAGACAGTCTTCAAAAATGAAGCACCACTTTTATGATCATTGAAGCCTGAGTACAGTCACCAGGGTGGCAGTAGCTCAGTCCATAGAGACTTTGGCTGGGAACCAGAGGGCCACCAGTTCAGGTCCCCATCTGGTAGCTGGGAGTGCACCAGTTTGCACTGAACCTTCCAACTGCTCGGGGCGCCTGTCCACGGGCAGCCACCTCACTCTGACAACTTTGTAAAGTGTGTATAGGTCCTGTTTGTACATGTGTGTATATTTCGGGCCTGTTTGTGCATGACAACAGAGTTAAAAAATGTAATTTCACTTGGGGTTTAATAAAGTATATCTTCGTCTTCTTCTTCAGAAGTAAAAAGCTAACGCTAACGCTAAATGAACTACACAGTGGTTGCATGACGTAACATTTGCACCAGAGCGATGCTGTAAAGCTGTGTTTGGCGTGATGACATTCTGTAGTCTCATTAACCACTTGTTAGCAGCCGCCTTTTTCAAGACACATAAAGGCTTCAAAATTTAAGAGTATGGTCTTTAGTGATGTATTTTATGTAGTCAAACTAAATGGGAAAGTCTTTTAAACTTGTGTTAAACACAGACCTTCTTTCAGGCATCTTACAAAAAAACCTACTGACTTTGAGACGAGGGAACGGGGAGTGCAGAGATGTTATTTCTTGGAGTCACTCTACACTATGTGTTAGTTAGAAATGATGTAAAGAAAACCAAATTTGGTGGTTAAAAGATGAAGATGGTTCAAATTGTAAAACAACAAATAGGATGGTTACTAACATCTTTTAAGATGAAATGAATTATCGTGTAACAGAGAAGATCAGGGCTAACGTCCTTCTGTGCATTGCAATGCACACTGGGATGCAATGGTGCTAAAATAGGGCTCAAACATTGAGCAAAAGCATAGATTATTTTTTTAACCAACTACAAACTTGAGACAACGTTCAGTCGAGGTGTATTGTTGCAAGTAACAGACACACACAAGCTCATGACGCCATAACTAACCTTACGCTAACCAGTGCTAGAGCAACACTTCTATGGCTCGTAGTGCGAACACACGCCAGCCCGAAGTACCTTACGCTATTTTCTACAGTAGAGAGAGACTGTCAGCACATGTGAAGACATCAGAACAAAGTTCTTAAAAAACTGAATGTAAACTCCAAGATTTTGATTCACTCTCTGACCAGGATAAAATGCAAACATCTCCTTGGAGAAAACAGTGTCAGCACGATATGTCAGTGTATGTCACAGCCTAAGAGACAGCCGAGACAACAACATGGAGCTCAACTCCTCATGGATCACACTCTGCCTTTTAATTCACTCCTTCACTTAGTGAGTTTTTTTGTCGATGCCTGTGATTTTATATTAATATATTGCCGTTAACTGTTTCTGAATTTTCACTGTCATGACCTTGTGATTGTGCTTTGACAACAAATATGAAATGTGATGCCAATAAAGCTCATTGAACTGAGTGATACACACAGGGAACACACACATGGCAGTGCAGGAGCAATGTTGACTGACTCTGTTTCTCCCTTTTTCATTGAGACCACAAGCTTCAAATTAGGACATTTACACTGTGATCATATCCATATGTATTCTTCCACTGCATACAGGAGCCCTTACTGTTGGATTTGTGGAGCTCTATTGTCTGACAGGCAATATAAACAATCTAATAATCAATACAGCGCCCAGCTAAGCGGAACTGGCGTCACCATGCATCTTTTTGTCAAACTTGTCTGCAGCAGTACCCGAGGGGGCCGGGACTTCAGATCAGTCAGTTTTTGACAATTTTTTGTTAGCGCCAGTGAAAGTTATTATTTATTTTTTGTACAGCTCAAAGGCTGGATGCTTTTCCTTTGATAAAGGTGCCAGTTTTGCTTCAACTACAGGATGGCTGATGTTCAACCTGACTGGCTTCAATTTTCCTCTCATGTCAAATGGCAACTGTCTTTGTGTGTCTACCAGGGAAGCAGAGAAAGTGCTGCAACCGGCATCATACCTCCTGCTGCATCTTCATGCTGCCACACATGGAAACTTACATTTTGCAGGGGAGAAGCTCGCCTTGGAGGATTCAGTTCTTCACAAATGTTTTTGTACATTCAGTCGAGGTCAGATGTTCCCCACCTTTGCTGAATGCCGTCTGGGCAGAGCGCTGCTCTCCCCTGAGACTTCTTAGTGTGTGCCAAAACTGTTTTGAGGACTCTTTCTTTGGCTCCCTCCCACACCAGAGCTTTTGCTTCTTCGACCATAAAGGCAGCAGTTCTTAGGGCTGCGTGACACTCGTCCCATTTATAAACTTTAAAAAGTCCCTTATTTTAAATGCATAAGAAGACAGGCATGGTGCTACAGCTGAACTGCCTTCATCAAATCCTCAGGGAGAGAAAATCATTCAGCTACTGCAGAATAAGACACATAGGGCAATTCATGTAAAGTCATTTCTATAGTTATTCAACCCAATCAGCAACATTACCAACTACCTTAGCCATATTGTGTTGGCACTGAGGAGTGGACAGAAGGTCTAAAGTAACACTGCTACACCTTTATTTAATAATAGCCGAGATTAAAATGCTGGCATTGTATGTTTCTGCAAACCACAGGTAAGTTGCATTAGTACACTTCATACATGTTATATCAATGTTTCTAAATGACATAGTTCTGTTTACATGTATATGAGCTGACAATACGTGTTTTCTGGACAGAGTAGTTCCTGGGAGCTCCCGTGAGGACTGCAACCTTTCAAGGGCTTTTTTCTGTTTGCCATCACACCACCAATAGGAACACTGAAGCAATGTACTGTTAGCCCAACACATTCTCACTCCAACGTCGTCACATATTGACGTGCTTGGTCATGGACTTTCCACGTCCACATACGACGTGCAAGGTACCCTGGGTGCGTTGGTTGTTGTCGTTCTTACTGTTATATGCATTGTCTTCCTTCTAGATACACTTCCATTTTTGCAGGAAATTTAATATTTACAGACAGTCTCTTTCAAAATAAATGCACTACGTCAGTACAACACTGGAAACAACAAACACACGTGGTTAGGTTTAGGAAAAAAGAACAAGGTTTGGCTTTAGAATCTTAAGGCTCTCTCAGGTAAAAGTCTGTGTTTGTTGGACCCATCCACCACCGCTCCCACTGGCCCTACTTGGACTTTTGTTGTCTTAACTTTTGTCCTTGTTCTGCTGCGTTTCCCCCTGACGCTGCCGCGCACCGATAAACTATGACAGCAACCGGCTGTGTATCATGCTGATGTTAAAGGATGCCTTAGTCATTGGTTCCTGATGCCACAAGTCACTGTCCAAGCGTCAGATTCTGATGACTTCAGACTGGGCTCATATGCCAGCCTGCAGTCAGCACTGTCACTTTTGCTCTGATGTGTCAAAACAACGCTGCATTTCCACCATTACATATGTGCTTAGTATAGCTTGGACATCACTGTCAGCGCATTTGTCCGTGTTTTCTTTGATTTCTTTTCACTGTGAGCTGTTGTTTGTGTTTTGTGGTGCCTGCTGTTCACACTGTTTACAGGTTTTCATACATGGTGGTTGCTGATGCTGCATTAGCTGTGTTCTACAAAGCCATGTAAACTTACAATGCCTGGACCAGCCATTGTGCACTTGTGTGACACAGTGACAATGGCAGCTAAAATGGTCCCTCCAAACATTGTTGTAAGAACTACGATTGTTTCTAGTTCTTGCGGTGCGGAAACAACAATAAAATTAAAATTATGAAAATGCTCCTCTGATCCAAAAATGCCTTTTGTCATTAGGAGGTGGAGGAAATAGTTGATGGCATGAAAGCTAGATGAGACAGCTGCCAAGCTGCAGACCACGGTTTGAGACCTGCCGTGTTTTTTAACGACACACTGTGACATTTCCAGCTGTGGTTGTGGTGACAACAGCAGGTATTTTAAGCCAAAATATGATTTTAACCATAACCATGTGTTTTTTGTGACTAACCTTAACATCATATTAACCACAGAATTGTCACAACATAAAAATTAAAACTGAAATGTAAAGAAACGTAATGTTAAAACATATGTGCTGCAAAAACCTACAAGGATAACACATCCGTGGTTTGCAGCAATGTATAAAGTCTTAAGGCAGCTGTGAAACTGCGGCCACTCAGGGCAACAGAAAATGTTCAGTGGAGGAGATACCTGCACACCAGTGTAACTGGGCTAGAAAGCCACAAAAAGGTCCACAGCCTGAAATCAATGCAAAAATAGTCAGTTTATTAAAGACATCCGTGCACAATGTCTCAGTCAAGGACTGAATGTTTGCTGCTGTTTCTATTCACTCATCATTTTTTGCACTTAGAGTACTTTTTGTGCTTTTATGTCTTAAAAAATTGACTATTTTTGGATTGATCTCAGCCTGTGGACCTTTTCAGTTGCATTGCGTGCAGGTATCTGCTCTACCGTCCTCTCCAGAACTATATAAAGCCATCAGTTAATCTGGCAACCACCACCACAACACTCAACAGGCACACATGTCCTGTTTGATCTTGTTTTGTTTTGTGTTGCTGTACTTGCTGTCTGGCTCTGCCATCACACAGTGACTCGATCCTGTTAGACGCAACTCCAGACAGAAGGTGGGGAGGGTTTGGTTGGCGTGAACAGTGTAGATGTCTGTTACTGATGATCGGTTGTTTGCATGCGGGCACTGGGATGCGACGCATCACTGGGAGGAGCCAGACTGACCTGATTAATTTCTATCTAATGGGAAAACTGGTGTGCAAAGATTCTCTGAGGGACAATGCCTAAAATTAAAAAGGGGCATCTTTTCTGCAGGTCCAGGTTAAGGGCTCATTTTTCTCATAAAGTTATTTGACAGTAGCAATAAAACTAAGCAGAGAGATCAGCAGGGCACCTGGACTGGCTAGAGGGGCACTTCGGGGGGCACTTAGTCTGGATCAAGGGCTGTACACCGAGGTATTTGAATTGACCAAGGGCAGAAAGGGCAAAGATAAAGCATGGGAGTGTCCCATCAAGGCAATAACACATCATGATTAAATAAAAGCTTTATTAAACAAGCTCTCCAAAGGGCAGCCTCACTGGATCTGAATTTTAGCAAATGTAATTGTGTATAATTAGAAACTGTGTTAAAACAACAGTAACTCAGGCGTGTTTTCACAGCGTTGTGTACTGTATGAGCCTAACTCTGTTACATGACATTATTAACATAAAATCTGGGTCACTGTCAAAAATATGGGGCAATTAATTGGTTTGATTTTAGGTCTCTGAAAGCAGACCCACATCTGAAAAAAACAGGATGTATGTATTCCTCTGAGGCGACACCAAATAGAAGGAAAATAACCATAGTGGTTTGAGATGCGCCAGGCTGCTCTGGAGTCTTTGAAAAAACAATATAACAGTGCATTAAAAAAACAAAGAAGTTAAAGATAAATTAGTCACATGAGGTTCATTCTTTTGTCTTATCAGGGATTAAATCACAGAAATGTAATAACAAAAATACAGTTGATTATAGTATGATTGTACAGTGAATATGCTTATGTGATGTTTATTTTAACAACAAAGGTCTTAAAGGAGAAGTCCAGTATTTTGCACTTTGAGCCCCATTCCTGGTTGTTTATGATGAAATAGAGTGGTTAAGACCAAAATCTTGATGATTGCTCCTTCTCTGAGAATTTGAGAGAATTTGTCTTTCCCCTGCCTGGCTTAACAATGCTGTCTATGGCCATGTGTAAATCTGTCCTAAAACCACCTTAAACGTTGGTTTTCAAAGCCATGAAACTCACCCAGTGGTCAGTGGTGTTCGTTGATGTTCCCACATAAAAAGGTGAGGTGTTGCAACAGACTACGAGTCAGATCCAACCCTCGCTCATCCACACCTTCAATCTCTTGTCCAAATATGGTCACGTAACTTCAAACACCTAAGATGAGGACGGTCAAAATGCTAAACTCTGCAGTGCAGACACTTTGGAGCAATGCTGTGGGCAACATCCAATTACAAACTGGTGCTGCTACATATCATACTGCCTACTGCATGTAATTTAATTAAAAATTAAAATGTTAAAGTGTGATAACAGTAGTCATTAGCCATTGCCCAGTTGCATCTCAGTATTCTAGCTGGTGTGATTAAAAGTGCTGTTGGATCACCTGCTCTAAATATTCATAGGTAAATAGTTTTGAGATCAAATAACTACCCTATAATATAAATTTTGAGATATTTTTGTATCCATGTTCTGTGTTGTATGATTTGTGTACCCTGTAAGACCACAACATAAATCACCTGTTAAATAATAATAATAACTTTCCTTGTGGCTGCTGTGTGTAATTGTGTGGCCACAGCTCATCCAGTCTCACCAGCAGAATAACCGCTGCAACATTACCGCATGCAAATGAAGTGGAAGTTTTATTGCTAATTGCTAACTCTGTTTATGTTGATTATTTCCTCTCTCATTGAACTGATAACAGTTATCTTCTATTAGAAAAATAATAAGGGTTTGTGAGTTGTGGGGTGGTTTGGGGAGGGGCGAAGAGGAGGGAGATAGAATGCCGACTGTCTTGTGAATGCAAAGTCTGCACCAACTCTGAACGTCACACGTGGATATAAGTCTCGGGAGAGTTTATCGGCAGCTTATGTCACGCATGGACGGTAATATGAAAACAGCATAATTTGAAAAATGTCTGGGACAGGAGCACAGAGTGAACACAACAGGCTAATAGCTTACATTTAAAAGGAGAAGGCCTAAAACGACACCCTTTCAGACTTTAAAGCTTTATATAATGTTGGACTTTGGCTCATTCTACCTCCCAGTACAGACTATGTGTGAGCCAAGTCCTGCGTGTTCTTTAATGAAGAGAATAGGAGAAGATAATCGGTCTCAGTTAAGATATTTATTTAGCAGTGAAGGAATAAAGTTACAGAGCTCTGGGTCCGATCCTCCTTTCCCCGGCAGGCAACAAAAGCGATTTAGTTCACGAAGTCTGACCACCTGAGTCTCCCTGACCCCGTCTTTTAAGCGTAAGAAGCATCAAAGTGCACGGGTGTCTTCTCTTCTCTCATTGGTTGTTGAGCAGTTCCGTCTGCTCTGAATGTGGATGCCTCGTGTTAATCTGACTCAGTTTCAGTTCTCCAGCGTGGTCCTTCCTGTTTTTAATAGACAAGAGCATACACACTTCCCCTTGCCCTTTACACGACCATTAAACATCTTATCTTTACCCAGACAAGCACTTTCACATTTCCTTTAACCTTAGCATAACTTCTGCACATCTGGTTTCTGTACTGCAAATTCTATCCCTGTAACCTTAGCATAACTTATGCACATCTTGTTTCTGTACCACAAACACTATTCCTTTTACCATGTAAGGTTAAGGTTAAATGTCAAAGCCACATATGATTCTTCCACTTGTATTGTCCCGCTTCTGCAAAACAAGCAAAACTGAATCTTCACAACAATTCTCCATTATATATGACACACAATTTAATACAAAAAGCACCATTATTCCAATACATCACATGAAGATTACAGCACTTATATTAGGCGTAAAATACTTAATTTTGCATAAAACAAGAGAAAATCTGTGGCTTCCTTAAATGTTTTTGGTCCTGTAGTGTGTTTAAAGTGACACCCCACCCTAAATCTGTCTGATCTCACATACTCACCCTCCACAGACTTTAAAAGTGTCTGGTAAATATTTGCAGTCTCTTCCCTCACAGAGAACAGCAGATTGTGATCATCTGGAAACATATATTCAAATGGCGACAGTTTTATGGCAATAAAATGAAACTATGGAGCATAGTGGTGGTTCAGTGATCAGGACACAATAGTAATAAATTTGTTGCATGCGATACTTCTCTGTCTCTCTCACTGACTATGTTTACATGCACAAAATATTCTGTTTTTCGCCCTTATTATTACAAAAAAAAGCCAAATCCAAAAACCCAGTTCCTACTGAGCTGTTTGCATGAATGAATAAATAAACATTCCACCAATATTACCATTTACAGCCATGCATACTTTAATTAACGTTCCCTAACATGTCATTTATCACATCAAAATGTGGGAAAGTGGAACAGCTGAGGTGCCATGCCACTGTTCTGACGGCCCAAAATTGTCCCATTTGACAGAGAGCCCGTGCCTCTGAAAGACTGTTGTCCCAAAATTAAACACCCATTGCGCTGAAGTCCCATTTCTCCAAAAATACACACCACCTGCAGTTAGTTTCAGTTTTCCTCCTACAGTGTTTGAGCCATTTTCCCCCGTTAAAGGGATTTTTTGGGGGAGTTTTTCCCTATCCGCTGTGAGGACATGTCCAAAGGACAGAGGGATGTCGTATGCTGTAAAGCCCTCTGAGGCAAATTGTGATTTGTGATATTGGGTTTTATGAATAAAGCTGAATTGCGCTGAATTGAGTCCGGGTGGTTTTACTGACCCTTCGGGGCGTTTTCTGGCAGCATTTGAGCCACAGATCTCAAGTGTTTCTACCCACTCTTTGCTGCGTTTGAGCTACTGAATGCAGGAGTTTTCCACCAATGCTTCTCTGCTTTTCCAGTGACTTCTGTGCCACCAAACAAAGGTGTTTCTTTTGCTAACATCAACTGAGTGGTTTTTGTGCCTAAACCTAACCACACATACACCACAGTGTTGTTAACCAACTAACTTATTCGTGGTTTACAGACAAATACAATGCAAACCTTTTATTTAATTGTAATAACTGGGTTGTGTAAGTGCAGGGAGTGAGACAGGACCTCGGAGTAATGGGTTTTTTTTTCAGGATAACAGGCTTTCAGTCCAATGGGACCAATACAAAATGTATTTTTAACTGGTTGTTTTTTTTATCTTAGTGTGTTGTTTTAACCGAATTTGACTTTCTGTTTTATTTTTTTATTTATTTATTATTTATTATTATAATTTTATCATGATTCTAAAACAAATGTTTTGATTGTCTTTTATGTTCAGCACTTTGTGTTTTATTTTATGCATGAATTGCACCACATAAACAAAGATATTATTATTATTATTTTTTAAATTTTATTTATTTTATTTCATTTTATTTTTTACTATTATTATTATTATTATTTTATTTATTTTTACTATTTATTTATTTATTCATTCATTTATTTATTTTCAATAGCGGGGCTTTCAAACTTAGGCCATTACAACAACGGCCACTTCCCACAGCAGAAACCATTTGTATCATTTGGCATCTTTGCGTCAAAATTGCCCAGCAGTGGTTGATTTGTTTGACGGTGAAAAACGCAGCCCCCGTCTTTCATTCCTTCAACCACCTTCTTGAAAAGGTTGGCGTTCTGATATTTGCGCATACCAAAGACCTGTTCATATTCAAGTCTTTCATAATGTTTAAGAAGTAGCCGTGTTTCTCCTTCCAACCAGAAATGTGAGCTTTTCTTTTGGGCATGCATCTCTATCCCAGCCTTGCAAACTGCTGGTGAGTTAGTTTGTGTACAATGCATCCATGACAACGCACAGAGTCGACCGTAAACAGGAAAGAAGCCATGTGGTGCAAACTTAAACCTGAATTGAGACGCACTATCCAAATGTGCTGTATACCTGTCCAAAGAATGCTCCTGAAATCCATATCACACCAGCATATCCTACATGTCTTAATTGGAAAGCGCTACATTCAGAATAAGGTCTAATTCAGAATATCCAAACAGTACATGCTGTTCACATGAGCCATAACAAATCTGGAATATAGTGGAACATTAGCATACATGTAAACGTCGTCACTGCTTCCTGTCTGCATCTCTACTGAGACCAATGTAAAATGCTGACAATCAGTTTTAAATATGTCACTATATTCAGCACAGTAACTCCTCATATGACTCATGGAGCACAGCCCACCTCTCTGCTGTCTGTCCAAATTCTCACTTTATTTTAAACACTCAAAGATTCACAACACATGCTGATTACACTGTTTTTATCCACATGTGCAACAGTGACATCCTGCTGCAAATTATTTCTAAAGAAATCACCCAAATAAACTTGTCAAATGGGTTGTTTCTCTTCTGCCTGAGTGCGTGAAGGAAATTGGCCTCTGTGCATTACATTCACAGGGATTTCAATAGGAGCGTTGCAAACGTCTCTGTATTGTTTGAGCTACCGTGACAGAGTTTTCTATTGTTAACAAACAGTAAACACAGTACAAAGCGCCGCCGTACAGAGTGTTATCACCGCATGAAGGTGAAGGTTAAATTATGCCAGCTTTTCAGGCAGCCATTATGAGTGCTGGGAGTTCGGGACCGCGGCCAGGTGATGGCTAATCTATATCCTTTGACAGGTTGGAGAAAATAATAAGTTGTGATTGTGCCTGTGGTTTGTGGGCATCCAAGATTCTCGTGTGAGGAAGGACTGTTTATCGACACAAAGTCTATGGGAGAGCGGAAAATCTAGCACACCGTGCGGAGGTGCATCCTCGAGAACATTATTTTGAAATATTGAACGCTGTGGTTTTTGATTTTCTCATCACTACATAACGATTCAGTTCAGGTTAACAAACTATAAAAACAAATCAGAGACTGAAGCGTCTCCGGGCTCTTGTTGAGGCAAAGACTTGTTTCAAGTGCCCTCTCGTAATCATCTGCCTAAAGAAATAAACAGAAATCAAAATGCTTTTCCATACAGTACATTTGATTGTCTTGGCAAGACCTGTAATTACTTTCAGCTGTTGCTTTCTCACACACCCCAGGGGAGCACTATAGCTGCTTTCTCACTGTTTGTTGCAAGCCTGGTCACTACATGCCCGCTCTGGAGGAGTCAGGAAAAAAGGGCAAATCAGCACCTCAGCTGATGACTCAACAGGAGGGGACATGACGGCCTGATGAGACCCATTCCCTGCAAGAAGCACTCATTTACTGGGCCATCACAGAGACCTCGTACCCTCTAATACTTCCTCCACATTATCCCATACTAGCAGGAAAGCATTCATCTTTTTTCCCCCATCTTTGTTGTGGATTTTTGTGTGTCTGCTCCGCAACAAATGTGATGGTTGGTGATTGCAGACTTGAAAGGAAGGGACAGAGCTTTTGAGGCCACAAGTATTTTGAATAGAAAGCATGCCTGGAGTGTGTTGTGATTCATTCGAGGAAATCGCACTTTGCGCTAGAGCTCGGCAGATTGCTGTCCCGTTGATCCTCTTTGTCTGGTAATATGCATGGGCACTGGGACTAGAGGTGGAGCACAGGAACGGCCTGCTGAAAGGGCTTACTTCATATGCACAGAGGTCATTAAGAGCAGTGTGAGGGTACAGCTCAAACAGTGGCTTACGTTGTTCTTCAGCCACTGATAAGCTCTCCGCTTCTTTCCACTTTTATCTCCAACTTGAGGCCATTTCCTGTTGAGTTCAATGAGTGGATCGAGGCACAAATACTGCTATGGTGAGAATTATAATTTTCCCTGGGGCCAGCAGCATTATACATTTTTTTTTTTATTCCAGTGGGAGTTTTTTTTGCACGATAATGGGCATCTGGACTTTGGGTGTTTTTCTTTCCCAACAGGCTTTTTGTGTTTGCGACTGGAATAACTAGAAATATTCTACAGTTTATGGTCTCTCGAAAGAAGCAGATGTTTAGTGACGTGGCTCATGAGACACATCTGCAGTGATGGATTAAGTAAACACATCATTTACTTAAAGGTCCAGTGTGCAGCATTCAGGAGGATGTACTGGCAGAAATGGCATAAAATATGATAAGTGTGTTTTCTTCAGTGTATAATCACTTGTAAATAAGAATTGTTATGTTTTCCTTGCCTTAAAATGAGCCTTTTATATTTACATAGAGAGCAGGTTCTCATCAGCAAAAATTGGCATGTTGCACCGGCATATTTATACAGTGGCACAGAATGGAAAAACTAATCATTGGCTTTAGATTAATGTGACCAGTCATGTTTTTGCATCAGTCACCATTAGTTAGCCCCTCTGCAAAGACAGAGTCAGAAAAACACAGATTTTTTAATGTGAAACTGCTTCATTCAGTGTTTTTACTGGATTAAATCTCCAGGTCTGTTTGTTTTGGAGAGGAAGAGACCTCTGTGGATGATTCACCTCCCAATAAAAACCTCCCAAACATCTGGATCCAAAGTTATCAGACAAAAAAGGTGAGCACACGTTAGCAGGAGCTGGGCTAATGGCCTGCCTGCAACGCACCTGATAGTGTCAGAGAAACACTGACTTGTAATGTGAAACTGCTTAATTCAGTGTTTTTACTGGTTTAAATCACCTGGCGTCCCATTTATAAAACGATGGGTAGAATGCATACTAAAAAGGTACATACTGGGGCACCCATTAGCTCACCTGGTAGAGCTAGCACCCTGTGTACAAAGGCTTTGTCCTTGCCGCAGCTGCCAGGGGTTTGATTCCAACCTACAGCTCTTTGCTGTTTGTCGTCCCCCCCTCTGTTTCCCCCTTTAACACTTACAACTGTCTTTTCGATTAAAGGCAAAAAAGCCCCCAAAAAATCTTTTAAAAAAGCCAGAAATGGCTAGCACCAAAAAATATTCGACAATTTCTACAATCAAGCTTCCATCTCACCATCTGCGTCGCCAATTTCCCATCTTCAAAATGTTCGTAAGCACGGGTCAAAGTTTCTCCCATAAAGTCTGTTTTAAAACTTCATAATTTTTGCGTGGGAGGTGGCGTACGCCTCTTTGAGGCCTCGTTTTGTGCGTACTTAATTTTTATAAATATAAAGACCCCGTGTGTTTGTGTGTTTATTTTGAGGAGAAGGGGAACTCTGCATATAATTAGGCTCCGGGTAAAAGCCTTCTGAACAATGAGCAAGAAAAGAATCTTAACCGAGAGATGCCAGAGATGGTAGATGCCACTAAGTCTCATAAACCCTACTCTCTGCTCCGTAAAACCTGCATTAGTCTATTGTTTCAGCCACATTGTCATATTCACACTTCAAAAATTAATATGTTGAACGTATAAGAAAGCGCTTGCCTGTTTACACATCCAGCAGTTATGGAGCAACTTCATCGTGTATTTGAAGTTGGGTATTTATCCACCCGAATGTAACACCAATATTCACTCTCCTTTCAGCTCTGTTTCTAGCCTCCACCAACTCCCTGCAGGAAATATCTGACTCCTCAGCTGTTAAATGCTGCACTATTGTCATGGCTGGTGGCAGGGCAACTGGGGTCGAACCCACAAGCAGACAGCCAGGCAGGCTGATTCAGTCCAGGGATTTATTGCCAAAGTGAGGGTATATGCTCGCAGGCAGGCGAGCAGGTACAAGACTCGTGAAGGAGACAAGGGTCAAAGCAAATCCAAAGGGGCAAGCAGGAAATCCAACATCCAAAACATCAAACAGAGGCTCAAAACAGGTGGGTAAGAACTTCAGATTCCAGGTTTTAGGCAGCAGATAATAGGATAAAGACGACAGAGACCAGAAAGCAGTGGTACAACACGTAGCAACTTTAACACACTGGCACTGAAAGAGTAAAAATAGGCTGGTTATATACTGCAGGGCTGACGAGGGAAAGTGGAAACAGGTGAGCAGCTGGGTGGGAAGATCAGGTGGCTCGAGCAGGAGCAAAAGTCTGAGGGCATCTGGAGGTCAGGTAGAGAATGGCAATGAGCGGGTTTGAGGAAGTGGAGATGTGGCTGGAGGGAGACACAGAGAGGCAGAATGCTCCGCTGCACCAGATAATCACTAACTTTGAATTTCTGTCGTTTGGTGCTAAGCAGAGCAGTGTGTTGTGGGTTTATCAGCGTTTTCCCCCCAAAACAGCTGCCTGGTGCATCTGGAACGGATGCTGATGAGAGCAGTGAAAGTGAAAACTGTAAAGTTGCCAGTTGTTAAACCAAAACAATAAGTAAAAAGATGCTAAAATGCTCTGTAGAGCTGAGGAGCGCTACAGAGCTGGATGACAATTCTTTGTGGGTTCACAAGCAAACAACTTTCACATAACATGTAGTCATCTGATTCATTACAACTATAAAAATATTGATTGGAGCTGTCAGGAATCAGCTCAGGATGGACCAAAATGCAGCACAGGAGGCAGGTTTAAGGTTTAACAAAAGGCAAGCTTTAATACAGCTGATACAAAACATCCAGAGCAGGCAGGAAACTGAAAGTCCAAATGAAAGAAGATCCAAAACCAAACTGAAAACCAACCTGGATAATACAATGACCTTGGGTAAAAAAATCAAACAGAACACAAGACACCAGGAAGGAAACATAACAGGGAATGACACCAAGAACACGAGGATGAACACAGGAACGAACGCAGATGAACTGACAGGGAACAAAAGAAACACACAGGCGTATATATACACAGAAAACTAATCGGAAGAACGAGACACAGCTGGAGTAGGTGGACATGGGCTAACAACACATTCTCACTCTGACCTCGCCACATATTGACGTTTGGTCATGGACTTTCCATGGCCACTTACGACGTGCAAGGTACCCTGGGTGCATTGGTTGTTGACGCTCTGGGCCTGTTACTGTACATTGTCTTCTTTCAAGATACACTTCTGTTTTCACAGAAATTTACTTTTTACATACAGTCTCTTTCAAAATAAACGGACTTCAACAGCAAACACACACGGTCAGGTTTAGGCAACAACAGCACGTGGTTAGGTTTAGAAAAAAGAACAAGGTTTGGCTTTAGAATCTTACAGGTTGCGAACATCGCTCTCTCCAGGGAAAGTCAATGTTGTTGGACCCATCCACCACTTGGACTTTTGCTGCCTTAGCTTTCATCCTTGCCACCGCACACAGTCAAACTTTAATAACAACGGGCCACGCATCATGCCTGACGTTAAAGGAGGCCTTTTTTCATTGGTTTTTGACACTGCAAGTCACTGTCCAAGCGCCGGACTTTCACAACTTTGGAGTGAGACCCTGCTTGGGCAAAAGGAGGAGAATGAGGATTGGCTAACAACAAAGGTGTGGAGGGGAACACCTGAGTGGAGCAAACAAGACTAATACAGAACAGGTGTGAAGGGGAAGACTCTGGGAACAGGGAAGGACTAACGAGACAGGTGTGATAGAAACAGGTGGGAAAACAGACAAAGACAGGAAGTAAAACCAGACATGACACATGAGGAGAGAATCTACAGAATAAAACAGGAAGCACATTAAACATGACTGAACAACAAAACAAGGAAGAACACATACAGAAAAGCCCAAAACGAGACTCCAGAAGATGACATAATATGAACAAAAACCCAAGTAAAAGTCTTGCTTTCAAAAATTTGAATTTGTCAGATGAATGGAGGAGAGTAAGGAGCACAAGATTTCCCCAAATCTAGTGATGTAAAAGTATAAAGTAGCTCAAAATGGAAATACTTAAGTACAATTACCTAAAAGTTGCCTCGCCCACAAAATGATCATCTGTGTACAGTTACTCATCTTACCTTGAATTCATAGAGAGAACATTGTTTCTCTCGCATGCCTCCACATTGAACACAGAATCCAAAAAAGGCGAACATTCTTCAGGAATTTGAAGTCATGAAGTCTGTTTCCTTTAATTCATAATTATAATAGTCGCCTTTCTTGGATTCTTCATTCACTGTGGAGCCATGAGAAAAAGACAAAGCTTTCTTCACCAACTCAAGGTAAAACGCTGAGTAATTGACATACAAATGGTGTGTACAGTATCTGAGTGAAGTATTCCTTTAAGTAAACGCACTTTATTACTGGCTCCCGCTGCCTACAGCCCTGAATCAGGGCCTTGATGTTACATAAAGTTGTCTGCTTGAAGCTGAATCTGACCAGTACGTGTGACGGTGACAGGAGACAGCAGGGGTCCTATGCTCTCGCCCTTGCTCCCTGCCACCAACTCTACAGATTGGAGGGGGCGAGCGAGTCCTGTTGCTAGGATACGGAGCATGGCTCTTAAAAGGGAGCAAGAAGAAAACAGTGAAGCGAATGATTCTACCCCACAAACAAACCTGGCTTTTCAGGCATTGCAAATATGTCACTGATCAATGACACCCTCCACTCTGAAATGTGTATCATCAGTGCCGCTGGTGGCGACCGCATTACCGGGTTCAGCAAATGATCCATAGAAATTAAGGAATTAATTTATAATTCAAAAGGCATCAGTGATATTGACACATAGGGCCTATCAGAGGCACAACCATTAATTCTCCATTTTGTATTCTTTCATTGAATGCATTAAAAAAGCATTAAAGCTTTGTCTCGGCGCATCAAGCAACACCCTTTGCGCTGCAGCCAGGTGGTTGAAGTTCAAGGCACTTTGTTAAAGTGACTTTTTCTTCCCATCAATCAACAGCACTACTGACCCTAAAACCCCACGCCGTAATTGCCTTCAGGATTAAAATGGATCGGAGCCTCTGCTAAAATCCCGCATGCATTTTCCATTAGTTTTCACAAGCAGGAAGTCTGCAGATGCAGGCTGAAAGTGGGGATGCAAGGAAAATCTTGGATTAGTCTTTTTCTTTTTTTTTAATTTTTTTATGAATATTCAAAATACTTCTCAGGGGGTGTAAATAAAGCAGTACATGCTGCTATAAGCTGTAAACCATGCAGAGCATATAGTGCAGCTTTTTGCCTAGGCAGAAAAACATGGCGGTCAAAACCCTTTGTAATTCTTCACATGTAATATCATAATACGCCTCGACTAGGAGATATGATCGTTTCAGGCTTTGTGTTGTCTCCAGCAGGCGATAGATGTAATTATATAAAACATTAGATTACATAACATTAGATTAGAGCTTGGTCCCTATTATGCATACAGAGAAGGTCAAATGACTCACTAGATTGTCTGTAATGTGATTACAGTTGAGTCAATGGAGAATAAGAATCCATGAAAGAAAAATTATGTTATCAAACGCATGTCACAGAAGCAGTGAGTTGTCACTATGTGCGCTGTGAAAGCCAGTTTAAGATGTAAAAACAAGCAGCATCAAAAGGCAGCGGCATTTGCATATTTATGATACAAAGAAACCCAAAGAATACACTTCACACTGTAATTGGGGCTGAGCTTATTTGGCCATAAATAGAACACGCAAATTACATGCAGCAACTACACATGTTCCACCCTTACATTAATGAATGTTTACTCCCCTCCCACCGCCACATGCATTGTGTATTTATTTCTCTCACACGCGGTGTAAAAGCAAGCCCTCGTGCAGCGCTAGGGAGACAATGCAACCTGCTCCCATTAGGAGACAATGATGTGCTGAGCTGTGTTCTCCTTTCAGTGAAGCTGCAGTTAACCTTGTGTGTGCGTGCTCATTACAGACAGGCTTTAGCATATGCCCTCAATCTATAGTTTACTGTGTATGGATCTGAAAGAAAGCAGCAATGTGCCTCTTTTTACCCTGTCCATCTATTACTCCGCACTGTCCTCTTATTCTGGCTATTACCATCTCTTTGACTTGTCCTCTAGGTCTATCCCCTCTTTTCTTGACATCTCCATCAGCCACGCAGGATCGATAGATGTATGGGACCGGGAGGCACCGCGTTTCTACTGAGACAACAGCAAAGTGCATTCAAAAACTGCTTGTTAGTCAAATGTTCCACTCTGCTGCCCTTTCCAGCTGATTCAGTCTTGTTTTCGTGTCTCCCTCTCCGTCTTTCTCTTCCGTCTTGCATTAATTTCGGCATGCTGAATCAATGTTCCTTTATTTCGGAGAAAAGGAGGGGGAAAAAATCTCTAATGTATCATATCAGTGCGTGGCAGACTATCTTAGCTCCACAAAGGGATATCTTGATTTCAATACTTGCAGCGGAGTTGTGACTGAGAGTTCCTTTCCAAATATTTGTTAAAGAAATCAAATGATCACTTACAATGGAGAGAGGCTTTCAAATGCACTGCCCTTTGTAGGAAAGCATTTGCTTTAATCCCTCTTACTGAGAAGAGAAGATGATTGATGTGGGTGTTGTGTCCAGCCAATCCTCGCTGGGCCACTGAAGTCATATCTGTAAAAGCCGCTTGATGAATAACGTTTATGTAAAGTCTGTCTGCTGGGCTGAAAACTGCCTGGTTTAGTGACCTGAGCATGCATCAGACTCTGCACACGCCGCAGCTCGTATCTTCCCCCCTAGTCTGACAGGAAACATGAAAATACATTTTCTGCCTGTAATCACATAGCTGGGTCTGATTGCACTGTGCTGTTGTGGTGTGTTTTTGTCTTTGTTTGTGCCTGCTGGATGGGTGTGGTAAGGTGAAAGGAACAAGCTGGGAAAAAAAGCTATTTGATCCCACTGTCAGTTAGCTCCGTGCATATTGCTCCTGTGGGAAACAACTGAAACAATTTGTTTTTGTGTTATTGAGCGGCGGCTGTAATGCCTCCATTTCTCTGCTCGTTTGACACTGAAATTTGTGTGTGGCGATTCAACGGCGGATTGCTGATCCAAGTTGTTTTCATCCATAAAGCAACATGCAGCACATTGTGAACCCTTAAAGGTTTCATAATCAGCACTGTTTCGTACCACTGTTGACACTAACCCAGATTAGACCGCCACTGATTCGCAGGTGGACTCCTGGGAGATTTCTAAGACAGATATATTGGTGTGTGATTGATGTATTTATAGGCAGCAGTGTGGATCTTGGCAGTGGGTGATTTGTAAATTTTTAACAGGGGGGACGGATGGACAGTCCTCCCCCATGTCTAATGTCTAACTTGGTTATGATTCATCGCCATATAAAATATTTTACTCTCTGTGCCCTCAGTTGGGATTTGAGTGGGTGTGTTTGCTTAAAAGATGCTTCGGTGCTGTGCCTCATAGTGGCGCTTCACATTGCCACTTTTAATAATCGTCACAGGCTCAAAACACATGATGAGACATACTGGTTTTGAGCTGCTCGTGGGAGAGCTGGACATGTAAGAGTCTGTCCATTCTTGATTAAAAGCTGTGTTTTGGCTGTCTATTATTCTCTCTTTAGAACACGCCATGTGAAATTACTTTTGTCTGACTCACTTATTTCTCCAACTGTTGTCTCTTGTCGTGTCTCTCTGGTGTGTCTCACTCACTCGAGACACGAAGCTTAACATAATGCATAGATTTGATTGGCTCAGTGGCATAGCATGAGATGATATCAAGGTCCAGTGCGTAGGATTTATGGGCATCTGTCGATGTTTTCATTAGTTGAAAAAACAATTGTTGTGTTTTCATTGCCTTAGAATGAGCCATCTACAGAATATGTCATCGCTGTTGTCTCATCAAATGTGTCGTCAGATCAAACACTGGCTCTAGATAGGGCCATTTGCCTTTTCACCCTTTCATCCATAGTCCTCCTACACACTTGGCACACAGGGGAATTCTCAGTCCCTCAACGTCATTGCTAGATGCCACTAAATCCTACACACTGGACCTATAACTCCACTGCTTTGTGAGTTTTAGGTCACTAAACTAGTGCTATAAAATGTTGTGCAGGTTAAAATAGAAACACTCTGTCAAAACTGAATAATTCTCAGGAGTATATTAGTTATGGGTCTAGGTCTGGATAGGACAGTGTCTGGGTCCCGACCTCGGGGACAGAGAGGGATGGCATGAAATTTTGTGAAGACATTCATGGCCCCAGGCAGCATGGTGGTGTCGCCTCACAGCAAGAGGGTTACTGGTTCGATCCCTGGAAGCCTTTCTGTGTGGAGTTCGCATGTCCTCCCCATGTCAGCGTGGGTATTCTCTGGGTGCTCCAGCTTCCTCCCACAGTCCAAAGACATGCAGGTTAACTGGTGACTCTAAATTGTCCGTAGGTGTGAATGTGAGTGTGAATGGTTGTCTGTCTCTATGTGTCAGCCCTGTGATAGTCTGGTGACCTGTCCAGGGTGAACCCTGCCTCTCGCCCAGTGTCAGCTGGGATAGGCTATTCACTTCCTGTGAGATTGTAAAGCCAAACCATGTTCTTTTTTCCTAAACCCAACCACATGGGAGTGTTGGCAAAACGTAACCACATGCGTTTGTTGTTGGAGTAAAAAAAGAAAACATCAGTTTGCATGGTTGTACCAATGTAGTATAGACTGTATGCAAACAGTACATTTCCTGTGAATACATAAATGTACTTTGACAACAGACAAAGCATGTAACCAGAACATCACGTCAACCATGCAGTCTGAGTACCTTGTACATCATATGTGGATTTGGAAAGTCCACAACCAAACGTTGATATGTGACGAGGTCAGAGTGAGAATGTGCTGCATAAGCCCCAGTATGGTTCTTTAGAGGTCCTCTTTTGATTTGTCAGCATAGTTTAGTTTACTGGTGAAAGAATAAAAACAGTACATTAAGATATATACACAGTGCATTTCCAGAGGAGAACACATTAAAGCAGTGGCTCTCTGTTTTTGTTCCCATATGCACGGAAATATTACAGGTCTGAAAGGGTAATGCATTTGTTTTTTCAGTAAGCCTTTAGGACAGGATTTAGAAACTGGTAAGAAATTATTAATGAATATTTATATTTTAGGCGGCACGGTGGTACCTCACAACAAGAGAGTTCCTGAGATCCTGGGAGTTTGCATGCTCTCCCCGTGTCAGCGTGGGTTTTCTCTGGGTGCTCCAGCTTCCTCCCACAGTCCAAAGACATTCAGGTTAACTGGTGACTCTAAATTGTCCGTAGGTGTGAATGTGAGTGTGAATGGTTGTCTGTCTCTATGTGTCAGCCCTGTGATAGTCTGGTGACCTGTCCAGGGTGTACCCTGCCTCTCGCCCAATGTCAGCTGGGATAGGCCCCAGCCCCCTGCAACCCCTGACATGATAAGTGGTGAAGGAAAATGAACAAATTAATTCATATTTTAAGTACAGTTGTCATTCAGAAGCATAAGGACACATCCATGGTATCACCTGGCGTCATTCATGGGCCTCAAGCTTCAAATACATAAAATCAGCACCTGTAATAGTTCTATACAGCACTATTTGACATAGTTTGTGCATAGAACCTTAAAAATGGGCGCCACATAGCACCAAACAGGTAAATATCGGTAAAAAAAAAATTAAAAAGTGAGCCAAAGAACCACTTTTGGGTCCTGTTTAGCACCATTTCTGCTGAGAGTGCATAAAAAAGCTTTGGTTGTCACACAAGAAAGGATGGAGCCCTCATATTACATAGGCACTTATATATCATATATAAATGTTCCCTCACAAATCAAAACATACTGTAAATAGATAGAATGCATGAGTGAGAGAAACGCAGACAAACATCTTGAGGTTGAATGCCAGTTGTCCAGGCCATTAGCCGCACAGGACCTTGGGATATAATCAAAAGCTCCAGACAGAATCTAGACCTTGTGGTGAGACTGTTATTAGTAACGTCATGTGTTTCCGTCCACAGTGTCCCATCACTAAGCAACTGAACAGCACAGATGAAGTCTTTAGTATACAGTCTTTCATTGTTGACTTGTCTCATAGAGTGTGTGAATGTCCCAATCAACCACCTGTAAATGTCCCCAGAGAGACTCAAAGTAATGGCTTTCCTTTCACATTCTGTACAAATGGCAACAAAAACAATGGCCGTGCTCACACCAGTCAATATATCATACAATGACACGCAGGCCTACTGTATAGGACAGTGCACCTATTAGCGTGTACCTAATGTGTCTAATCTATCATGGTGGACGTTCGATCGTTTCCTCTGCTGCTGGAGACAAAGCATCACCTTAGTTAGCCATCTTTTTCTCACCCTTCTTTTTTCTGCGTTCACTTGGACAGGAGCATGTCTCTCTTTAGTCATATTTGAAGACAGTGGAGTTAATGTGGCAGGTGCCAGTGCCTGCTTTCCTAGAAAACATAAAGGCAGGCGGCCAGGCGGGCCACAGTGATTTAATTGGAATAATGTATGAAATGAGTCAGAGTCGCAGGCAGGGAGTGTTAACTCTCAGCTGTGCCAGCTTCGACAGAGATCAATGCACCTAACCTCAATTCAAGAAAACATTCTTTAATGGATCCCCCCGGGATCTGCGCAGAGCCTCTTCCCTTCTCCTCACTTATTTATTTATTTTAATCTTTTTTTTTTTTTTTTGCTTTTCGACTGTGGCACACACTTTTTAATTATCCGCCTGAGGATTACCAGGCCAGTGGGAGAGGATGATTTTTTATCCTGTCACACCAAACACTACTGTTTTACCAGGTTTCTTTCATTCAGGGCTGCATACTCTCCTCTTCCTCATGCATGCATGTATGTATACTCATGAGTGTGTCACCTGACAGCGTGTTGTGGTTACACTTTGATCCCTTGTTGTCTTTATCTTGCCATCAGGCTTTAGCCTAAAAGTAGCTGGGATATAATAAGCCTTTTTTCCCCCTCAGAAGATATGGTCAGATTGTAAAGCAATGCAGTTTATTCTTGTGTGTGTCTTTAACCTAATATTTGGAGCATGGTGATTTCTTATCTCGGGTTTCATCGTCACCACCATTCTCTTGCTTTAATGTCCATTTTCCCCTCTAACAATCACACACTAGTGAGAAGCTGAAACAAAATCAGACAAAAAAAAGACCATTACAATGTTTTCATCTTCCCACAATACAACCTTTTATTGAGCTTTCACAGCCGTCATTTGCTTCACACAGCTGCAGCAGCTCTTTCTCGGAAAAGAAAATGCTATTATGTGTATTCTGTTGGGTTAGTGTTTTTCTCCTGAACTGAGCTCACAGGTATTTTCGGTGTCTCCAAGTTGTTGGGTGCACTGAAAGGCACTTAGGATAAGGATCATCGGAAAACAACACGAGCTGAGTGACAAAATATTTGCAGTTGTGACACAATCTGATGTTCTGCTCAGAGAGAAACAAATTTGAGTGTTATTAATTATTCATTAGAGTGATTTACTCCCCAGTCAGACAAGGATCCCAAAGAATGCCTGGATGTGGAAAAGCTTCACGACGCACTCGCTGATTGTTTTGTTTTTCTTTCTTACCATCAACATGCTTAAAATGAAAAGCCACGAGCGACTGTCCGTTCAGGAGCTGGCGTGTCTCCTTCATGCCGTCTTTCATTACCAAAGACATCGCAATGCTTTTAGGAGAGAAAAATAATTACAACATTTTTGACATTTGCTACAATTAGGTGCCTGTGGCTGTCAGAGACTGAATGAAACTACATAATACTCTGACAGGTTTTGTACATTTCTTTGCAGGCGTGCATACATTATGGTATTGTGTTCGATCCAACCTATTTGTAGCATGAGGCTGTAGCATGACGATTAATATAATCTGACACAAAAATTTTAATGAAGTACGTTCAGTTAAATGTTGGATGTTTCCATTTCATATGTAACATTGAGACATGACAGATGTTGAACGCACTTCCTTCCTCGTAGAAAAACAAAGACAAAAATTTTGAAAACTGCATTGTTTACATTCATATTTGCTCACTAGCAGTGTTTTCCTTCTTCCCTGTACTGTGTGAGGTAGCTCTAATAAAGACTTGGACACAATCTTTGTCAGACTTTTTGAGGCATGTCAGATGGAGCGGTGAATATCTGGTGAATCGCAGCGCTGTGATGTAAATAGCAAGAAAAACGAAAAGAAGATCTAGCATCTCTCTGTGCTGCTCTCTAGGGCTGAACACAACTCAGAATTATGTCAGCTGAGTCAGATTTGGCCGTTCAATACAAATATATAACTTTTCATTCCTTTCTTTTCATACAGTATAGAATTTAAGAGTTTGAACAGGGTTCAGTGTTCATGCTATATTGCCCTCCAAGCTACTGCATGCTAACCACGCTAACAATGGACATATCTGCTAACATCTGATATCAATAAAAGCCAGACACTGTATCAGTGACAGGCCCCAGTGCACACTATTATGAAGGGCCCTAGTGCTACTGTATATTTTATAGGACCGTCACATGATCACATACGGACCTGACCTTGGACAACATCAACATACATTACCAGTCATCACTGTGAATCTATTTGTGACAAAAATACCAACTAAAATAAGAAATAATTCAGTAAACTGATTTTTTAAAATTGTTTATTCATAGTTTACGGAAAATGAAAATATAATTTTGTCACAGATTGCCACTGACAATTTCACAAAAAAAAAAGGAACATTGATGGGTTTGCCAGATAACAGCATTTGTATTTTAACACAGAGTAAGTTGCCAACCACCGCCAGCATTTCTGATTATATTCACTAATCTTTGAAGACCCACAGAATCATTTCATATACATGAAACTATAGAAGAGACGTTCTGTTTTTAAACTTATCCTATAATTATCTTATTCCATTTCTTTTTTATCAACCCTTGAATTTGTGCATTTCCATAAAACAAATAAAAAAAATGTCAATGACGGTCATTTTCAAGAACAAAATTAATTTCACATTTACATTTTTATTTTTTCTCTCATTTCCTTATGTCAATTTGAATTGCATGAATGAAAATACTAATCATAAAAATGAAAATAAATAGCATCACTTTCAGTGTCAATACTGTTGTCTCCCTCCCTCCCTTGTCTGTGTATCACTGTCACCGTCATGGAGATCCCGTTTCGTCCGACCAAACTGCTTGCTTCTTCATCCAAATGGGATTAAGAATATTGATCAAAACAGGAATAGTCAGACTCTGACTCGGTTTGTGCAGCTGTAAACTTTTCTGTCTGCATTTTTGTGCAGTTTACAAGCTGCTACTTTTCTGTAAACAACATCTTCTTCTGGTTTCAAGCTGATCTTTTTTTTTGTTTGTTTTCGGACACAGCAGTGCTGTTCTACTTCATGAGATGTGTAACAGCACCCCCAATCTTATAACAGTCAAAACATGGATTGCCAGAATATGTTACGGAAGTTACGGAAAGTCTCGACAGTTCCGGGGATAGTGTTAACATGTGTTCTTCTTTGAACACAGGCGTATTTCTGAGGTGGCAAGTTGAATCACTCGTAAGGGCCTGTTCTCTGCTCTCCGGAGCCCATGGGCCCCTGTGCAACCACACTGCCTACACTGTTTTTATTCACGCCCCTTGACCGCTTCATATTAAGTTGCCATGAGCTGTAAATTCAGCATCTCTAAGCAGAAGGCAGAAGATAATATTATGTTGGAGCCTGACCGGGCAAAGGCCTCTTTACTCCAGGCAGCTGCCTCCCTCTCACTCACACTCAGCCTGGGTCTGGGTCTGCAGCTGTCTGAACCAGAGCGCAGCATGAGAAAGAGGAGTGCTCACTCTGCAGGTAAATCTGGGAATGGAAATGTCATACACAGACATACACTAACTGACAAAAAAAAGACTGCTGGACTTGAAGACCCTCAGTCAATAGAGGGATCCTCGACTTGTGTTTTAAATCTTTGACTTTCAGGGGTTTCGAAAATGTAACCGATAAACAAGCTTTGATGACAATTCTGGCATCAAAGAAGGAGGTGCCATGTGGCCAAGAAAAAAAAGCGCAACATTAAAAGCTGATTTTGCAGAGTGTGTTTGCCACTATATCCTGCATTATTTTATGATGAATTGCGATTGATTGGTTCATCAACGGGTGCTGTTGTAGCAGTCACGTTGTTGACATTTGGTCCTAAATTTTAATGCAGTCCATCTTTGCTGAAGCTCTAAATGAGCAGCTTAGGTGTTTGCCTGCATGACTCATAAACAAAATTGGGACCTGTCCATTAAAACATTGCTCCATAGCTTCACTGGTGGTTAAAAAACTCCTCAGTGTATCGTTAATTGGAATCAGTTTCTCAGCGGTGTTTTGGATGACTGCCTGCAGTTGGTTGTGCAGCAGAATTTACTCAGAGAGATAACTATGACATTATTGCCGCAGCATCACCATCTTCATTTGCGGTTGTCCTGATTGGCTGTCAGGTGAGAAGGTGCGGGCTTGTTTTTTTCAGTCGACTCAGTGGCTGCTTGTTGAAGTGACAGTGTGTCCAGCCTTTCGTGAAGAACATGTGTTTGTGACAGTGAAGGTGTTCCCTTCACTCTCAGAGGAAAGTTTGTTTGCGGAGCTGTTTTGGTGGGTGCAGCGGGACCAGCAGCGTGTCCAGGCGAGAAACTGAAGGCAAAGTTTGGACAGACTCTTTCACAGCCTGACAGGTGAACACCGCAAGAATACATTAAACGAGATATATGAACATCATGTTTCACATCCTTGAATTTGTCTGCTTGGTAACTGTGACATCACCATCATTTACTGTTGTAAACATCGTCGCGTTACTGCAGTTTCACTCTGAGTCACAACGCTCGGCTCACATTTATTGTGGGTGCACATGGTAAATCGATAAATATATAAATAAATAGCCAACATGATGTGATGCTTTCAATGTATTCATGCACCAGTGTACAGCTGGTGTACATCCTGACAGAGGGGCTGTGAGTAACAGATGTGACAAAGCCTTTCCTCGCTCTTCCTCTATGCATGGATCTCTTCCTGTCACTCCAGTCCCACATCATCCACTGGCCACAACATGCCACACTGAGAGGCACTGATCAAAAGCTTGAGCTGTCACCACAACCTGACACTCTCATTCCTGTTTCACCCCCCCGTCGCGGCTTGTGAAAAAGAAACCAAATCACTCCCTCCTGCTGCTTCCTTATAAATATATATATATATATATATATAAAATCACATCTCAAATCTGCGGCTGTACTTATTAAAACAAATACTGTAAACATCTAAGAAAAGGTCGCACACCAGCACAGCAATCTCCTTAGCACATTAGCTCAGCTCAGCACATTCAGCATCAACTACAATACCCATAATTCTACCCAGGTAACGTGTCATTGCTTAAGTCAGACTCACCCTCCGTGGAACAAAGCATAAATGGCTGCTTTGTCCTCGAAAATTGAGGAGCTGAACTTCTCTCACATCTACTGCTACACGTGGCTGATTCTATTGTTGCTCAATTGTGATTTTCTGAATACCTTGATTACACCAATCTTGCCAGCAGAGGTATCTGCCCCCTCGGCGTATCCATATGGGACTTTTTATTACAGTGCGAGTGCACTCTCAGCTCAGCTCCTCTTTCTTCTTTGAACATTTTTAATCATACAGTAGGGGTGGTGAGAGAAGAATGGGAGTGACATCATTTATGGAGAAACAAATCTGTACAAAATACTAAAGTTTTCCTTTGTAGCCCAGGATCCCTGTGAATTATGTTCGTAGTACCTCATGATTTAATATGTCAAACATCGACGTTTGGGGCCAATGCAAGAATTAGAAGACAGTGAGATTAAAGGAGAAGTCCAGTATTTTGCACTTTGAGCCCCATTCCTGGTTGTTTATGATGAAATAGAGTGGTTAAGACCAAAATCTTGACGATTGCTCCTTCTCTGAGAATTTGAGAGAATTTGGCTTTCCCCTGCCTGGCTTAACAATGCTGTCTATGGCCATGTGTAAATCTGTCCTAAAACCACCTTAAACGTTGGTTGTCAAAGCCATGAAACTCACCCAGTGGTCAGTGGTGTTCCTTGATGTTCCCACATAAAAATCGTAGCAAACTGTGGTTTCCATCTGTGTTTTCACTATTCATCTGGATTGTGGAACTATTTTTTCAGCTGCCTCACACCCGTGTGTAAACTTCCGCTTGATCGTTCGTTTGACCCTGAAGCGTTATACACTCCAGCCCACTTGATGGCGATAATGCTCCTTTACGTGAGTGTCGCCAACCAGCAGGAAACCATTGCAATGTAATGGGACACAGAAAGAAGCAGAAGAAGAAGGCTGGCGTTGTGTTCAAAGGCATCATACTGCGAAGGTTGTTTACAAGCGAGTAATAATGGGCAAGTTTTGTGTGGTCAGTGACTGCAGGAGAATTCCTCCGAAGAGGAGGAGCGCACACAGCACTGTCGAGCCGGCACTTTCGCTGAGCTAAAAGACTACAATGACTACAACCTTGTCGTAAACAACCCCCTTTCTGTTTCCAGTGGCGGATTACTACCAACGGACAATGAGGCTTCCTATAGGAAATCAATGCATGGACAAAATGTCAAATAAATCATCACGGAAACCACAGTTTGCTACGATTTTTATGTGGGAACATCAAGGAACACCACTGACCACTGGGTGAGTTTCATGGCTTTGAAAACCAACATTTAAGGTGGTTTTAGGACAGATTTACACATGGCCATAGACAGCATTGTTAAGTGCAAAATACTGGACTTTTCCTTTAAGCATGTAGCACATTTGACCTCTGTTCCTGTTGGAGACCAGAGTTTGCTTCCTGTCACAGACCTGCGATCAATGCTAGGTTATAACCGTACCGTAGTTGGCATGCACAGATTTTGTGGGAATTGGGATTGGAATTATTCATTTTGCAAAATCATCCAATATCATTGCACTTGTCTGCTGAGACTGTTTCTGTAGCAGGGCCAAATGTATTGACTTAAAGATCCCCTCCAGGCATGTTTAATGACATAAAAATTTCAATAATTAATTGTGTCTGATATATATATATTTTTATTCACAAAAAAGTTCCTTGTTAAAAATTCTTATAATTACATCTACCCCTTCTCTCTCATTAACAAGTCCAGAATCTATAAATATGCTAATACATTTTTACACACCAGACCACGAACGGCTTTAAAACCAGTCATGCTTGTATATACAAGCCTTAACGTGAGCGCAGAGAAACTTTCCCCCTTCAACAGATGAATGTGAAAACATCCTTCTTGTGTCACAGTCTGCTCATGCATCATTCTGCCATGTGAAGGTCAAACATCCAAGTGAAGTAACAATAAGCAAAACGCATTTAGCGATGGGGACTCTATAATAGGAATATAACAGTACACAAAATTCCTGGTTTACTGTGTACCTTAGTTTTAGGGTCACAGATCAGCACGTTCTTGGGACAACAAAAGAAATACAGAAGGTAATTTTTTTGTCATTTATTTTGAAAAATGTAAACATTAAACTGTTTCGTGTGCCTCCAGAAACCACTCAAGCTGCAGCTACAGTTTACATCCGTGTCTGTCCAGACTCATTTGTGGCCTTGACAGATGACATTTCTTCAAATATAGATGTTGCTGCAAAGAAGCTACAAATTCAAAAACATTTATGCTTCACACACATCTCCCCCCCGGCAGCACAGAATACATCAGCACAGTTTCAAGGTGGGCACCCAAGATTAGTATCAGTATTCAGTGTCTGACCAAATGCCTTCCCTTCTGTTCCTGAGATTTGATGTTCAATATTGACCAGAACATTATGATGTCACAGTGAGGCTGACCTTTGCCCTTTTGGATAGAAAATGTCATCAGTTCTTTATTTTATTCTATTAGACATTCCTGTAAAATTTTGTCATAATTAGTGTGCGAATTCTTGAGTTATGGTCAAAAACATGTTATGCGAGGTCACAGTGACATTTCACCTCTGACCATGAAAATCTAATGGGTTTACTGCTGAGTACAAGTGGATGTTTGTACCACAAACGTAATGCCGATGTCGTGCAGCCAAGACTGACTCTATTTTGAAGTTATACACAGTCATATGGTTCTCTGTAGCCCTGGTTGGATCCCATTCATAGTGACACCGAGTGCTGTGGCTGTGGATAATTCCTGGATCACTGTTGTGGTCCTTTATACAGCGTACTCACAATTGACCGACAGACATGAAGCTCAAACTTAATAGATTTGAATGATACTGTTGCGAATGGCTTAGCGTAGTTTTCATGTGTTCCTCTCACACCACTAATTTAAACCAAGTATTTAAAGCAGCCTTGTCTCCTAGAAATAACATCTGCGTACCCAGCCAACATGTATGTGGGGCCCATGTGCGTAGTAAATGGGCTGTAAAATGGGCCCCAAATGGGACTGTCTATGGGTTCCATATTGGCCCCGTGACACTTGCCTACATGGATGGATTTACCCAAGTGGGCCCCAGATAAGACGCCAATTTTGGACCCATACCCACTTTGTATGAAGTTAGCCCCAGAACGACCCATGTGGGGCCCACTCGGGCAAACCCACCATTGTAGGCAATTTGCATGGGGCCAATATGGGACACATGAACAATCCAATATAGGGCCCATTTTTTAGCCTGTTTACTATCAACATGGGCCCCACATACAAATGTTGGCTGGGTGTATACAACTAATTTGAAACAGCAGATATGTTTGGAGGGAAACGTAATGCAGAGCTAATGTCGTTTTCTGTTAATATAGCGAGAAAATGCTGCTAATTAATGACGCTCAGTGTAAGTTCAATCAGGAAGATTTCTTTTTTGCTATACCCATTGACACTCTCTCTGTCCCACTCCCACCACTTCCTCCAATCAGCTGACTGTGGGTGTTCTCTCTCCTAGTTAGCCAATTAATCTCCTTCAGTCATTCATGTTGCTGCTGCCAAACTTGAACTCTGTTCTCCTCTCTGCTTCTGTCAGCTGTCATTTTAGGTGGAATCATCGCACCCTCCTCCACCCCATTCACCTCCAGTCATCTTATCAAGAGCTCTGGACACACTCATCAAAAGCCCACTCCTCTTCACAACCAGATCCTCAGCTCCCTCTTCATCTCATCACCACCACTACAAAAACCAGCATCTAGACTTCATAAGGAGTTCCCTAATCTACTATGTCTTTACCACCCTCCTGGAATAGATGACATCTCGATGGGGTCTCATCACCAGAAACTTTTTACATTTCTCATACTTATGTGCACATGTAAATAAATATTCTTTCCACTCAGAACGAGACTCTCCTGATTGAAATGTATCTGGCACAAGTCACAAAAATGTTTCACCACTGACATATTTCAGTTGTTTTCCACCAAAATAGACAATCTTGCAATACAGTTGTGGTGACAACAGCATGTTTCCATCCATCCATCCATTTTCATCCGCTTATCTGGGGCCGAGTCATGAGGGCAGCAGGCCGAGCAAAGCACCCCAGACATCCCTCTCCCCAGCAACGCTTTCCCATCTCCTCCTGGGGGACCCCAAGGCGTTCCCAGGCCAGATGAGATATGTAATCCCTCCAGCGTGTTCTGGGTCTGCCCCGGGGCCTCCTACCAGTGGGACGTGCCTGGAACACCTCCAGTGGGAGGTGCCCAGGAGGCATCCTGATCAGATGCCCGAACTGACCCCTTTCGATGCGAAGGAGCAGCGGCTGTACTCCGAGCTCCCTCCGGATGTCCGAGCTCCTTACCCTATCTCTAAGGCTGAGCCCAGCCATCCCCCAGAGGAAACTAATTTCAGCTGCTTGTATCTACGATCTCATTCTTTCGGTCACTACCCAGAGCTCATGACCACAGGTGAGGGCTGGGACGTAGATGGACCAGTAAATCGAAAGCTTCGCCTTTTGGCTCAGCTCCCTCTTCACCACGACGGCCCGGCGCTGCGCCCGCATCACTGCAGAAGCCGCACCAAACCGCCGATCCATCTCACGCTCCATTCTACCCTCACTCATGAACAAGACCCCGAGATACTTGAACTCCCTCGCTTGGGGCAGTAACTCTTCCCCAACCTGGAGGGGGCAATCCACCGGTTTGCGGCAGTGAACCATGGCCTCAGATTTGGAGGTGCTGACTCTCATCCCGACTGCTTCACACTTGGCTGCAAACCGCTCCAGTGCGTGCTGGAGGTCACGGTGTGATGAAGCCAACAGAACCACATCATCTGCGAAAAGCAGAGATGCAATTCTGAGGTAACCAAACAGGACCCCCCCCCGGCTGCGCCTCGAGATCCTGTCCATGAAAATCACAAGCAGGATCGGTGACAAGGGACAGCATGTTTTTATAACTTATTTAAGGAACATTCAACCAGAATCATGATCTTTCTTGAACTTAGCCAAAGTGCATTTGTTGCCTAAACCTATGAAAGGAGTCTAAACGCAAACCTGAGGTTCTGGTGTCTGTAATCCTGCCCTTTGTGCCCCGCCATCCTCCCCAAACACACCCCTCTGAAGCCTACGCAGTACATATATGTAGTGTTTGAATGAAACGCTTCTGAACATAGCTCAGGCAGTGATCACGTTGCCACAACATGAAGAAAGCACTAACATACAAGCATAATTTCAAGGGTTTATTTAAAAGTATGATTAGCACAGCTGTATACTTTGGACCAGTTTCCTGCTCATACAAAGGGACTGGGTACATTTTTAGTAACGAAGCAGATGCAGCGTCTCTGTCTTGAAATGACACATTATAAATGCACTCAGTGCACAATGTATCATTTCAGTCATTTCAATGCATGACACAAAAATATAGTGTTATGTATTCATGCGTAGAGCAGAAAGATGGACAGCAGTGTGTGCGCTGATACATTTCTATTTCTGTCAGACATCTATTGTACTGTATGCCCCATTCATTAGGCTGCATTGTTTGGGCTTCCCACTTATATCAGCATCCACAGAGTAAAGCTTTATATATAACTCATTCTGATTATTTACCGTCTGAGGTCCCTCAGTGAACAGAGAAGCAAAGGCTTAAAAAGCAACACGGGCCAGCAGATCATTTGTACCTGTTCTTTCTCCTCTAATTGAAAAGCAATGAGAAGCATGAGTAATATATACCCATGACACCCGGGTACCTCCCGGAATAAGCAAAAGACTTTACTGAGTTTCATATTAACAAGTTTAAATATAGTTCGCATTCTGTAAGTGAAGATAGAGAGGTGCTGTGAATATCTTGATGGCAGTGAAGGCGATAAGTAAGAAGGACGAAGCCTGCAACAACCTGAATTAAGATTGAGCACAGCGCTTGTTCTGTTTGTTGTAGTGTGAGCAAGGTGAACTCATGTGGGAGGTTTCATCTGATGACGTGCCAAACGAATGCTTGGGCATGAAAGCGAGAAAAAAAAACAGAGATGTACGTGACGGCGGCCCTTTGATGCCTCTCATGAAAACATCTGGGAAACTTGTCTAGACGGTCGAGCAGGATGAGGGGGCAAAATGGCAGCCCGTCTAGTCCATTTGTGTGCGCACTGTTATTGTTTTCAATCACACCTACAAACATTACCCATTGTCCTCTGTGTTTTCCACTGGCCAGAGCTAAACCAATTATTATGGGCAACTATGAATTATGCTGTCAGTCAGCAGCTTTCTGCCAGGTTCTCCAGGTCAGCCCATCCTGGGGTTAAAATACAGTAGAGGAGAGCGAATGAAAGAGAGTGGTGGAGTGCGATTAACTGCTTATTATGTGGAGGCGCTGTGGAGGAGCCGAGGTGAGGCCAAGAGGTCATCATTTATTTTACGCATCCGCCCTGAAATCATTAACGAGCCCCTGACTCCACAGGCTGCAGAATAACAAACAAAAAAATAACACAAAGCATGAAATGTGGAGAGCAACAGCAAGCGCAGTGGTAACTGTCCATTTAATTATACAGCTATCAGAGGATTCATTACGACTCTATAAAACTGAAACCCTGTCTCTGCTCTGGTTCTGGTTCCACATGTAAATTTTGCATTTATTGAAACCTTGTTATTCCCTGAGAAGTTTCCTATAAATGTTCCTATCAGAGTGAAATGACCTGTGAATGGATACTGTAGGTGCCATGATACAAGTAAATGGTAAATGGACTGCACTTGTGTAGTGCTCTTCTAGTTTTGCGAGTGCTTTCACGCTGCATGTCACATTCAGCCATTCACACACACATTCACACACTGGCAGCCAGAGCTACCCTACATGGTGCCACCTGCTACTCAGTATCCATTCACATGCTTTAACACACTGATGGAACAGCCATCGTGAGCAGTTTGGTGTTCAGTATCTTGCTGAAGGATACTTCGATATGTGACATGAGGAGCCGGGGACTTCCAATTGACCCTTCGCTAAGTCCCGCCCCTGGACGCAGACTGGCAAATCATTACATAGCATCAGGCCAGCTCAAGGTCCAACAATAACAAAGCTGTGCTCCATTGACTCTAATGCAGTCCTTTCAGATTTCCTTCACTTTCAGGCTGTGTATTTGGAGCTAAATGTTGAGCCTGGGGCACGTCGTGTATTAATGATACTCGTTACCTGGAGCAACACGTTCTCACTCTGACCTCGTCACATATTGATGTTTTGGTCGTGGACTCTCCACATCCACATACATGGTGCAAGGTATCCCGGGTGCCTTGGTTGTTCATGTTCTTGGACACTGTGTCAAGATCTGTTCTTTCAAGATACACTTCTGTTTTCACAGGAAATGTAACTTTTACATACAGTCTCTTTCAAAATAAATGCGCTATGTTGCCACAAATCTACTTTTATTTCCTTCAACAACAAACACACATGGTTAAGTTTAGGCAACAAAAGCACGTGGTTAGGTCTAGGACACAGGACCAGGGTTTGGCTTTAGAGTCTTACGAGACACAAACACCGCTTTCCCGGGTGAAAGTCATGGTTTGTTGGAGACCTTAACTTTTGTCCTTGTCCCACCACGTTTCCCCCTGACAGGCATGATGCCCCGGCGCTGTTCAGCTATAACGGCAACTGGCCATGTATCATGCCGACGTTAAAGGACGCCTTTTTTTCTTGGTTTCTGACGCTGCAAGTCAGTGCCCAAGTGCCACATTTTGACAGCTTCGGAGTGAGATGGGGCTCGTTTCTTCCCTGTTCCAAAACCAAAATCAAACCCTGAGAAGTGTAGGGTTAGCTAGCTAGCTACTGCAGATATAGCCTACTGAATGTATACACATGCTGCTTTTGCTTTGTAATGATTATAACAGTGAAACAAAGACCTACTCTGCTGTACAGGAACCAGTGAAGGGAAGCAGGGAAACTTTGCTCATATTCAACCAGCTGTGTGTCATCGCAGTGTGCACAGAAGAACGTCGTTTGACTTCTGCCCGTCTGGCTGCGGCACAGGGGTGAAGCCAAACACTGTTAATCTGCACACACTGTGATGCCACACAGCTGGTTCAATATCAGCAAAGTTTCCCTTCATATTCATTGTGTTCTGTGGCGATCTGCAGTGATGTGGTGGTTCGCTTTTACACTGTGATCTGTAGCCTATAGTTGGGCTTTAGCTTCTAAATATCTTTGTCTTTTGAACCTGTTGTTGCTGCTGAGTCAGTTTGACATCCTGGATATATCCTTCAAACACAGACTGTAGACCCCTCTGTCTGCTTCTCTCTGACATCACTGTTTCATTTCTCCAAAAATATGATAATATTTCTTCAGGGAGTGCAGCTGACAGCTTGTCAGACCATCACAAAGGGGCGGGGCTTAGTGAAAGGTCAATTAGTGGACGACCCACTCTACCTCCAGCCTGAAGGAAAGATGATCCATTGCTACCTCTCCTTTAGCCGGCTGTTTTCTATCTGTCTGGTGAATATGATAACACCTTTGTAATGATCAGATGAACCATGAGTTATCTGTAAACCAGCGGTGTGTCGTATAATAATTAATTATTAAATATACTGTATAATTAATAGTAAACTGCTCATCAACAAGTCATTTACAAAGAGTTGTAAATCACCATCGTGTTGTTAATATAATTAAATCTGATGTCATTTATTTATCAGTGATTTTGTATTAGTATTATACTCAAAGGTGCAGTGGTGTCCAGGCAACAGAAGGACTTGTTATCACAAACATTTGGCAGATCAATGCTCAAAGCGCGAAACAGAGACTTTGATCTGAGGGACAAAGACCGCTCCTGGGACATGCTGTGGGCAAATATTTTTTACTCCTCAAGGAAACCATTTTTCACTTGAAGCTGTGTCACTACACCGTATCCTTGTCACCAATTTTTTTGCATGACGGTGAATTGTAATATGGTGCAACCGCCGCAACACGCTGGAAAGCAGCGAGCGATTGGTGTGAGAGCGATTTGGTTAAGGCTCTCTGAAACAGAACTGGCAGGCAAGGCCTCACCGTACAAATGCACTTTGTTATGACTCAATGAGGACTCTGAAAGACAGGAAAATAAACTGTTGCTTGTGCGCCCTACTCCTGCTCAAAAACCAAAAACGTTTTAGGCCAAAGATTGCTGTGGCCTCACTATTTTACCGTAACACCTGAAAGTGGCAGATTTTCCTGACTGCTCGAATTGTCTACTGCCTGATGAGGTAACATCCTCCACTCTGGAAATTTGGTCACATGTGCTGGTGCGGGCTTTGTGGGTCACGACGATAGGAGACCCTAGAGGATGGCTGGGTGAGGTCTCTTAAGAGGGATGCTGCTGACTGTCACTTTTGCCTTGTAATTTTGTCAGTAATTGTTCTTTTATAGTTGCTATTTTTACTTCAGTTTTATAGAAGACAAGATAAAGACCTATCTTATCTTGTCTCATCTTAATTAAGGAAAAGAAAGGTCCTCCTCTTTCTCTGCGCTTTGGGAATACCCAGACTTAAGGCATTTTAGAGGTGATCACAAATGACCCACATCAGTTGGTCCAAACTTAACCTAACTTCTCAGCACAACTATTTTAATTTCCTGTGCACATGAATGTGGCTCGACACTGTATCTGAAAAATCTACAGTGGCCGACAAGGACATGAATCCTACAACAGCCCAAAACATTTCTACTAGGAGACATATGCTGCAGCTGCAGTTCAAAAACACATGACAGTCCAACAATGGAAACGTGCTGCTGTGGCACGCTTCTCTGAATGGAGACGTTTTAGGCCGTCACAGCGTGTTTGTCCTAGTGTCGGACAAAGTAAACACCAGAAATGTGAAAAAGATCTTGTAAATAAGATAAAGCCATCTCACATCTTTGAGGAGACATGTCAAAACATTGCTTCTTTAAATAAACTCCAGTAAAAGCTACCAGAGTGCAGAAAGAATGACCTTCCATTTGTATAATGAGAATCTCACTGTGATCCATTTGAGTTTGTTCCAGCAGGCAAACCAGTCGCAGCTCCTGAAGATAATTTCTCGGTTTCAAACACCGTAGTCTAAATGGGTCCTGTCAACAGCTGGCAGGAAATAAACCCTGACCCAAGCTGTTTCCTAGCAACAGAATTTCAAAGGAACGGTCACCAGCAGCGATGTGACTGATCATTTAATGTTGAGCCAAAGCTCCTTTTCTCATTGTCGTAAGGTATTTTATAATATTACGATTAACATTACACCAGTGGTGCCCCCAAGGGGGGCCTGGGGAAAGGGGCATGGCCACCCTGATACAATTGCTGCCCCCATTGGCTCTCCCTTGAAAAGTAAAATGGAGACCAGCGTTACTGTCTTTAAGGTTGTGGCATGATAATTTGTTAAGCTACTGCAAAGTTATGGCATCTTGTGGCAACCTAGGCAACCTAAGGCATCCACTGGTATCAACCACAGACTGTATAAAACAATAAACAGAGCTACCATGACATCACCCAGAAGTCTCCAGTTTGGCAATTCAACCATCTTGGATTTTTTGAGCCAGAAGTGACCATATTTGGGTTAGAAGCTGGAGCTGTGGAGGAGCGAGGTGTGGATCTGACTCACAGACTATACTCAAGCAGCCCCGCCCTTAAATATGTGTAACACCAAGCCTTAATAAAAATGTACATAAGAGAGTTATATGAAATTAACCCTCGTACAGCTGTCGTGAGTGTTGAAATCAGTTATAAAGACCAAAAACAATCTTTTGTACCAGGCTGTAAACATGTTTATTTCTGCTGTAAAGTTGGGGATTTTAACGTGGGAGTCACTGGGGCAACAGACACCAACAAAAAAAACTGTCCTCTCATGTCTGCATGATATGCAGCCAGTTGCCATTATTGTTTAATGGCGCCAGGCGACATCAGGAGGAAACATATCAGAATAACAACGAAGGTTAAGCCGGTGGCAGTCCGAGTAGGCCAAGCAGGAGTGGTGGTGGATGGGTCCAACAACCATTTTCCTCAGGAGGCTGGTGTTCGCTTCACGTGAGATTGTAAAGCCAAACCCTGTTCTTTTTCCTAAACACAACCACGTGTTGGCAAAACATAACCACATGTGTTTGCTGTTGAAGGAAAAAAACTTCAACTTGCAGTGTTGTAATGACGTGGTGCTTTTATTTTGAAAGAGACTGTAAGCAAACTGTACATTTCCTGTGAAAACGAAAGTGTAATTTGAAAACAGAGAATGCATGTAACAAGCAGGAGTTGACACGGAGTCCAAGAACTTCAACAACCAACACACCCAGGGTACCTTGCATGTCATATGTCGATGTGGAAAGTCCGTGACCAAATGTCGATATGTGACGAGGTCTTCTGATATATGTCCTTGAAACCTCAGCTCTGTTGAGGCAAGCCAGTCCAGTGTGTCATCATCCAGGTCAATTACTCCGCAATTGCCATTCAGTGTCCAGTGTTTGGGGCAGCTGGTTATTAGAGAGATAATGGTTGGAGTGGGATTGTGTTGCTTCTGGAGCCAGCCTCAAGTGGCCATTCAAGTTACTGCAGTTAATTTCATTAACTCCATTTTCAGCCTCTTGGGTTACTGCTTGGCACCAACCATGTCGGCATAGCTTGTCAGGACAGGAGTTAAGTAATGCCCCAGAGGTAGGGTACATTATGGCGAGGGAACAAGTGGCATGGCCATTTTCAACTCTCACCTCAAGATATCTGAATGGAAACGGGTTCTGTGGGTACCCACGAATCTTTAGAAGACTTGTACCCAGTAAATATTTTGTTCCTTAACTCTCCATATAGACAAAGTTTTCAACAAGCCTACATACTGAAATTCAGTTGCAGTTTTTGGTTTTGGTGCCACCCAAAGTTTTTCAGTGACCTCAACTGACCACCCCTATAAAAAAAAAGTCTGGTGGCGGCTCTGCATTACATCACTTTAAAAGCCAAATGAGCACCATCATACCACTGAATCATCACCTGACCTGAAGTAGTTTCTCCATGGTCTTCTCAATTTATACTTTAACCTTAATTTCACACCGTCCTTGCCCCCGCGTGTACAGGTAGGCATGACTGACAAAGTAGTTTTAATTTGATCACCCCAGCAGAACCACTTTCACTCAGAGACTTTTTTTTTTGCACTTTGCCATTTTCCACGTGTCTGTCCTCAGGGAGCATTCGTCAAGACAGCCAATTTATCAGATAATAAAATAATGATAATGGTAATTAGATTAATTCTCCTGATCATGACCCGTGCACTTTGAATGCCGATTACCATGTAAACACAATCTCTGCGTGATTTTCCAGGCTGATAGCTGTGTGCCCAAATCAGGGCGCCACACGTGTATCCCAAGGTCTAATGAAATAATAACTTCAGCTGCTCAAGCATAGTCAAGTTTTACTTCCTCCTTTTCATGCCACTGCACCACTAACAACAACTCTCCTGCCTGCTACGAAACATTAGCCATCAATTAGATGTTGTAATTAAGAAATATCTAAGCTTTGGCACCTACGACCACATTACAAATTCTGCACAGCTGAATGATTTCAGAGTATTGAAAAGCAAATGCAAATGGGTTTTCAATTTGGAAAAGGGATGTAGGCTAATTGAGTTGACCTTAAAATTGTTTTTTTATTCAAAATTAACACAAGAATGTGAAGCAGTTGCTGTTTTTGCAGAGAGTTACATTTGTTAAATATGCAGTTATACTTCATCACAGCGCTGACTTCTGCAATCCAGTCTGAGCACAAACATTTTTTTTTTCCATTTCATGGCAAATAAACCACACGAGTAGACTACAACTGACATAATATTTGTTGCTCTGTCAGTTTTTGTTTGTGTCTTACAACGCTGCCCTAATACTGGAAAATATCAACCTGAACAATTTCTGTATGCAAATGCACATTTGTACAACACAGATTTCAAGAAGTGTGTGTGTTATAGAAGTTGACAGCAGGTTCACGAATGCACGGCTGGCTCGAGGACTTGGTTTATCCACTGGCCGCAGAAACGTCACAGGGAGAGCTCTTCATCTGAAGCAAGCAGGTGCGTGCACGCGTGGTCTCACACTAAGTCATAGTTCAGCCTCGCTGCTTTAGCTCAGCTGTTTATGCATTTAATGCTAGCTACAGCTATACATGCAGCAAGCCATGAATCACCCAGAGGACTTTTGGGTGGTATAAATCATTTATATTGTTAAGCTTTCAAGAGGACACAGTCATTTATCCTCAGTTCAAGGAGACGCGGGCAGCCTAAGACACTTGTCAATGACGTGTTTGGAGAGAGCTCATAACAGGCTGTCAAGCAGAGATGAGATGTACGCCTTGTACCAAGACAGTGCTAAAACCAACATCCTCTTGCTTATCTGTGCCATAAAGGGATGCACACACACAGATGTAATCGATGGAGATTGTGCGTGCGCTCTGTCCTCTGCCCTGCAGCTGCCGTTGTAAATTATCACCTGTCATATCTCTGACATTTCAGCAAAGACACTTGATGTGGTGATGCAGGAGATACGAACTTTGGGGGCCGCTCTGGGGGAGTTTTGCACCCATAGACCTCATGCTGGCGCCTTCCATTTCAGGCGTCTCTCGCTGTTATCAGTCTATCTTAAGAAGATGGATCAAAACACGAAAACAGTGGCAGTACGTTGCCTGAACAGAGATCAGAGTTAGGATAGGTTGATTTGTAATTCGCCATGCCTAATCTGCACCAGGCGAGATGCGTTTGTTTGAAAACAGCTCTTGCTGTTGGGAGACATGAGAGCTGTAGCAGAGTTGAAACAAACAGATCTGCACAACAAGCAGCTCCCGTTAGAAGGATGTTATGCTGTGTAATGTTTCAAGCACTAGACTCTTCCTCAGACTTCTGATGAATACTGAGAGTCTCCATTTTAAAGGGTAACTTCTGTATCTTTTTACCTGTACCCTATTTTCCCATGTTTTCGTGTCTAAGTGACGAATGGGAACAACAGTTTATGGTTCCAGTATGTAACCACTCTGGGCTTATGCACCCTTCATGTACGTCCTCTAAAAATGCTTGTCGGTGCCACTGACATGTTGATTATTATATTCCATAGTATTTTAAAAGTATTATAAGTCTGGAATTATTGGAAGGATCCCTAAAGATATAGACCTTTTTATCGAAGAGTACGATCCTTTTTGTTTTTTAATTTTAGCGTGTATAGACCCGTCATGTTTTCACATCTAACTGGGTGATTTAAGAGTTTAATTCAAACAAACCAGAGTTGTTGGAACAGTGGAAAGACAAATCAAGATGTTTTTGTGAGTTTTATTTTCTGTTGATTTTGATTGAAGTGTGATTTACGATACAACAATTACAATAAAATTAATGTCTATTTAAATGGAGTCTGGTGCAGATTTCAGTGCTAAACAAAAATGATCTTACTCTTTAACAAACAGGTCTATCTCTGTAGGAATCATTCCCATAATTCTATGAGACACATAACAAGCCTGTCAGTGGCAAAAACAAGCACTTTTAGTGAACGTAAATTGACGTTGCCAACGTTCCCTGAGTGATTACATTGTAGCCTGTTTTGCTGCTGCTGGCTGCAGCAGTCTCACTCAATAATATATCAAAGCTACATATATACCAAAGGTACAAAAAGGTATATAAAACATTATTAATATGGTAGATTATGGTATAAACAAACACTCTACAACTTTATGTATGGAGTTAGTCGATGACCCTTAAAATAAAGAAATTTTTCATCATAAAAAAAAAAAATGTTTGTTTCATTAACGTGTTGAGAACTTATTTTAAGAAATTAACAAAAAAAATCAGAAACATGTTTGACATTTTTGAGTAGGATGGGATCATTAAAATAGTTTGACTACTAAATATAAACACAACTTCTGGATAAATATTAAGTTGGTTCAATTTAATTATGTTTTTAACGGTCAAAACAAATCATGTTGGTTGTACTAAGCTAATTGAGTTGGTCAGATTATAAAAGAATCATGGGATTTACTCTATGCGTTGAAATGAGTTGAAACTACTTAAAAAGATACACACAAATGGTTACTTTACTATTTTTTTTAAGTTGAACTAGTGCACTATTTTTTTAGAGTAAAGAATAAACTAGTTTATACACAAATCATGTACCATATATATATGAAATTGATATCACAAGCACACAATATACCACACCTGTTGCAAATTATCAGTCATATAATAAAAGGAAAATACAACTCAATATAAAGCATATACACAAATGTATAAACATAGACTGCATATATACAAAAGAACATCATGAAAATCAAAATACATGAAGAAAATTAACAGTCAAATTACATACCAACAATTGTTTGCATTTCATAAAGGAATCAGGTTAAATAGCTTCCATATATAATAATAATAATTCATTTTTATAATAATTATTCTATTTGTATGACACTTATCTAAACTAAGGTTATAAAGTGCTTCACAAAGTGCATGAAAATAAGACAACAATAACAATAAAATATTTTTTAAAAACATTAAGCACTGTTAAAAATAGTGTGCGGAGGCAAAAATAGAACAAAAGGAAGTAAAACACAAAAGTTACAATTCAAAAAGTTCAAATCAGACATTAAAAGGGAAAGATTTCCTATAAAAATATATTTTAAACAACGATTTAAAAACAGGTAATGTGCTAGCCAGCCTCATCTTCTCAGGCAGTCAATCCCAGAGCTTGATAGGGAAAAACAACAAACAAGAAAAATATTACACAACATTAAAATTATGAGGAACACAAAATACAAAAATGGCAGTATTAATGTAAAAGAGACCTGACATAGAATATTAAGTCACAAGAAAGCTCAAACTCCTCATGAAGGCCATCAGAGGTCGGGGTGCCAGGTGTATGTATGCAGAAAAGTTCACATTTTAGGACCATAGGGTTTATGTCTCTCCGTCTACGTGGATGTTTTATCAGCTCAGTTCCCACATATCTGAGAGGGGAAATGCTATGCTTTCTTTACTGGTGTACAACTACATGTTTAGATGTTACATTGTCTTTGATAGTGCTGCAGTGTTCAGCGATATGAGTTTCTAAAGATGGTGGTCTCACTGATGTGCGCTACATTTGAGCATGTATATGACATTAGCAGTAGAACATAAATTACACCCTCAATGTTTTATTTTCTGTCTGTGTGGGGGTGGTCGAATGAGCCAGTTTTATGTGTGAAATGTTTCATCATTTTATCGTTTCATGTACCGAACACCACACTCAGGCGGCACAGCTCCCCATATGTCCAGGTGGAAAGTTAAAACAGGAACATATCCACACAGGCCTCACATGAAAGTTACAAAGTAATTAAATGATGCTTTATCTTTAAACATATGCCAGTGTCAAGAGAAAGTAGCCTCAATTCAGACAGCCAATAATGAGAAACACCTGTAATTACTTGGAAATGTCAAGTTCTGTGACAAAGCGAGCGAGTGCATGTGTTGGAGACGGCGGAGAGTTACAGCTGGTATAAAAGCTCATGTCTGGAGGTAAACTGCACGGTGAGTCATTTTGTATTGCGGGCTGCTTCTCTAATCACCTTGTTTTTCTGTTGAAGTTTCTCCTGAGGGAGAGCTGGCCGAGCTCTGAGATGGAAACGACAGAGAGGGAGGACACACTATTCCCACGTGAGATTGTTCTGTCTCCGTAACGGTAGCGGGGAACCTTTCAGCCCACCAGCTCCGCACGTTTCCACCGGATCAAATGCTGCCCACAAATTGCCAGTTAGCATTCTGAGGAAAGCGGTCTGTTTTAACAAAGAGAAACACAGCAGAGATCATGCGGGGTCGGTGTGTTTGAGAAACACTGAGCTGTATAATGAAAGGGGATTTTAAGGCAACACTTTCAGGGACATTTAACAAAAACAACTGTCAAATGCCCATTTTACCCTCAAACCTGTGCTCTGCATTGTTTCTACAAAAAGTTCTCAAACAATGACAAAGTGGGTAGCTTTTTAGTTCTTCAGAAATTATCCAAACAAACTTTGCTAGGAATTATTTCTAATTGCCGCCTCTATGGTTTAGGTCTGAATAAGATGAGCTAAAACTACTCTGTTAATGTTAGGAAAGGGTTAAGGGGCAGGGGTTAAGGGTCAGGGTTAGGGTTAAGGGGTTAGGTTTTGATGTTTACAGGAAACCACTGTTCACTGTTGGCACAAGTTGGGATATGAACTGTTGAGATGACATGGTTGTGTTGAGCCAACCTTCCACTCTGACCACCTGCTGAAGAGTTTAATAAAAAAAAAGGTCACGTTACTTCCACCTTTGCTTCAGTGACCTCTCTCATGGCCACAGGTGAGTGCAAAGTGTGTAGCAGCGTGGAAGGAGCAGCTCGACATTTTAGGAAATGTGCTCATTCACTTTCTGCCAAAGATTAATACCACTCTCATGTTTGTACAGTAAATATTAGGATACAGCCAGCAGCCGGTTAGCTTAGCTTAGCTTAGCTTAGCTTAGCAGGACTGGAATCAAAGGGAAACAGCTTTAAAGCTCACTAACTAACACATTAAAGCTTATTTTGTTTAATCTGTACAAAAAACAATGTGTAAAAATATATATATGTATTTATTTTTTGACATTTCTTTGAGTGTGTGACTATTTCTTGGCAGGGGGAGGTTACTTCCTGAAATCTAAGCTGGTTGTCTGGCAATTACATGGGAAACAAATGTGATAGTGTTGGGCAGTGACATGTGCAGTAATAACAGGCCTAGTTTTAAAGAGAGTAACAAGTAATGAGCAATAAATAACATTTTTTGAGTAATGAACCCAACACTGGGTATAACATCAAGCTATGACACAAGGAATCTCTGTGAGTGTGTGTGTGAGTGCGTTTGTGTGTCCTCAGGAAATCCAATCTCACTTCAGAGTTGGTGGGTGTATTGCTGAGGACCCAAGGATCTGCAGAGTAGAATTTGGTGCAATGTGGGCATGCGATACATTCAATATTAATAAACTTTATACAAACAAGTGAACAGACTCACTGCCTCCGTGCGTGCAGGGTCTGCTGCTCGTCATGGTAACGTCACATTCAGCAACAGGTAAATAAAGATGTTACATTTCAGAAAAAGTTTCAAATATCAGCGATGTAACTTTCAGAATGAACGCTTTTGTTCCCAAACCCAAGGAAGCGAGAGGACTCTGCAGAGCGAGCAGTGTGCTGCCTGCAGCGGGTCGGTGTCGCGGCTCACTGACTGCAGTCAGTGCTGGATACACAAACATTATAACTGAACTCTTCTTCACTTCCCTGGAGTCAACAAGCATGAGCAGAGAGCCTAAAGGATAAGCGCCACACTGCCATTGCAACTCAAAGTGTGTAGGTTTGCAACTGGCTACCAACTTACAACACTAATAATGTCACCTCTGGAAAAAATCTCCACTAATTAAATCTACCTTATAACCATGGTGATTAAAGCAAGCTATTAATACGCCTGATTGGATGTTAATACATCTGTTTTGTGTATGTCACTGTGTTTCTGAGAGGATGCAACAGATGTGGTTTTCAGGGGCAGACCCAGGCAAACTCTGTCTTGTTTACTCTTCACTCTGTCTGTAACTGGGAATGTCACTAAGCTGTTGGCAGTGCTCAAAACTTTTTTTTCTGGAAGTAAAACTGTTCACTGTTAATAATAAAACTATTAATGCTACACAGCATTCAAATTTTTACTTAAAGTGAAGGCTGACAGAGAGGAATTATCAGCACATTGTACTTTAATTTACTTAACATCTGTTCAAAATGGAGCTTTCAATTCTAATCTGTTGCTGGACAGTTAAATTAATAACGTGACTAAATCTGAATCTGCAATGTAACCACACAATTAGAACGTATACTGTTGAATTGCATATTATTAGGTGCTTTTTGTTTGTATTTGCTGTACAATGTCTTAGAGTAGCAACATGATTTAAACATCATAATAAACCAACCAGGACACCAGGAAGCACAGAGTCAACTCTGAAGTTGTTTGTATGAGCGGTTCAGTCTACAGCAGGCCACAGGTCATCATCACTTGGCCCACTCTGAACTGCATGTTTTGAACTGGCACTGCACTGGTGTTAATAAATGTGTTAATCTGTGAGTTTCAGAGGTGCACGTGGGCGAATGGCAACCTCACCAACCAACCTGACCTTGTCCTTGGGATTTTTTTTCCCAACAATTTAACACTCAAACTTCCTTTCACTACCTTTTCTGCTTCGCGAGGACAGCACTGACTCTCAGGGGTGAAAATCTAATTTGTTTCAAAACTACATTTAACCTGCAAAATGCCATATTTTTTATTTATTAGACATGCTTAGCTGATTATATTTTAAGAAAAATAGACCTTTTTTGCAAATGATTCTTAATTATTTCCACATTATTATTATTATTATTATTATTGTTAATTTTAAAAATGTAATAAATATAAGAAATTATATATGATAAATATATATTTAAAATAAATTAATTTTAAAAAAATTAATAATTAAAAAAATAAATAATTGCTTTTTTTTGTGCAGTTAAGCCTTCAATCATCCTTTTTTATTTCTTATTTTCTTATGTTTTATGCTCCACATAAAAACAAAAAAGTGTTTCACACATGCCACCAATCAATAAATGTGCTCCAGTGAAATATATAAATATAAGCAACAAATTGAATAAATATAAGCAATAATAAATAAGTTAAAACTGTGAGGGTCATTTTACATCAACAGTTAAATAACAGTATTTTATTGTGATGAATATATTAGTATATATGACTGCTGCGCAGTAGCACTGTAAAAAAACATTAACATTACAGTAACATTTCCATAGCAGTATAATACTGTACTTCAGCATGGTACATAATAAGAGTATAATATTGTTCTTCATTTTACAGTATGAATAAATGGCTGTGGTTAGTTTTGCAGTATTTTTACCACGTTATGAAATACAGCCACTACTGCGTAATTATGCCCAGTAAATTTATGTTAATTCGACAGTTTAACAGCGATTTTTGGATCACTCAGATCAAACACTGCATTTGGACACCTCATAAATCCTTTTTATATCTTTTGTCAAATAGTTTTGCTGAATGTTTGGGATGTCACAAGGACAGCTCTTATGTTGAGAGAGAGCCATTTGTGCTCTTTAGCGGATAAAAGCAGGTAATGGATTTGTTCAGAAAGTGCTGGCCCCTGAAGCTTCACCAAAATGAGCTCTGAAGGCCAGTCTACCCACAGATTGAACCGCTATATTTTCCCTGGTTTAAAACAATTATTAACAACTAATAAGTATTAAAAGTTACGACCTTGGAAGTTTATTGGTGAGCACGTATGAAGAAAACCTGTTGGAAGTAATTTCTTTAATATTTTGTGCATGTGCCGCACACTGAATAAAGTACAGAGGAATAAAAGCCCATTTTTTGTTCATCACAAACTGTCTGTTGTACTGGAGCAGGATAATGGAAGTCTAAAAATCAACCAACATTTGCAATTAAAATACCAGTTTTGAAAAACATACTTACTGTGAGCAACATGCTGAGACGACTCCATGTCTCAAACATTTATATGTCTCTTTTGTTTTCCCACTTTGAGCTATCATTTCCCCTTTAATAGCATGCCATTCATTTGGGTGCCATTTTCTTGTACAGAGAGGTGCCTGGTTAACAAAGGGAGAAGAAAAGCCATTAAAATGGAAGGCTTTCTAATCAACAGAAAGCTACCAAAGCACAGAGGCACAAGTTGTTCTCTGAAACCGTCTTAATCATCCAACAAACACAATTATCACCATCGTTTCCCTGTGGGCTGAGCTCGGTCCGTGTTGTTTGACATCTGAAGTCACATTTCTACAAACTTTCATGAATCCATTTAAAGTGGGACGCTGAAAAGATAAATCCGAACAAAAAGCTTTCAAGAGCAGCTTAGCTTGATCAATGATAGGACTGTCTCTTATGTTTACTTGCATTTGTCTGAGATACAGTCCTGCGGTTGTTGTGTTTTTGCCACAATGCCGTTATGAGAAGAGAAAAAAGAAGCATGACAGGGAAACTTGTGTTATCTCAGCAGGACGTCGTGCAGCACGCTCCTTCTCTGCCGCATTTGTTCCCGGACCAATATGCTCAGTAGATTCCACTTAGTTCATCTTCATTTAGGAATCGTGAAGCTTGCTGAAGACATACTGTGTCTCTGAGCCAGAGAGAAGCTGGCGTTTTATTATTTTTAATTCTTAGGTGTTTATGAGAGATTATACATCAATGTCAAACCAGAAATCTGCAGCAGCATATAGCTGGAAGCTGCTGCTAAATGACTGCCTCCATTTTCTCGACATTCTCTGTGTGGAGTGGAGCGCTATGAAGGTGCACAACAGACTTAACATTATTATATATTCAACACTTTTTAAGATTATATGAAGCTCTAGCTGTGCTTTTAAAATTTAGGATCACACTATATGAAGCATAGAGGCTGAGCGTGTGCAGTGCCAGGATCCATCTAATTACTCCCTCTCATGGGCTGCCAGTTCAAGGAGATGTGTGACAGTGTCGACAGTTCTGAAGCTATTCAGCGAAGTCCAACCGCTAGCTTTTGAGGACCAAAACAAGACTTGATTAGCGATGCCTCTGCAGGGATGCTGCTCTGTACAGCTGTACAGTTGTACTGACAGCTAAGGTATCAGCCAGATTCAAGCCGTCGAGGAAAAACAAGAAACTTAAGAGAGGGACAGGCATAACAAGCAAACTAGCTCAGCTGCACTCTTGTGCAGGCAACAGTTCTGCAGCTCCCTTGACAGCTATATTAGTGCTAATGACATGCTGTGTTACTCTGTAGTGCAGATGCACCTGGGCTGCAGGACAGACTGCTGCTGGATCAGCGTGAAAGCAGACACAATGAAGCCTTTTCAGGGGTAAAGATACGGTAAACATACATCCAGCACAGAATAAAACCTGGCTTCAGGTTAAAAATGTACAGAGTTTAATCTCCAGCCATTTCACAGTTAACCATGATGGACTTGAACTCACCTAACCTGTGAATACAACAGCACAACACTTTGAAGATAATCTCATTATCCAGTTTGTCGCTGTTCTGGAGCTTTCAGTCACGTCACATGGTTACCATTGTGAGGACACGTTTTGGGCAACATGAACAAGACGTCCTCCAATTCATAATCCTTCAGGTTTTTATGTACCGTAAAATTTTAGTTGAGTTAGTGCTAAGCTGCTTAGATTGAGCATACAAATATAAATGTTTAAACTTTTGCCACACACACCGTTAGCTTGGTGAGACTCGCAATTTAGTTCAGTTCATTTAACTGTAACCATGAGCACCAAAGCAGACCATAATTCATTCAGATTAACCAGCCTGGTAAACAACAGAGATTAAAAAGAAGGTAGTGACTTTGACTCTCCACCTGTGGAGCAGTCATGAAGGTTGAATGTTTCCATTCCTATTTATAGTCATTTAATATGCAGGGTAAACTGAGCAAAATAATCAAAAAGGTTCTTTAAAAATGTATTCAGGTTGTGATTATTAGCAGGATAAAGTGTTAATGTGCTGGGTGTTCTAATCCTTGGGTGCTGTCAGATGAATGGTCGTAACTATCTCTGATGTGCTGTCTGTTAAAGTTAGATCAAAAGGATGATTTGTAATTGATATGTTATACGATATCTTAATAATCTGGTGGTCTCTTACTGTTGGGTCACGGTCTAAAAGTGGGTCGCAGGTCCACGCAAGTGAGTTGCAAACGTGTCAAGTTTGTAAAAAACACGCTTTATTTTGAAGTATAGTGAATTTTCAGCACAGAGATTTTACTTTAAAGTGCTGTGTCTTGCTGACAGACGGCAAACTAGCTTGACAGCCAAATGTAAGTTTGATGCTGAATATATTTAACTGTGTGGACCCTGAACTAATCACTAAGAAGAAATCTGGACTTTGAGGTTGGACCAGTTGGAAACCACTAGCTTAATCTGTATACAGGTCAGAGATGTATAAAGTACCAGAGACCCAGACTTGAGTAAAAGTACAGATACTCTACCAAAAAATGTCTCGAGTAGAAGTTGAAGTCTTCTTTAAGCACCACACTCAAGTAGAAGTATTAAAGTATTCAATATTTTTTGTACGTAAGTATTAAAAGTAGTCTATTTCAAAATGTACTCAACTATTGAAAGTAAAAGTACAAGTATGAAGATTTAATATGTAATGTAGTTAATAAAGAAAGCAGTCCAAAGTTTGAATATCATATTGTTTATGCAGTATCTTCAAACGTTCAGCCTGAAGGACACTCAAACTTTGGCTATAGCAGCAATACAAGGCTGGGAATGTACAAGACGTAGCACATGTACATGGAGTCTTAAATTCACTCTCTAAACAAACTTAAAACAGAAGGGCTAAACACCAGAATTTTGACAGCAAACCATCAGGATATTTAAACCAATGCAGCACCTTAAAAGAAGGCGCTTACATCACTTGTTAGACCAGCTCGAGCTCTCAAAGCCCACGGACAAGTATTTCTGTTGTCAAAGCAAAGCATTATGCAGATTAGATTATGTCATATCATATAATCATTAGATGATTAATTAGATCAGAGCACCTTAAAACACTGAGCTTAACTCTCTGTAGAAGAGAACTCTTTGTCAGAAGGGTTCTGTCGTTGCACCAAACCGAGAGGCAGAGCGGGCGCAAACTGAACGCCATGTTGTGATAAGGCGGTTTGATCACTGCCAGTGACAAGCCAGCTCCACCAAACCTGCTTGTAGTCAGTGGCAGAGCCATCTACCGCTACTGAAGTAAAAGTATTCGACTCATGGAAAATATGTAGTGACGTAAAAGTGGAAGTAGGAGAAAAAAATAAGACTCCAGTAAAGTACAGATACAGCCTCTTAGTACCTAAGTATGGAAGTGAAGTAGTCCTACCTTTGTTGAGCAGCAGTTTTGTGTGAAAGGGATTAAAGGCCTGTCCCATATATACATAGTTTGAGTTTAGTGATTAAAGCAAATAATTGCCCAGGCTACTAATTGTTTTACAGTATAACCCCCATTTATGATACTATTTATGGTCTGCCATGTCTCTTCAGGGGCCATTCAATGTATAACATTGTGCAATCGTCTCTCTACTTGGTAGTTTTCATTGTTAGTGGCGGACCCTGCCATTCAAAAGGCCTGTCTTTGCACAAAAGGATTCACAAGAGCACCACTGACAGTAAATGTTTCTCAGTGAGCACTTCTACCTGGACATGAATAACCCATTCATCACTAGGTTTTTGGAGTATTTTGTTTATGTGTTTGAACATGTAAGCACCATATCCCATTTTCAGAAACCCGGATAAACACTTAGTAGTTAGTACCTGGAGTGCTGAAGAAACTGGAATACTGTTTTATGAATACACCTCGTCTTGGTATTGAGCTGTGCCAATTATCTGTGCACAGCTTCAGCCACGTGACGTAACGGAATCACAGACAATAGCGGTAGCGACAGCGTCTTATGACTGGAGCGATGAAGAGACAGAGTTTTGTCTTTCATTTTAAAGGCTGTGCGTCCTTATCCGCTACTCCCCTGTTCCATGTCGTGGTAGTAACAGTGACAGGCTGACAGCGCTGTGGAGGACGGTGTTATGAGAGTAGAGTCACTGTTTTAAGCAATAACGTCAGCTCAGTACGGAGCAGAGGCAGGGAGGGAGTGGCGGTGGATGAGCTCAGAGCAGACAGCTGTTGGCGATCAGAGCAGAGAAGAAATTAACAGTTCAGTTGTAGTAAATGTACAGTAGGCTGGTTTGTTTTTGTGAATATCTGAGCAAACAGAGCTCAGTAATCAGTGACAGGGTTGGTTGCATTTTTCATGTATACTGAGAATATGAATAACCTGATTTCTCTGTGCTCAATATGATCATAAACACAATAAGCCTCATAAACAGGTTATTCATGTCCATGTAAACGTGCTCACCGTTTACTGTTCACTCACCTAACACTGCATCAGAGGCATATTGAAGCTTCCCTGTGGAGTCTTCGACCTCTAGCAGCGCTATGAGTGCGTCCCCACTTTCTTTATCTCATGATCACACACGACGCTACACACGCACGCACACAGCAACAGCGTCCTACAAATGGTGTCACACTGATCTACAGGAGGTAGTAACAAGACAAGATATGCTGTACAACACCTGCAAAAGCAGAGAAGAAGAAAACAGCTAGCACCTTAACAATGATGTAAACGATTCTGGATTTAGAATACTTATAAATGTTTCATGAGGAAAAAAATTCATTCAGTACGGTTGTCAGAGCTCAAGATAGTAACAGTGAGTGTAAACATTACTTTTGACTACTTACAAGAAAACTCTACAGGGAGTCTTTAAGTTATTGCTGACCCAACATTTGCTGCTGCTGCTTCACATCAAAATAATTTGCAGAACACAGAAATAGATGTAGAAATTAAATGACATTTTTTCCACTGTGGATTCATTGACAGAGTTCTTGGCTGTGCTGTAAACAGATACACCAGTTGCTTTACTGTTGTATTTCCTACAAAGTAGCTGCTCAAGGAGCGTTTCATACATCAAACCACACATAACACTGTAACCACGGGTGTTTTAAAATCAACTAAGACTTAAAGTTTAAGATTTCGATCTTTAAAGTGTTTTAAATATGAATATGAACATGTAGGATTCAATGACAATGTGTCAAAGTCTATCTGCTGATGAAGATCATGTGATATGATCAAAAGCCCCAGGATGACATAAATCAGTTAAGGAAGGACCCAAATGCAGAGCAGGAGGCAGGCTGAACGGTTAAACAAAAAGTGAGCTTTAATGCCAATAAAAATCTCTGAAACAGGCATGCAACAAAAGAAAGGATGAAAACTCAGAGGCCTGTACTACGAAGCAGGATTTGGAGTTAGTGAGGTAACTAAAGGGTTAACTCTGGATTTTTAGTGCTATGAAGCTGGTTCTCTTTTTACTGACATAAATCACCATGGCAACTTATGCTGAACAGCTAACCTGCAGCAGAGCAGGCTAACTTCAGAGTATTGAATCACAGCCTCTCAACAGCCCGACCTCTGACCAATCAGATCACTGAAGCAAAAAGTATCACTGAACAAAAGTCCGGAGTTTCAAGAAAAACAGGAGCCCATATGTTGTTAAAGATCAGTAGAATCATATCTACTGTTTCTAAAACAGAGCTTCTAACTAACACAGCGATCATTTACAACATTTAACACATGATTTTATCAGTACTTTAACTTGTGCAAAGTTTATTTTAGTCTGCAGTGATAGTGTTGCTATTTAACACTCTGACTCTGTCACTGCAGCTCAGAATAACACGAGACACCTGCGTGATGACAACTAGGAAAAACAGATAATATTTTATTAGAAACATAATCCACACACTGTTAATTGGCTTCTGTTATTATGAATGCCACATTTTGGCCAGCTAGACCTCATCAGTCATTAATAGGCTGCATTTCCACCTGTTACTGCAGCAGCAGAAACAGGCTGGCGTTACTTTGAAGTGTTTGTGACATATTCAGAGTAGTTTTGTCATCGTCCAATCAAACAGCAAAAAATACTATAATTATAACGTCACAAATAGCTCAGTGATACCTGCACGTAACTTAAGTCTCTGCTGACGGTGTATTTTTGGATAGTATTTTCAATGTTTCCACATATATTGTTATAAAATTACAGAGTATCGTTTACATCCCACGCTATTGACATTTTACTGTCTCACAGTCGCAGACACTTTCAGTACCCTTTCATCTTATATCATATGAAGCAGCCTACTTCATTCATGGATCTGATGATGTTGCTCATAACTAACACCCCAGCCTCTTTAACATGAACACACTCATAGCTAGATAGGAATACTCAGGGTTGACCGAACTAGTTAATCACCAGCTTTGTGAAGCAGTTATCAAGACAGATACCTAAAAGATATCCTGGGTAAGCTGAACTGGCTTCATAGTAAAGTCCTCAGGAAGAAAGACCATCATGAATACTGGGATGAACGCAGACAAACTGACAAAGAACAAAGGGAAACGCACGGTATATATACACAGAAAACTAATCACAAGAACGAGACACAGCTGGCGTAGGTGCACACGTGCAAAAGGAGGGAAATCGGGATTGGCTAACAATAAGGGTGTGGTGAGGAAAACTAGGGAGCAGCAAACAAGACGAATACAGAACAGGTGTGAAGGGAAGACTCTGGGAACAGGGACGGACTAACGAGACAGGTGTGACAGAAAACAGGCGGGAAAACACACAATGACAGGAAGTAAAACCAGACACGACACATGAGGAGAGAATCTACAAAATAAAACAGGAAGCAGATTAAACATGAATGAATAACATGAAAGAAGGAAGCAAAACAGAAAACTATAAACAAACCCCAGATCATGACTGCAGAACTGCTACATAATTGTGAGATTATTTTGTTAACTGCTTTTTTCCAGTGTCTGAAACGTTTAAGCTCAAGTCTCAATAAAGACTTTGCTGCCTCCAGTTCTTCTATCAAATGTTCATTTCAGGTGCTGCAGTTGGGACAAACATCTGATGCATAAATAAGAGGTGACATTAATAATTCAGGCACCCAGATATCACCTGTAAATGTATGTAAATACACTTGAAATGTCACCAGCTGGGGACGTGGTGTTAAGCCAACTGTGAATGGATATTTGAGATATTAGTCCCTGGATAGATTAATGAAACATGCTGGTTCTTCTGATAAAATCCAGAGTGGGATCATGTTGAGATAAACTACTGAATCTGCGTCATGTGTAGGCTGCATAGGCATGAATCATATACATGATTCATTGCAAGAAATGTCACTGCATGGACACTTTGAGAGAAGTAAAATAGAGTAAATCCATTTTGTGGAGGCACAGGTGAAAGAGTATTCAGGTCTCATCTTTCAGCTCAAAGTACAAACTTTGTTAATACCAGAGGAGGGCTCAAAAGGAACAATTTTGTCTTAAAATGTGTGGTCATGCTGGGAATTCTGAAGTAATGTTGGTTTGTAATGACTGCAGCAATTTACATTGCTCTTTATTAATTTAGGCCCACTGCCATGGCGCTCAAGCACCGCTGACAAGAGATATTCAGGAAAAAAATGAAAACATTTCTATGAATAACACAATTTATTCCATAAATGATAGGCTGTGAAATATGGTGCATACCACTTCAGAGCCATCAAAAGGAAGCTTCAGGGAGAAACTGCATGAGGAGGCATTATCAGGCTTGTCAGCACGGCCTGTCTAAAATAAATACCATTTGCATCTTTCTTCTATTTATCATCTGTTGCATTATGCCTGCTGTCCTCTCTTGCTGCTGATTAAATTTCCATTAGCCATGCTTACTAGTTGTGCTGGGGAGGGAGCTCCTGAAAAATGCTCTTTGAATGTGATTGCTCGGAGAGAGAGTCGAGGTTGGGTAATGACACGGTGGCATGATTATTTTTTGGGGGGATATGCACCGTGTGACAGCGTGTCTTTTTCCAGTGCATTTCTGGCTTCTGTCTTGGAGGCTGGCAGGAGGAGAATGGAAATGCAAAGAAGGAGACTCCACGAGATTGAAGGGGTGGAATAGAGAGAAGATGGGCGTTTCAATCGAAATGAAAACATCTTTTTGCATACTCCATTCATGTATTAAGATGAGAACCACTTCTAACCGAAAATAATCTCCCAGGCAGCGTGTAAGCCCTGCGTCTGTATTTAAACATGAACATTTAATGCACCTAAAACGTCTCTGTTTAACTCGTGCTTAAATTAATGATGCACATTTTCATATAAATACTGTGGATGGTGATTCAATTTGGAGTCAGTTAAAGGTCCTGTGAGTTGGATTTAGGGGGATATATTGGCAGGAATTGAGCATATGTTTTGTTTTTTGTATAATCACCTGAAAATAAGAATTGTTGTGTTTTTGTTGCCTTAGAATGAGCGATTTTATCTACATGGGGAAGAGGTCCTTGTTCAGTAGCCCAGGGCCATTTGTGTTTTCACATTGGCCACTGTAGTTAGCAGCCTATCCGCAATGAGCAGGTGTGAACGCACCTTAAGTTTGTTTTGGAGAGTTAAGACTTCTGCGAATAACTCAGCTCCTGGTAAACACCTCCTGAACATCTGGATTTCCAACAGTAACCCTTCAGACATGGTACCTAGACCCTAGCATTTCCACTGCAAACAGTACTCTTAAATGTGGGCGGGGTTGTTGTCACTCACTGCTCCGTCCAGCACTCACTGTATTTCCTCATTACCAGTGACACAGATGGAAGTCTGAGCCTCGTTTATCGTCCACAGAACGAGGCTGCACACCGATATTTTCAGACCAAAATAGAACAGGCTGCAGTGAGAGTCTCTCTCCATGAGATATTTAAAAATAGCAGGTTTGTGCATTTAGTCCTTCTCAGGCAAGCTCAGGGGCTTAATGTTGCTGGAGCCCACAGGAACAACGCTCCACTATGCTTTCTTTTTTTTCGAGTGAGGGTTGGAATATATACTGTCCCAGTTGAAATTAATACATATAAACGATTGAAGATCCACTCATTACTAAAAGTGTATGTCATATAATAACTAATGGAATGGTCAAAGTTGTCACAGTGAAATTTAAAGAGTGCTGATTGATTTTTTACAAGATAGCGTTCCACCTCAAAAGTGAATTAAGTCACTTTTGTCTCAGACTCCAGCTGCTGTGAGAGGCAGCAAAACATCCTTTATTTTTATAGTTACAGTTTACTAATGTATAAAACTCAGTGGTTACATGAGCCTCAAAACCAGACACAACTCAGCCCTGAGCAGAGTGACTGTCCTCTACTGACCAATCAGACTGCAGTGTTCACAGCTCCACCTTTTAGTACCAGATCTGTGTGCTAGGTACCCCAACAGAGGGGGGACCAAATATGGGAATGGTTCCATTGGTACCATCCACAACCATTCACAGTGGAAACGTAAAAAAAAACCCCAACAAAAATCATACCAAACTGAACTGTACCGTACTGCTCGGTGGAAACAGGGCGTAAGTTAACAGAAAAAAAGGTAGGCACACCTTAGCATGTGATGGGCTAGCAACTTATTTGCAACAAGCCTAACAACGATTGAAAAGCATTAATTTGTAACATAAAGCTACTTCCTTCAGTGTTGTTACCAGTTTTAATTAACTGGTCCATTTGTTTTGTAGAGAGAGAGACCTCTGTAGATAATTCTGCTCCTGGTAAAACCCTCCTGAACAATGAACACTGAAGGACTCCCTTACCGAGAGTTCACACTTGGCACATGAGAGAAGTTTCAGCTGGTTGCAATCTGCAATCCTCACTGCTAGATGCCACTTACTCCTACACACTGTTCCTTTAAATGTATTTATTTGGCCCTTAAAATGATAAATTTGTCTTACTTCATACTCTTGATAAATGCATGGATTGTTGTATGACGAATAATTCAGGTTCTTCTGATCTGTGTTATGTGCTTTTGTTTGTTTGGAATAAAAAGAAGAGGAAAAAGAAACTTATAATTAGCTGCAAAAGGCAGAAAAGGTGTCAGAAACTCAAATTTAATCAACTGGAAATAAAAAAAAAACACAGATGCGGTCACAGAGATGGTGCAGTGTTCAAAACATGAAAGTAACGACCATCTTATAGAAACTACAGATGAGCGCTTTCAGAAAGAAGTCATGGGTTTACGGAGGCATGGAGTTGCAGCTTTCTCTAACTAGCTGCAGCTCTCCTTGGTCCCCTTAATGGCTAGCTGGATTGATTAGTGCAGGGAGGATGGGCGGCCGCGCGGCCTGCTGCCTCATTACTCTCAGTTTGCAGGTGTTCTCGATGCTTCGGTGCCCCTGCTGCCTTGGCACAGAGAAGACAGAGGACAGAGACCAGACCCACCTCGTTCATCTTGCGCCGCTGTGATGGAGGTCATGCAGGAAAGCACTCTTGCTCAGAATAAGTCGCTGGGAGTGACAGATGGAGTTGCAGAACGGGAGGGGAATCAGCTCAGCCTCAAAGTGTTTCATTTGTTTTTCATCTCAGGAAGGCGGCTGCAGGCACACTTTTGATGACAGCACCCGCCAGGCTTACTTTTATGGTTATGTAAGGCACCCTGACTCTGTGTGTTTGAATTTTACTACATCTTGATGAAACTGCAAATGTGTGTGCTGATTGCGTGTTTATTGTACGGTTAGAACAGCGCAATATGTCTACGCTCTGGCATGTTTACTTTGCGAGAGAATTGCGGCAGAATAGCTGTGGTGGCCACGTAATGAACATAAAAAATAATGCACTCCTGTCATTTTATCAAGATGAATTGAGATGTAGAAGAATGCAAAATGTACTCATGTGCTCACACATGACGGAGTCTTGAAATGGGGGGCCTGGGGGGGCAAAATAAAAAACATAAACTCGTCATGGAAAAATTTACGAGTATTGGTGTGAACCCTCTTATGATAATGGCAGGAGCTCCACATAAAGATACCTTTGTAGATGTCAGCATGCACATACGTAATGTACTGCACACACACTCGTAAACTGAAAGCACAACCAGTTGATTTTATGGTTAAACCAAGCGGCAACGTCACATGAAGACAACAGTGAAGTACAAAAAACTGCAGCTCTTTGAATGGCAACCAGAAGCGACGTCAATCCTCATAGACACCCACGTTAAAATACCCAACATTACAGCAGAAATAAACATGTTCACAGCCTGATACAAAAACAGTTTTGGCCTCTATGTCTGATTTATACCTTCATGACAACTGTATGGTGGGTGAGCTTTATATAACTCAACCATTTAAATGTTATCAAGCCTTGACAGACCATCTGCGGGGCATCTTCCGTCCCAATATGGTCACTTTTGGCTCCAAATATCCAAGATGGCGACGCTGAAAGACCAAATTCAAGACTTCAAAGCAGGAGTAAAGCAGGAATCTACAAACAATGGGTAATGTCATGGTAGCTACGTCTATTATACAATACAGTCCATGGTTAATGCACATCACAATAAGGTTATAATCTGGGATTATTTCCTGGAACAGATGTCATCATTGAGGCCCATCTGTGGAAATAAAAGGTCAATTTAAATGCTGTCCTGTTTTCCATTATATACAGTGTAGTTGTCTGAGTCTTTCCTTAATGACTGAGTGTGGTTGGTTGTTTCTGTAACCAGCAAAGAGTTCCCATTTTCCTCACAAATAACTGAAATCTTTATTTAAATATAGTCTTTGTTTCCACAATAAACTGCAGCTGCTGCTCCTTTTATTACCAAGTAACACATCAGTGTTTAAAGTTCCAGTAGGCAACATTGTTTTAGTATAATTGAGAAAAAATGCCATAATATCCTTCAAGCATAATGTAAGTCAAGTGGCCTGAGACAGGCAATAGGTTTCTGCGCCTCAGCATGGCTCTGTATTCAGCCTCTAAAGAAACAGCCGTGGGCCGCCAGGCATCAACCAATCACAGGCCAGCTCAGTCCTATTGGCTGTTGTACTGCAGTTTGCGCGTTCTCGTGCCCCCGGCAGAAGGAGACAGCAAGCGACAATGGCGGATGGTTATTCAAATTAGCTTTACGTAGATTGCGAAATAAGTTTTTCTTACCTGTGACTCGGACATTATTCGAAATTGTCCTCAGTGGACCGTGAAATCGAGCAGCGGCTTAGCAGCGGCTCGATAGCGACTCAGTCGAAAAAATGCTGTGTGCGCGTGCTCGTCTGGTAGGAGAGGCTCAGGGCGGAGAGAAACGAAACCTATCTGAGATGAGACTCAGAAATCAACCGTTTTCTGGCTTTCTACCTACTGCAGCTTTAACCTGTTTTGATCTCAGCATGTCTGCTTTCCCAGTACTTTGGTTATGTTGGACAACTTCAAAAGATATGGGAACGGTCACCACTGCTGGGCAAGTTACTCTCAAAATGTAATACACTGGGATACACAAAGTGCTTTACAATTCAGACGGCAGAGACAAACAGCAAAGAAATAAAACCATGCAATCATACAACTCTCATTCAAGGAGAAAAGAGAAGAATAAATAAATGTATCAATCAATAATTAATCAAGTAATAAAAAATACATATATACAAACATATTAAGAATATTTAAACAGAAAGCTGCTAGTTATAGGCTTCGTTAAAAAGATATGTTTTGAGACGTCGTTTAAAACTGTCCACTGAGTCCACCTAAGCGTTACTTAAGCATTATTACACTAAGGACCTCGGCGCCTGACTGCATCACCGTGGGCCGCAAATCACGTTTAAGCACACCCTTGAGTGTAATATTGCGATTATACAACTATTACCAACAAAATGTCTGTTGTCTCCATTTCCATTGAAATACACAGGGTCTGACTAATAACTGGAAAAGAATGAGTCCTGTCAGTGGACTCCTATATGTAGGGAAACATAGTTTACTACTCCAGCAAGTAGGTCGAACCCTAACAACAGACCTAGCAACAGACACGTTTTTTAGTTCCTGTTAAGTGCACCAGCTAACATAGAGCTCGTCTGGATCCCAAAATTAATTAAACACCACATATATATGAACACAAAACTGCTTTGCTAGCTCCTATTCCCTCAAACGTTCTATGTATTTTTTAGCTGGTGACGCTGTATCACTGGCACAGCTGATGGAGGACTCCAGAGGATGCCAGACGTTTCCAATCACTCTAAAGTCCGAAAGTCAAAATGAATTAGATGTAAAAAGTAGAAAAAAGTAGATGTAATCATTTCCAAATCCACATGTTTTTATCGAATGAAATATTCTGCTTTAATTTTCATTATTACTCCCTGTGTGGAAGAATGCCTCACTTATTACATTGCTTTTGAGTTACTTCCACCAAAATAACCTCAGAAGAACGAACAGGCATCTCAAATGGATGAGGGTCATGTTGTTTCACAGCTGGTAATCAAAGCACAGAGACTCCACTTTATTATAGTTTATTTTTTAATCCAGTGCTGCAGGTCTGAGCCAGTCACACATTTACATACAGTGGTTACAACTCTGTATTAAAATCCCCTGCTTATATTAAGAACAGCATAATGACACAGAACAATGAAAAAGCCTAGACCTTTTGAAATGAATGAATATCGTTGGACACAGAGAGGGTCAGGCGAATTATGTGCGCGACTTCCTGCGTTGAGCCGAAACCAGTGATTTCCAATGGTTACAGTTTGTTTACAGTACTCTATTCTCCTTTCCAAGAGCAACTGGGAAATAAAAGGTGGAACACACCACCTGTTATAGCTCAAACAGGATTATGTGATCATGCCTCTGCCATCTCTGACAGCCATCTCAAAGCACTGTTTTTTTTTTTCCTTTTAAACCCAGCACGCTAGCAATTAGCTCGCCTTGCTCTGTTAAAATATAGTTAACTTTAACATGTCCCGAGCTAGCTTAAGGTAACATCTGCTCCTTCTAAAGATGATTTATAGTTTCTGATGACTTATTAAGAGATACTAACACATTCAGCAAACATTTAACATAATTAATAATTAACTTCCCTGCTAATCCTCTGCTTGTCTGCATTAACGACGCAGTTTACACGTTTTTTTTTAACTTCTGATTTATTAAAAACTGCTCTGATTGAAACATGAAGCTGAATTTAGCAGCAGACTTCAGTAATAGTAATATAAAGTAGTAGTAAAAGAAATAACTTTTGACATTAATTCTTTACATGATATAAAGGACGTACAGTAAACCAGACACAAACACATCCTCAGCCCTAATGACTAAACACATATTTCACAGTGTGTTGCTGAGTTTATTTTTGAGAATGAAGTCAGACAGGGAAAGACAGGGATATCATGTACTGACGTTGAGTGACGGATCTTCTGCAATTTCTGATTTAATACTTTTTTGCTATGTCTCGTGAAACTCTTGTGGTTTTATTTAGAAACCCTTTTTGTTCTGGGTGCATGTTCAAAACATTGCAGATCGAACCACAAATTTTGTTTCGTTTGGTTGATAGTGCTGCGAACAGCACAGCATGTACCAAAGCTCTGTGGGGACATTTTACAAACACTCAGTCCTTTTGTTTAAAACAGAATTAATACCACTAAATCATTTTTGAAAGAACCACTGTTGCTGATAAGCCTCTGGGACTGACTAGCTTACTGCTTGCTTATTTGTGGGCCTATGATATGAAACACAATAAACAAATACTGATGTTAGCACAACAAAGGAAATATGACAAGTGAGAATGAATACACCGGAGCAGCACTGGAGAGAGAGTTATGCGTAAGAACGGGACTGCGTGCTGGCGCTGCCCTGCAGTTGTAGGGGATGTGGATGGAAACGTATCCAACATATAGACTACTAACATCACCCAGATGTGCCGATCACAGGGATGAGTAAAGCAAAAAAAGGAGGCTAGCTCCTTATCCCCGCTACTTTCTAGCAGCCGTAGGACACAAAAGCAGAGCAGTATATGTTGTAGACATTGTAGGCAAAATGATGGAAACACTGAATATGATAACGCACAGTTCGACATAACCCAGATGTGCCGATCACTGGTACCCTTCTACAATGTAGTCTGTGATGACGTGACAAGACACAATAACCTTTTGGGGATATTTTTTTCTGTGGTGGAAGCAGAGTGGAGAGCATCAGTGGGGAATGATAAATGAAAACAATAAACAGCTTATTTTTGATGGTAACACGTTACGTGACATTGTAAATGCAATGATATTACCCAAAATCCTGTTGGTAACGCGTTACATTACTCAGTTACTGCTAAAATGTAACACTGTAATGTGTTACCCCCAACACTGGTGGTCACAACCTCCCTCTAATGAATGTGGATGTCAGATGTTTTAAATATCAGCCATTGTTGAAGACAGAGTGTTTCTGCTGCCTGAGCTGCGTTCAGTAACTCATTCCACCACACAGAGGACAACACTTTGCATTGAGGTTATTAACTTTTTGTTCATTAGCAACGTTTTCTAATTATGTGATAAAAAAGCTAATCAGGGCAGCATTTGGTTTCTATCAAAGCGTATTTGCTGTTGCAAATTAGTGGTATATACGCATCATTTCAAGGAGTCAGGGGTGTTAAAGTACCTATTTAAATGTCATCAGCAGAGGTATCTGAAATAAATGCCAAACGGCACTGTTGTGCTTTACAAACTGCTGCATCAAAATCCGAGGGTGTAACGTCCAAACGGGCATCCAGCTCGTCACAGTCGTCCTAATTGCCATGTTAGAGCGGGGATCTGCCTGAGACACAGCTCTCATTATTCTCACTTTTATTTCAAAAATGCTTTGCAGATTCTTCTTTCCTGACTTCAGCTGCCGTCACTTATTGTTCCATCTCAGAGCAGAGTAGTTCTGGATCATAAACTCCATCTCCTCACATTTGCATATTCTCTCCAGAGCCACAATGTCTGCACTTGCCTCAGCTGTCTCCTCAGGTGAAAGGGTAGACCAGCACATAAAAAAAAAACCTTTCAGGCTATGCCGATTGCAAGAACACTGCAATTAAGCAATGTGACCAGACCTGTTGTTTAAGTCTCTTGAATTTACGCAGGTTATTGTTGTGTGGTGCATTATCTTGACAATCTCAGTGGGCTTTAATTATTGGAACACTTAAAGTGTGTTGTAGAGTTCATCAGTGCTCTGTAACACTCAACACAGGGCTGCCAAGACAGGAACGAGTAGGTGGGCGGGGGGCAATTAGAGTGTAGAGCAGCTTCCACTCAACTCTGGTCCCAGAGGAGTTCTGTCCTCACATTTTGGTTCCAGTCAATAATTCAGCCACTGGGTTTAACCATTTGTCATCATATCAAACTCCCCATCGCCGCTGTGACTGGCTTTTAGAGGGGCTAGAAAGAAAGGGCTGTCAGGGTGGAACAGTACACCCAGGACAGCCCATAAACTCCAGACTTTCATGACTAGAAGTTTGTTGAACCATTGATCAGTGAGTCAAAGTGGGATATTGAAGCTGATTTTCCAACATGTCCCTCAAATTAAACTTCCCTTCAAACGCTGAATGTTTTCTGATCATTTGACACTCAGATTCTGTGGTAAAGGTTTGATTAGGTTTGGGCACAAAAAGTGCAAAGTTATGGTCAGAGAAAGATTGTGGTTTGACATAAAAACAAAAAAACTACTAGTATTTTTAACAACAGTTCAGGACATGTCCAGCCATGTTTGTGCCGACCAAAGCAGGTATTTAAAGCCCGAACACCCTTTCAGTCATGAATTATGACTGCTTCTGTCAAGATTTTTTTCCTCTTTAGAAATGAAAAACAAAAATTTGAAGTTCATTTCATTAAACATGCATTTCTTAAGGAGTTTTTTTACCAGCACACTCCGACCTCATCCCATATTGGCGTTTTTGTCATGGACTTTCCATGTCCACAAACAACATGCAAGGTACCCTGGGTGCGTTGGTTGTTGATGTTCTGGGACACCAAGTTCTTGTCTTCTTTCAAGATACACTTCCATTTTCAAAGGAAATTCTCATCAGTACAACACCGCGAATTGATGTTCTTTTTCCTTCAACAACTAACACACATGGTTAGGTTTAGGAAAAAAGAACAGGGTTTGGCTTTGGAATCTTGCAGGACGTGCACACGATTCTCTCAGGTGAAAGTCAGTGTTTGTTGGACCCATTCACCACTCATTCCGCCTTGCTCCACTCGGACTTTCGCCGCCTTAACTTTTGTCCTTGTCCCACCGCGTTTCCCCCGATGCCACCGGGCGCCGTTAAACCATAACGGCAACCGACCTCGTATCATGCTGACGTTAAAGGGCTTATTTTTTCATTGGTTTCTGACGCCGCAAGTCACTGCCCAAGCACCGGATTTCGGAGTGAGACCGGGTTCCTGTGCTGCACAACATTTCTTGTGCTCCATGAGCCATCTTGGTTTTCAGAGATTGTGTTGCACTTACTACACCTGGCCAGTGGGTGGCAGCAATGTGCGAAATACAGGGGGGCTCGGGGGGGCCCAGCCCCCTCGATTAACCCATGAGACCTCCTGAAAGCCTCAAAAGCAAAATTTGAAGGGGGTCTCAAATTTTGTCAAAAAAAAAAAAATATATAAAAAACAATATTTTTTGTCACTAACGGTCACTAAAATGTTTTTAAGCTCACCGTGTCCAGTACTCAGAATTCAAAACATTTATTCACGGATATGTTTGCCAAGCGGAGCCAGCCAGTCCTGTGCATGTATGCAAATCAGCCATGTGCGCCAAACAGAAGAAAGACGTAACGTTACTGCATATTGAGAAAATTTAGATCGGTATTGCGCAACAATCGGGAGATAGGGGGCCCCCATGACTATTGACAGGTATTTCGCACACTGGGTGGCAGTGTATGGCAAGACGCACTGGGATCCACTGCAGTGGGTTAAATGCAACTGTAGCATCAAGGCCCATGCATATACAAGAAAATGGCTTTTAATGAGCTGTCCCCTACAGGGGAAAGGGTTAACCCTAACCACACTGACCATAGCTTTGTCATGTCATAAAATTAGAAACAGAAACATAAAGAAAGGTCAAGTTTCATGATAACAGCTATAAATGAAATGTACTGATGTAACATACGTAGGTTGTTTTAGGAATTGGATAAACAACAATTTCTGTCTTTTTTCTTGTGAGGAAGTTTGCTGCACTCTCATATTGTTATTCTGCTGCGAATGAAATAAGTCATAATAGTTGTTTACTTTATACCAAAGACCATAGGTGTTTTTAATCACTACAGGAGGTCAAGGACTTGAGTATTTATGTTAAGAATATTTGCTCAAAGTGTGGCCCGAGGGCTAACAGCAGCCCACAGAGACATTTTGTGCAGCGCCTGAACGCAACACAAAATGCATGCTTTATATTCTAATCCACCGTGGACCATTTAAATACTTTCACCTGCAATATCTTACATTTAATACACTACTCGACTACTGTGACAAACTGCGCCCACCTTAACGAGCATCCGTCAGGTTGAGAATGACAACTTGTAAAAAGCTACTAGTGGCACCCTGTGAGGGTCATGGGGGTTAGGCCTACGTTGGGTCATCAGTGCTGATGCTGTTAACTAAAACAGCGATTTCAGTGGACAAGTTGGCAGTTTAATATGACAGTGAGATGAAAAAGCGACCACAGAAAATTGCTGTATCGTTAAGGAGAAAAGAAAATTTAGGAAAATGAATTACCTCTTACGTGATCAGACATTATGACACCAATCACTGACACTTATCAACAAGTCAGTCTTCACATATCTCATGACAAGTAGTGAAGATGTAACACAGGCAAGCTGGTGGTAGTGCATGGAATTGGTAGGTGTAGTAAGTAGAGCTGTCAAGAGAACGTGTTAATTTCAATTAAATAATCACAGAGAGGCCCCCCGCCTCTAGAAACTCTCTCCCCCACAGACGTTCTCAATATTGACACCCTTTCCACTTTCAAATCCTGTCTGAAAACACCTTTTCAAGCCGGCATATTCAGTCTGATTTAATGGAGACACGTATGATTTATTTATTGTATATTACAGAATTATTTGATTTTATGATCTATGGATACATTGCTGCTTGTTTTTTTCTAACTGTGTCTTGTGAGGTGTCCTTGAGTGCTCTGAAAGGCGCCTATAAATTAAAAGCATTCGAAAAATGAATGCTGATTAATCGCGTTCCCTGGTGCCCTTTGACCCGGTGTGTCACTGAGTCCACAGTGGCTTTGTCACATGATGGAGGCAGACGAGATGATGCTGCTTGGCCCCTTGAATGGAACATTTGCATTTAAAAAACGCCAAGATGGAACTGTTGATAGAAGTGTAGTTCTCTGCAGTTTCTGCAGTAAGAAATTTTCATACCATCGAGGTACTGCAATCCTGAAATATCACCTTCAGGCAAAGCATGTAGAACATGGAGGTCCGAGCTGGAACAGCCTTTGATGCTGGCGCTAGCAGCCAGCCTCGTCAAGCCACACTCAAACTGAGCAGTCCCTCCAGAAAATCTTGCGATCTTGCGACTGCAGTAACTAACGCTAATTCAACGAAAGTCTGCAATATTTGCAGGGGCTTGCGATTTTTCAAAAGTTTTGCAATTTTCCGCATTTTCCAGCTGACCAGAGGTCGTGGTGCATACAACGTCATATGAACCATCATCAGATGTGTCATCAAATCGCACTAATGTCATTGCAGTATGGAGAAACGCTCTGTGTTGACATAAGAATTGTCCCTTTGTTTAAATGCATACAATATGTGTTGAATTGATTCAAATGTTATGTTTACAGAAGATGTAGCTTACATGGTGTTTTACAGTCACATTGTCTGCTTTGAGAGCTACAATATTCACTCAGGATTTTTTTAAAACATTATTGGAGTCCATGTTTTGAAACTAATTCAATAGAATTCAATAAAACTAAAGAAGAGAACTGAAACATTTGCAGCTGTTTTTGTAATATTCACTATGATCATTATAGCAAGTGATTACATGACTTATTTTTGGAGGCAGTAGTTTAAAAAAAATCAGTTTTTTTTTCTCCTTACTTGCAATTTTTGTCATTTGCTGAAATTTCCCACAAATAAATCCCATAAAAATGCTGCAATTTTTATCGCAATTTTTGACAAAATTGGTCGCAAATTCAAGGTTTTTTGCCGTAACATCCTGAAAAGGATTTACTGAGTAAATCTACCTGTGTCCGACTAACTAACTCCCTTGCAAAATGGACTGCAGACCAGTTTGGGTGATAGAGAACAGGGGGACAATTGGGTCCAAAATTATGCAGCTTTACTACGACACGTCTGCCAAAATTCATTGAAGTTGAATTTTTAAAAATACTTTCACAGCAAAAATTGATGCAATTAATTTAGATTAATTAATCACAGGGCATGTAAAAAATTAGATTAATTTCTTTAATCCCTTGACAGCCCTAGTAGTAAGCAATAAAAGTGTCTGATATCATATGTCTTCAACCTGCGCGTCCCCTAATTTGGCACCCAGTCACCAAACCTTTGAGCACCCCTGATATAAAGGACACAACTAAACAAACAAAAAACACTGAAAAACTGACAAATTTCCATTAAATGTTTGTTAAAAACTAATAACTCAAAAGTTTTTCTCTCTGACAGTAACTCTGATCATAACGTATCTGCTCATTAGATGGATGGCTTGGATATTTTTAGTCTGTAACATGTTGTTATGAATAAATTATCCTATTCCAGCGTGGCCCCAGAGCGAGTGTGTTCAGTCAAACCCTTTCCTCTTGAACACATATGAAAGCATCAGAGTGTTGCTGTGAGCGCGGAGCGTCGCCGTCGTGAAGGTCACATCAGTTCAACACAAACACAGTCTACAGTTCCATCATCAACTGCCATTTATTAGTATCAAACCACTGCTACAAAATTACATCAAACATGATGAAAATGGACTTGCATACGTGCTATACACAATGTAAGCTTTAAAGTAATTAAAGTACATGAATTTTCTTATTTCTGGACAAATATCAATATATATTTATATATATTATATATAGATATATCAATGCCACTTAAAGCCATATATATCATTCCAGTGATCTAGAGCCTATAAATGTACAACTATATCCCTGGTGGCTAAAGGACCTTCATACACATTGGAGTAAACATTTCCGTTCCAGATTTCTCATCATAATATTTTTCAGCATGATGATATGAAACTTTAAATAAAACAAATAAAAAAAAAAGTGAAATAAAAGTCCATATAGAAACTTTTAGGATGTTCCCATCAACTTTATAATTTCCATTCCCAGTTTTTGTAAAAAGAAAAAAAAATGGCATTAGTAAATATTTTAAATTTACAGAAACAAACAGAAGAAATGCTGCACCTCATTACCTTGAACTCTAACTGGAGGTCACTCCATTTAAACAAACACAACACTGAAGACACACATGATGAACTGGTGCTACAAAGAAGTGATTTGCTGTGTCATTCAGTGTGTATAAAACAATGTGTAATCTGCCCGCTGGGGCATGAAAACAAATGAAACAGGATTACATTTACTGTCAGTCAAATGATGACATTCTCTCCATGGCAAACCCGTTCAATCCTTCATGAAAACTGACAATTGCCCGGGAGCTTTACGTGAAAACACTTCGCAGTGTGTGATTTAGTCATCGGCGTCATGGAGAGACCTGGCTTAGATAGCTTGCTTTTAAACCCAGGCATTATCTCAGGCTCTGCATCATTGGCTGGCAACTTATTTTCCAGTTCAGTGGAAATAATGAGGGACAGGTTGACAAATACTTGATGCAACTTCTTTTTAAAATAGCCCCTCCCTACATTGGCAGCTGCCAGCAACACTATCAGAAGGATTTCAAAGAAAACAGAGAGTCACACCAGTCAGAAATCACCGTCTTTGTACCAATTGAAATGTTTGGGAGAAAAGAAAGAGACCTATTTCAAAAAAACCTTAACTTTTTTTCCTTTTTTCCATTTAGAGCTGAATCAAACTTGCCTGGAGACTGGTTATAGAGAAAGAAATTCAATTTTTTCCCCCCTCTTTCTGCCTGCGTTTGACAGGAGGAATAGCATTTTCCTGCTGTGCAACAAACATATCTCCCAAACTGAATGCTAGCACTCAAGAAACAGAGGTTTTTTTGATACTGACAACTCAGTATGCTGCTCAGGGAAGTGGGATGGCGACTGCGGGAGCCAGGCGGCAGCTCCAGTGAGTAGTATGACACAATCTCACAGTTAAAACTGACAAAGGCACAGGAAGGGTTTCATTAACCGCAGGGTCAGGAGGAATCCCTCTCTCACAACTCCTCCGCTCTCCGCTCTGTTCGTAGCGGCCTCAGACGCCTTTGTGAACAGCACTTTGACACCGTGCTAATCATTTCCATAACCTCCAGTATACGCTACCTCACTTTCGCTGCAGGATGATGCAGTTTTACATATATTCATTTGCAGAATAAAAACTACAAACATTCAGCATTTGAGTGGTGAAATCACAACACACTGTAAAGCATTATGTGCTGAAGATGCGCGCTGATAGGCCGAGCATTTGCATTAGCTGCGATACAAAACGACTCATTGTCAGTATTTATTCATGTCTGTTCTCTTAGACTGTAAATTCCACTTGCAATATATTGAATCACCTCATCAGCTTTTTATTGGCAACACACCGTACGTGCTCCTGTTGCAGGGTGTCACAGCTGTCTCTGAGTTCGTCATGACGCTTCCTACAGTGTCACTCGGAGTCGCACATCATCCGCAAAATAATTGTTTGTTTAAACACAAGCTGTGTTTGTGTTTTTTTTTCTCTTCAGCGCACCAGGAAAATGTTTAGATAGTGTCAGGTACAGTACGTCAATCACAGAGAAGATTAATAAACGTGCCTTTCAAACACATCCCTGCCCACATTATTAAAGAAGTGAAAACAAAGCGTAAGAGTGTGTGTGAACAGTTTGACCTGACGATAATCACGCTGAACCCTGCTTCTGTTTCCCTGGAAGATAAACACACATGACTACACTTCAACTGTGCATTAATCCTAATTATTTTAATGATGAAGACATTTAGCTTTAATTCATTTGTATTCTATGCTACATTGGGGTTACATGTGTCAGAATAACTGTTAATTAGAGCTGTATTTGCTTTGTTGTTGAGATACTAAGTATGTAATGTACAGGAGCATTAGCGCTCTTAATGAGGGTTGGTTATGATTGATAAAATACTTTAAAGGCACATTCAGTACAGTACTTGTCCCCCTCCAAGATTCAGCTGTAGTTGCATGAATCCAAACTTGTAATAAATGCAAACAGAACAGTATGATCCTGGTACGTTGGGATGAGAGGAGGAGGATGCTTTGAAAATGGACAATTTAAAAATTCAGCGTGGGGAATGTGGGGCCGTTATAATACGCACTAGCATGAATATTTAAAATCCTCTTATCTTAAATTTAAAAGTGGAGAGATTTTTTCCCCCTGCTGTCAGCTGGGAGCACAAGGTGAGGCAGTGATCTCTGCAAGTGGGTGGCGTGGCCTCTTTTCAGCTTGTACATCAACATGACTTTTTTAACTGAACTTTTATGAGGTAGGTCACACAACCGCGGATCTTTTAGTCGGGAGCGTATTCAGGTCAGAGGGATACTCCAGAGCCTTGTGCTGTCGGGGAAAGGTACGACCGGGCGCACTGTGGGACTGAATGTGCAGTAATTTATGTTGGTAAATATATTCAGATCACATAAACTGAGCGACACACTCCGGTCAGCGGTGAGGATGCAGTGCAAACGGTGGTTAATCCTATGTATTGTGGCTTCTGGTCATCTGGGCTCAGGAGGATTTATGAAGCGTCTGAGGGCAGAGGGGAGGGGATCAAATATGCATGATACGGCAAAATTAGGATGACTCAATAATTCAGGCTACACTGCACAAACACACTGATATTTCCCTCATGCTCCTCAGGCCTGGAGAATATTCCCGGCAGTGTTTGTTTCACCAGGGTTTAAATGCGCCACTGGCAAATCTGTAACTTCAAAGAATTTATAATTCATCTGTATCCACAGAAGCAGACCAATTTACTGCAGTTTGCATTTAGTGCTAATACTGTATGTAGCTACATTACTGTGACACCTAAAATGACTTTTGTCATTACTCTAATCATGGTCTAAAATCATATTTAGTGGTGGCTGCTATGCAGTGGTGTATTCTGGTGGAGACAAAATTCTGACAATTAAGGCTGAAGATATCAGGTATCATCTAAATGAATCCTAAATTAATCCAATAAAGTGCTGCAAGATGAAGTTTATTTGTAGAGCAAAACAAATTTTAACATCCCCTGGTTCCCTCAACAAAAAGCCAGAGGGATTCTTCCATTTGATTTTGGAATTTTTATTATTATGGGGAAACAAGGCCTGCGGCAAACAGAATTTAATGATATTTGGTTGACGTGTGTTGGACATGATGACGTTCTGTAGTCTCATTTAGCCACTTGTTAGCAACCATCTTTTTAAAGACATTTAAAGGCTTCAAAATGTACTAGTAGGATATTTAGTTACGCATTTTATTCTGTAGAACAAAACATGAAAGTCTCTTAAGCTTGTGTTAACCACAGATCTTACTTCAGACATCTAACCAAAAACCCACGGAGTGATAGCTAACATAAGCCAACATTACACTGTAGTGTTAGCTATGTCTCAGTCAGAACAATCTGTAGCTAAATCCTAAAAATAAAAAGATCCTGATTTAAGTGATAAAATATTTGTTTGTGATGTTCTTAAAAAAAAAACTTAAAGAGTATTTTGAGCATTATGTACTCTCTGCTAGCTTTAGCTGTCAGCAGCAGCTGTCTAGCTATGACTGATTTTAACATGTGCAGTAAGCCAACATAAGATTGTTTATTGTTTCATTTCCTCACCCAGCTGTTGTATTGTACCAGAAAACAACATAATGGTTGCTAAATTATAAAAAGGGAAACTGTAGTGGAGTTTTTCCTCTCAAACAGACCATCTTTGGCCAAACAATGGGTGCCTGCTATTGTTCAGACAGCCCAAAATTCAGAAGCTCCATTTGTCTGAAAAATGTCCCACTGGCCTGAAAGCCTATTATCCTGCAAACAAACGCCCAATGCTCCGAAGTCCTGTTCCCTTAAATTAGTTTCAGTTTCCCAGCAGTGTTTCAGCCACTGACCCGTCTTTGCTTTTCCAGCGACCTTTGTGCCACCGAACACAAGCGTTTTAAGCCAAACTGTGATCTTGTCCTAACCACCAGTGGTTTACAGAATCATATAATACAAACATATTTTTGTGGTGATTGGGTTGTCTAACTGCAGGGAGTGTGTATTTTCGGAGAAACTGGACTTCGGAGCAATGGGCGTCTGTTTGACGGGCTGTCGGCGAAGTGGGCATTCAGATAAATGGGACATTTTTCGACTAATAGGGCTTTGGAATATAATGGGTAGTCGCGAACGATGCATGTACACAAGGTAACAGCCAACAATTTATTTTGTAGTTGTACTAATCCAAAAAATAAATGTGGACACAGTTTATAAAGTCTACAAATGAGAAGCCTGCTGACAGCATTGATTCTGTTCTTGATTTTTAGGGGGACAGTTGGATGCAGGGAGGATGCAGTGACGAGACATTTTATGTTGGACATTGTCGTGACGGCGCGCTCTGGCTCAAACCCTGTCTCAGTGATAATGACAACCCCTTTGAGTGCTCATGAACTCAGATGTGGGTTTATATTGTAACATGAAGACTTTTATTGCAAATAATAGTGATTCGATAAAAGGGACTTGTTAATACCATTATTCAAAATAATCAACATCCAGTACATTTCATATGTATGAATACTAGCATGGTCTTGACTGCTTAGACAAGCAACCAACACAACTCCAGACTGTCACCAATGTGCCACAATAATCATTATGACTCTGTATAGCAGTTGTTTTAGTTCATCAGCAAAAGTTGATTCAAATAAATCACAAACAAACATAGCCAGCTGGTCTGTAGGAGGTATGTATTTTTAGACCAGGTTCAAGAACCAAAGGTTTTGGAAAAAAAAAAACAGAACAAAAACAGAACTGGTTCCATTCATAAAAAGTATGAATATCTGTAAAATGGCCACCTCAAAAACACAGGTTAACTTTGACATGCAGCACAACCATACTCTCTGCACATCGTCAAACACGCAAGTGTGTGAAAACTATGACTACACACTGGCTCTAAAGATCAAAAGGTATCCTATTTTCTCCAAATATACACACATTGATTCTGTTCTATAATACTGTTATATTGGTTCACACCCTCTCTGTTTCAAAAAGTAGGTAATTTGATTGCAAACATTGTTCTTTTTAATGTACTCATCTGACAAAAATCAACAACAGTTATGGCATCTAAATGAACCCGACAACATTATAAACTATGCCATACTGTGCCTCATTCAAATAAATGTCACATATCCAGTTTTACATGTTTCAAATGTAATTTTTTTTATACATTGTTTTCATAAAGGAAGAGAATAAATATACTTCTGACCCATTTCATTATACCTTAACATTTAAACAAGATCATATGGTGCAGTATTTTCATAATTTGTAAAACAAGCTGAGAACAATTTCAGTACAAACAATAAAAGAAAAAATAAAATGTTTAGCAGACCTTGAAACAAATCACCACAAAACGTAAAAGTAATAACAGTGTTTGTGCTTTAAGTCTTTTAACTGCGATGGCTATTTCTCTATAGGTTTGCAGTTACAAGTTCATGTGAAAATACTGCGTGAACTGTTAGTCCCTCGATCGCCGGGGCAAAATATAACACAATCCAAATCCAAACAAGACCTGCAAACATGTCAACCTGTACGACAAATACTGCATTTTTTTTTTTATTTATCGGATGCAACTGGCTTATTTGAAAATACCTGCAGGAGCCATAAGTTGAGAAATTTAGTTTTGACTGAATATAACGCCTAATTTGAAAGATAAGTCAGCTACTGGTTTATGAACATTCAATAAGCAGTAACATGTTAACAAATGTATCTTATTGAGAGCGTCTGGAAGTGTCCGTCTGAAGGAGGTTAATTCAATGTCAATGGTACTATTAAGGCATTACAGTACAGTATCTCTGTTTACACCATGAATTGAAGATACTTGAGGATGAATATGCCGTGACAGTCTTGTCAGAAAGTAAACCCTGGCAATAACGTTGTTTTCGAGCCTTGATATGGTTGATTTCAGCGAACAAAAAGCCACATTTTCTCCTATTAAACGACCTCATGGTTTAATTTATTCTCTGCCGGACATTCACTGGCCCTGTGGACACTGATCAGCTGTTTGGAGACAATGGACTCTCATCTTGGAGGAGCTGTTAGCACCTTAGGCCATGTTTGCACTGATGAGGGAGTTCATAAGCTTTATTCTGTGTTCTGCGGCACATAATTAGGCTGAGAAGAATTCAAATTGGAGGCAAAGCAGGTTTCATTATTGTACTTTTTTTCATACCATGTGTTGGTGTATTTGCCAGAAATCTTAAGTTACATGACCTTTGGCTCTCTGGATGTCCTTTATTAGTTGCAATGATATATTTACTGTAAAAGCGAGTGTGATATATTTAAGTACTGAGTTATCTGTAAAGAAAATCAGCGGAGTAAAATGCCGTGCTGCAGAATGCTGCTTTCCCAGAGACCATTATCTAAGTATCATGCCAAAAGTTGAAGCCACAGAACTTCAAGCGACCTACAGTGTGTTGCTGTGGGTTTTTTCAGCCAGTCGATGGTCAGTAGGAGCACAACAAATTCAGAGGAAAAAATGCTCTGCTCAGACGCCCACTGGAGGTGGCATGATTCAGAGAACTGCATCTTACAACAGTTGAACTCGGGCTCTGCTCTTTCTTCTCAACAGTATGTCGTGACATTCACGTATACGTGGACTCTCTGAAAGAAACAAGTATGGAGTATATACTGTATTTATATTTTCAAGAAAAATGTAAACATAGGGCAGCGATGTTCCTCCCTTCATACTGTACAAAGTCATGAGCTGAGTTAATGTTCTTGGTCAAATGAGAAAAGCTGGTCCCACTTTAAAACAAAAGCCTACACTATATTAAAATATAAAGATACAATACAGTATACTTTGCTACTTTGACGGCTGCCTGATCAAATCCGTTAGGCAGGCATAGTAACTGAAGGACCCATTTCAGAATACAACAAAGCACACCTTCAACACTGTTCATCCATCTATTGAGTAATCATGACAATACAGGTCCTGAAAAAGCCCTGCCTTTTTTCATCTTTTGATTTTTTTTTCTTTTTTTCTGTATTTTTTTTTTTTAAGCACACTCCATAATCAGAATTTGTATTGTTAGGAATCTAAATGTCTTTCCTTTGTTCAACAACCCATAATACATTCAATACAACATTGGTATGGTAATTCTGTGTACTGAGAGACTTGGCACAATTGCTTCTTTTTAGCCATGTACAAAAACGGATGAAAATGTCAATTTTGCGCCATCGCCTCCCAGAGAAAGAGGCATGAAAGTAACTCATTTGGGAAGTTTCGGGGGCTTTTGATATGATTGGAAGTGGGCTGGGGCTGGGGAAGGGGGGAGGTGGGGTGGGTGGGGGGTGAGCACTGATTCACAAGGTGGTCAATCAATCAGAAAAGAAGAGAGGAATAATAATAATAATAAAAAAAACATCATAGTATTTACATGACAGAAATTTCACCAAAAAGCAAAGAAAAAGAAAAGAAAAGAAAAAATTTCCCCACACAAAATAACGCTGATTATTTTTCCCCATCACGGCTTTTCAACAAACTGTACCAGATTGGATTCCAGCCATCAGCAATGTCAAAAAGGATTCATAAATGCTCTCGACAGTCATTGTGTCTGGACTGGCCTCTGCTAGTACACGCTGATGAAGGAGGAGAGAGCCAGGACCAGGTATCGGCAGGCCAGCGGGACGTGCGCACTTCCTGTGCTCCCATAGGGTGCAGTGTTGGGCGCTGTGGGCAGGAAACAAGAGAAGCTCTGATTAGTTGTGATTGCACTTTCACCATTTCAAAGCCCGCAGTCAGCTCGGTATGGTGCTTCCAAATGAGACTGTAAAAACTGCAATTACTGCACCACTTTGGCTGTTTGGAGTTGGTTTCTCCATCTCTATGAGAAGCTTCTGCTTCATACGACTGCTGTTATACTGCATATTCTAAAGAGACCTTCTCAGATCTTGATCTTAAATAAAACACCTCAATGTAAATATACTGCGGTACATAAATCTGCTGCATTCAGTACTTACGTAAAAGCAGAAGTAACAACAGAATACACTTTAATCATCAAGTTAAAAGTACTTATCCAGCAGAAAGTAGGCCCCTGTGACTGACACGCTATCATATGTCACATTATTAGATTGATGACGCTGAAGAACTAAAGCATACACAGCATATTACTGTTGCAGGTGGTTGAAGTGGAACTAGTTTCAAGTGCTTTATATGTTGGTTTCCAACCTGGGTCAGGGCCCTCTTAATAATCAAAAGATAAATTTAAGGGGCTATGAGATGATTAAAGACATAATATACAGGATTTTCCTTAAAAAAACAAACAACAGTATTTCCTCTCAATCATCACTTATGACCCACTAACAGTGTGTAGGGAGTTTTTTTCTGAGCCTCTGCCCTTCAATAAAGTCAAGTCTAATTGAGCAAACTTAAAACACAACAAATATTGACAAAGGTGCTTTACAGAGAGAACATTAAAGAAACAACTGAGTGAGAATCAATAATTATGGACAACAGTTTGCATAAACTTATATGAACACAGTAGGTGGTACTGGGTTAGGAAAGAGGGAGAACAAATAATATTCTGCAACACAAAGTGGTGCTCATTTGTTGAAATGTTCTCTAATCTTTGCTCTTTTTGTGAAATAAACCTCTTAAACCATTGAAAAGTAATTTAAATGAACACTTGTAGGAAGGGCAAATCTGCTCACTGCACTGTCAACTCAATGACATCTGAAATGTGATGGGAGCACCGACTAGAAACTGCATTTTATAATGAGTCAGAGGCCAAAAGATTGGGAACCACTGGTTTAATCTTTGACATGCATTAGGGCCCTAACATAATATCACAATATTTTAGGGTATTTTTGTGATAACTACATTCTTGTTGATATAACAAATATAACAAGTTAGTAAATAAATATTTTATAATTAATTTAAGAAAATAGAATTGCAACAAAATAAGTGATATAGTTTTACAGTTTGCCTTCAAATATTCAGTAAATACAAAAATTATCTAATTTCTTTAGTTTGTAAACAACAAGAGATTCAGATTCTGTATACAATATTAATAGTTCAACAAAATAAAATATACCACTAATTACGCATTTAAACAGCTCCCAAATACAAAAAAATGTCCCCTGGAATCTAAATATATAAATCAACAGGTGATTTCCTTCTCTTTGAGTCGTTTTTTTTTTCCACCTGGACCTTTATGCTCTGCCATTTCTCCTCTAATCATCACGTTGTAATCTGTGACAGGCTGTTATGATACCACAACTATTACACATTCACATATATGGAGTTACTTTTGTTGAGCCATGAGCGTCACGTAGGTTTACATTACCAAAGGTTTATGACAAAATCACTTGATGACACTGACTCGTGTGTGCACACAGTGAGAGAGGAGAAGCAGAGACTCTGTGCTGCTGCCAGAGGAGCCGCTGAATGAGTTCCCTTTGAGCGGTAACTCACTAAAAGAGTCTGAGAAGTCCGAGGCTGTTCATTAAACATTCAGGACGCCACAGTTTATTCGACACTACTGAAGCTGCTCCTCTTTCTGGAACCACGGCAGACTCAGTAATAATTTCGCTTTCAGCCATGCTTTTTGTTGCCGTGGGTAACAGTATGACGTCAATATGTCAACAAGTCAAAATACCGCAAGTATCACGATATTAATTTTTTATATGATGTTAAAAATTATACCACTGTTATAGTGAACGAGATGATGTGGCACACCCCAACAATGCACTGTATCTTATAAGCTTATTATCTTCTTTTTTTAATGTAAAAAAATTAAGAGCCCCTACACACACAGTCCATTTATACAAGTGTTTTAATTAGCCTAACTAGAGGGTTAATTATGGCTGTATGTCTGTATGGCAAGAATCTGAAGATACGACATGATTCCGGGGTTACGATTCAATATGTTGTGATATATTGCACAGAGATTTTTTGAAATCTAATTTTAGGAGACAGCGGTGCACCCTTTATGACTCTGCCTGTCTCATAGACTCGTTTTCGTTGTGTTTACAGTGACAATATGTTGTTATGTTGGAGTAAAAGAATCCAGCGACTGAATTTAGATTACATCACTGCTATCTAGCTGTCGAAGGTTTAAACACAACACAACATGGAACGCTGCCGTGAATCTCTGCAGGCAAGTTATTGATTAAAAATCAATGCAGCGTGTTTGAGGATCGCTACAGAACATGATATCGTGATGGGGTGTGCTATATCATCTCGTTCACGATAATACCAGTATTATTTTTTAGAAAAGTTCATATAATCGTGCTCACAAACTAAATAAATGAGAGATCGTTTTGGTTTTTACTAAACACTGAAGGCAAACCATCAGGTTGACATCTAAAATTAAATCACATATTTTGTTGCAATTCTATGTTCTTATATTAAAAATATATATACATATATTTACCAATTTGTCATATCATCAAGAATATCATTATCACAAAAACAGCCTGAAATATTGTGATGTTACTTTAGGGCCATATTGCCCACCCCCTATATCACCATACTAAAGTGTTTTTTTGGACTTCTACTGTATCGCACCTCCAACCACTCAAAGCACCTTTATACTACAGATCCACATTCACTCATTCACACACTGGTGTGCCGAGGCTACCATCAAAGGTGCCAACTGCTCACAAACATTTACACACATGCAAACTGAGCAAACTGGGGTTCAGTATCTTGCTCAAGGACACTTCGACATGCAAACTGGACACTTAGTGGAAGACCCACTCTACCTCCTGAGCTACAGGGTTAATCAGCGTGAGTAATTGAAAACACCTGTGTGTGTGTGTGTGTGTGTGCGTGCGTGTGCGTGTGTGTGCAGGGCCTCTACTCTGAAAACAAGCTAGGCAGGTGAGTCAAAGTACAAAATTCCCCTCTGAATTGTAGTGGTGTAAAAGCATAAAGCAACATTACAGTAAAGGTACCTCAAAATTGTAGTTAAGTGCAGCACTTGATGAAATGAATTTAGTTACTTTCACCCGCAGATTCTAAAATAATCTAAAACACTTTTCTTCCATCTCATCTTTTTTGTAGTTTGTGTCAAAACACTTTCCCTCTTTCATATTGCTGGTACAAAAAAGAAAAGCCATCAGTGGAGAGAGGAGAATAAATGAGGGCTACACGAGGTCTTTCCTTCACATTCCTATCGAAGGCGGCTTTGTTTTGTGCTGTTTGTGTTTCTCTGACCAGCAGACAGCCACAGTAATATGAACAGGTCTCTCTGGAGAGCTGCGTCAGGCGGACAGAGAGGGAGAGGGCAGCCTTTCATTTGGAGGGGCTACTCTGCCTCCTCAACACAGACACACTCTTTTAGTTTGTAGCTCAATAAAGCACACCTCACAGGTTACAAAACATGCTCTCCCTCGACACACACACGCGCACACACATACCTGCATGTACAGGTCACATGCATGCCTGCACATACACACTCATACGGACGCACACACGCGTATACACACAGCAAGGCAGTGCAAACAGGCTCTGCTCTACCAGGGGAAATCATGTGGTGCACAGCCCATATCAGCAGGGTGCCTCTATTTACACAGCCATGTAATTAGTTCACAATGTAACTCCTCTGATGTGGACCTCACGTTGCACAAACACACCGAGCAAAGCGAACAAAATAACCACACACGCTTACTGTACACACACAGATGCAATCATGGACGTACAGTGTAAAGTCCTTTTCTTAGCACATTTCTGAGGTAAGAAGCGAGCCACACAATAAAGGACTGTTATCCCACTGTGCAGTTATTATTGTGGCCCGGCTATTTATTCAATAAGAACCCTCGCTGGTTGTCATTAGAGTGGCATATGGCTGTTGGTGTGTTAAAATAAATACAATGATGCAGAGATTGATCTTTTTTTACCAACATAATAGCTTGTGGGAGACAATTTTCACAGGAGATGCCAGGGAGGGGACAAAAAAAAAGACACGCACCCCATTATCACCTGACACGGCTCTGCTTTTACCTGATATTTTCCAGCATTATTTGTCGGCACTGAAGTTGTTTACCTATTAGAGTGAAAACTATAGCTCGGCTGACAGACAGGAAAGGGGGGAAAAAAAGGGAAAAGTGGCGAATAGAGGAGCACAAATGGGTGCAAATTTTGATGATGTGTGTGTTAGATGCACGGCTGGCCTGTGTGAACTGCACCCCCCTCCCCTCCCCTCCTCTCCTCTCCTCTCCTTTCTCCTTGTCTCTGCCTTTCTATCTTTGTCTCCCCTTTCTACCTCATTCTCTCCCTCTGTATCCCTCCCCTCGCTCTCCCTCTCTTCTCCTATCCAAAGTACAGGATAATGACACAGTTTTCCTGGGCTGTGAGAGCGAGCCGAGAAATGGTAACCATAGCAACAGCTCCTGTCCTGCTCAGCCGGCCCACTGTTGCCGGAGCCTGAGTGCGCTGCATTGTGCTAGCCACGCTAGCAAAATCATTTGGGTTATGTGTGTGTGTGTCTGTGTGTGTGTGTGTGTGTGTGTGTGTGTGTGTGTGGTGGTGGGTGGGGAATAGACAGATGCCACTATTTCCCTTCTTCAGTTTCTCATCTGATCAGTGTCAGTGTAGTTTTTGGCTGGGTAAATGCTGCAGTAATCACATTAATATCTTGTACACAACTGGCTTTCATGCAGCAGTTCAGGGAGCTCAGAAGGTAATTACTGGATCTCTGCTATGACTAATGTTGACTGGGCTGGAGAGCGTAACAATAAACCCCTCAGTACTTCAGGAGGAGAAGTGTTAAGTGAGGTTGGGGGATAGTCAGTGTTACTGGGTTGCTGCCTCCTCACAGTGTTTGATTTTGGGCTTGTTTAATATCTCCCTGTGTCACTGCGAAAAAGCGGGGGCCTCCATTGTTTTGACTGTGTGGGTTGTAACTTGCCATTTTAATTAACTCCCCAACCAGGAACTGCCTGCAACACCATTACTCTGCTTATTAACATGAAGGGAATAGAAGGGGAAAGAGACAGAGACAGACAGAAAGCGAGTGCAAAAGAAAGACAGATACGGGGGAGAAGAAGGGGGAATCAAAGGAAGAGGGAGCAGGGAAAAAAGACAGTGATTGAAAGGGGTGCGAGAGCGAGGCTGCAGCAGCAGCGGACAGCAGAGAGAAGGAAGGAGGGGGGGGTCTGACTGAGCTCTACCTCTTTGGGGTTTGAATTTAATTGCCATGTACATCAGCACAGAGCTACAATGAAGTACCAGAATCCCAGACAATATATCATAGAGAAACCAACAGTGTCAAGATGCGCAAACGCAGGGAAGACAAGCAGCGCTCCAAAGGGAGAGGAGTGGAGGAGATAAGTGGAGATGAAAGCGATACGCTTCAATTACTGTTTTGCAACTGAATTGAAATGAAAAACTAAAGCCTCCCCTGCTCTAGCCAGAGTCATATGAAAATAACAATCCCTGGTTCTCTCCTCTGATTCTGGACTGAAGCCATCAGCTTTAAATAGTGTGCCGGGAGTATGAGCCTCTCTCTCTGTCTCTCTTCCCTCCCCCTTCCCACCCAAATCTCCATCGACAGCAGTTTTGTCACCCACATATCATATGCACAACAAATGCTAAGGCCCTGAACCTCAGTCACTGTTGACACAGATAATGAATCATACTGAAATATGCAACAGTGACACTCAATGCGGGGTTTGTTTTGAGTACCATCTCGAGTGTTATGTGCTGCACTGTAATTCACCGGAACATCATCGTTCATTAAGCAATACTGGAGCTCCTTTCCCCTCCTCTCGTCAGCCCCTTCACCATCACACACACTGGGTTTGTAAAGTTTGAGCTCCACTGAGAACTCTTCAGTCTTGTGTTTGGTTATGTCGAGTTTCATACATATTCCGCGCATACTTTGAAATGAAAGAGGCAAGAAGAACAGGACGAATTCGGGCATGTTTTCGTGCTGGATTAAGTCTCCAATTCGGTTATTTGTCGTTTAGGGGATGATTCATCCCTTGAGTTGGTCGTATCCTCCGAGCAGGCTGTCACTAGTGGCGCACAGACGGCAGCCAGCCAGGCAGCATCCCAATCCCCCCGAGGACACGGCTTCAGAGATGGGCTCTTCTGAGCAGAGGGGTGGGGGAGGGGTTCAGTGTCCTTGACCATCAATCAGTGGCCTCTGGTTCTCCCCCCGCAGCTCCCCTGGGAGAGTCCACATGAGACACTCCTGAGCCAGAACTGATCCTGTACACACCATGCTGTAAATCGGCTAAATCCCCCTACATGCAAGGTTCACAGCAACCACCAAGGGTGTCTTTAACACAGCACAGCACAAACTAAAAGCAGGTTGTTTTTTTTCGGGGGAAACCACGCTGGTGTTCGGTAAAGAGAATAAATGGAATATCATGCAACGCTCATGACATTTGATGAGGGGATGCCGCGCCTTCAAAGAATGTGCCGCGCTCCATCGTCTTTTAAATGCTTACACACCGAGAGTGTGCGAGCACTTTATAGAAGGCGATCAAGACATTTTCCATGCTTTACCTCACTTCAATCCACTGACAGTGAAATACGCCTGTCCCCTCCGCCGCCACTCATCTTGTACACTCTCGCCTGTAGCAGCTTGCCATATTGAGTTGCTGCACAATTGACTTGCCGACCCATCAGCTCATTCATCCATTTCTCTCTCTATTCCTCCTGTTCTTGTACAAGCAAAATGTTCATCATGACCAGATACGATGTTCAGAACTCATCACCTTCGTCTCCCGCTATGATCATCACACACTGCTGCTCCACAGAGCCCTCATTCACACGGACCTTCGAGCTCATTAGCCCCACCAATCATTTGCATTAGTGCTAGTAATGAAAAGCCTCCATTAATAAGATGGCCTTCAGAGATCATTTACCCTCCTCCGCCTCCCAGTACTGCCATATCCCCACCCCACCCCTCTCTCCTAGCCTCCCTCCCTCCACATCCTGGTACCTGCTGGTTATCAACACCCAGCAGAATGCTTTTTGGGGCTGGAGCCCGGCCCCTAATAGCTCCTCTCAGCATCGGTATCTAACTGAAAAGTGAATGAGTAGGAGAGACGTGTCACCTGATAGCTTACTGAGTGAGCTGGGGGCTCTCGATTGCAGGCAGGCTTTGGCCTTCAGCTTGACTTAATCAACGCCTCTGTGGGGTATCTGGACACATAAGAGAGCCCTCAGCACAGTGTGAGCCGGAGGAAGGAATCCCGACAGAGAGGACATTTACGGCGTTCTCCACACAGATACTGTTCCTTTTCATTATTGATCCACCTCCTGCTTTTACAGTCTCTCTTCTCCTCCTCCCCCCTGAGCACAAAACGTATGTGCTTTCCCTTTTATTTGAAATGAATATTGAAGTTATGAGTCTGGCATCCAAAATTCAGAGTGACCTACACGTATGTTTATTGCACCTATCAATCCAAGGACATGCTTTATGCAGGAAATCAATGAGCTTGCAAATGATGTACTTTATATGCACGCCTGATGGATAAATCTCCATTTTTCAAATGTTTTATGAATTTTCCCTTGTAGGTTTGTTTTTTCCTTTTTTTATTTTCTGAAGTTAGAGGGTAAATCCACATCAGCACGTTCTGGGAATAAACAAAAAAAAAAAAAAGAAGCAGTACAGTGTTGGATTGATACTTTAAGCGAGCGTTTTTAATCACAGCATTTCCAAAAGCATAATTACTCCATGACTTTGGCTGCTCTGGCTAAATCTGTTTAATGTTAGAGGCTTAATAAAATGCACAGGGACGCAAACAAATGGAGTCAGCATGTAGCAAGTTCACGCAGCCCCATTTTTCCTTTCTCCCCCCCCTCTCCTCTTCCTCTTGCTGTCTCTATAATAATCTCCCTCTCATATTTGGGTCTCTCTCACTCCCACTATCTCTAATAACTCCCAATGCCCCCGTCTCTCCCTCACTTTTTAATGCTTATCAGGGTTTTATTTCTGTGCGAGTCCTGCTGCAGGCCCAAGGATTTCGCTGAGTCAGCCGTTGCTTAGCTACTGCGCCCCTGTGATGACAGCGACAGTCTGGCCAGTTATGAGAAATGTCTTACGACAAACCGACGCTACTTGCATCTCCATGAGCTGCTCCATCAATACAACCCGATAAAATCTGATCTCCAACCAGGAGGCAACCCTCTCTTCCTGCCATCCCCGTTCCGCCGGGCTCCTTCGCCTGTAGCCTCCTAAAATAGCAATTCCCCACTGTTATGTATGTAGGATTATGATAAGACAGCTCTCTTTTATCAATTTCCATTATGGTGCAGATAACACAGCAGGCCTGAATGTTGAGGGTTAAGTGCATTTTCTTCTTGATGGATATAAGATAACTTTATCACTGCAGACTGCCTGGTTATCACAGTTCACCTGGGGCTAGTCGAACCTGACTGGAATTTGCTCACGCTGAGCATCTCTGCACAAGCACACAAGCTGCAGCCAGAATTTGCTCAGATGGTCATACTGTATACAGAACAATCCATATTTCTTGTTCATATTTACCTACCCTGAGCTGTTAATTGATTTCTCTCAGATCAATTCAGTGGTTTACAGAAATTGTTGGACCAAAAAGGGCCAAATCAATTGCCAAGTGATTAGCATGTGCAGTGGATTATTTCTAGCTGAGGCGCTGCATAACACTTGAGGCAGCGTGGAGGAGAGGCACAACTCAATGGAGGCACACGCCATATGTTTACGTTAATTATTGCTAGCTCAAAGTCTGCTTTAGATAGTGTACGCCCATAGGCTGTGTGAGTGTCACACATGAAATATTCCTTTATTACGCCAAGACAGAACCTGAGGCGGTGAATGCACTCCAGTCTCTACTCCCCACCTTGTTGCTGACTGCCTGCGGGAGGTTCAGATAAAAGCTATAGAGTCCTGAAGTGAGCACCATTGATTCAGAGGGGTATTTTATACAGCAGTTTCAGACAGTACAGACACTGCTTCTCTCTTTCTCTCTCTCTCCCACACACACACACACACACACACACACACACACGCACACTGAACTCTGCCTGGTCTCTGTGTGTAAATACCTTCCTTTCTGATCTACACACCGTGTATCTGTTAAGCGGTTAATATTTTAGGGTCTCAGAACTGGATATAAACATTCACAACCTTCCAGCATCTCCTGTCACAGTGTACGCTGCAGCTTCATGGACAATTTAAAAAAAAGACACAATACGAAACACAATCGGTGCCCTAATGCTTCTTAAATGACCCTCTTGACACGTGTGGTTTTGAGAGAGTGCGGTCTGAAATGAGAATGAATCCCTTTTTATACGGAAAGTAGAAAACTAATTGTGGTGCTGTTAATTAATTCTTAATAGCCTCCGTCTGCTGTCCTGGAGATGGGCTGCACTGAAACGGTGAAAAACTAAGTCACTAACGTCAGATGCAGTTAATCTGGAGAGAGTATGTAAGGCAGAAAATAAGAGTGAATTTGACGTGTCACATGGATGCTTTGACATTTCTGTGGGATCACTGGAGACAGGAGGAATGAAACACGAAGGATCCATATGACTGATTTATTACAATGGGTAGGTTTTCTTTAAACAGTTCTCCAAACAACACAGACAATGAAAACGTTTTCTATAAGTATTTTTAGAAAATTTTGCTTTAAGTATCAAGAGTAACGGTACTTAATGTGGAGATGGATTATACGAGCATCATATTATAGAGTAAATGTTACTGGATTAGTGTCAGTGATGCAATAACACATAAGGAGTATTTTAATGTTGTAAATGGTCAAGTGGATCTGATTTTATCTAAGGCTATTTTTTTTTAAAAAGTATAAAAGCAAATGGTATACGTTTTTGAATTTTAAAAGCCACTGAATACTTAATATTGAAATTTAAAACACCACTAATGTCATAGAATAAAAATATTTTACTTTGAAAATCGTGCCTCTACATTTTTTGAAATTAAAATACATCTCTTGAGTTGCAATTTCAAAAGCTAATTTGGAATTTTTTTTTCATTGTTCACAAAATCCAAATCCAAAAATTCAAGTTTCAAAAGGAAAAAAAAAAAAAAGGATTTAGGTTGCTCAAATTTAATTTGGTCCAAGTCAGATCCAAAAATTCAAGTCGAAAAATTTGAAATTGTTGAAAATTATTATTTATGTAAAAAATTTGATTTTAAATTTAAAATAAATAAACATTTTAAAATTTTAAAACAGATGGGGTACTTAAGACAGGATAAGGCAACCCAGCCTGAATGCAATCACAGCAACTTCTGGCCTATCGGGACCATGTGTCCGAAAAAATGTCCAACAATAAAATTCGATAGCTTGTCATGTGATCCAAGAAAGCAGCCTGAAAACTGAAACCCAAAGATGACTATCAGTGGGAATGACGGAGTTCCAGTAAGTCATCTAGTTTGTATTGTTTATCTGCAGTTGATTGGACGTAAATATTCAAGCTCGATTGCCCTAAAATTCAAATATGTCTGTTATTAGCTTCCCCAAAAAAGTAAGTAGAAACTATGTCTGTCAAATAAATACAGTCGAGTAAAGAATGCATTATTTTCCTCTGAAATGTGGTGGTAAAATACTGAGTAGCATACAATGAAAATATCAAGTAAAGCACAAGTACCTCAAAACTCATTCATTAATTCATTTTCCATAACTGCTTATCCTGTTAGGGGTCGCAGGGGGCTGGAGCCTATCACAGCTGACATTGGGCGAGAGGCGGGGCTACACCCTGGACAGGTCACCAGACTATCACAGGGCTGACACGTAATGACAGACAACTATTCACACTCACATTCACACCTACTTTTTAAGTGCCTCAGAAAACCCCATCATTTAGGAGTAGACAAGTCAAGGTGGATTGATGCGCCACAAAATGCTGCCAAATAAAAACAACGGGTGCATTTGAAAGTTAAACGTGACGCACATTCAATTTGAGCATGTTCCAGGCTTCAGGCTGCTACTTGGAAGTGCTGACTTGTGTGTACTCTGTACAATGACAATGAACGACTGGATGCAGACAATATCACCCCACACTAAGATGTGTCAGATCCTTAAAAAAACCCCTTAACTCTTATCTGCCTCTCCACATTCAACCCCCCTCCCCTCTTCTCCAAATCCACTTTAGCCTCTCCTCTGTAGGCTTATCCTCTCTGCCACACTGACACTATCGATATGCAACTTTCATGGTTGCATAAATACCAGAACCGATGATGGTGACACATGCTCGTTGCCTTTTATGTGGCACTGCGCATGGTGACTGCAGCTCCCAAGTCTGTGAGTACCACTCTCTCTGCCTTTGTGTTCCTGTTTTTCACATGAGGTCAAACATTATTGACTGGAATCACTGAGGGGAATAAGTCTGCGACAAATTGGACCGGTGGATTGACCCCTGGTTCAACTCAGCTGGGTACCAGGAGCAGCAAATATCAATATGTCTGGTAAAACACACACGTCTCCCTTTGTAGCTGAAAACGGAGCAGATGGATTCCCATTTACATACAGTATTCATCATCAGGTTGACTCACTGCTCTCGTGACAGTGAATGTGAGTGCAGGAAATGTCAGTTCAATTATATTGTATTCATACCATTAAAGGCAATTATGGCAGTATGTAAAGGGTCACAGAGTAGCCACATAAAAGGGGCTAATGCCATCTGTGTTCCACCAGCAATTTAAAAACGGCTGTTTTATTGGTAAATAAGACCCAGAATCCAATCACTGTGCTCCTCTATCATTGTTAATTTGTCCTGTATAATGCGTGAGGAAAAAGAGTGACACAAGATTAACTCAGTCTGCACTTTATAATCAACACATGTATTGTTAAAACACTATTTTCAATAAGGGTTTTATTGTCGCCAGGCAACACATGCGGCGCACTGAAAATTTAGACATGAGCTAGAAATATGATGTCAAAACAAAAACACAATCACACTCATAAAATAAACACTTTCTGGGATTTAATTGCAGACTTGCTAAACCTACAACGAGAGTCGGCCACAGATTGTGTAAGGTAACAAATAACCATTAATTTCAACACGCTCTCCTTGTATGATTCATGACGACTGTCTCGCATTAGCCCAACGCTATTCAGCTACATGTACATTGTAATTGAATAATTTTTCACCTTGAAAACAGAATTAGTCAATGTGGAGACCTACAGCGTCTCCAGAAATCTTCAGATGTCAAATCCCTACAGCTAGGATACAGCTGGGGATATTCTCCATTACTGTCAGCAAATCCCATTAAAAAAAGACCAGAACCAGCAATGTGTTGGTTCATCTCCCAGTCCTCCCCCTGCCTGTATGTGGCTCCCACTGAAGATGTACATCTAGAAAAATGGCTCATAAATATACAGTACAATTTCTCCAATGTAGTTTATAGCAAACTTTCTTTAAAAAAAACCAAAACAAACACACTGTATGCTCTAGTGAGTATTTATGGCACCAGCATGGTGGAGGTGGGACTGATTCCAAATATACTGCAGCGCCCACGTTCATTGTAATGAAAGAACATGTTACACAGTGCAACAGTTTGGCTCATTAATGTGTTTTTAATAGTTTCTGGACAACAATGGAGCTCCACAGTACAGAGGAGTACACTGGATGAAAAGTGGGATTTTCGTCCCCGTAAACGCCCGGAAATCTCACTCATTTTCGGCAGTTTCCGACAATTTACAGGCTGCGAACGCGGCGTTTACGGGTCCCGCAAATTGTCGAATACGGACCCATGACGTATGTGGAGACCTCCCGGGAGGTGCTAATGGCTCTAATTAGCATATGAATAGCAGCGGAGCCGCGTCTGGCTGAAATTCCTCACTCCAGGATTGGATGAAACCACTACTTTGAAACAAGAAAAATCACTCGTGATTGGTCGGCAGATCTGTCGCTATTGGTCACTCTGGGTCATTATAAATGTAAACCCCTCCCCTACAATGATAAAATATAAAAATAATTTAAAAAATAATACTTATAATAATTATAATAAATGTATAATTATTATTAAAAATTAAAATAACATTATTATTATGTTGTATATTCATGTCATTGTTATCCTATGGGCTACACTATTATTACCATCAAGAACATGAATTCATTTATTGAGGAAAGGAACATTAGCGAGGAACATGTTTATTCAAATAAAGAGCTTTATTTATAACACACAACTATGTACAAGTACAAACAGGAGATTTCAACAACAAATCAAAATCATACAGCGCCATCAACTGTCTATTATTCGCCGCCTCGGAGCTGTAGGCATCTGACGGCGATCTGTCTGCATGTGCTCCATCTTGCAGACGTCTGTGGTGCTGCCCTGTAGTTCAGGTTCGCCTCCAATCTGACTGCAGCGTGGCAGAGTTCAGTCAGCTCCTGCTGCGGAACCACGGAGGTCGCACAATCCACCCAGACACCACGTAAAGTGTGCCGTCTTCCTCATCGGACATCATGTCTACGGTGGCGCAATTCCACAGGTCCACCTCGTCTTCTGCCAGGACACTCTGTCTCGCTTCCAGCAGCTGTAAAAACAATCAGTAAAGACAATAAGTACTGCGCAGTGCACTGCATATTGACACAACACATCTATTAATGCACCCGAAAAATAGTCACACTGACCAACAACGAGTCTGATCTAAAAGTCACAGTAAAAAGTAAAAAATAAACAGTAAAAGTCACTTACACACAATGGCGTCATTATCCGCATCAAGTGAATCTGGACTTGCAGACAGAGCTCTCAGTAAATAAGACGTCACGGCCTCGTTATGAGCCGAGGTCAGTCTGTGAAAAACAGAATGGACGGTTAAGATCGGTCAATAACGTGTCTGAATGTTTCCTCATACAGCACAATGAAAGCATATTCTTTAAACTTACCCTCGCTCCGGTTCGTAGTGCATACAATTTGTCTCCGAGTTGTGGAGACGGCGTACTGCTTCCTGTAAATTACAAGACCAAAAAATACACTTTAATAACCAAACTTAGACTGGTTCTGCTTCTTCATTTGTTCTTTTACTGTTAGCTTAGCTAGCAGTCACTGAATATATTCTTACCGCCGTTTGGGGATTGTGCACCGTCTCCTCTTGTTAGTTAGTCTCCTCCACACGAGTTTACTGCGGTGAGCTGCTGAGTCATATCGGCAGCAAACACATCAAGCTGGCAGACAGCCCACTGATAGCGTTCAGCTGTGTCTTCGTCCATGCTGAGGAGTTTCCAGGTGTTGAAGGAGAGACGCCGTCCAGACATTGTAGTTCACGAAACAGCAAAACAGCGAAAAACACGCGAAACGAAGGAGACTGTCTGAATATACTGGAGTAAAAACGGGACTGTTGATATGCTCGTCTTGCGAGGTCTTCCGTTTGAATCATGCCGAGCTCGCACGTGATTGGACGAGGGCTAGACGGCTCGTCGGGCTCCTCCAATCACATGATCGTTGTTTACGGAAGAGGTCACTGCAGTCATGCCACTAAGCACAGTGGTTGAGCTCTAGCAGACTGTGATGTTGTTTGCATGGAGTGCACATTTGACCTTTGTGGCAAAGCCTGGTTAAAACTAATTGTTGAAATAAATTGTTTAGTGTATCTTTTTTATTTAACATTGACCATTGCTAATGACCATACACAGTAATTAATCTAGCATACTTTCATGAAATAAATCAATTCAAGCTAAAATTTAAGAGTCTATAATTAGGCTATACTAAGCCTCATCTATTTATACCAGAGATGAATGAAGCTAATACCTTTTAGAGAAATGTCACCTCTGTGTGGGGAGTGAAACTCCCCCTGCTCCCCTGGTTTGCATTTCTATAGCTCACAGCATGTTCATTTACATGTTAAAGCCTCCCCTAGAATTAGGGGAAGGGGGGACAACTGCCAAGCAAGGCCCACGACAATTTACGACAGTTTCCGGCAGTTTTCTGTGTTGCCTGTAAATTGCCGCGCGCAGCCGTAAACCTGAAATTCCACGGCAATTTACAGTGCCGCATACTGACGGAAATCCCTCTTTTCATGCAGTGGTAATGTATATCAGCATTTAGATACACAGACAAACTTTTTAGTGATCTGTTTGTTGCTGGTTTGGGTCTTTAAATGGAATCTGGTGATAAATTTTTCTTTTTCATCAGCAGTTGTACATGCTGCAACACTTCATGGAGCCATGCTTGTTGTTTAATTCATTGACTGAACATAAAAATATACTTAGACAGCTTAAAAAAATCCACCACGAGTATATTTTTTGTCTGGGTTGGTCTGATCGGGAACAAAGATGGGATGCTAGTCATCTCAGAATCAATCAGTCAAATGTCAACAAACAAAACAAAAGACAGAAAAATCAAATTTAGTGGCAGATGTATAAAAGTGATGCAAATGAACATGGAATCATGGAAGTGGGGAATACGTCTCTGATCCTGATCTGTGCTGGGGATCTCTTACTGTTCTGGTGAAAGCCACATGGGCCCCTTTCCAGTTTTTTTTTAGCTGTTTCATGTTGGGACGCAGATCTGTGGCGAGAGGCCCACTGGGAGCCACCCACCATCACTAAGATCTCCCCATGCTAGATGGCATTAGGAATAACAAATGTAAAGCAAAATGGTCTAATCCGCTCGTCTCCTTTCAGATGTGCTCAGACAAAAGCGCCTGGGATTCTTCAGTGCTAATTAACAGTGTCAATGGTGACAGGACTCTGGCTTGTGAGTAGCTCAGCCCATTGATTGTTTCAAACACGTTACAGTAATTCAGCACGAAGGGGGGACTTGGATTTAAAAAAGGGCCGTTTATCACTTCACAGGCCGATAGAGCCTTGGTGTATTGAGTCCCGAGATTATTTTGCCAAAGGCATCTCTCAGCACGTTCTTTGACCTTTCTTCATCATTAGTGGATGTACAGAGGGTGGATCCTTGTCAAAAGCCTTGAATAACTCATCAGCTGCGAGGCCAGGGGAATACTAAAGGGTTAATGGTTTCTGTTTGGGGCCTTCGAGGCTTTACCCTTGAGCACATGCATTTCAATTCCTCGGTTGCATGAAAAGAACTGAGGAGGAAAGCGGGGAACTGAGATAGGAGCGAGCGGTGCAGGATGCATAAAAGTGTTTGTGCATGTGCATGAGCGTGTGCATGAAGAAGTGTATCATTAACTGTCAGCAATAACCCTCCAGCCATCCAACACTAATGCACACACACACACACACACACACACACACCACCACCACCACCACCACCAAATGGGAACATACTCAGCATGTAAGTGGTTATACTGCGTGTGTGTTATCATGTGTGTGTGTGAGCAGGTTCTGCACTCTTTATTAGCCTCTAGGGGAGTGTATCACACACGGGGAAACCATTCCAACTTGTGCTGAGAGCTTTCAGTATTAGCAGAGAGCCGTCCACTCTTGAGCAGCGCCCGGGACGCCAAACAGGTCGGAAATCGAGCCGATAGAACTAACCTTATTTAACGGCCAAACATCCAAGCCATTTCCCCAAAGAGAATGCCATTTCTGAATGTCATGACCTTTTCTAACCGCGTTTAAAAACCTCCAAGGTCTTCAAGGTGTGGTTTGTCAATAAAAAGATTTTGAAGACTCGTGAGGAGCGGTAAACAGAGCGGGGAGGCGATGCATATGTTCGGCTTTTAATGGGTGGTTTATTGTAGGTACTGTCATCTGTTGTTAAGCTGATTGAGAGGTTTTTCCTGAGGCTCGTGACAGTGATTGAAGCCGTGTGGGTGTTGTGTGTGTGTATGTGTGTGCTAGATGAACTTTAGCACGAGTCCACACAGGTTTAATAGCATAAATACAAGAGAAATGAAAAGAGAGAAAACGCTTTAGGGGTACCTGTGTGTGTCAGCGTGATTTAGTGTGTGTGTTTGTGCCATTTAGTGCGTGATGGGCAGTGTGAACTGATTTAAGGTTAGGGGGAAATTGTCGTGAAGAGCAGCTCTCTCTGTCCGGGCGTCTCAGAGATAATTGTCTGCCAGAGTAAAACAACACTGTGCAGCAGCACTGCTGCACCGAGCACAGAGTTCATCCTGAGAGGGCGGAGGGGCGACACTGAAGACATCAAACTTGACAAAAGAAGTAAGGAAAGAATTAAAGAAAGGACGTGGGGAAGGTGTCTGGGGTGTGATTTGAGGAGATGGTAGACAAAAGTCTTTGCTGTGCCGTAAGGACAGTGCTTGTGGAACCACATAATCGATAACACATTTTGGTGGGTGAAACAAGTGCAGGAAGTCAACAGGATTCATTTAGAAATGTCTCTGTGGCCAAAGACAGGAAAGTGCAAAAAAAAAACCCCACCCTGCTTAAGAGGAGCACTAGTGAGCAGCGCTATCACATTTCCTCCAGTATGATCTTGCATACAAAGTGGAGACCAAACGCGGGTAGAGTTGTGCTGTTTGTGTCTGAGCTGTTGTGATAAAGAGGAGCTTGAATTCTGTTTCAGCCAAAGCTGGATGAAATGCAAATCAGTGGCAGTGCAGTCACATCTCTGATGACTGACAGGCTTTTTCATGCAAGTGCTGTAAGCCTGAGTTAAAGTTCAATCGATGGAAGAGAGCCGAGAACACAGCGATTGAACTCGGGCGAGTCACAACCAAACCTGTTGAGCCCACAAGTACTTTTCTTAGATTATTTTATTTGTTTTGTTTGTTTTCCAGGTGAAACCTGCTGCAACCCAGTGGGTGTCGTCAAGCTGCTTGGACTCTGTCTGATGCACCGCCTTATTAAATGCATCTATGGATAACACTTTACCACAAGTCCTATATTTAGCAATTATAAGCAGCATACAATTATTTAATAAGCACACTGTTATATAGCTGTACATAGCTATACGGACATTCTGAAGCGTTTATTAATGTGCAGCATTTGTCAGCTCCTCCTATGAAGACATATTTTATCTCATTACAACATTGTTTTTCTAAATTTTCATTCATTGTCTCTTTTATACCAGCCTCATGGGAGCACACAGGAGGAGTTACAGTTGTTGACAACAATATTAAACACTTATATCTGCGTATGTCCTCATTATAGTGTGCTATAAACCATTTCTAAATGATTATATGCAGCTTAAGGCTAAATAGGGGGTTTAAAGTAGACTGATGCAGATGTATGGCTCAATGGAGAAATATTTTTCTCGCTAAACAACCAAGGTGGGCAATATGGATTGGTTTGTTTATCACAGTGTCATTTTACATTGTGATATGGATGTTAATTGTGAAATATTTTGTAGAGATTCCATAAAGAAAGTGTTTATGGACGAAATAACGGGATGCAAATTGTTGGATTTTGGCTAATTAAGTGAATTGAACATGAACAATGCATGCAAAAATCTTACATAGCCAATATTGCAAAAATTGCACGCAGTGATTCAATACAACTTGAAATTAAACAACTAAAATACCCTCAGTATAAATAGTGTAATAAAATGTCTGATGGTTGACAAAGTTCTATAGTCTCACCATCATATCACCTTCCCATCAGCTCAGCACATGGTTAATGATATGGATCAAATAACAGGTTCTCGCTTTTTTAAATTGACTCTATGTTTTTATACACCGTGGAAACTTACAATACAACTAAAAAACTGCACAAACATATTCCACTTCTGAAGTGTCACTAATCTTGTTGCAGAATTAAGAAGGGAAGAAAATGATTCAGCAACAGACTTAAACAATAAAACAGCAGCTTAAGTGCATCTCCATATCATTATGTCTGTATGTTTGATTTATACAAGTGAAACAAATCCCAGAATAATAATTTCTGTGCATATTTGGGATGCAAGGGTTTAGCAGAGGTTGCTTTTGGAGTCAGTGGGCACAGTATCTTTACTCCTCAGGCGTCTCCCACTGTCAGTGTCAGTCAGGGTTTGTTTAGAATGGGCAAACTAATTACTGTGTAATTCCAAAAACTTATCATGGGTTGACATATAGGCACCCCGTCCCTCTAAGATTCAAAAACATGGGAATAAGACATGTCATGGGTGGGTAGAATTCCTGCGGTTTAACTATTATCAGGATGGCTGGCAACAAAGACTCAACCCCCCTGGCACAATCACATGAAAGACCAGTAATCTGCTGGCAGCCAGCTGTCATATATGAATATATATGAAAGCACACAACAAGCCACCAAGGCCTGACACCCCGAGTCACAAGTGAAGCTCGCAGGAAATGGTTTGGAAATGCGAGCTGCCTGACAGACGCTGTGCTCAGTGTTTCACAGTAATATCACAGTATTGTGAGGCAGTGTTAATGTCTCCAATCACTACATGTTTTCAGCTTTGGTCAACAAATGAGAACTATACCACAATCTGAAAATGATCTAACTGCTTTTGTTAATGCAAAGATATGTTATTGTGCGTAACCATTCATAGAAGGAAAAAAAATTGTAACAAAACAGCTGAAACAAGCCATAGAAACACGCAGAGCAGCCTGGTGACATGTAAAAAGGTAGGCTAATGTTAACATGATAATTACAATGGCTGTGGCTGCAGTGTTCAGTTGGCTATCTTGCATGTTTACAAGCTATCGGTGGACATTTTTGTATTTAAGCGTTTGTCAAAGAAAAGCAGTTGCATTAATCTTATTGGATGTGTTTTGCTCTTAAGATAAACCCAGCATATAAATAGTATTTAATGAACGTGTGAGTTAATACTGGTGAGGCATGCAGTGGAGAGCTCAGGGAGCAGCGCTGAGTGAGAAGGAGTGAAAGTGAGTGATCTGCTGCATCAAAATGTGTGATCTAGGGATGTCAACGGTTAACTGTCAAGAAGCTGGTTACACCTTAAGCTAAATTTTGCTAGCGTCCTGCACTGTGCACCATCTGGGTCTGACAGAAGCTAGCTAGTGTTGAAGATCATTCGATTATTACTCCTAGTTACGCCTGTCCTGACCCAACTGCGTTGCAGTGGAAGCTTTGTGCCCACCCTCCAGTGTCCCCCCCAGCTCATCCCGGTGTGTAAACAGCTCAGTTTTGGGCAGTAAAACCTCCTTTAGCATTGTGTACTATGTCAACACTGTTAGCAGTGTCAACACAGCTTGTGGTGCTAATATAGTAAACAATGCTAAAAAGGTTTTGTGGTTCAAAATGAAGCACAGAAGGGTGGGCTCAATGTTTCCACAGCCACATGTTCCACCACCGGCTAAAAATAAAAATAACGGGGCTGAACGTTAGCAAAGCTGACAGAAAATAAAAGGCAAGACATTTACATCACAAAGCATTAAATTTTCACCATCTCTAATTGGATGCTGCTTAATAATGCAGCACTAAAGCTCGCTGAGTCAAAGGAGCGCTGGATGTAAAGGAAATGCCTCTTGTGTTTAACGTCTTTTTATTTATTTTTTTTGGTCTTAAAAATGTTCTTCAACATTGATCGAGCACGACACGAGCTGTATTTACTGAGGACACTGATGCTATTGTTTCACTGCAGAGTGACATGGGTATTGTGTGCACAACATTCTGGTATAAACAGGTACTCGGCAAATTTTCTGCTAACCTAGTGATAGCACAACACATGTAACCATGGTAACTGTACACATCAAACACAGCGACAGGTGTAGCCTCATAATCCTCAGAAGATGTAAAAATTAAAAATGCATGAGGAAAACACTTAACTGGCAAAAAATTAAATGACTCAATGTGAATTCTTGTTAAAAGAGAAAAGAAAGATAAAATCCCAAAATGAACACTGATGTGAGGTTTTTGTTAGAAACGGCAGGATTACGCACCTTGAACCTGCAGGTCTGTGAATAATATGCAGTCCAGCTGATGTCTTAATGAAAGCTACTGCCTCAGCTCCTCATCCTTCATGAGCTGAATACAAAATCTGAGAGTGATGCGGTGAAGAGCCTCCTAACAACTGAGCGAGGCTTGAGGAGTGCATTTACTGTATTTCCAAGGGCAATGACAACATGTCCAAAGCCGTCTCTCCATTACCACTAAAAGTGTTCTCTCTTTTGCCTCAAAATTACACCCATTTAACTCTGCTGAAGAGTGCTCTCACCAGAGATGAGAGGGAGGGAAGACCTAAAGCACTGCACAGTGTGAACCCACTACAATCTACAAGTTGGCCAAAAAGCCATCTTTTCTGATTTACCGCAGCCTCTACTGTAAGTGTGTTGCTTTCTTCAATCATCCTCCTTAATGCACTAACCATTAGAGTCTGTCCAGAAAGAGAATATACCCTGGTGTCTCAATTATAGACCAAGACTGAATCTCTACAGCAGCCTTTTGTGGCCATAAAAGGAAATGACTATCCATTTTCTGCTCCAGCTCTCACACAGCAACTGCAGAGTCCTGTCTGTTGTTGGGAGCACCAAAACTCATCTTTCCAACTGAATCGTCTTATTAATCGCCCTGACTGCTGTGGCGAGAGGGCCAATTAAAGTTGGAAAAAGATTTGAATTGACAAAAAAACACTTTTCTTTTCCCTTTAACGGTGACTTCCCTTTTGTGGTCTTTTCTTCTTATTTGCCAAACTTTACAATTCAAGAGTAAGAAGGCAGGTTTTGAAAAACAGTTGTAAATACAACATCAAAACCCGGGAAGGATGTCACAGACCTGAGTGCGCTACAATGCATAATGTGCTTTGATCTTCCGGGTACAGCGCTAGATGTGTGAGATTTGGTGATCTGCAAACTCTGAAAAGTTATGCTAGAGAAAAAGAATATAAGTGACAGCGACAGGGATAAAAGCACCGCCTGCAACAAGAGCTCGAATAAGAGGTGGGAATAAACACATAAAAGAAAGAAGATTCTTTGGCACAATTTAAAAAACTGGAAAGGCTTTGACAGTTCTCAGTTTTAATACCCACCACCAATATTATCCTCACAAATACAAAGAAATATCCATGGAATATGAGCACAGAAAAAAGTGAAGTCTGTGAAATAGTTTTCTTGTTCTTCTGAAGACAGTTATTATGGTTTCTGTGTGCGCCGCTGTGTTTCTTCTGTGTGTGCGTGGGACTGACAGCATGACCAGGTTTGCATTTAATGGCCGACACTCCTGAGGAGATGCGAAGTGGGAGAGATAATCAGAGGCAGAGAGGAGTGTGGTACATGTGGGAGCAAGGGAACGGTAGAGCTGGAAACAGAGAGGCAGAGAGACTCCGTGAGAGAGATGTGGGGTAAGTAGAATGGGGGGGGAGCACAGCACGGACATTTATATCTGAGACTGACAAACAAGTGAAAAGCAACCCTGAAAACGAGTCGTTGCAGGGGGGCAGAGACAAACAGCGACGGCTAAGGCCCATGAGTCTGGAATCAGAGAAATGTCGGGATATACTGTGTTACTGCTGGAGCAGCAGTCGTCCTCAGAGGAGCATTAATGACTCATTTAGCTTAACGTTAGATAGGTATACAGACACTAACGGAGCCTTGGGTCTGTATACTGCCTTCATTTTATCCATACTTGTGCATGTTTTCTGAAAGCTTACGGATACGGACAAATGGAGAGGAACCCACTAGAGATCGCAGAGGCAGTAAAGCGTAGTTTAAGCCAGATAGACTGTAGGACACAACAAAGATGTTTAAAAAATGACGGACCGGAACAAATCAGTAAAAGAGTGAAAATAATTTTATTTTAAATATTATTATTTAATAGGTTCACAGACCACTCCCTCTGGTATGATGTCCTCCACTGTCGCTATGTTTGTTTTTATCCGAAACTTGTGACTCTGCCCTCTAGTGCCATCTAGTGGATGTATCTGGGCCAACAAAAAGGATGCATGGAAGTGTGTGGGCGGTGACGGTTACGATGTTTGAAATGAGTGTATCTATTTTTGTATGTAAAGGGAGTATAAATGAGCTGTAATACTTGCATGTGTTAGCACATATAACATGACTAAGGCCCCGATTACACAGAAAACATTTTAGCAGCCATAAGCGCCTTTTTGTAATTGTGTTTAGTAAGAATTAAGCTTTTTCCTTGCGGTTTGTGTGTTGTGACACACCTCGCGTTTCTGTGCTCTAAGCCCCTGGCATTTTTGCCAGAGCGCTCTGAACTTCAACTCAGAGCGGAAAAGCGCCCCCAAGTCATCTCTTTTTTTCACCATCTTTTTTCCTGTTGTCCAATCGGATGATTTGAGAGGCGGGCCTTCTGTGGTGGTCATGACAACAAGTTTATAGTTGGTTAACAATGGAGGATAAACTGGTGGTAGCAGTTACTGGATACCCAGAGCCGACTATAGACAGCAAGTTGTCAAACTGCCCCCAAAGTCATCCTGAAATAAGCCTGGAAATGTCCATCATTGAGGGGAAGCTCCTGGACCAACTGGTGGTACTCCCCATGATGCACCCTCTTTTTTAGGGTCTCGTACCCACACAGATCTCTGTTTCCCTGTGCCCAACAAACTATTTGCTGACAGCCTCTCACCCTCAACCAGAGCTACAGCAGGTACCCTCTGCCTCAACATTTTAGTAACTAGCTACTAATGACTGTGGAAGGTTAGTGTAAGGCCCTGATGGGTGGTTGCCAATAAAAAGACACAGCAAGCGTTTGTTTTTACTAGTGGCATTCAATGTAAAAGAAAAAAAAGGGGCAGTGCACCTGATGTTTTGCAACCTGAAAACAGTTTTTTGTGTGATCAAGGCCTTAGGTGCTTCAGCTGATACTGTAAGAGGCATCCCAACACTATCACTTAATCAGAAAATTAACACTGGATGGTTCTACGAAACCTTGAAATACGTTTGTTTTTTGACATCCGATGTCAACGTTTTTAAAATCCTTGGTTCCTCCAACTTCGGTTCATTTGGTTGAATGAGTTCATTTGTAGTTACTACACTTAGGTTACCCCCTGTGACTGGTGAGGGCAGCGCACTAAAAATATCAGGAAGTAAGCCAGTACAGCCCACGTCAATCGTCTCATTTGAGCCCTCAGACAACATCATCTGTGAGGAAATTTATGTTTTATGGTTGATCCTTTTTCAGTGGAAGATTATTTTTGCATCATTTGTTGAATCTAATAGTTCTTCAGTAGAGGTATTATTGCTAAGTGCTACTAGCTTAACTATATGATGTTAGTGGGCTAATCAGATTAATAGCATCATCTGTCACCTGGGTGATTTTAAGCATACAAATATTTGGTTTGGATAAAACATGGAGCTTGGACACCATTTCCTGACTCTAGTGTCTCCGAGTGGAGTTAGTCTTGTTTATGTGTCTACACCTTATGACACACAAGGACAGCTCACTGTGCATACCAATGACTCCTTCCTGCGATGGCACTGAATGTCGCCATTAGATGTAAATTGAGAGATGCAAATCATCCAAAGTGGACATAATGCCTCGGCATACTGGTCCTTTCATCCATGTATCATGTTTTGTTTTCTGTATCGCAACAATTGTACAATCAATATTAATTTTCCGAGGCTTTTAAAAAGTTTCCTTTTTTTTTTTGAAGGATATCTTAAGTGTTTCACAATTAATTAACCAACACAAATGAGGAGAAAGAGACATCACTTTGTTTTAAAGCACTCTTCCCGGCACAGTAAAACACAAAATCAATTTCATTGTCGGTATCTCCCACATTTAACTAATCAGTATTAGCACTCAGAATGTGTTTTAGGGCACTGTAATAAAAAGCCCAGGCAGCCACAGCAAAAAAGACCTAACCCTTAATGACTAATATCACACAAACAACCCAGCACCAATCAGCCAAACAGCAAAAATAACACTTCCCTTCATTCACACCCATTAAAATGGATTACAGAGAGAAAACAGAAGATCATATGGCAATCATATTGTGTGCTCTTATAATATCAAAATAATGGCTTCCATTTCCAGAAAACAAATATTGTTACAGCAATGTAAATGTTGTCATAAGGCACAGGTACTACTGATCAATTAAATGAACTCTGGAAACACTGGCACACTCTGATATTTCACAGGATCATGCTGTAAAGCTCAAGAGTGCTATAAAAAGGATAATTAGTGTTGTTACTAAGTGCTGGGTGTATCCTGTAAAATGTGTTGCATTACTGAATGAGCAGTTTTGAACACACAGTCACCGGAGGCTTTTGTTTTACTATTTACTTTTCATTAGATATATATTACACATTTGAGCAAAGGACGAAATGCCAGTTTTATTTCCTGAGCACAGACTATGTGTCTTTGATTCGTGTACTGCAACAACAGGTTTTCCACTGGCTTCCAGTTCCACAGGACAAAACCCATCGTCTATTTACATTGTCCGGGGATCTAGGGGTCAAGTATGATAGATGACATGCCATCTGCTTATCAGGTCCTTCCAGAGAAGATTGGGGGAGTTAGGACTCGGTAAAAATGAAGGTCAGCATATCACCTCAAAACAAACCGTATGGGACAAGAGTCTGGGGTGGCGCACAGCGGCGAGAGGAGGGTGCAGAAGGGGGCTCGCACGGCTCTTGATCTTGCCACCATATAACTGATAAGGCTGGTAGAAAATGCACTGCCAAAAAGGATTATCTGTGGGTAGCTCAGTGTGTCTGACACCGGGCATGCTGGGTAAACAGAAGCAGGGCTGTTTACTGTAGAGGCTCCTCAAGCAGTTTAATACTGTAGTCCAGTCCACGAGGATTTACAGTAGCAGCCTACTCAGACAAGACCCTGACGTTAGCTAATCAGTGGGAGATGTTCATCCTACTGAATATTTCATAAGTGCAGTGTATTTATAATGTCATTAGCAGCAGGGGGTGAGTCACAAACCAGAGCTTTCAGTAGTCACATTGGTGACTGTTGTAATTGCCACTTGACGCAACTCAACTTTAGCACTTCTAGCTCGCGCTTCGGGCTACAGAAGTGATAAAAAAAAAGAACTGTTTACGTTAGCGTTGTTACCACTGAGTTCTTCTTAGCTGTAGTTTGCTGAAACACAGCTTGAAAGAACACACTCAGGAGTCCTGCATGGGTCATCTCATGATGACGACTTTATCTGTAGCGTGTGACATCTTGAATATTTTTTAGTGCAACTTTATGAACTTTGCTGTGGTTCATAGGGTTTTGAGGGTAGCAGGAGGAGAAAGGTGACAAGAGTCTGTGCTATGTGAAGTCAGAACCAAGAGATTGGGGGAAAAAAGCCCCTTTTAAAATCCAGTACCTGGTTCAGTTTGACTCTCCTACTGTGTCTGACTGCTTATCTGCTAAAGATGGAAATATCTGAAAAGACAACATATGGGATGTGAACCAAGTTTGGTTTGAAAAGAACTGTGGAGCAGATGAAGATAGTGTTATGTAATTGGTGATGCGTACTGATTGACGGTGATTGACTGCGCCTGGGAGGAAACAAAAGACAGCCAGATCTATTCAGCTCATTCAATGACATCCAAGGAATCCAATATCAATCTCTAAGTATCAGTGTTCTCCTGCACAATGTCAGAAATAATCCTGGTGGAAATTAAGGACATACTGCGGCAGCGAAAACGTATTACTGCGTCTTAAAGCCAAAGATACCTTTAAAATTCGTTCAGTTTTTCCTTACGTGACTCTTGTGCATGTTTTACTTCTTCCTGCATGGGCACACCAGTTAATTCAGGGTGGCCCGCTATTTAGGTTATCAATTCTAATCAGTTACCAGCAGTAGTCCACGTGGACGTGTAGCATATGTTGAAGCATATGTTGTATGTTGCAAGGACTTAGTGATCACTGCCGAGGGGCCCGAGACTGGGAACATTTTGCCTATTAAAAAAAGTGGAATATAAACATGCTATTCTGTTTATAAAGCAATGAGCTCCGAGGTCAGCATGTAAAATAATTTGCAGTGCATTAGTGAATATGGGTGGCAGTGTCTTCGTTTCGCCGGCTCTGATGTTGTGGCTTTCATGTTGAAATATGACTAGAAACAGAACTTTTGTTTGATGTGACACCATATTGACAATAGCCCCACAGACAAAGTAAAGACGCTGTTTCAGACACAAAGAAATAACAGTGAATCTCAAAGTGACTTTGCCTTCATTACAAGCCAATAGCTGATAGCGACCAATATTGGGGCTCAGCAGAGAGGCTGCTCCTCATCCACAATGGAGTGCCTCGGTTGAACCGGGTGAACATCTGAAAACTTTAATTTAAAATGTTACTTCAAACTGTTACTCTTTTATCACTATTAATTCCCACTGAGGCCAAACATGAAAAAAGAACTGTGATAAAAAGTCCAAAAGTTATTAAATTTTAACGCATGCAGCTAAAGATGCATTATGTATTAGGGCCAAAGTTAAAAACTGTTGCAACAGTATTTTGAAAACAGTCAGATGAAGATTTAATCACCAAAGTAATGCATTACATGGTTTTCAAAGACAGACTAAATGTGTGCATGAGCTTTTTCCAGTAATAGTTAGTCTAATATTTACAAAGTGATGGCCAAGAGAGAATATTAATTTAGAACTTAAGAGAAAAATGCCAAGTTGTTTATTTATTGAGAAGGTCTCTCACAGTGTAATATCAACAAAATGTGCCTTAGGTTCCAGCTTGTACCAACATCAGATAACAAAGAAGACATTACCCCAATTTCAGACATAAATTAGCGAGCTCTCCTTTGATTAAAGAAGCTTTACATGCTCACTAAAATAATTTGATTAACACAGCTTCCTGAGCCTTGGGGAGCTGAGTGAGTGACTTTTGAATTTTAGAGGACTTTGGAAGAATACTTAATAAGGTAGATTATCTCTTTGATGTTCTGCTCTGGACCTCGAATAAAGAAAGATGTGTGAACTACTCTCGTTCTAAATCAATCAGAAAGTGGTCTTCATTAGGCTTGTGAGACTTCCAATTTCAAAACATCTTTATACAGAAACTGATTTGCAAAACATGCAGAGGAAAAATGCAGAGCGCCATTCTGAATTCAAACTGAACAATTTCTCCAGAAAACAACATCCATGTTTTTATGACCTACTCAACGAGTATTACCGAGACGCATAAACCTTCACGGACTCATTAATCTTTTCTTTAATCTCCTATGATTCATGCTGGGTCGGGGGGAGGGTCAAGTAAATGCTTCACATGCCAGGCTTCCAAGACGACATCAGCAGAGTTACCTCCTCCTCTGTAATTAGTTCAGATTATACCAGATAATGGGGGGAAAAAAATAATGCACTGTGAGAAATGAGGGCTAAGAACAGGATTAATAGGGGAGCGAAACACTGTGTGGATCATCTTCACTTAGCTACACTCGGGCTGCCGGAATTTTGTTTATTTGGGAGTTAACATGACACATGGGAATCAGAGAGTCAAACACATTATGTATAATGCATGTAAAATTCCTTGAACCAGTAGCACTGTACACTGTGCCTCGCCGAGACAAGAAATTGGGCTCAGCACACTGTTAAGAACATTGTTTTTCTACTGTCAAGCGATTTGCGGAAATAAACAGAAGTGAAAGCCTGTGGGAGCATATGCTATTATCACAGATCTACATTTCATTGGGATGACAGGGTGGCACAGAGCCAGCTGCTTTGGAGTGTTGGATCAGGGTTTCATGTTAAGGTAAATACATACAAATCCATATGTTGGAGATAAAACAAGCTTAAGACCTTTATTGTCAACGAAATGTGGTATATTACCATTTTAAACATAGGCAGGAGAAACTTTCCCAGTGCAGTAGATTAAAGCTTCTGTCAAGTGGTGACAGCAGATGGTTTCTATTTCTGTCTGTGGTTTCCTGACAAGTGTGAACATATCTGTATGACATTTATGAGATGAGATATGCTAAGGAAGAACAAGATAAATTAAGACTTTATTGACCCCCAGGGGTGAAATTTAAATGACAGAGGTCAGAATTACAGACTGTCAGAAGAGAAAAATTATACAAAATACAATTTAAATCTAAAAGGTTTAAACATTAAAATATCGTGGACCAGCTGAATGTTTAAAGGTGTTATGTAAAAATTTAACAGTGTGGTTTCATCACAAAAATATAAATGTATTCGATATAATTTTTGGATATACACTCACGTCTGTCTAACTCTCAACATAAAAGCCAAATAGCCACTTCCTGGTATGTCAGACTGTTCCTTTAATACAACAGCTACCACCATAAACAATAATAATTATTATTCAGATATCATTTAGAGCCATATTTATTATGAAGTTCATGGATCATTGTTCAACAGATGTCGAAAAAGTCAATTTTCCAGCACTGAGTCTGGCTGCTGGAGCAGTCAGAGATGTGAGCAGTGAGTGTGACAGGTCTGGCTGAGTGGGAGTGGGTTAGGTGTGGGTGTTTCGGGGGGGGTCACAGCTGGCTTAGGGCTGTGGTCACAGTTGCTGCGATGGCAGTGGGCACAAGTGAGCGCCTGAAGCATAGCGTCTTGCTCTGTGGTGGGATGAGCTGGTGGCTGAATGTGCTGTCCATCTGCCACAGCTCGTCACCGAGCGGGTGGGAGGGGTTATTTAGGACAGTGTTCATCATGTCCATCATCCTCCTCTCTGCCACTGCCTCCAGACTGTGCAGTTCCAGCCCGACCACAGAGCTGGACTTCCGTACCAGTTTATTGGCATCGTCGGACTCGATGCCGCCTCCCCGATACGCTATAGCCAAGAACAGTGCACTGACCGCTGCTGACGCTCTGCAGCCTGTTGCACAAGATGCACAAGATCTCAGTTTCCTCAGAGGAAGGGTGGTGTTGTCAGAACAGTCTGGGTTTTTGTTGATTTGGCCACCAAGATGCCTGTACTGAATCATGTCATCTCACCACCAGTCTCCTCCTTGGATGAAAACCAGGTCAGAGGGCTTCCTTCTATTTTAGTTTAGTAACTATTTTAATTTTGCTGATGAGAGCTTCAAGTCACAGACAAATCATCAGAAACAACTTGTTGCAATTTGGTCAGCATTACAGAGTAGTCAGGGGTGAAACTGGACGTGCTGTTCTCATGCACTGCTCATGTGAAAAGTAAAGCAGCAGAATTCATATATAACCTACACAACTGGTAAGGCTGCAATCATGTGACCAATACGCAGACTGGAGTAAAGAAGGAAGTAGTACAAAGAACAAAACTCGGAATCGGAGACAGGTTGGGGTGGTGGGTGGGTCAAACAAACACAGGACTTCACCCAGGAGACTTGTTGTGTTCCATGTGAAACCAACTGTACTTTGAGTTATTTCAAGGTATGTCATCACCATGTTTCTTTCCCTGAACCTAACCTCTGTAACTTTACTTGATTAAACTTTACCTATTAACCCTTACATTAAGTCCAAAACTTTACATTAAGTACAAAGTCTAACAATGCCGTTCACGAGGCACTAATTCGTTAGATATCATACCAACCATTGATGCGCATTTTCATAAGATATTATTCAAACTGTTGTATGAGGTTTTCCATTCTGAGTCATGGATACAGTATGGTTTGTAATGTAGCTCAAACAGTAGCAGTTTATGATCAACGCCGTACACATGCCGCCATTTTTGCACCCTCAAATCAATTGTTTTCAATGCAGAGGAGTGGCAGATGCACTCAAACTCTAGAGCACCGTTATCGCGGTGCACATGCATTCCTGAAAACCTTTTTTTCCAGGACGCGACAGCTGCACCCCGAGATAACTTTTGGATCACAGCAGCAAGCACCGGATGTCATGTGACGAGGAACAACCAATCACAGCAACAGATATCTTCCCCTTCTTCCGTAAATATCAATCTGTGGCAGAGCTTTACATCTGTCCCAAGACGATAGGCCTACACACCTACAAACAGCACCTGGAACAAGATCAGCTCTGCACTCAAGATTTCAGGTAAACAGGCCATGATATGGTGCTTGTTAAGGACCTCAGACGCAGCCTGCCAGAGCGCTCTTGAAAACTGGCTCAAAAAAGGCACAAACGTAGCACCCAGCACCTGACCTCGCGTTTTCCAGGCTGTTGAAGACGCTGCATATGTACGGCCCCTCATAGAGCCTTTTCACGGCTTAAACAGCATTACCATTTCAATTCATGTTTTATCCAAGAAATCTATACTGATTTCAGTGATATATTTTGTTGTGGTTTAGTTTCAGTCGATCAGATCCCATTTTTACATCTTAATTGTCACCCTTCTGGATAGTATACTGTATACACTGTATATCTCCCATAATCAGAATATCAGATTAACTTGTCATACTGTTGGTTTTGCATGTTTTAGCAAATCAGCTTTAAATTTCCATTCATATCAGTATTCAACTTCCACAGTCTTGAAACTTGCTTAGAATATGTAATCCATCAGACCTCTGTTATTCAAGTGTTACTGCTGCGTGGTAATACAAATGCAAGCTGGGATCACTGTGAAAATGATCCTTGTGACAGAAGGATGTCCACAGTTGTGTCTTTGAAAGATCAGAGTACAAAAGCTCTGAGTCACAACAATCTAATATCTAGCATGCAAATAGGATCCAATTAACCTACACATTAACATACTGGCCCACATGAACTGATTCTTATTAGAGTAGCACTGGCACAACAAGGTTAGATGTAAAAGCACGGTGAGTGATGTTGCCTATTAACGTTGTTTTCTCTATGTAATTTGAATTTTTTTGTCATTTGCCCTTGATCAATGAGCTGAAACATGCACTCCAAGTGCAGCGGGGGATGAACAATTTTTCCACTTCAGATCTCCTGATTCGTTTAACTTACAGACTCGAATTTCATTCCTTATTTTGGGAGCACATCTTCCCAAACTCGTTCACAGGGGAAATAAAAGCAGTTAATATACTGTTAAAATTAATTATTAAACTTGATTAAACACTGTTTGGGACAAAGAGCCGTTTACAGGAATCTAAAATAATTCCCTGTGCCAAGCCACTAAGTGAGGGCGCCATCAAAAAATTAACTTCAAATACAAATTGGAACAAAACAAGAACAGTGGGTCGCTGAGTGAGTTTATCTCCACGATTGAAACCAGTGGTGTTCCTTTGGACCATGAAATTGTCATTTGTTCTGCAAGCGTTACATCAAATGAGAGTTCAGGGCCATGCCAGGACTGTTCGTTGCTGCGGAGCTTATTTTAACTTGTTATCTGACAGAATCTCCATGGATAATTATATTTGGCTCAGATAGACAGGTAGAGAATGCAGGCAAACACGTGCTAATCCAGAGCTGTGTCTCCATCAAACGCAAGAGGCAAACGATGGCGTCGATCCACAGAGCTGGATGAAAAGTCAGAAAAACGCTTAGCGGATTCATCATGCATTATGAATCCTCACATGTGATTACGAGTGTACTGTAAGTGCAGGTGCATGTTGGGATATTTAAGCATGTTTTTTGTTTCAGTGTCTGTTGCGTGTGTCCGTGCCAGTGAAAGCTTTTCAGTGTGAGTGCATGTCTGCGTGTTTCTGTGCGCGTGAAAAGTATTAAGCAAAAATAATGTAACCAGTACGAGAGATTACATTCTGTGACTTGCTTAAAACCATTAGAGAGGGAGAAAAGACGACCAGGCAGAGGGGATTACTCTGGGCTGGAATGTGGAAGCGGCAGAATACAGTGAGGGGAGGAGGGAAACAAGGGCGACACTGACAGTGTAGCACCGACAACAGCACTAGCAGGAGATCAGGTTAAAGAGGGTGGCAGAGCGCCAACTGATTGTTCTAGAAAGAGGAAAGAACAGAGACAGAACGGGGAGAGAGGGATATGGGAAGATTAAGACAGAAAGGGAGTGATAAAAGTACAAAGACAGCAGAGATTCCATCTTGCAAACAACAAACCAAGGGCCTTTGCCACCAACAGCTTCCTGCCTTTGATGTATACTGCATTTAGGTAGCACTGACGAGCAGGAAAGAGGTGGTGTTTGTGGTGAGAAAGCCAGAAAGACAAGTAGTAGGAAGAGAAGAAGAAGCCATCAGCATTATGAAAAGCATCAGACCCAGAGGCCTATGGAACAGCCACTTTGATGACGCTATTGTTTGCTCCACGTGGGGGTGGTGGTGGCGGAGGTGGGGTTTTAATGAAAGGAAGGGGGGGGGGCAGGGTGTTGTGATGACACAGGCTGCAGGAAGTATATGGAGCCAGGCTGTAGAAGCCAACCCAAAATTAAAAATTAAAAAAAAAAGGAATGCAAATTCAAAAGAAGGACAAACAATGAAGCTGTACACCTAGCAGGCATTCCAGCCAGCCAATTGAAATAAATCAAGATGGAGGAGAGGATTTCGGCTCAGGTTAGTATGAGGCAGCGGACCTCTTTGCTGATTTGGTGTACAGCATGGTGACATATACTGACCTGGGCTTGAGACAGCACTAGTGGTGGTGGGTTCAATAATTGCTACAGGGGAGGAGAGGGGGGGGAAGGGGGAGGGGGAGGGAAAGAGGACATTCATGTATTATTAACAGAATGGAGACGTAAAATAAAAATAAAAGTGCATGCAAGGACAAAAGGACAGGGAATGGAGACAAATCCTCTCCATGCATTAAGGACCGGTGTCTCTGTGGCAAGATGCAACCCCCACATGCTCATAAACAACACCTTTTATCCCCCCCCGAATGCCTCGGATTTGCACGGACAAAAAAAACGAGGGGCACCTGTGGCAGCTCCGAAGGCCTGAGGGGTGTTTTGATTGGGTGAAAAACATTGATCGCACTTCTGGTATGCTAAACAACTGGCCGCTTCTCTATTTCATGTCCTCCTTTTTAGGTCGCATGAACCGATGGAAGAATGAGCCAAAAAAAAAAAAAAAAAGAGGGAACTTTAAGTCTGCCTTTGATCCCTCTGTGGACGAAACTCAAGAGTCCCAATCTGATTACCTTATGAACTCATTTCAGGACTGAGCCACTGGTGGCATTTGGGAGATGGAATAATGTCACATCCAGAAATGTTCAGTCCAGTGTGTCAAACTACTGGAGCTGAGAGTGTCCAAGGAAGGACGGCGGCAAACACGTCGTCTTTACTTTTGAAGTGCATGAGTAAAATGTCACAGCAAGTAGATCTTATGCTTTGACACATATATGGTAAAGATGCTGCAGCTGATTTTCATTACAGAGGAAACTTGTTTAGTTGAGAATGAATTATGTAAGAACTAATAGACTGATGAGAGATGCACAGAGGTGCAGGATGTGTATGGTTTGGACTCAAAAATCCATCCATCCATCCATTATCTGTAACAGCTTATTCTATTCAGGGTCACAGGAGGGCTGGAGCTGATCCCAGCTGACATTGGGTGAGAGGTTGTGCACACCTGGACATATCGCCAGACTACTGCATGGCTGACAGAGACAGACAACTATTCACACTCACATTCACATCTATGGGCGATCAAAGTCACCAACTAACCTAGCCTGCATGTTTTTGGACTGTAGTAGGAAGCTGGAGAATCCAATAATAACCCATGCTCACAAGAGGAGAACATGCAAACCCCCCACAGAAGGGCCCCAGCTGGCCGGCGGGTTCACTGCACGACCGTGCCGCCCGTGGACTCAAAAAAACTATGCTGCCAATTCCTTTGATTTCTGATTTACAAAGCCAAAAAGCCAAATCCACACTCTGCTGTGCAGCATCAATTATTTAATGTTACTTTGCTATAAAGATACCACTGTAATGTAAACATTAGTGCCCGTTTGATCTGAAGTTTGAGACAAATAAATAAATAGCCTGGCTTTCTGTTTGGTAAACAAGCACTTAATTCGAGATAAGCTGTGACCAGCTTTGTGCGGTGACTCACTCGGGGAGCAGAGTCTGGGATCTGTGGCAAAGCAAAGCTGTTCTTTACCATGTGAGCTCGACTCAAAGTGATGCAGTGGTTGGACTTGTAGGGTGTTTTTTCAGCTTTGCGTTTTTTGGCACACGAACAGTGCGCCTCACACTCGCAGCTAAAGAACTATTTATACTCCTCACAAAAGGTAAAAACCACCTTCTTCCAGGAGACTTCATGGTGGAGGAGGAGCTTATCTGTCACAAGGGAAACCATGGCAGCCATGATTACACCTCACACATATCCACACACAATAAGAACACTGCTTCATGTTGTTGAAGTGAACGACTGTATCTAGGCCATGCAATAGTGCAGAAGCTTACTTAGACTCTCCGTTTTAATCCATTTACACGGGAAAATCAATGTGGCCGTTTCAATCGTGGGGCAAAGGGTGAACTGTTGTCCACACCCTGCTTTCAATCTGTGGCTCCTCTGTCACTTTCCAGAGGTGCTCTAACAACTGTGTAATGACTGTGATGCTGTTTAAAAGGCCATCGTTATGCCAACAACAATAAAACATTTGCTTTCATTTGATTTCATCATTCTTTTTGATGGGGAAATTGTGTAGGAATCAGTATTCATACGTGAAATGATATGCCTGTTCCCTCAGTATATTGGTGGGGAAATGGTCGAATTCATCTTTTCTTCCACAAATGTTTCCACTTTAAGTACTCCAGGGGGAGCCCATATGTGGAGACAGTTTCTTTTTAGTTCTCTCTTCAAACAGGCATGCGGGTGCTATCTGATTAATACTTGAGCATGAATTCACCAGTGAATCATTTCTTGAGCTCTCAGACACTCGTCCGTTACTGTGGAACATATCTTTTGACATGCAATCTCTCCCTCATAGCTCTACACTGACTTGGGCTCTTTCTCTCATTCAGCTGAGCAACGCATCATTTCACGCACTGTATATGGCAGTCGACCTTGCACAGCCTGCTCACTTGCAAGATAAAACACATTAGTTTTCACAGCTATTTCATTTCATGGATTGCTATTCTCTTTGTTCTCTGTAGACGGGATAATGCGAGAGATTTATAGGACATGATTTGTAGGAACCAGTGTTCATGTGGGGCCCCCACTCAGAGTTTAGCTCATCACTAGCATAATGAGGAGCTAACACCAAAGCTGCAATTTTAGGACTCTAGACTCAGACAGCTTCCTCTACAATATGTGAGGGGTGTTCGGAGGTACATGTAGTGAGTTAATAAAACCAAAGATCCAGAAGGAGCATGCAGCAAAGAGCCAAAATGTCCTCAACATTTCGATTTGTAGAGTATTTGTGCCAAAAGCCAGCAGCTCATGAATTACATGCTGAGTCAATAATATTGATCCTAATCCTATCAAAACCCCTCAGACAGAATATGGCCATCTTTGTGCTATAGTGAAGTATAAATCTCCCTTACTACCCCTTAAAGGAAAAAGTAGGAGGAGGAGGAAGCTCCAAAGACATTATTCTTTCATGCGGGGAGACATTTCTCGTGTAAACTCCTCAGCTATTCTATCATAGCTTTTCCTTACTGATCCCTCACTGATGATGATGGAGTAGTCGGTGTTAAAGACTGTGTTAATTTGTGAGCCAGCGAATTAGTTATTCATCCTATGTCCTTTTTTTTAATGCTGTCCAGAGAGTGTATCATCCTGTGAGCATCCACTGGGCTCAGTCATCCAGGGATGAGCATTCCTAGCAGTGCATCTGGCCTCCTACAGGAGTCAGTGAGGGTGGGTGGGTATAAAGTCCACTGCCCGCTGGGCTGCAGGATGAACACTCCGCTACAGCGCCAAACATTTCCTCATCGCAGTGCGACGGGAAAATGTTAATGGCTTTTCTGATTGCCTAAATATGGAAATTCAGGCATTCAAATGATAGGTAAATGGCGCAACACTGTAAGGGTGCTTTTGGGGGGAAAATAAAGGACACTGCAACCTCACCATGTTAAATTTATTCTGCATATTTTGATGTGTGGCTATTTGAAAACTGAAACACCTAAAAGCTATGTCAAAATACTTTATTGTGTTCATCTTAAAAAGTCTTGAAACACAATCAGGAAAAAAGCGATGAATATTGCCGGGATCCAGCTGGGTTTATGAGCAATGTAGACAAATAAACAGAAGAAAAAGCAATTTTACCCAAAGATGAAAACAACTTGCTAAAACATGCCTTCCAATCCCCACACGGCTCCAGCATTATTTCCCTGCATTTTTAGCTGCAATCACACACGCACCCACATTTTCGGGTTTCACCTTTAGCTCCCATTTTCCTGCATCCCTGCTCCATGACTCAGGTACAATCACACGGTGTGGGAACAAACAACATCATCAACAACAATGGCAGATGAGGAGACATGTCGAAATGACACCTACACATGTGGTGATTGATAAGCGTGACAAACGAACACGACGTTCATTAACCAAGTAGCCAGCAGTGTCTCTCCTGCCTGAGGGAGGCTGAGCAGTGACGGAGAAAAGGAGGGAGAGAGGGGGGAGGGACAGAGAGACAGAGAGAGGGAGAGAGTAACTCTTTTTCTTCCCCATCAGTCTCTTCCGATTACTGCTCGGGGAGGGGAGGAGGGGAGAGGAGAAAGGAGGAAATGAAGGCAGAGGTATAGGCGGAGAAAATCTCCTCCAGGGCTAAGCCGAGGTGGGCTGGGGGATAAGAGCTTGACCAATTAAGCTGGAGGACTCCTCAGAAAATTGGAGTGAACAGCCTCAGTCTTTTCATCGAAGTTCACTTCCATCTAGCACATGAAATGGGAAGTTGAAATAGGGATTGCCAGTTGGTGATTGTTATACCTCAGCTGAAATCATAAGGTGTGTGAGTGTGTATATATAGTACTGTATATATGTGTAAACGCAAGAGAGACTGTCAGAAACAGAAACTGCAGATGCTTTTGCACGTAAAAAAAAAAACATATATATATTTTTTTCTTTATCCTCTTACTCAGCAAGAATACTCCAGAAACTTGCATTAAAGAATAAAGGTTATATACGGTCTCTGACAGCAGTCTACAGGAACTCGGATGCATGACTTATGGATGTCTCAGCAGGAGCCCGGTTGGTGCTCGTGTATCACTGTTACATTCAAGTCACAGGTGTGAGCATTCAGTATAATGAAAAATAAATACCCAGTAATCTTTGAGAAACCCAAAAGGTGTTTCAGCAGCACTCACTGTTGTTCTGAATGAAATGACATATGCCCTTGCTCTTGCTGTAAACACAAACTTTTAACCCATTATTTTGTACTAAACCACAAAAACATGTCGCACATTCTGGCTCCATGTGCATTTCTTTCATTTTGATGACACTGGGCCTTCTTCAAGATCATGAGGCATGCTGAGACACAGGCACGCTGATCTGTTACACGGACCACACCCTTGTCACGCAGCTGATGATGATTAGGTGATCATGCTGCACCATTAGGCTGAGCAAGTCACACTCACGTACACAGTCACACAGCTGACAGTGGTAAGAAGAGAAGTCATGCCACAGCATTAAGCTTGAGCACAGAAACAATGTTGAAGCCCTCAGTAAATCAGCACCTTTAAACCAAAATGTTGTCAGGAGCTACAGCCAATCACATGCCATCAAAACAAATCACAACAGCCACTACGTATTCTACCACATTTCAGTATAATACAATTTTTTTTTCACCTTATTCAACAATGTTAAAATACAAAAGTATTAAGCAAATTACTTATAGATAGATAGCAAAAGTCAAAGCATTAGCTCTAAATGAACATCATGAACAACTTTCACTATATACCCATATTATATTATCATCATCATCAGCTGTGTGACACAGGTGTGGTCAGTAAAACAGATCAGTGTACCTGTGTCTCAATATGCTTATTATTTTATTTAACCAGGTTAGTCCCATTGAGACAGGGGATCTCTTTTTCAAGGGAGAACCTGGCCAAGACAGCAGCGATACAGTCACATAGTTACAGTTTACAATAATTAGAAAAATCTTGAAGAAGGCCCAAAGGCTGAAATGTCATCAAAATAAAAGAAATCCATATGGAGCCAGAGTGTGCGACACTTGTTTTCTACAATCACATTTATATTTACTATCAGTTATAACCTCCTGAGACCGGAGCTTATGTTTGGCGTGCATTTTTGAATTCTCCTAGCTATTTGGGACCAATAAGTGTAAAACACTAAACACTGTCAACAATAATTAAGTCCCAGTGTCCTCAAATGAGATGATAGTTAAGTCCCAATATTCTCAAACGGAACAGCAGTAAAAGTAAACAAGTTTCAACCATTAAATCTGATCAGGTTTTGGACCTTGCCCACTTTTGTGTCGGGATCGGCTGCAGGCTGACTTGGCAGAGATGGCTGCCATCTTGTTTTTACATGAATTAGTGTATTGTAGGATGTTCCTGGCGACGAATTTCCCTGTCGACTAAACAAAAATTTTAATTAAGGACTCATCGACTAGTCTAAAAAAGGGAAAACACTCCGAAAACAGTCGAAACTTAGCATGTGACATATTCCATTAACTTCCTGAAGCTTTTACCTTCAACAACGTTAAGTGGAAACATATCTTGCGGTCATTGTCGTGATGAGCTGCGTTATCTTCTCAGACCAAGTGGGATCACAGCGTCTCAGGGTAAATGATTTCAAATTGGTCTGAGTGTGGCTAGCACCGTTTCGTGCACAGTAACATCTGAATGCTTGAGCTGAATGTGGTTGCTCCAGTCGAGTGATTATATGCCAGTATTTTCTGACGCAGCCTACACGCTACCTTGTTTTCATTTTCTAGATCAAAGTACTGTCAAACTGTGCTGGTTTTGCAAGAGGACATCTCTCTTATTTCCCACCGTGCTGTTTTAAAACTCCAGTCTACTCGAGCATTACCGTGGGGAGGGGGACTGCTGTCTGACGGCTCTGTAGCCCCCACTAGCAGTGGGCGGCTGCATGACAGTTAAGCGGCCTTGTAAATGAATGAAACACTGATTGGTTTAACCGGCTAATATTTCTGGTCATGACTGGCGAGGGGGCAGACATTTAATCGTTTAGACGACTAATCGTACGCATCCCTAGTGTACTACACTCTTACTACAACTAGACTGCACAGAAAAGTGTCCACAAACGAAGACAACAGGTTAAAGTTAAGTAGAAAGAAGTATAAGATCAAGTAAACCCAACATGTTGAGGACACAGGGTCTCAGGAGGATCAAACTTACAAAGTGAGCAAGAAAATCTGCCATTTCTGGCTACTTTTTCTTGGATGAGCAAAACATACATTTTATTGTTGCAGTGGATAGAATATGTTTTTATCCAGATGGTTTGAAGAGTGTTTGAGGATTCTGAAAATACATTTGAAGCAGCTGTAAGTGTTGTTAAACAGCCTTGAATGTAGCAGTAATACACAAGAGACACAAAGCGGGTCTAGCTCAGCAGTACAACTGTTAATGGGTGAAACAAAAATACCGTTTTTTAATAGATTAATCATTAACTGAAGATTATGCTGATGAACAATTAACGCAGAATGCAACTTGCACGTTTGCAATGCTCTGCGTGTTTGTGTTTTTGTTCAATGGCAGGCTGTATTCATTATCAACATTTCGTCACGGTGTGTTAATTCGAAGCATTTTACCCCTCCTGTCTGTAACGGTTTGGGGCTGTGGAAGCAGCAGGGTTTTGTTTTTTGTTTTTTTTTAACTTCCATTCTTTCCTCCTCTACCTCTCTTTTGTGCCAGATTTCCACAAACTCCAAACTAAAAAAAAATATCATGTCTTTCAGGATAACTTTGTTTCAGTTAAGAGCAAATTTTATGTAGTTTACACAGATGCTCATGTTTAAATGTAGTCACTCGTCGGTTTTTACAAGCAAATCCAACTGAAATGCTCGTGCTGCGGAGACTGCTGTAGTAAATCCCACACAAACATTTGCAAACAGCGCCAGCACTAATGGTACATAAACTTGTGGACATATGAATGAAGCTACTGTATATTGTAAATAATAACAGACCAGCTGACTGTGACATCTGGCCACAAAAAAAAATACTATTGAGCTCTGTCTGATTTATGGCATTGACTATAATCGTGCTCGTCAAATGAACCCAATAAGTGAATCAAAAAACAAACCAGCAGATAACCTACTGTGGCTCATGTCTGCCCTCACTCACTCCTGCCTTTGTATAAAAATGGCATCCTTCTTTTTATTCACTGCAGGTTGTTTTGTTCCAGTGTTTCTGCTTTGGTTTTGTACAATTCAAACTGACAAAAAAACAATTACGCTATAATTTTCTCTGAAAGCTGATACCTGATTACTTTTCTGTTGTTACAGTGAAGCTATTGAGAGAAAACGCGTGTCTTGTGATTAAATCTAACTGACTGAAAATAAATCACAGCAGGAACTAGACCTGAGCAAGCTCTGGTTCAGTTGTAATCAATTAAATACAAATATTCCATTTGCGAACATATATGGAGGCACGAAAATCCTCCCACGTCATTTCTGATTATTTCTATGCCATTATTCAAGCCTATTATCGTATTCACTTCATTACACCTTTGTAACTTAACAACTGTTTAGAAGTACAGACGATTGTGACGAGTGCTTTTCGACTTTATTATTTGTTCATTCACTGATGACACTGGGTATTGTGTTATTCAAAAAGCGATCAGGTATAAAAAGCTTTGTGCACCCACAAACACAAACACACACGCGCGCACACACACACACACACACACACACACACTTCTCCAACAAGTAGTGACAAAGAGGTTGCTTTCTTTCTGCTCCAAAGAACCCAGTTTGTGTTTTACCACAGCTTTAAACACACAGCTTAAAGTGGTACTTAGCTGAAAGAGATCACAATCCCTGACTAATGGTTTAACAGCACAAAAACCCACATGGTCTAACACAACTGGCAGGAACTGAATCCCAACCAGCACAGCAGCACACAGTGAGGACACGGCCGTCCAACTCGTTTCAAAAAATGCAGAAATTAGTCAGAACCCACCGTGTCAACATGTGCACAAAGCCAGGATGCAAATTCTGCTTTTCATCCTTGTTTTATTTGAAACACAAACCAAACAAGCTGTCTTCCAGGGGCTGCTTTGGATGGAAGGCAAATGTGTTTACTTTCCCTGGGAGAAGGCTTTCCAGAGTCACAGTTCATCTCATCAGTGATAATGGCAAACCTTTCCCTGGACTGATTTAAAGTGACGCTGTTAGGTTAAAACAAAACAGATTTGCGCTGCTGAAGGATAAGCACCCCTCAACTTCAGCATCTTGACAAGAGACTAATGAAACGGAGCCGTGAATGCTTCGTTTTTCCATTTATATTTAATCTTTGTTTACCCAGTGGCTTTGTTCTGAGTGGGGATGACCCCCACTTGACTTCACTTGTCACTGGACCTCATAGTGTAATAGAAACATCCAAAGAAACTACTGTATACATACATAAATACTCAATTCCTTCACCGCAAACCACCCACATTGTGTTCCCACTTAAAATTCTCCTCGATGTATGATGCTCTATCAAATATGCATGCCCCTTTCCCCCTTCCCATCTTGCTCATCAATAGCTATCGACTGGTTCTAAAATAGCAATCCAAAGTCACCCGTGGTGAAATCTAACCTCTGGGTTTTGTTATTTGCGTCGACGTACCGGTGAGAGTGCGCTGCGGCGATTGCTTGCCATTTCTCATTAAGAGCGACAGCAGAATTGGCCTCTCCTCCATAAGTGGAGATCATGAGAGAGGAAGGGAGGGAGAGGAGACGCCGCGTGTGCGAGAGAAAGAGGATGATAGAGAGGAAGAATGAGAGACGGGATGGTGGCGGGTGGGGGGGGCGACGACAAAGGAATGAGAGAGTAAGAGAGTGAGATAAGAGAATCGGAGAGACAAAGCAACGATAGAGAGACAGACAAAGAGATAAAGAGAGGGAATGGAGGAGAGAGAAGTTGGGGGTGGCAGCACAGGAAGCTGCCTCCTCTGACTATTCTGAGGGTTTCTTTGCAGCTCTGCCTTTGAGGCCTCGCTAGTGTCACATTAAGATCATCCATTTGAGGATCTGAGACAAGCCTTTGATGTTCTTTGTGCATACACAAACAGGAGAGTGGAGAGCTCCTTTGACAATTGCCAACTCTACAGAAATATCTTTTTGTATTCTGAGTCTCTGGCCTGCTAGGGACAATGTTATCATCAGAGGGTGCAGCGCAAACTGGTGAATAATTTAATTCACCTGTTCATATTTCATCACTGAATACATTAAATGGATTTTTTTTTTCTCCACCCACAGTCGCTCTAAAACGTTGTGAAAAATATGTTCCCCAACTCCTTGCTGTCACTGCTTTTTTTTTTTTTTTCCGCTGGTGGACAAAATAACTGAAATGGCTCACAGAGACGGCTCAGAAAAAAAGTGGAGTGCTCTTGAACAAGTTCGTGAATGTGTGTAGACGGATATTGTAACATTCTTAGAGAAGGAAAAGTGTCTTGTTCTTTCAACAATGAAAGTGGTTGAAAGCCACTTCCCATAGAGATTCACAGATGAGTACATGCAGTGGGTGAAGCAACTGCGGACTGCAGACTAGAATTTGAAAAGAAAAAAAAAAAAAAAGAGCGGAGAGGAGTTCTTTTGAAATACAGGAAAATGATGATGTAACCCTGACTGTGCGCCAGAATCCAAAAAGCTTTGTATTTCTTTTCTGTTAATTGACCTGTTGACAGACCTTGGCTGTTAAGCACTACAATGGGAATAAGCCTAAGGGCATTTTAAAGGTGCTTTCATTCTTTTTGATAATTTCTATGTTTTGAGCTTCCCGAACATAACGGGCCTATTTAATGATCACAAATTCAAGAACTTCAATCAGCCATTGAAATCACCAGTTAGCCCTGTAACAGACTGATAACCTGTCCACTCGTCCCAGCCAGTGTTTATACTGCCTCTTGTTCCAGTCCTCTTGCTGCAGGTCTAAAACTACAGTGTTTTTTTAGCAGCTGGCAGCTATTGTGTGGAGGCTTTTTAAACTCAAACCCATCAAAACGATTGAAAGTCAGTTTTATAACACCACACAACCTTTCTCAGTGCTCGTGGGTCAACCAGGTTCACCTCATTCAGCGTCATGTGCCTTTGTGTGATGGCTTCCTTGTCAAGCCTTTCAGAATAAGTGATCCCATAGTTACTGGCTTTGTTAAGGTCATAATGTACAACTTTGCTTGGCTGTATCACAAAGACTTTCATCCAGTTTTACATTCAGTCCCCTTTTTTCTCCATAAGTACTGCAGATGTAATGACGGCCTTCTCTATTGTTGGCCTGGGTAAAGAGTTCACAGTCATGTGCCTCCTCAAATACATATGTAGAGATGAACAGATTATCTGAGAATTATCTGGACCAATTCAGATTTTTTAGTAGTCTGACCTGTCGATTCCGATTTTCTTTCTTCCTAAGAATGCTAATGGACAGCAAAAACAAAATAGTGGTGTAACAAAATGGGTATTTGGACTGATCCACCCTGTACGAGGCTTTTTTTAGTTCAGTACACAATACCAATTGAACGATTCGCTGAACTATCCGATTACATATATACAGTTTCAATTGTGTTTAACATGATGTTCTCAGTGCCACTGCGCTCAACAAGGCAGCCCACACGACGTAACAGGCAACATGCTGTCCACCCCTCCCACCCCCAAACCAAAACATTCGACTCCAGGCTGCTACGCTAAGCTAGCTCACTGCAATATAGTTTGTGACACCATTATCAGATATCAGATCAGAAATAGAGGATCCTCAGGAGCCACTTTGGTTTCGCTGTGAATTATGAGGACGAAAGAGCAGTGGATTTAAAAACAAAACAAAACAATGGTATGTATCATGTGTTACATGACAGCAGTTACATCAGTGGGAATACTTCAAACATGGCAACGTATTTACAACAACATCACTCCAGTGTGTCAATCAGTGGAACTAGACGAAAACAGGGAGCAACACAAGCTACAAGCTACCGCTCTCCCCGTAGTATTCAGGCAGCCATTTCCCTGCTGATTCAAAAGAAATCTCAGTGCCAATAAGTAGCGTTAACATTACATTTATAGCTGCAAATATGAGAAGTGACGATGCAGTGGAAAACACAGGCTTCATCTAATTGAGTTCTGTAACAATATTCCTTCAGGAGCCAATTTCAGCTAGAATATGACAAAAAAAGCCCAAATTATTATGTTAGTTTTTTTAGATTAAAAGAAAATCCGGCATTTTCAGGAACAGAACGGTCCTTGTATGTATTTGCTTATAACTACAATACTACATTTAATAGTTTGTGAGGAGCTGTTTTTGTTTTCCATGCTGCTAAGAGAACACCCCTGAAGATGGATTACTCAGGTACAGCTCCATCATTGTTCATCATACTTTATTGCCGCATCGAAAACATACTGAACTGTGACACTACTGCATCATATCAAATTGAACTGTGAATTTCACGAGCAAACATATTCAAACATATTTGGAACTTTTCTTGAAAACCACTCGGCTTGTAACAGTAAAATGCATGTATGACATCAAACATGAGTGTCTCATTAAGCAACCAGATATACCTGAGTGGAAATAAATGTTCATAACTATTAGAAAGCCTAGTTCAAAAACAGCTTATTTGGCTGCTCAAACCAATTCTCAGTATTGTGGGGGTGTAATTAGATCACGCTTGACTGACAGCTTCCTTTCAGCTCAGCTTTAACATTTTATTTTCCTTTCAATCACTTGTGTTAAAACATTTTGCTGCCACTGAATAAACTAACATTACCAAATCTATTTAATGGATTGCATTTGGTAAGAAAGCTAAGTTGCAAACTAGATTAGACCACAATCACCACCATGATCAGTGCATCTGTAATACTCAGTCCACCAGCCCTCACCAGGAGGGTATATTGTAGCCAGAGGGGCATATTATCTCTCCAAGATCTCCCCCGCCCTCTGTGCAAACACCCTGACTAACTAGAAGAAGTTCCCAGTGCAGTGACATAGACATTATCCCTCACTGGCTTCCCACCAGTGAACACAGCTACTTGTGTTTGCTGGACGCTCCACCAAGCTTGAGGTTCTGCTGCTCAGGGATTGAGCCTGGGTTTCTGCCATGATGGGCCAGTGTTTGTGCCTGTTGTTGTGGAAACTTTTGCTGTCTTAGTTTCAGGGTGTTTAGCAAACAATCTGTTTTTTTTCAGTATCTCAATTTATGCAAAACGCTTCTTTAACTATGGTAAATAATTCTGCAGTCTAATACTGATGCACCAGCAGCTTGGCCTCTGATTATTTGGCCTCGCCGGATCTCTGTTAGATGCCTCGTGGCGTCTTGAAAACTATGAAAGGGCTGACTCTCAGACCTCTTTAAAATCTGAGTCATACTGCTACTTGGCATTCAACTTAGCACTGCTGACCTGTGTAGCTGCCTTTGTAATTGCGATGCTGTAACCTCAAAGCTAAATTTCTTTCTCAGGTGGTGTTTTTGTCCACTACACATGCAGATGTAGAATTTAAAAGCAGATGCACAACAAACAAACACCCACGCTCACACCCACACACCCACATACAGATTTTGGAACTGTAACAGACAATCAACGTTCACAAAACTGATGACTTGGAAATAAGAAACCACTTCCACTGGTTATTTATGGGCACCCAGTTGCAGCACTGGGTTGGACTTTATCTTTTAGCCTATATCAAGAATGCTGCAGCCAAAATGAAGACACATCTGAGGGCACAAACCCCCACTGACATCCACAACACTCCCTCAGCCCTCTCACTCTTCACCACTCCAGTTAGCCACAAGCAGATAGAATGACAACTTACGAATGAGAGGCACACTGGCATTAGCCGTCCCTAGCTTGTTGGAGGCGACACATGTGTAGTTCCCGTAACGATCCTCTGTCATGTTGGTCACTGTGAGGACTGATCTGGAGCTGAGGCTCTTGATGTCGATGCCTTGACCCTTGATAATCCTGAAAACAGAGCACAACCACAACAAATGAAGCTTTTCTTTTCTCAGCCACACACAAAGTGTCAGGGGGGGAGAGCGGCGGGAGTCAAGGACGGTACAAATGTTTGTCATCCTTTAGTAGATCTTCAGATTGTACAGTACTTCATCACCCTCTCCAACAGATCTATTTATCCCTTGGTCTGTCACGTCTGCCTTGGAGAAATGCCGTGAAGGACTGAGAGGGGAGAGAAATGACCCAGGGATGAACCAGCTGGGTGCCACTTGACACGTTGTTCATCGTTGTGTTGCAGGTGCAGGGGGATTACAATAAATTCTATTCCAGTTGTGCCAGGCATCTGCTCTGTGAAATTGACAAATGTTAAATTGTTTACTTTGGTGCTGGTGATGATCTTTAACAGCCTGTAGAGATTAAAATTCACTCTATAACGACATATGCTGTGCATCCTGATCAGGAGATTACTGTAGATATTAAAGCTGAGTTTGTTTTCATCAGTTTCTGTCACTGCCACTGTTTCACACTCGGCATTACAAACCCATAAAAAACCTCCAGAGAGGAAACATGTTTCTATCTTGGCCTTGCTGTGGCCCCCCATGATCTTGGCTCGAGTCGCTCTGAGAGGCACTCTCAGCTGAAACACTATGTGTGACCTTATGTCCAGCAAATATCCGCAAATCTGTTGTTCCCTCTCCCACGGCGACCTCCTCAAATGTTAGCTGAACATTCACTGATAATCTCTGCGGGAGTCTCGTCTCTTCGCTAGTTCAACATCAAACTACTCAATGCTCCCCTCTGTCATAGTGAAAGAAACCCCCCTCCCCTCCGCCACCCCACCCCTCTACCCCTGCATACGCACACATAAACACTCACCCACTTCCATTCAAGAATGAAAGCAGTGACACATCAAGAGAAAGATTGGGTTGTCAAAACTGTCACACTACTTCCGATAGAGACAAACTGGCAGAAGCACTACACTGATGGTATGGCTGCATCAATACAGAGCCAAAATAAGAAATAGCCTTCATTCCCTGTGCACAGTAAATGATGCCTGGATCCAGACCTTTGAACTGACTGACTTGACTGAGGCTCTGTCTACAGACACAGATATTTTTGTAAACTGATTTTTTCCTCCAAGCTTTGTGGCTCCCCTCCACACACAAACTGATTTTAAGTCGCTAAAACAGACTTTTTCAAACACCTTCTAAGGTGCAGATAATTCAAAGCTCGTGGACAAGAAAAACGGGGCATTCGAGAGTCAAGAAGTATAATCTCCTCAAATTGCACATGCCCATTGCTGCTTTGTGTAACGAGCACGTGCCTGACACAGTTTCAACAATGGCAGACCACCGCTTTGTTGTTGTACCGCATTGGTCTGAAGACTACTTTACGCTAAGAGTTAGCACCACCGCATCACTTCATGGACGAATGGAGGCATCTGCTGCACCCAGCGTTATTTGCTCCACCTCAGTGTCTGGGGTTTAAAGTCCGCCAGAAGTTTGGGATCGTCAGGACTGTTCGAAACCAGCAGTTGGTGGGACAATTTTGAGAATGGGATTGTTGTTGAGGAGTGGAAGGAAAACTTTCATGTATATTTTGTGAGCGTCTTCGTCCTTATATCAGAGGGGAATCAACAATGATGTGATCTCCAGTGTGTGTGTTGACAAAGGTAACCTAGCCTGTATTCTTTGCTACTTCTGCGATAAGGGGAGAAAATGGAAGACAGCTCTCCCAGGCAAACAGTGGGAGTCGTTTTTACGTTGTAGTGTGCACAGAGATACTTTGTAAAGCGAAGGTTGTGTGGACAGAAATGTCTGTATACGTGTAGATAGGGCCTGATTCGCTTGGCATCATGACATTAAACAGCAGTTTCTTGGTTGATGAACAATCAGACGCTGTGGGGGGAGTAATGATTAACCAATCAGCACCATGGGAGGGACTAACCCTGTTGTCTAGTCTTGTCAAGCTGTACGCCGAAACCAATGAGGAGTATAACAACAATGGCGCCTGCTCCAGACGAGATAGACACTGTTATCGAGGGTGCTCTAAATCGACATGTTTCCTCAATATCGCCTGACACTGTTGTTTGTTTTCACTCCACTCTACTCTTAAAACTCCGCCAAACCAGCATGTTGGCCTGACTGCACATAACTGTGGCCTTAAATTGATTCAGGGGGATATGTTGGCCTCTAGTGATTGGTTAGGGAAAATCAAATCCACCTCCCCCCGGGGAAATCGGTTAGAGTGGAGGCAATGTCAGACTGGAGATGGAAATGGAGTGTAACAAGTTGACAATTCTCTCTGATATCAGACCAAAAGGAGCAATAAAGAAGTCAGTGCTTATGTTGTGCAGGCACTATATGCTCTGTGCTTAAGTCCCTCTAATAATGTCCCTTTCAGCATGAGGAGTGACTGAAGAAATCACCATTTAGCCATGTAAGAAGTCACAAAAAGAACAAGTCCTTGAATTAAGTAAAGACTAGAATCATGCCAACTTGCCTCCTTAGCAATTTGAATAAATTGAATCCACCCCATAATTACAATTAGCACAGTGTGAGCTGATGATTGAAATTGTGCTCACCAGGAGTGGGTAAATGATGGGTAATGGGGGTAATTTGGTTTTTAAATTCAAGAACTGACACTTGAATCTAGACTGATTGATGTATGTGCTGCGACTGATTTAAGCCAGTTGCCAGCAAACATTTTATTAGGGTGCAAGGTAAGGACAAGGCACGAGTGACTCCCGCGGGAGCATTTATGTGGGCTCTCCCCGGAGGAAGGACAAATGGCAGAACAAACAAACACACTGTCTCTGGGAAAAAGCAAAGAAATGAAAACCATACTTTTCCTATCACACATTCACGCTTGTCTGCAAACAGTGTGACCCAATAATTGCAGTGTCAGCAGAAGATTCTAGTTCAAAGTCTGACTTTATCCAACTTCATTCTATCTTCACACACCCTGTGAACTTCAGTGAAAACCCTAATTAGAAGTGTTAAGTAGCATTTATCAAAGGTGTCAAACTCATTTCAGTTCACAGACCACATACAGCCCAGTTTGATGTTAAGTGGGCCATAAAACCACTGCATAATGACCTATAAATAACAACACTCCAAGATTTTCCCCTTCCATGAGTCAACTCTGAAAACATATGATTAACAGCCTGAGATGTCTTTAGAAAAGACAACAACATGACTCAGTTTTTACACATTCACTTGACTACTCACTGTCATTACATGTCCATTTTCCCATACATTTCCTCTCATGTGTAGTAACGCTGGCATCACTACACCAAACTACAGTGGACGTTACGGAGGAAGCAGGTTAAGTTACCCCACAGGTCTTACAAACGATTTACAAATCTAAAGTTTTGTCAGTGCCTTAGCAATAGGGTCCTCTCAATATTGTTTTGAGATCAAAGTCTGATACAGATTGTTGACAACATTTTGCGTCATGTCAGGGTGGAAACGCCTCTGAAGCAGCATTTTTCATGAAGAACTAACTCTTTAACTTGCTCCTGAAACCTTAAACCTCTTAGCCTTTACGAGTGCATCAATATTAGTTGTGCAAAGTCATCCAGTGGGCCTGAGTGAGCCCTTTGACGGGCGGTTTGACACCCCTGGTATGTATGCTTTAAAACAGGTTGGGTGGGGTATATTACACCAGGACAATTCAGATCATCTTAACCTCAAACAAAAACAATTGGCTCCAATATGCTTAATAAACTCCATGGCCCTTACTAGATCCAGTGTGTTAACAATAACCTGAGCTCACACGCTTCATTTCACCTGTACAACCAACTGTATCCACTCATAATTACACTGGTGGAGTAGCAACTAATGTCTGCTGCATTACAGCTGCTGGAGACGACCTCTTGCCATTGCAGTCGGTGTGCTGATGTCTACCTGATGTGTGACTGAAGCACCTCGCTCCTGGCTCTACTCTCTGCTCCCATATCTTTGTGTGCTGTCTCACATCTCTGAAGTATGAAATTCACTTTGCAACGCACATAAATGCAGATTTTCATTACTTATATCTGACATTGCATTCAATCTGTTATTGACTTTGTCTTTAGTAACACAGAGCGAAACTGTTTTCTCATGTTTAAAACGCGTGAAGCAGGAGAAGGACTTCTTCAGTTTCTCTCTGGTGATAAACAGCTTTTAAGAAACACAGGTGCAAAGCACAGGTAAGACTTGAGCAGTAATTAAGATGAGAGAAGTGCAGCCACACAAGTATCCGTTACTGAATGGATGAAATATTGTGAAAAAAACCCCACAAAACAAGTCATTAAATAACTACAAACAAAATAAAAATGAGGAGTTAAGGTGTAGTTCTGCAACCGAAACGAAATGCAGCTGCATAAAGTGGACGCCAACACTTTATCAAGACAGCTCATACAATCAAACTGGGCTCACCTCTTCTCACCCTTGTACCACTCGAATGTCGGAGAGGGCACAGCAGCTGCCTCGCACCTTAGCAGGGCTGTGCGTCCCAGACCAACTCCATGGCTTTTCATCTCATGGATAGATGGAGCAACTGGAGAAAATAAAAAGAGATAAGTGTCACTCATATAAGTCAAAAGAAGCATCGGTGTTATCAGCAGCATAAGGACAATCTAAAAGAAATAAGGCTCAAGTCATAATAAGACAGAGAGGAGTGGTGAAGGAGGGTTGTTGAACTTGAAAATGACAACCTCCGACATCTTGGTCAGTGCACACATTACACAGTGTAAACTCAACACTCAGAGTCTACAGAGGCGGAGTTGGGGAGGGAAGAGGGCATCCATCCCCACAGTTAGAAAAAGAAATGAATTGCACTGCACGGTGATAAATGGCTTAATAGAAGTTCAAAGACTCAATGGCACAGGCAGGTTCTGTGAATGCAAAATGAGGCTCCTTTCATGTGTTGAAATGTGGTGTAAATCTCTTTGCCAGTGTCATGAAGGCAGCCTTACATATGAACGGTTTCTGAAGCAGCCCGGTCCTTTTGTACTTCAAATATTTACTCTGCTTATAGTAACACAGCCTTGAAAGAATTAAATTAATGAATTGAAGTTATATAGACTTACAACAATGGCATTGTGTTGAATACAACATGAGGTTGGACAAAACCAGTCAGACAAAAGGAAAGAAAAAAATAACCAGCCCTCTTACCATTCCCTTAGTCACATAATGGGGGGAAAAATGTTTCACTTGTCATAATTGTAATTACTGGCCCTTATCGGGGTAACGCTGAATTCATAAACTGTGGACAAACAAAATAAAATGACCCTCTTTAAAAGATTGAGGACAAGCTGTGCTTGCTGTAAGTAGCACTTTCCCTCACAGAACTGAATGCACACAGGGGTTCATGCCCACTGGTATTATCATGACTGCTTTCCTGCTTCTCCATTAATCAACAGAGGCAAGGAAACAGGAGAACCAATCATAATAAGGCACAGGGCTCAATCTGACATTGTGCATTGTGTAGACTTGGCTTGACTCCCCACAGCCTGACAAACAATAAAACTGCTCTCAACACACAATCAGATACACAGTCATCTGACATACAATACAAGCAAAATTACTTTGTGCCACTCAAACAGATTCTGATTAAAAGCCTGTGAAACATGGAGAAAGCTCGCGCTCTAAGGGTCAGTCCTGCAGCGAGCAGTAAATTGCCCAGACATGTCTGAAAGTTAGATGTGGACTATTTATATATCTGACAATGAGCGTTTAAGAGCGACCTGTCAGTCTGAGCTGTAGCCTGGATCCGGTGGAAAAGCTTGGCCAAGCGCCTGCAAACCTTTACATCCAATTGCATTTGGAGATGTTCGGAACGGACGACCTCAGTGTGGACTGATGCAGCCTTGGACAACAAATCCCAAGGTACTAACTGGCATCAAACCTCAAATAATGACGAATGAATCTAATGAACATGTCTGAATAGTCTGTTCCTAAGGAATAAGATAGCTCTCATGTGTACTTCATGTACATGGCAGTAGCCACGTGCTTCATTATAGCACATACTCACATTCTTTGTGAGACCCTGTGAGGCTGCATAGATAGATGAGGCGTGATGCAACAGATCTGTACAAGGTGAAAAAGATCTGTGTGACCATTTGTACATGTGGCACATGATCATGTAGGAGAGGCGCACCGAGGTGACAGTGTGCTCTGTGATGATGGATGCCCTTCCACCAACCTTCTGCTGCATCCTAATGAGCCCATTCGTATGACTAGTGTATGTTGATTTTCTGTCCTTGCATATGTGTGCCAATTATACAGCTATTTCCTCTCTTTCACGGCTGGGCTGAATAATCCGAAGGACTTGGGACAGTGAATCAAGCGATGGGTTATGCTGGGGTTTTTCCTGTTCATATATCACTGTATGAAAAGCTGGATGCTATGCTGGGGGGTATTAGCAGACCTTGACTGGATGTCTGTGCTGCCTGTGTGTGTGTGTATGTGTGTGTGTGGGCGTGAGCATGCTGTCTGTGTGTACCCCTGTGTCTATAAAATACCCAAACTCAAAGCATCAACATTCTTCTGACTCAATCTCGCTTCAGAAACTTCACAGATTTGTTCAGACTTCACAGATTGCTTCAGACATGTATCTATTTGGATCACGACCAGCATTAATGGAAACCACGCCATAAAGACAGCCTGCAAAAAATGTTAAAGGTCCCTTCGGCGTCTTTACATAAGAGCTACAATAAACAAAGAACAAGAGGGATACCAAAGCTTGTGATAAAGTAACATGAGTGTTTAGCATTTAATAATGTGCACCGGAGAAGAGCTGTACAGTACCTAAAGAAAAAGACGGGGACAAGCAAAGAAAATTGCAACAGAGCTCCAGAGCACAGAAATATAAGCCAATAACAAGTATGACAAAATCAATGCAGTATGCCGACCGACAGAAGCTTAGTGAATCCTTGTAATCCTCCATTGGTGTCATTGTGCGGGGCCATTGATTATCTGAAGCCTCTGAAAGCGCCAGGGTGACCTGGCTGTCGCGCTGTACAGTTGCTAGGACAGTGGACATGGTAGCCAAGGCAGGTGTGTCAATACTTGAAACTTCACTCATACAGCCACTGTCTTTCATGTTAAAACTGAGAACTCAAAACCACTGGCAGACTGTCTGTCTAAATTTGCTCCTTTCATGTAGCTGTATTTCATTATTTGAAGTTGGAGCATTTTGATGTGTTCCCTTTTATTTATTACCAACTGGATCAGCACTTGCCAAAAAGAACACTGTGCTTTCTTCATTAGACTCAAAGGATTTCCTATTTCTGGTTAACTTGGATTACTGTCCTCTATTAGAAGTTGGTTAAAATCCTGGCATGCAAAATTTGATTAAAACAACAAAGGAACTAAGTAATTATTCTCTTTATATAATGAATATCGTGCTGATCAACAAATAGGGCGGCACAGTGGTGCAGTGGTTAGTATTGTCCCCTCACAGCAAGAGGGTTCCTGGTTCGAACTCAGGGTGGGGGAGCCCCTCTGTGTGGAGTTTGCATGTTCTCTCCATGTAAGCGTGGGTTTTCTCCTCCAGTTTTCTACTCCAGTTTCCTCCCACAGTCCAAAGACATGCAGGTTAATTGGTGACTCTTAATTGTCCGTAGGTGTGAATGTGAGTGTGAATGGTTGTCTGTCTCTATGTGTCAGCCCTGTGATAGTCCGATGACCTGTCCAGGGTGTACCCTGCCTCTCGCCCAATGTCAGCTGGGATAGGCTCCAGCTCCCCCAACAGGGTAAGCGGTTACGGAAAATGAATGATCAACATAGAGTATGAGTCAGTGTTTTAGTAGAGAGAACCTCACCCGAGACCAAACCATGACCAAAACCAGAGTGTATCAAGGCCGAGACAAGACAAAAACCAGACCATTGCAAGTTCCACACTGCATAATGGTAACAAATCATAATTCAAATCATAGGCACACCTCAAATTGACCTGACAATCCCACATTACAGAAAAAACACAACCAGGAAACACACGACAATTCCTCTTCATTCACCTCTTTAATTGTAACACTGTATTTATGTGTGTATCTGTAAGTGTACAATGAGAAATGTCTTGTAAAATAATTGAGAGGCATTGCTGAGGTGAATGTTATGTAGTTTTCTAGAAGCAAAAAAAATACAAATGCGTACAAGCTAAAATCAACTTAACTATCTCTATTCAACACTCTTTTTTTGCACAGACAATGTAGTGAAAACCCTGCGGCCGTGGTCTTGACCGGTCTTGTAATGAAATCCCAAGTCCTCTTTGTCTGAGACTGAGACAAGAACAAGTAAAATGTGGTTCATTCCCAGACGAGACCTTCAAAAAAGGCCGATACCGAGTACTTCAACACTGATATGAGCATAATAAGCCATCCCTCTCAGTGGTGTAAGTATGGAGTGGTAACTTTTGAATATAAAACCAGATTTCTCTTCAAATGACCCAATGTCAGTACAGGCATATGGGTCATCTATCATCATCTATCTTATCAAGGGCACCTCTCATAAAAGTTTACCAGACTGTAGTTTCTATGCTGCAAATGAGCAGAATTCAAAAGTAGTTCGGGCTTGAGTAATTGTCCTCTTCACCACCTAAGTTATACAATTGTTGCAACATGTTGGAATAGAGAAAAATACCCCCCATAATTCTGTAGGTGGTCCAAAATGCTCTGATTTTATATGCATATCAATAATATCAAGTCTTTCCAATTTAGATCCTGGCACTGGGATCTGTTAAGACAGATCACAGCCATAAAGTCCACTCCAATCCGATAATTCCAATTTCAACATGCTGACGCGTCCTATATCATCATATATTGTGCAATGCACCATCAGGATTTCCAGAGTAATGCAAAGTAGTGCACTAAAACTCATGAAGGCCCAATAATCCAGGTAATTTAGTGTCTACAGCATGCTGTGGTGGTGCTGTAAATCATGCCTGGAGTCATGGTGACTCCACCAGATGGGGGTAAGGGGCTGGGTCCAGGAATAGCACAGGCATGGCAGAAAAATGGGTGCTGTAAGACCCTGTCGGGTGACAAATGGCCAGTTGTGGGGCGATCACAAACTGACTTCCATTACATCTGCATTATGTGGAGCCTGTCGCCAAAACAAAGATGATGTCTCCAATTGTGCACCTCTGCAACATACATGAATACAAGCATGTTGATGATGAATAAAACGGTTGACCTTCTCTCCATCTAATATTAATGGACAGGGTTTGTTTGGAGAGCATCGCACCTTAATGTACAGGGCTTCACTGAGTCGCTCGCCTTAAGCAATCCTCGTGTGACTATTAATGATTAATTGGTGTGCTTCAAGACTGAATATGATTTATTTAGCTACAAACTATTGTTTGCCAAGAGAACCCATAGAACGCAAGCTTTTTAATTAAAAGATCAATTAATAACCCTACCTCTCCAGCCAGATTTGAAAATGAGTTTTCATTGCAATTAAGAAATGGACTCATCAGTGCATGACTTATCAGCTTACACACAGAGACACTGTTCCCCACTGCCATCTGTGGGCTTCATTGTCCTGTTTTTTTGTCGGTCAGGAATGGTTCTGCTGCCAAGATTTATTAATTAATTAAGATTTCTATTCAGAACAGCTAGGGAACATTGTGTTCCTTCTTTTTATACAATGCAAGGCATATAAATAACCGGCTTAGTGTGCGGGACTGTGTGGGTCGTCAGCACCAGGGATTCAATCTATTGTCTGGGTTGAACGCTAAATGGTTAAAGGTACACAAATCCCCACCTATCTTACTAAGTCCACGTGTAAGATGGCGGAGCTGCTCCAGCAAGGACCGCACAACAACCAGGAAACATGGAGATCTCTGTAATGCTACGGGAGAGTTCAGTAAGTCACCCCCAGCCGTGTAAACACACAAAACATCCACACTACAGACAGTGTGATGTAAGCCTGCCATGTTCGAGCATTTGTCTTTTGTCAACTCTATGAAGTCATTTTGATCAGTCACAGAAAAAAATTGCAGACCAAGCTAAAAAATGAAGTTGCTGTGTGTCAATATGTTTTGAAACAGTACTAGTGAGAACATTTATTCTGCAGAAGATCAAGATTCCGCTCACTTATTCATGCCCCGCGTGCGGCGAGGAATCCAAATAGCAATCAAGACGAGAGCTTTGGAGAGATGTAGAGAGATGGATTTACATCCAAACAGCTCGAGGGTACTGGCTTTAACTCTACTTAGGATTGGATCAGAATCCAATTCTAGGAAGCCTTCTCTTTTGAATTGTAAGCCACAGTATTTCAATGGATACTGCAAACTGTCGACAAATGCTCAGCTGAGACTCTGAGCCTGATGTTAAAACACTCCCAATAATAGATTTCATTGAACTGTGGATGAACGTTTATTCTACTTTTGATCCATCCAAACACCGCGACTGAGACACATCTGGACACACACACTCAAGCGCACACACAAAACGTAAGACATACCAATGTAAATGTTGTGTACAGCTATGCAGATGTGACGCTGTGTAAAGACTGTTAATAAGAAATGCTAATACTGTGCAAACATGCTCACACTCCACTAATAGTTGTTTACTTTCTTGTCAGGACTTGACATTGTAATACTGGGGGGGTCATGGAGATGTGTCTCCTGACCACGAGTAAACAGTTTTAGCCTCTTATTTATCTGAGATGGTCATGACTCCCCAGAACAACTCTGTCAGGGGAGTGAGAGGGGCATGTTGTGGGTGTATCTAACAGGGCAGGGCTTGAATTCCAAACAGGCCCAGATGATGGGAGCTTTGGAGGGAAAGGCCGGGTTGGAGCAAACAGAAGACAAGGTGATGTAAAGAATGTGAAGTATTCACAGTATGCCCCTGCATTTCAATTACCCCCCAAAATCTATCAATACTATGGCTGTAATTGCTGACAGCACTTCTAATGTGCGTGCTCATAATTAATTAAAAATGATCACAGTTTTGTTGGCCAATTACTGTAAGCAGGAGAAAAAGTGAGGTGCTCTTCTTTTTATAAATATGGCCATGGTGGATATGTGAGCAGAATTCACAGCTGCAGGGTACTGGAGGAGGAAGGAGGCGTACAAATGGCTGGCAAACTCGGAAGCACACAGGGCAAAGCTTCACTCTGCAAAGCAAGTGAAACCTTGCCACGAAGGAAAACAAGTGATGTTGAAGAGGGAGAGACGCCTGCGCCAGTTCAAACCTGAACCTTACATCGAGATAGGAAGGGACGAGATCATACAGACTCTCCGAGGAAAGAGTATGAGAAAGAAAAACAAAACAAAACAAAGTTGAATATTGCGTGTCAGAGGTACCCAATTAAAGTTCCAGATGTGTGATAAAGACCATGCCATTAATATTCTGCTCTACTGTTGGAAATGCGGCTGTTACATAACCAGTGGCTTCATATAAAAAACATTTTGCATCAACATAGATAAAATACAGACAGTTCCCCCCCCAAAAACAGGATCTTCGTACTCTGCCTCAATAACTCAAACATCTGTGGTGCTAACATGGCATCAACTGATCTGTCTTCTTTACACATTTATTTTCCTCAAATTGACTTGTGGCAGCCTCGCTATTATTACAGGACGCGAGATGAAGAGACGATCAGAACATCTGGCGCGGCAGCAAACGGCTTTAGCTTCAGCTTTGAAGCATCTGAAACAGTGACGAGCAAATAAAATGTAGCACGACAAGACAGTTGGTTGTCTGTGTACTTTCCACGTGTGACTAAAGTTTGTGCAAACTGTCAAATCCCATCTTGCGTTATGATGCTCAAACTCTGTAGTGTCACTCATTCAATTAGGAGCGGGAGCAGACAGCTCTCTCCGTCTAAACAACACTGAAGGTCAGACACCTTTTGATTTCTCAGCTTGAGAAAGACTCAGGTTTTTATTATTGTTTTACGGGTATGTAGTTAGTAAAGGATGCCTTCATTCTACAACAAGGTGGCTTCATTAATTAATCAAACGCTGGCTTTTTATCTCAGGCGGAGGTTTTCCACGGTTGTTTCCTTCTCATTCATCCCTCCGACTCAGGCACCTAGATGTGATATTTATGCCTTTGAGTCACACTGTGCAGCGAGAATTTCAGCCAATAACCGAACCCACCTGCAGTGAAGATGAATATGTAAATTTGAAAAGTAGGTCAGAGATCAAATTTCATCAGGTAAAATCACTGCTGAAATATCCTTTCGCCAAGCGGGGCTTTTCAGCCAATCTCATTCCAGCATCACCCTCTGGATGACTGCCATCATTCAGGTTTAGCTCATAAAAGTATCCAGTCGTCATTCATTCATCACCGGAAGTATAAAGGCAGGAGACAAAGGCAGGGCCAGGCATTTAATTAACGCTGTTTGATCAATGTAGTCTTCTGAGCCTGGGAGAAATTCAAACAGAGGTTACATGTACTGGACTTAACACTTGGAAATAGCTGCACAATGACAACGCCGCAGACCTTCTGCCTCTAACTCATCATATCATAGAAAGCCAAATGGCAGGCTTAGTATTATGGAATGCCTGGTGTTATTAAAACTCCAAACATGCTAGAGCTTAATTTTGTTTTCATTACTTTGGTGTGCTTATTTTAATTAGTGGCCCTAATCTGCAATTAGCCCAGAGGTCAACTATACTCTTCGCTTGGAAAAAAAAAGGAATTGTTTTTGAAAGCAGAGAGAAATTGTTTGGACATGTATTTAATTAGACTGTTAACCCATGAAATGTCAGTGTCACTCATTCCTTTGCTGTCTTATTAGAACGATAAAAGAGAAATAGTGCAGGCATGACTGATTGATGTTTATGACTTAATTTAATTTAACTGCTATTAAAAAGAAGGATACTCTGAGAGGAGCAGTGCTGATACTCTGATGAGGTCAATGTACACCCTGATAGCCTCTTCCATTACTTAACGGCGGACAAATCTGAATCTTTGTAAGATATATAGTCCTATTTTCTCTCACCATTAAAAGGTTATTTACCTAAAAATCTTTCAGACAGCACATTTCACTGACAGAGTAAAAGTGACACCTGCACAATCTCCCAGGAGAACCTTTAAGAAGTTCAGTGGCTGATTTTCTCAGCCGAGTAAAACAGCTGTATGAACACGTGCCCGTGCAGTGTGATATTCTTAATAACGTTCATTTCTTGCTTCTTGCTGTGTAATTATCCTCTCTTGTTTGAGTTTCTGTGTCAGCTAACGTCTTTATCTTAATTCAGCATTTGGCATACTGAGCCCTCATCAATACCCCCCGCTCCTGGGCGCATGGTGAATATAGCTTGATGTGTGATAGTAGAGCATGGATGATACAGTGGATTGGGATATGGTCCAAATGCCTCTCTTTTTCCTTCACAGAGGGAGAATTGCACCGGGGTGGAGAGGAGGCAGTGAAGAGTGGCCACCAGCTGGCTCTGGCTCTGCCTGCTGTGGCCATATCAGCCGCTCCAGTGGACAACTTTAATTCATTTATTCTGCCCCTTATCTTTGTAAATGAGCACATGTCACAAGTCTCCATGAAGGAGGGACGAGGCAACTTTCATGGAAAAACACAGGCATCACAAAACATATTTACAAAATATTTTGAGAGCTGAAACACGGACTATTTAAAGCTACATGACACGGGGTACTGAAGTTAAGATTTTTCAAACAGCTACCTCTCGCTGCCATTTGAAGGTCTTGACAGCCAAAGTTGCTTTGTGCTGCTTTAATGTCAGCGGCATGTTTTGTTTATGCAGGTCTCACAGTTGCGCGGCACTTCAAATGCTAAGCAGCAGCAATAAAACACAGGACCTTTCATGTGCGCGGTGCTCGTGAGGACAGAAAAGTCTGACTACGGAATTTTCATGTTGGCCATAGCTCAAGCAGGACGTCAAGAATGATGATGAAACATTTATGAATTAAGTGGGAGGGAGCTCTGGCTTTTTACACTACGTGGAGACACAGGCTGCTAAACTAATTACTGCAGACAGGTTTTGAATAAAGACTTGTCAGGAAGACATGGTAGATGTGAAGACTGCTACATAAAGAGATCTCATGTCCGCTGGAGCTACATCTCAACTGTCTGCCTGATATTATCTTTAATGATATTGATTTACATGCTGCTTCATGGGTTATGATATTTCTCAACCCCTCAGGTTCATGAAATCCTTTAAAAGCCCATTGGATTATTTCAGAGATGTCTTTTCATAGATCTTACAACAGGCTGTTTTACTTCCTGAAAAGAAACACTTTGGAGATAATGGTTTCCAATGGACATCGACTGTGTCACTTTAGTGTATTCACTCAGGATCCTACTGCGCTTTTGATATAAAAGAAAGTCTATATTTTCTATATTATAATCCATAGCATTTCCAAGAAAGGCCACTGATGTGTTACAATTAGACTGGGTGAGATACAGAGCCTCAATTTTTCAGTCCAGAAGGCAGAAGTAATGTGCGTGAGTTTATAGCCTATACTGTTACCTCCTTTGTATAAGAGACATTTTCCAGCAACTGAATCTCTGCTATACCTCAAGGATTATGTAAAATATTATATTAAACAGAGCCCCATAAACAGTTTCCATAAGCCAATTTATAACATACCATTGAAAAATTATTAAAGGAGTCTACAAAAGATATCCGCACAATTCTCCTCTGCAGTACACGTCAATAATAAAGAATAAGTAACTGGTCAATGACAGGAACAGCTCTGTAGCTCTGTCAGCTTCTGATAACTCTGGGCAGCGGGCAAATACTGCCTCAACACTTGACAAACTACAGCATACTCCCACCCAAAGTACCGCTCCGGTGCTCAGGCTGTGGTGACTTTGCCTGACAGCAAGGGAAAGTCTTCTTAATCAATTCACTCAGTTTGGATACTAAACCCACATAACCCTGCTGCCAGGCTTTAAAATACGGCGTCTGACTATGACATGCCTTATCAATCATTGTGAATATCTCCTTTGTTCTGTAGCATAACGACACTCCCGGTTGTCAAAGCACTTTTTATCCTTGAACCCATGTCTCAGTAGAGCTATAAATAACTGGCATCTAAAACTCCACTCAGACCCAGCTCATTAGAGGCAGGCATTACACAGAAATAATGGCCACAAACTCCGGTTTCTAACGAAGCCAGAATGAAAGCTGTCTTAACTCAGAGAGGTGGAAATACAGTGGAATTATTATCGGACTCAAAGTCCTAAAAAGGATAGTTAAATCATCAATAGTTTGTATGAAATAAAATAACTCTATTTCCTAAAACTTGCATGATTAGCTTTCAGGATATGACTCAGTAACTGGGCCAGGAGGCGTGTTTTTTCTTTCACTCTTCCTCTCCCCTCTGTCTCTCCAGCCGACTGCATGATAAGCTTTGCCAAAAGTGAGATTTAGCACAGGGCATCTATGCAGAAACCTCCATGAATAACAGTAAAGCAAAGGAGCACTTTTAAAAGGAGAGGGAATGGCAATAATTGTCAAGCACCCATTCCTGCTCATACTTACGAGTGGTGATTTCCATGTGACCACGACAGCTAAAGCCCAGTATCATTCATTAATGCCCTGGCTCCTCATTACTGTCTCCTCACTCTTTTGAAAGACTCATTACCTGCATAATGGAATAGTGCTTAGAACAGTCAGACCTTTCCTTAGTGTGAATTAATCACCTACATGCACAGACAAAAAGGGAATTCTCACATTAAATATTAAGAAACTTCAAGCTCCGGCTTTCTACTTTTTCAAACTTCTGGAAGGTGTACTTTCTTGAAGTGCACCGTCAGGGACATGACACTGGTATCATTGAAGACTGCCCCGGTGTCTTTCATGTGTCTGCGAGGCCAGCGCGGAAAAAAGAAGGGAAGCAAGGAAGAAGAAAGAGATATACTTACAGTTGACTGTGACTTTTACTGCTTTGGTGTCAGGAGAGGCGATGTCATTTAAAGCGCTGCATTCGTAGTCTCCAGCCTGGTCCCTTGTGATGCCGGTGATGTTAAGATATTCTCCACTGTCATACTTCCTGGCTGGAAATAGAAAAATGGAGGCAAAGAACTTACACTGTGACTACAAAGAATACAAACAAAGCACACAAACACTAACACTACACACACACACACACACACACACACATATACATACATATATATATATAGCTCTAGGCGTTCTGTAGCCTATGGTTATTGTGTGGAAAGTCTTCATTTGGAATAAAGAGCTTTCAAGTTTCAGCCCGAGTAGAAGATGCAATGCGATCAAGTATTGTACTGAACTCCTGATTACCTTCCTAGCATTCTAAAATAGCAGAGGATTAGCGGTGCATTGATCCATTTATATTGATACGGTGGCAGGAAATGGAATAATGGTGTATTCCCAGTCATCCACACATCATTTGTTCAACCCCACACCATGCAGTTAGAGCTACTTCCTGGAAGACAGACAGATTCGATGGCTCAATGCACATGTCAGTGCTTTATAGTTAGCTAAAGGGGGCCAAAGGCAGTAGCAGCACAGCACCATGACTGGCATATTAGCAGGGGCAGAGTGCACCTAAAAAGCTGGAGGGAGTGCAGATCTGCACAAACGTGTCCACTACAATAAACAATGAACCATAAAATACTATAATACTGTAAATAAAGGAGTGAAATACTACTCTGTTTTGATGAAGAGATGGTGAGAACTGAAAGTATGATAATTGGAAAGAGGCAATAATGAGATACGGTCTACAGGTTTCCTGCACAATTTACATTTCAAAACTCCAGACTTCCAGACTGAAATATTCAGACTTCTTGGTAGATTTTTCACGGTGAGTTGGGCCAAAAACGTTGTGACTCTGTGTGCAGAGACTGCTGTGACTAGATGCTGGTACTTTAGTCCTTGCATATGGCTTACAACTCCTGAGCTCTCCATGCTCGAGACGTCGAAGACTTTTACACAAAGTTTGCATCAAGCTCTCTCTTCTCATTTGGAATCCTTAGCCAACCAGGGTTTATATTTGGGATTGCCGAAACCACCCCTGGACAACTTGCATTTAGCCATCGAGGCCTTTCAGTCCAAACTCCTACACAGAAAGTTGGACAACATCCACTGTCAAACATCTCTGCCCAAAGAGGAAGTAAACTAACCAGCGCATCCCACACTAGCATTATTTTGCCTTAACATATTGGATTAATATTACATTATTGTTCCCCTGATATCTTCTAGTCATGAAAAGGAACCAATAATGAGTTGAGAACAGTTAAATGATTTAATTTCATGACATCTGTGCAGCCTTGTTTATTTACCATGTCCATGGACGCAACACTGAATGAGGCTATGGTTTTTTTTCTGCAGAAAAGATTGTCAGTTTACTTTTCTGAAGAACTACATCACTGCATAATTATAAGGTTCATTCTATACAGTTCAAAGATGTTGCTGCATTGCCGTCAAGCTAATGAAGCTCTAAAGAAAATCCAGTCAGGAAGACAATACTTTTCATGCTCAGGCTGTTTCTTTCTCACCCTGCCATTCTTTCACACCCTTTTCTTCACTCCTTGCACATATGCTCCCTCACTATCTTTAGGTGTCATTGTCTGAGTAGGCCAATTGAGTCATCAGCTGATTCACAGTCAACCAATCGCACAGCAACACACCTTCTCTGTCAGCCTATCATCTTACTGCTCCTCATTTTGAATACGTTTCTTTCTCTGCTGTAGTTCTTTCTTGCTGACGTCATGCGTGCGCTGCACCTCCCCATCACCACCTCGTCTTTACGGATTCATCAGCCTCATATGCCTCAGCAGCCTCAGAGTCATCATCCACCACCACCACCAGTGTCTGGACTCCATGGGGGGATTCATCCTGCTGCCACTTGGATGCCTCTTGATCACAAAATCTCTCCCTCTGGTGTCCAAGCACCAAAGACTTCATTTAAATCTTAATCAGCACAAATCATCTGTTAATCTGTACACTCATATTCTGTATTAAATATTATCTTTACTTCATTCTTCTGTCTCTCCTGATTGAAATTTGGTTGCAGATGTCTGGCTTTGGTTCAGTTACAAAGTACTACAAGCAGGGCTGTTTTGCAGGTTGTGGCGTACAGGTGTAAAGGCAGCTAGGAACGTAGGAATGTGCATTCAGTCGGACACCATACTTCTTGCCTTGCTTTTGACAACATCAAGCTTGCTCTAGCACCACGAAAACACTCCACTGTCATGATCAATTCAGTTTGAGAAATTCGGAATTTTATATTTTAGAAAACAGAATAGGGACTATAGTCCGGAAACACATTTTATTTTTTTAAATACTCTCTTTTCTCTGGACCTGGAAATTACTAAAATTGAATGCAATATCTTTCCATGTTGTGTAGCAACCCTGAGAATAGTGTCTAGTATAGTTCAGTGAGAATACTCAGGATGAAATATATACGTGAAGTTATTTTACGTACAGTCTTCGTAATAGGCCACTTGCAGAAAACACAAAGTCTGAATTCATCATTAATGATGCATAATGGAAGGATGGACGAATTGAGGAAGAAAGAAAGAGAGAAAGAAAGTCAGAAAGAAAGAAAGGAAGAAAGAAAGACAGTCAGAAAGCAGCCAAAGAAACCAAAGAATACTAATAATGAAACCAATTTGACCGGGTGTGCTTGTATAAAACGGTTAAAGGATCTCAGCAGGCAGCACTGTGTATGTGTATTAGAGAGGCTGTGGCAGATTCTACCCTGACCAGAATTAATTTCCAACCCAGTGGTGCTCAGTGTGAAATCTATTTATAAACAACTTTTCAGGGTGGTAATGGTGGTTTGGGATGGAAGATGTGTGGACGCGTTTGGAAGGCACCAGGGATCAAACAGAGTGCACAATCAAGCAAAACTGAGCTCAACATACAGTTCAGAAAGCCTCAGAGACCCGACACTGACTCAGCAATATCTCATAAAAAGAGGAGCCAGTATCAAGACAATCCATGCTTCATGAGTGGAGACATTGCCATTCTGTGCTGCCAATCTCCCCTACAAGTGAGCTGAATTCTTATATACTGCCACCTTCTTATTCTGCAACCCTGGTGGCTTTTTATCAGCGAGCTACTATGTCAAAAAACAAAAAAAACAAAAAACAAAACTTGAAACTGAAGGCATTGTCGATAATGAGCTTTCCTGTCTTTTCTCACACAACAATGGAGTCCAAGAGTCTTGGCAAAGATATTGGTGGCTACACAAACAACAGCAAAGAAAAGAAAAATGTTGATCCACAAACAAGCACCGGATGTGTCTGAAAAACAGAAGCGTTAATATGCCAAGAGAGCACAGGGACGGAGAAATAACACAAAGAGCTCAATTTTTGTGGGGGTGCATGGCTCATGGCCGGGCTTTGCACCAGTGAGGAAGCATTTTTTCAAAACTTAATCCCACGGATGAGGGGTAGGGGTGGGGTTGCAGTATGGAAAGTGTCAGTACAGCGATCATGGTATAGTGCAGTGCATGTCTGACGCTACAAATTATGGGGATTTATGCAGGTTAAAATAGTGGAATGTTGTCTAAGACTTCACCTAAGGGATTTACACACAGACGTACCTACACTTTATGTGAATAATATGCTGTGAAATTTGACTTTGGTATGTTTTTTCTTAAGCAGTACATACGTAAGAGAGGACTGACTAAAGACATGTACTTTGAAAACCAGCCACAACGTCTGGGATCTAGGGGTAAATACATCACCTATCAAATGTTGTACTTGACTGTACTTAAGGGACATATTTTCAGAGCTAAATCTAATTCAAAAAACATTAGTGCTTTGAAATTAAATTCAACTTAAACAGTTTGGTTGATGTGTGAATACTTCAAGCAGCTTCAGTGAGAGTCATTGCCAATGCGCTTTCCCTGCAGAGACCTAGGCCCTCAGTAATATACCTAGAATTAAAGCTATGACAGATGCAGAGGGACTGGATATTATCTGTTTCACTGAATAAGTAGGTCTCCCGCTATGCTGGGCTACAGCCAAAGCCGACACCTCTACTCTTAGTAAAAGAGATCCCTCGCTCCTACAAACTGAGCAAAAAAACAACAGACTTAAAAGGAGAATGGACAAGAAAGCATGTGCTCATCTGCTTAGTTTTCTAAAGGCTATAATGTAATATAATTTTGTCATATGTGGGAAATTAAATGTTTGAAATAAAATAAAATAAAATAAAATTGAATTGATTAAAATTAAATGAAAATAAAATAAAATAAAATAAAATAAAATAAAATGAAATAAATTGAATTAATAAAAATTAAATGAAAATAAAATAAAATAAAATAAATGTTTAAATTAAAGAGATAGGGTATTGTTTAGTTAAAATTAAATGGTTTTATTTAGATCGGATTTCAGCACCAAGCGCTCTCCACATTTTGACCTACTGTATTTAAAAAGCCTTGAGAATGGCACAGAGTGAGGCACAGCATCGGTTTGCTCTCCACATGGTGCTGATAATTTCATTGAGATTAAAGCTGGCCGTATATTTACATCTCTACGGTCGACATCTGTACCAACATAATAAGTATCAACATACTTCAATATTATGAGGCATATGGGATTTAAATTTGGATTACATCTGGGTTGGGCAAATAATTTGGGGAGAATATCAAACATTATTTAGTTGTGACGGATGCCAGGCATAAAACACCTGCTGATTCCCTCAAATATTTAACTGTATTTAACTCATTCTCCTGGCCGTGTGTGTGTGTGTGTGTGTGTGCACCATGTGCCACTGACTGTGTGCTTCATTATGCAGCATTGATTTAAAGAAAGACAGCAGGTTGTGTACATGTGCAGTGATATGTGTGTCAGAGGGACATTCACATGACAAAGCAAAAAATCTGATCTTTTTAATGAAGGTAAACATATTGCAGACACAGCTTTTATGGATTTCTGCGGACCATTAGTGGTTCCACTGTGTCTGGCTTGTTTACTGCATACAATGATCAATGCTACAAATCACAGGACCTACACAGCAGGGTTAAGTCTGTTGCTTTGGTCTTTTATTGTGACAAACTTTGTGATGCCTGCTCAAAACAGGTGCTACATAAATGCACTTGATTTGCTCAGTTATGGATCATAAAAGAAGTACAGACTTTCAGAGGACTTTATGTCTCAGTGCTCTGTGTACACCCCCCCATACACACACCAAGCAGTTAACATGGTTGACCTATACACCGCCCTCAATGCACGGCTCCAATGTACTTGACTGTAATGGGGAATTATGATACGCAGGATGTGGAAATCCACTGTGGGCACTTGTGTCTTTTACTAGGGCAATGAAATCTAAAGCAGTGACCCATGAGGCCAAGTATGCCTGATGCTTCCAATGCCATTTACCAATTGGCTGAATCAAATGCAGCGGTTTCCACAGGAAAGCACAGAAACTTTTTGTCCTGGGAAACACAGTGAATGACCTCTTTGGGGAAATTTGCTTGCATAAGGCACATTAGAAGAATCACTAGATAAATAAAAATATAACTTTATTATGACATGTATCTTCTATAAGATGGTGGCGCACCACGGTAGAACCACAGGATGAGAACACAGGCAGGCTTTTTCCCTTCTGCCTAACAGTGTTGATCAGCCCCTTGCTCTACAAATATTTCCATGAGCAACAGGAGCTTGGGTGCCATTGACTACAATTTTGAAAGGCACCGGTATTATTTCTAAGCCTCTACTTTTGCACTCAGTTTGACCTGAAATCGAGGAGGTGATTCCACCTACTAAGGAAAAACGAAAGTGCAATATTTCTGGCTTTGGTTGAGAGGAGAACACACAAAGACCTTTGCAAAGTCACCATCTCCTCTCAGGTCGAGTACAGTTTAGCAGCTTCTGAGGTGAGCACTTCACTTTGATGTAAATATTTCATACAGTACACATCCACATAAACATTAGAGTTAACTTTTAATGCAGTTAAGACAGAGTCTGCGCTGGAAAAAGAACTCCTATTCTTATGAGTAACATCATCCACACCATTATCTTTCAGTTCATTGAATATCTCCAGCCATTAGACAACATTTCTAGCATACTGCAGATACTAGGGGCTTAACAATATGTGTATTTATACTGAACCATTCAGTACAAGGCTCTCGGTTCTGTACACATTACAAACCAAACAATAGGCTGAACCATCCTATTACATATAGAAAATAAAATACACAGCTTAATTTCTGTTTGACATAGTGTTCTCAGTGCTCAACACGGCAGCCCACACGACGTAACAGGCAACATGCTGTCTGCCCCTCAAAACGCCAAACCACATTCTAGTCCAGTGAGATGCACAGGAAGGCACGCTAAGCTAAGCTAAGCTAAGCTAGCTCATTACCATGTGGTTAGTAACGCCACTACCAGACCAGAAATAGAGGATCCTCCGATAACCTACAAGTCTGGCGTTGGGGGCCATTTTGGTTTTGCTGTGCACTATGAGGACGATGGAAGAAAGTGGTAAACCAAACAACAACTGGACTTCATCTGCTACACAACTGTAGATTACATTGTTAGGAATACTTTAAACATGTCAACTAATTTACGCTGCCATTGCCCAAGCACGTGGAACTAGACGAAACCAAGGAGCAACACAAACGCTACATGCTAACATTATCCCCCCAACATTTCGGCAACCATTCCTGACTGATTCAGACAAGGCTAAAGAAATAACCATGGTGATTGGTGATTTATAGCTGCGAATATGAGATAAGAGAGGAAAACACAGGCTTCACGAATATTCATTCATCCATCAATTTCCGTAACCGCTTATCCTCTTGAGGGTCGTAGGGGAACTGGAGTCTATCCCAACTGACAGTGGGCAGGGTACACCCTGGACAGGTCACCAGACTATCACAGGGCTGACACATAGAGACAGACAAACATTCACACTCACATTCACACCTACGGACAATTTAGAGTCACCAGTTAACCTGCATGTCTTTGGACTGTGGGAGGAAGCTGGAGTACCCGCAGAAACAGGGACACAATGCTTTTGTTTGTGTCAGTTATAACTACAATACTATATTTTATATTCTATAAGGAGCGGTTTTTGTTTTCCATGCTGCTAAAAGGACACCCAAGAAGATGGTGGTCAGTCAGGTACAGCTCCATCATTGTTTAAAGTCAAAAAAGATCATACTTAATGATGTTAGTTTTAATAAATAATTGAATTAGCATAAAATAAAGTACCAAAACAATAAAAAACATTGAATTTTCTCTGCATTTCTACTTTTTTTTTTACCATATTGTGAGACCACAGTGTCCTCTACATTTTGTAAACAGTCACACCCCTAGCAGATGCATTAAAGAAGTTTTTACATTTTTAGTTCAATCTTCAGACATTGCTTCTGAAGTTGGAACTTTTATTTTATATTGCAGAAACCCAAACTGGAAATGTAATTCTTGCCAGCAGAATATAACTCCACTCTACTGGACACACAGTATCTATTTCACCTAATACTGCCTGATTCAATTTGGTCTGAAGTTGTTTTCTTCGAGGCAGTCAGACTGATGCCACCCCACCTGATTTCCAGTTGTATGGCACCAGAGAGCAGACATCTTTTTTCCTCCTGTGGCCTTTAAGCCTTTTAGTCCAATGAATCATGCCATTTTAATGAAGTCTGAGACCTGATCACTGAACTTATTAATTTAATTTCCTTTTAAAACATATTTTAGTTTAGTGACAACAAGACATAAAATATGCATCCTACTAATGTTGCAAATTGGCAAAAAAAGCCCATTAGAATTCCAACTAAGGCTCGTGAATCAATAGAGGGAAATGAAAGTGAGTTCTCAAACGCCACTAACAAGTGTAGCTTTCATGATAAGAGAGTGGGTGCAAAATGGGTGGCTTATGCTTGGTTGACCATATGATATAAAACAGCATCTCTGGCTGAATTTTTGGTGCCTCCAGCTAACTGGCTTGAAAATGAGAACCCAGCATTTGATTCGATATAAATACAACTGACAAAGTGAGTTCTGTATCACTGAACATTGAGGATGCACAACAGATAAAAGATACACTGAAGACTTGGGCAATGAAAATGAATGGGGATCATTCACAGCAGGGCTGATGCATAATGTCAGTCTATATCCAGTTCAAACAGCAGGACAATTTAACTGTCTGTATCTTAATTATGGTAATTAAACACAAGGAGTCAAACCATACAAATGCTTAGATACACCGGGCTTTTTTAACATGGAAAAATACCCTTTTCATGTCAGACATTTTCACTTGACATAGCAGGTGAAGCACAGGCGTAATTAATGAAATTAATCAACCAACTAATGACGGCTCCGTTCTTTCGAGGTAAGCCATGCCAGTAAGCCTGCATACATACAGTGCCACTGGCATTTCTAAATAGACTGCAGCCATTATTAATGTTATCAGTCCTCCCTGTGTTTTTCCTCCTCGTCAAAATGTCTGCTTGCACAATTCATACACTCTAAATGCAAGGCTCAATGTGACTGGCACAACCATGAGGAACAGGTGTGAGTAATAATGACTCCCACATTTAACAGTACCCTTTAGTGATATCCACAGGTGGCATGTAGGCTCCCAATTAGGCTGATGGAGCTAAGTATTACAGCTTGCAAGTGCTCATGAAGAAAATTGTGGAGCATTGTGCTGATGATTCAGCCCGAAAATACCTTCTAATGACATCTTTGAGATAGTCAAACATTAGTCAAACCTCCAAGATGAGTTAAACTAAATGAAGTATGGTGGGAGATAAATCATCATCGCCTTGATCGTATCAGCTTTGCCAAGCCTGCAAAATGCCACCAACTATGATTAGAGTTTTATTGTGCTCCTTTTCTTACTATTCATCTGACAATGTTTTTGATGCACTCTGCTTTTCTGGAGCATGTTCCTTTATCTGAATGTTTCCTTGAACATGCTTCAACTAAATCTAATAACCTGATAACAACTTTGCTGTTAATCACTAAATTAATACATTTCTGTTGCCTGTAACACGCCTTAATCTATCTAATAATAAAAGCCCTCCAGAAGTGTTAATAATAATAACTGTACAGCTGAAATCACACTGTGAATTTCTTCACTAATGACAGTTCATATGTGAAGTCCCACAGGTGAGTGCAGTGAGGTTGAAGAGGTAAATGAATAACCATTACAACCATTATTACATGTCCTCCCACTGAACAATTTTCAGTATGATTGGAAAGATAATACAGAGATATGGTGCACTCCCTGTTTCTGTACCTTTGCTGCCAAATTAATTTTCTCACCACAGACAAATTCTGTTGCTAAGATTTAATAAAGACACCCAAAAGATGGTCCCTTTTGCAAGATATGACTGAAAACATTTTAGGGGATTAGAAAAAAAAGTCTTTGACAAAACCCAAAATGGTGGCCAAATATACAGACAATACTACAGTTTTTAGGTCTAGGAAAATCAGTGGAAACAGGTTTGCTAAGTGAAAAGATTTATAGGCTAAATGTGAGTTTAAATATGGACCAATGTGGTGTGAGACAAATGCTGTATTGACCCCAGAATATGTGTTCATATGTGTGTATTTTGTTGTCTGAATTGTTGAAATTGTCAGTGTTACAATGTTGATTAAAAAAGTCAATCAATTGAAACCAATCACAGTTTTATATTGTGAGGAAAAAAAAAACACAAACAAATACTGGTATTTAAATTCTGTCCTGCAATTTCAAAATGTGAATTTTAGGGATGAACGATATATATATATGTTGGGCTGATAAATTATCAGTCAATAATGGGACATCTTTATAATTGTGCATTATTCAGATAATTAAAGTCCTAGCTGATAAATAGATCCTAAAATACGAAGCCAGACTGCTTATATTGACTTAACATGGCAGCATCTATAAAACCAACACACTGGGTGGCGGTACATGTACTTTTCAACTTGGTTTGCGAGAAGAAGAAGAAAAACAGCAGCACCCTGTCTAGACGGCAAAACATGTCGCCATGGACGTCTTTCACAGATGCAGAGAAGGACAACAGGATTGCACTGAGGATTTGACCTACGACCACCTGACACAGGTTAGACACAGCACTGAAGGACCGTCTCCAGAGTGTTAGCACAAGCTAATTAGCAGCAGCGGCTAACATCCAACACCAAGCTTTTAAAAGACTCAACTCTGTTGTTAAACTTATTTATAACCACTCGCTATGTGATGCTACAGTTAGAGATTATCTGTATATTCGTTACCTCTCTGGCTGCGTGTGTGTGAGACACAGCTACTTGTTTGTCTGAGTTGAGTGTTAATGTGTGAGGTGAATCAGTAGTTCATCGTTATTCTACTTGGTAGCTGCAGGCTCGTCTGTCGTGAGACGGCGCTTGTGTGCGCTTATAAAAATGCAGTGTGACGATACACCAGATGTAACGTGGAGCTGCTGATGTTCATATGAGTCAGCTGTCAGTGTTTGTCTCTGTTAGTAGAGACTCCACTCTGCAGTGTAGTTTATACACTTTACTGGTACACCAGAGAATCACACAGTAACACTGGGCTTCATCATCTCCCTCTCTCTCACCGTTAACTATAAATTTAATACTGATTAAAGTCATTTTACTTTCACATCCTTGTATTTCTTATATTCATCTGTAGTGTAGGGTTATATGGGGGCAGGGGCGTTGAGGGTAGACCATTTGACAACACCCCAGAAAATCTTCCTCTTCTTCATAGCATAATGTTGGCAGGTATGAAGAGTCAGAGCTGTTCTTTGTTTTTGTTGTGTTAACAATAGTCAGGTTGATTTGGTCTGGTCAGAGCTATGGAATATTAAATCAGCCATATAGTCTCACTGCATCTTAGCTTGTCTTACCCTCAGGTGTGCATAAACTAGAAGTTATACACTTCTTTTTAAAATACAAAAATGTAAAATTATTGCTTATAGAATCAGTTATCAGCCATGAGAAGCAGGTAATTATCAGTAATCAGTATCGGTTGAAAAAATTTGTATCGGTGCATCCTTAGTGAACTTTGAAAGATTTTACTTGCTAGTTTTAGTTTATTTTTATTAAATCAATTTATGTCAGCCAACCATTGTAAACATGCAGCTCAACAATAGGATATTATTTTGCACCCCTATCTTCCGCATGTAAACAGAAGTATTAACTGTAGCTTAATTATGACAACCAATACAAGAGAAAATATTGCTTATCTGCTTTCTTTCCTGTGCAGATACAGTCTATTGTCTTCTGTTTGAACAAAAACACAAATACTGACAATTCTGAAACAAATGGACAAATTTCCAGTTGAAAAATCTAATTAGGCTGCAGTCTTTCTTGATAAATGAAACCCAATATATTTGGCTGCATCATCCCGCCCAGGCTGCAAATGGTATTCCTATTGATTACAGCAGGAAGGGGGCTCTGCAAAGGTCACAGGAGCCATTAAACAAGAAACGCATCCTTGATATATACTTTGAAGAACATTACACGTCGAGTGCCGAACCCTGACATTACAGGAAAAAATAACAGACACACTATTGTGCATAGTGAAAAAATACGGAGAATAAAAGATGGAAGAAAATAAGCTTCACTGTTGGTGTAACGTGTAAACCACCGAGAGACCTAACATGAGTTGTCTGTGAGTGTAATGCTGAGAGATATTTGAGAAACTGACAGAGGCCCTTCTCACCTGAGGGAGATGTCACTCCAAGCAAATTAAAGAAATCATAGCGAGGTTAATTTCACATTCAGCGCCAATGCTTGCTAAGTCCCGTTGCAGTAAGCAATTTCCCACATTGTGTAGGGGAGCTGTGAGTACACTTCCTTCAGGGCTGCAATAAGCAGATAGGGCAGGCATCGCTGAAGAATCCATTATAGCATAGAGCAGCATTTTCTACATCAATTTATCCTTTTAACTCCTGAAAATGGAGAACAACCCACGCTGCTACATTGTGTGCTGCTGCCTTCTGGCCCCAACTCAAGGTGTGGGCCAGAACTAGGGGTAGAATCACACGATGTGCAGGGCCTGCCTGAAAAACAGGCTGTTAGTCAGCCTTGATACATAACCCCTATCCTGCTCCCTCGCTGTCAATCTGAGGCCGCTGAAATCCAGAGAGTGGAACTGGGCCGAAGGAGCCTTAAGTCATGTCTGATTGCATGTGCTGCCACCTCAGTGACCCGTAGAATTACCTCACAGTTACTTTCTCTGCTGACATATTTAGCCAAATGCACTGTATGCAGGGAAACACAATTTCAGGTGCTGGACCTAGCTGGGCTGAGAGATCTATGTGACTGTGTGATTGGAAAAATAGCTTAGGCAGGGCTGAAAGCAGCATCCGTCACATAGCAAAAAAAGCAGACTGAGTAAACAGCTTCAGTAGTATGACTGAGGAAAGTATTACATCAACATGTTTTATTATTTCTGTGCATTAGAATGATGATGATGCAGAATACTTGTGTTGATTAAATACTGTATACCATATGTGCACATATTGAGAGATTTAATTTGGTTTTCTTTTTAAAACTGTATGGTATACGTCCTAAATAAATGTCAGGCAGAGAAGAAGTTGTCTGACTCAGAGACTGTAGACCACTGGTTCTCAGCTGGTCGAGCCATGGGGTCCAGATTTCTCCTAGGTCGTTAGTTGATAATTGACTGTACTTCAAAATAAAATGTGGTTTTTACAAACTTGACACATTCAGAATGGATCCAAGACCCACTTTTGGACCGTGACCCACCAGTTGGGAACCACTGGTGTAGACTGTGGCTATAAAGGTGCGTTCACACCGGACCTTTTATTTTTGTCGCTGTCGCTCATATCGCTCCCTTGTTGTCGCTGTTTGTAGCCTGCCGCTGACCGGCTATTCAGCTGGAATTCGCCTCCCCTTCAACCATCTGCATACCACCATTTTGTAAGTGCACTGTCCCTGCCTCCTGGGCTTAGCGCAGCCCAAGATGATTTTGATTGGTGCAGAGAAATACAAACAACCCAATGTTTTTTTCCGCTACAGCAGAATAATAATGGATGATTCCAGACCGTTCTCTAGCGCTGACAGCATTGTGGAGATAGGTCGCGCCACAGAAGACTGGGAAAGAAGTAGTTAATAAAAACGAAATTAAATAGGTACTTAGGCCCGCCCACAGAAATAGCTAGGCCCCTGAAAAGGTCAAGTGAATGGGCTCTCCCCTAATCTGCTCTACTCATATCAATGCATGCACTTGCTCTTCCTTTCCTAGTTTAGATCATAGATATATAAAGAGAACTGGATACAGCATTGGAGGCAGGGCCCGAATGGGTCCAACTGCCGCATATGAAACGACATGGCTACTTCCCGTTAACTTAAATGGGTATAAAGAGGTTCAATGGTGTGGCTAGACTCTCCAAATGTTATCGGACCAAATGGATCAAACCCCGCTACTGAAATGAGTCATTTTGCAGGGGTGGTGACACTGTATCCAGCGATTTACGGACATCTTTTTCACCATTTAAGTAAATGGGAAAATGTCTTTTTGAGCCACAGGGCATCAATGATGGTGTAATTGACTGAAATGAGTCATACCATTTTCATGTTTCCATTATGAAACAGTCTACACTGTAATGACGCAACAATAAATACAATGTATATATTTATTGTTTTAATAAAAAACTTATATTCAAAATAGACATGACTATGAGGAGCATGATTATTGCTGGCCTCCCTGGGCCCACTCTAGCTGCTGGGCTCCAGAAATCTTCCCTGTAGGCGCTGGTGGATGAATCCCTCCGAGGATTTGAGTTAAAAATATGAAATACATTTTACTTTACCATTATATTTGAACATAATGCAGTGTGTAACAACTGAACAAACAGTTGACTCCATACCACGGCTCAACTGTGCTTATTGTTTAATTAACTGTCTGGGCTGCCACAGTGCGTGGTATTGAATCAATCTGCCGAGCTTGGCCAAAGCATGAATACTTAACACACTGCAATAAGTATGTGAGTATAACAGAAAATAGATATTGTATTTAACCATATCTCATTTTGTATGTATTCAGAATAACTTACTTTTTACAGGATTTGATGAGTTGCAACAAGAATGGAGCAAAAACCAATGAGAAATATATCTGTCTATACACATTCACAAGGTTAATATTACCTTATACCTTTGATGAAGAATGTTACTGCCCTTTAAACAGAAGCACTGTGTGGAACTTAGGCAGACTACTGTACTATGTATTTTAAAAATATCACTATGTAATATACAGAATTAATATATGATAATGTGTAATTTTCACTCGTGGTCATTTTAAAAAGATATGACAGGAACAATGCAGAGCAAAATACACGACTAAAAGTCTCTCTACCATCAAAGTGGTCTAACAGACCCATAATGTAATGTTTTGAGTAACTTTTTAAAGACCCTATAATTACTAGACAACCCGCTCTACCTGCCACCCAGATTAATCACTAATGAAAATATTCAGTTGCAGCTCTGAAGTCCTGCAATGTCTTAGGGTCTAACATTCAAAAAAGGTTCATTTATTTTAATACAGAGGAACCTCCTTCATAAGGAGGTTGGGTGTTATCTAGTAAAAAATGGAAAAATAAAGTTTCTGCCTGGAGGGAAATCGTCTGTGGCTGAGTTGCAATAACTCAGTATCACATTATAGTTAAAAAAAAGGGGTCTAACTATTCGTCATGTCACCAACACTCCAATAAAGCATGTGCCCATTGAGCACCTCTTTGGTGCGCAGCACTCAGCTCAACAGCTGAATGGGGAAGTAGACACCGCTTCTGCTGTTGATACCTGAAATTCAAAATGCCGCGTCTATCTCTTTATCTTTCACCTCCCGTCATGTTTAAAGCATGCTCAAGTGTCAGTCCTTGAACTGCGCATCAGTTCATTGCAAACTATGAGGAAAGGAACCCGGTGCTGAATGAGAGATCCCTGGTGAACAGACCATCTGAAACTTACTTAGCATCTCTTAAAGAGCTGCCAAATTTCAGTGCAACATAGCAGGCACAACCCAGGGTATATAGCAGTGATATAAAGTCACGTTTGAATAATTCATCACAGCGTTCACACTGAAACGGAGTGAGCTACTGTACTTATGCACTTGATGTTGCCACTTAGCTCAGGACCAAGCCAGTTCTGTTGGATCCAGCTCTGAGTAGGCCACAGTAACACATACTGTAGTGAGTTGTCAGTATAGAGGATGCTGCTGTCGGTTTCCTGGGGGGATGTTTTGGGGAAGATGTGCACTTAAATGAAAAGGCAAAGAAAAAAAACATACACTGTGTAGTTGATATATGTACAGTAGCTGCTTGGAAAGAGAGAGGGAAAAATGTGTCCCAGCTGAGTCCTATCACAGGAAACAATCAAATATGTATTCTAGTATTCTAGTCAGCCTTTTCAAAGGTCACTCTTCTATCCCATGGATTCAAATCTCAATTGAAAAAGCTTATCAAAGCAATTTTGCCCAGCCATCCACCCAACCAGACCGGACTGAAACAGACTATGTTAAAGGCTATTTCACCCCCCCTCACTATGACCTATGAAATAGTGGTGAGGAACCACAGCACAGTACTCCATACGTAAGCAATACCCTGAAAAGCTGACATGTCACCCAAGCTATTGTGAATTTAGTAGTAATGTCAAGAGCTAAATTAATAATGACAGACTGGCTTCTGGCAGTATTACCACTGTGCTTTGCTAATGGTATTTCTCCTTTAAATCCAGCTTTTATTCAACTATACAAGTTGTTTGAGAACATCAAAGTCCTGAGGGAAAAGCTGCAGGGTCCGACATGATCTCATTGATTCACACAAACTTGGCAGCATCCCATTAATTATTTCCAACTGGTGACCGAGCTGCGGCACTGGAACAGTTGGGGGTAGACTCTTTGCTCAAGGGCACATCAACAGCGGTTAATAAGGGTAGAGAGAGCATGAGACATTTATTTGCACATCCAAATTTCACCAGCTGATAATGGGACTTGGGCAGGCTTTCCAGTCATGAGCGACCTTATCATGCAGCAATCACCCCAAACTCCTGAGGACTTCACTGTCAAGCACAATTTTTCCACGCGTAATTAAACCATTACACAAAACAGCAACGATTCTTTAAGCACATTAAGCTCCAGACATATGCTGGCACCAGTTCTTCTCCTAGTCGCATGTCAGCAAAGATGATCTGTGTGTTACAAGTACTTGCTTCAGTTTGCATCCCTCTAATTGAGGACTATGCATTGACTTTATATGCACACATACTGAGCCAAATTATCGTCTCAATAAACAGTTTATGGCCACACTTCAGTGGATGCACAAAGTTTATTATTAGCTGGCAGTTTGCTGGTTGGCAGGAAGGGGAGAGAAGGAAAAAATGCAAACACAAAACAGTCGGAGTGGGAATAGGAACTTGACAGTCAGTCAGGGCAATTTATCATCCTGTCAAACTTCACTGACTGCTGCAGCAGAACTATCTACAGTGCAGAAAATCCCCACCCCCAACCCAAAATGGCTGAGTGTTGAGGAGAGTAAGGCCGGCAAATAAAACCTGCCATGTAGACATGTTTGTCATTTTACAGCCATTTTACCTGCCTGGCCTCACGAGTCAACAATGAAAGTGATTGCTTCTGCCAAATAGGCTTAAAATAGCCAAAATTTTGTGCTGGTTGTTTCAGTCTAATTAAGGTGTAACGAGGTATAATTGGTGTTAGTATGATCATAATAAGAAACTCATGGTTCGATACCCTCACAGTACAAAATGTTTGACTGAACTTGAAGTTGAAAATTTGTTATTTCGTTCACCAATTTCCAAAACAAATGTGGGAAATGACAGCTATTATAACATTCGCAATGGCTGAATCCAAATAGCCGCACTTCACCGGACTTTGCAGGCGTGTTCACGGGAAGTCTGTGAGTGCTTAGGGCTGTCAAAAGCTACAATTCATCCAGTCCACAAAATCAGCCACTTGCAGTCTCTGCGCCTGCAGACTTTATGTGATGACAGTAAATACGTCACACTATGTACAACTTAAGTCCACCGGGTCTCAGTCCGCAAGTCCAGGGGGTGGACATTTGGATTCAGCCAATGTTTCAACCAGGAGATTGCTGTTCATTTCCCATGTGAAGTCAAAAGTTAATTGAGTTTTTTTATCAACAACATCAGGTGCAAGTATGTGTAGCAGGGGTGGGCGATATAAATAATAACAGAACAATAAACAGAAAGAAACATAAGAATAAGTGATATCGTTTTACAGTTTACCTTCAAATATTCAGTAAAAACTAAACAAAAATGATCTCTCATTTCTTTAGTTTGTGAACAACAATAGTAACTCAGAGTGAGATTCAGATTCTGTATACAATATTAATATTACAACAAAATAAAATCTACCACTAATTACACATTTAAACAGCTCCCAAATACAATGTCCCCTGGGATCTATATATAAATCAACAGGTGATTTCCTTCTCTTTGAGGTGTTTTTTTTCCACCTGGACCTTTATGCTCTGCCATTTCTCCTCTAATCATCACGCTGTAACCTGTGACAGGCTGTTATGATACCACAACTATCACACATTCACATATATGTAGTTCTTTGTTGAGCCGCGAGTATCATGTAGGTTCACATTACCAAAGGTTTATGACAAAATCACTCGACAACACTGACACGGCAAGAGAGGAGAGGGAGAGACGTTGTGCTGCTGCCAGAGGAGCTGCTGAATGAGTTCCCTCTGAGCGGTAAGTCGCTAAAAGAGTCTGAGAAGTAAAACACTCAGGATGCCACAGTTTACTCCACACAACTGAAGCTGCTCCTCTTTTAGGAACCCCTTTGGAGCAGGTAATAATTTCACTTTCAGCCGTGCTTGTTGTTGCCCTGGGTAAAAGTATGACATCAATTTGTCAACAAGTCAAAATATCGTGAGAATCACCATATGATTTTTTCGAATGGTAATAAAAATTATACAGGTATTATCGTGAACGAGAAGCTATGGCACACCCCTAATGTGTAGCATACAATGCTAGTGATGTATGCCATGTGACGTTACCTAACATTAGTAACAAACGTAAACCAAACCATGATGTTTTTTCCAAACCTAACCATGTACTTTTGTTAGCTAAACCTAAGGAAGTAAACCCAACAACAAGTTTTTTTTCTACCTATGTACTATGTTTACTTTGAAAAGGGACCTTGTGCAATTAACAAGCAGAAAGTGTACATTTCCTGTGAAAACGAATGTTTATTTTGAAAAGACACAATGCATGTAACAAGTGTAAATCGACACGCCGTCCCCGAGTGTCTCCAGCTGACATTGAAGGGGTACCTGTAGCATCGTAGTTAGATGTGTAGGGCCACTGACCAAGCGTTGGTGTTTGATGAGCTGGGAGTGAGAATGTGTTGGTTCAGTCGGTGGCTGCAGGTCTGCTTTTATCTGGGTCATTCATAACTGAGATAAATATTACCATATGCTGCGACTGCACATTCAGGCTGCCTGGGCACTGGTCGAAGCAGACTGTTCTGCATATCCAACAGATTTAATGGAATTCCATCGATAGGTAATTAGCCTATTACAACCTTTCAGTTGTACCACGTCCTTTGGACAAATCGCCCTCACTACAATAACCGACTCAAAGATCCCATGGCAAATGGCTTCCTTTCTGATGTGCTGGGAGACAGTCTGTGATTACATTTAGTCCCGGGCCCTTTCATTTGACCAGCATATCATTTCTTCCCTGGCATACTTCAAAGTGTGGACACTTCAAAGTAGAATGAGTGACTGCCACTCGGACTCTGAGGATGGCTCTTTTGATCATCTTCTGAAAACTCCCCTAACGCAATCAGGGCAAGCACACCAGAGAGGAGGATTTGACAGCCATAAGATAAATGCAGTCATCCTCACAGCTATCAGATAAGCACAGCATGCTCTAATCCATTAATATGAAAATGAGGGAGGACTAGAAGTGGCTGGGTGGGGGCTTTGCAGCAACAGTTAAATGCTTTGGAATGAGTTTTCAAAGGGAGGATTCAGTATTCAAAGCACTTAATGGTGTATGTGTGCTCTGACTAGGAGCCACCTAAATAAATTATAATGATAATAAACAAAAAAATCTTTGTTAATGCACCTTAAATGGTAGTTTACAAACCGCAAAAGCAAATCGGAGGTCCCCCTGCAGTGATGAGAGCTGCAATTTTTATACTAGAAATCCTAAATACACAGCAGCGTGTTTGATTTTGTGGTAAGACATTAATTACTGCCTTAAGTGAGTAAAAAAGTCCACAGCTTGCTGCGTCTTTTGTTGTGCAAGTGTTTGAAGAGTGTCACTTCAAAATGTAAGTGTACAAGGATTGAGGTGAGAAGAAGGATATACGTTTCATTTTTGAATACTAACACTTATACAGCAGGGATACATTTTCCAGGATGGATATTTTGTATTTTATAAGGGGGTATCATTTTCTTCTGCTGATTTCATTACTTAAAGTAAACCCATATGGAGGTCCTGCAGTTAAGGTCACTAACAGCCTCTAACAGCTGCCATACTGTCAGGCAGAAACTAAGCTATTCAGTCTGCTCATATATACAGTATTAATACAGACTGCTGAGGTGGCTACTTTCATGTGAAATGGTCTTCTGAAAGAACATTTTCCATTATGCCAGGCACATGTTGTGTTAAATCCTGAAGGTGAAATACCAAACCCAGAGTTAAAGGAGCAGTCCAACATTTTTGAAAATATGCTCACTATTATCACACTATTATACAGACCCTTTTACTGTTAGTAGACAGTATGATGTTTTTTGGTGGGCGGGGCTTGACTGGAGGCAAAACAATTCTTCACAGACATTAGCTAACGCTGGCTAGCAAGTTCTCTTGGCTTGTTTTAGACAGTGCAGGAAGATGATGTGAAGGGTGCATTCAGAAGTACTCATTGAGAGTGTCCCCTGGCACTAACTGGACTGTTTGCAAACTCGGACCGCTGTCTGAACGTGTGATTAACTTAACCGCTTGTTAATTCATATCGAGGTAGAACGCTCAGTTTCTTTGACCAACAGAGCTCTCAGTTTAGTGCAGAGCGTCAGACTGAATTTTTGAGAGCACCATGTCAGATCACAACTCGCCAGGACCACAAATGTTACTTGAATAAGTAAACACTGACCAACGGGACCAGACTGGCCGATCCGTACGCTGTCACTCAGTGGATGTGTGATGACAGGATTGCTGAAGGTGGGATGGCCACTTGAGCGGTTTCCTCTAGTTTGTTTTGCTATCGAAGCTAACATTAGCTAATACACTAAAAAGTTAGCATCATAGAGAAATCCAATATTCCTCTTAATACCTCCCCAGTGTCTGATAAGGTGGACATGATAACCCTTAATACACATAATGTTATTCATCTCTACAACAGGAAATACTTTTTCCCTAACCTGATATGAAGTGTGTGCTGCACATGCGAGAATATTTGATGATCATCTCCATCCAGTCCTTTCATCTTATCACATTTAACCTCAGTTGTCTTTGTTTTTGTTGACGGGCAGTGGCGGCTGGTGTGCGATAAAATGTACATTCTGAGCCACGACTCCTTCTATTCTGGCTCCCAATAACACAAGAAGATGACATTTTAAAACTCCTGTGTAGCTGCAGCCCTGTGGTGGAGAGTCGGCCCTAAAAGAGTTTTTATTATTACATAGAGTCCAAAGCGCTTACAAGGTTTATCATTGTTACACAATCCTGCTATAAATGAATCCAATTTTTAAAAAATGGCCCCCATCTATCAAAAGTCTTCACTAAGACTTTTTATGACACTGGGTCAATCGCAGCCTTGCTGGATGTTTTATTGAAGACCACTTCAAATGCAGACAGAGCAGTTCACCAAACATTCTTATACTCCTCCTCAGAAAAACACCATACCTAACTTTCCATGTGTGTGTATGTGTGTGTGATTTCCTGCCGTCTCCCAGAACTTGTTTCACCATCACGATTTTTGCCAGGTCACTCTGCTCTTAGACTTCACCCCATAGTGAGACCATTCGGGGTTATTCAATTTTAGTAAACCTTTTTTGCTTCTAACTTGAACTTAAGGGTCAAATATTTTTCTAGGCCTTTTTCGCCACCACAGGGCAGGGCTTAGAAGGAATTCAGCCTTAACTCCATCTGTCTTAGGGCATAGCTGATACACAGTGGAGACATCCTGCACTATATCCTGAATGTACCCACCAAGTTCTGCTCATAACCCATGAACAGGGAGCAAAAGGCAGGACTTTGAGTGTGCAGTTATTGAAATGCTGCATACATTGTTATCATGAAACAAGTGTGTGAATGGTCTCACTCCTTCTTCATGCTGAATTAAACCAGCTGAAGTGAATTTGCTCGGCTTTGTGAAGACTGAAACCCTCTCACTTCTGCTTGTAGCTTTGATTCTAGAAATTGAGCCGCTTCCTTCTGCTGGTCAACGGGCTTCAAGCCAGCATTGCCGCTTGTGGCTGTGCTTATGTGGTTGTTTTCAAATGATGAGTTTTTATGAGACTTTCTTTAAGACACTGCAGATGGATTTGTTAGATAACATGTGGTGCAATGATTCAGGAAACAGAGGCTGCTCATGAAATGGCTTAATGGTGCTCATAAAAAGTTGGTCTACGTCATCTTTATGCTAGTACTACTATTTAAAAAATGTTGTGTACATTTCCTATATGGAGAACCTGATGAAGGATGTGGTTGCATCAACTTGACATGCCTCAATATGTGGGATAGACCAGCGGTTGAATTTGCAATGGGTCAAGTATATCAATATGGTCTGGAGATGTTGCACACCAGCTACTTGTTTAAAATGTAAAGCTGGATCTAGACATGCCTAAAGCGAAGCTAAGGTTGAGTGGTTACATGCTATTTTTAGGCATGTAAACAAATAATTCTCTTATCTCACTATTGTTTCTCTCCATGGTTTAGTGGGTGGACACTATTCTTGAAGTGTTTCACAGAAAAACAATGAATTAGCCATTGCTTCCACCCGTAAGACACATGGCTGAATGGCAACATTATTGCAAGAGCTCAATATGTACTCAGGTCTCTTTGTCTCCATGATACTGTATGGTTGCTTGAATATACTATTACATCTATCCATTACCCCTCCCTCCTTCTGTCATGAATCCATTCAACCTTCTCCATTTCTCGCTCTGCCCCTCCCCCCTTCCATCTCTTTATCCGCAACATAACTACCAGTCCTCTCTCGTCCTGAGTCTATCACCTATTGATCCTGTCCATGCTTCCTCATTTCCTCTCTCGATTCATCCATCCATTCGTCCGTCCATCCATTTATCCACCTAGCCATTCATTAGCATAGGTATGTGAGAGGTGAAGTGAACTCACCTAATGGGGTTATGTGTCTCCAGGAAATGCTTGGCTCAGGTTTCCCGCTGGCTGTACAGATGAGTGACACATTGCTGCCTTCATTTACTGTGATGTCAGAGGAAATGTCATATATCTTGGGAGGAACTAGAAAAAAAAACAGAAATACAGAAACAAGATTAGCATTTCAAATCTTTAACCTGTGGCTCATCTACCAACATCATCCATATGTAATAATACATCGGAGAGGAAAGGAAGGTATGGTGGACGTCTTAACAGTGAGAGCTGGCCTGTGTTCCAGTTTTGAGCGAGGATATACAGTACATGCTATACATAAATAACCAATCACTTTGGCTTAAATCTCACTATAGGTACCTTATATTCACTTGTCATGGTTCAGTTTGACTTTGCCATTTTGTTCAGTGTTCTCTGCAGGGGGAAGGATTTGATTTACCCTTTGCCAAATGCAAAATAATAGGCATTTCTAGGGACTAAGGCCCAGCTTGCACATGACTAGTATTACCAGGGAACTTCATGTGATTCGGAAATTACCCCCCCATTTCTGTGTTTTGTGCAATACACTCCCACGAGACAAGTCTGTATTTTACTCAAATTTACTGACATTATCCCCCGGATGTGATGTCAAGGTCCTGCGAAGGCAGAACAGTGACCGCCTCAAAGACAGTAAGAGGACCGGATCAGACCTTTTAAGGGTCCTTATTTTGACATTCGATCTAACGCTCTTATAGATCTGATGGATCTGAGTTCAGTCTTTCTGCAAAAGGGTCTCCATGCTGTGCAGTTGGATGAGTCCTTGAATTTGCAACCAAAATGATGTCAAAACCTTCATTTATAATTGCCAATGCAGCCTCATTCTTGACCAGGGACATCAAGAAAAATACAACCCCAAATTACAGACATGCCTATTCGCAGTGGACTAATATTATCACATGACCTCCATGTTTGGTGAAACATGGTAGGAAATTTGCGGTGGATTTTTTTCTGGACTAATTACGAATATGGCAGATTCGCACAGGATTAAGATCACAGACGACTTTGACAAATTAGTTTTAAAGGCATTCCAATTGGGTTGTGTTTACCATGTTCACGAGAGGAGACCATATGAATGCCCCCCCTGTTGTGGTAATTACGACATCATATGTGGAAGTCCTCTGAGAGCTCTGAGTTCACAACCTTGTGTACTTGACTTTCTATATCATAAACACGAACTCCATTTGATCACAGAATTAGCTACAATAGCTTAATATAGAGTTTCATTGCTTATCCATTGCTAGGCAACAGCTTTGCCTCCTGTTCACATACTGTCAGCTACTGCATTATCAAATATTTCAAGAGGAAAAACAAAGGGACCCATTTAGAATGTTTCTGTTGTCAAGTTTGAAACAGTCTACAGCAAATGTTAGCCAAGCAGTAAAGTCAGGCATGTGTTCAGTAGTCTGTGTCTGCTTACAGTGCACAATGCACTCACCTTTCTTTTTTAAACAATGAGCTCATCATGGGCATGATTAATTTGTGTTTGTATTACTGTTAAATATATCATGAGCAGTGATTAAGCTGTTGACCGTAACTGTGTTTAATACTTCCTGACAGAGCTTGGCAGTCACTTAGTCCCACCCACAAAGGCTTCGATTGGCTCAGTCGTTTTTCAAGCAGCTATTCACAAGAACAAAACCCAGACCTTTCTGAATCACTCAACGAAAAATGAGATGTGGGCAGTGATTCATAGGTCTGAAACCACTTTAGGCGGTTTGGAAGCTGTGTATCATAAATCCATAAAGTCCCTGAAAAGCACATTTTTGAGAAAGAAAAGTGAAGTTCTTTTCTATTGAGGGCAGCTCATCAACAGTCCCTGCTGGACATCACTTACAATCATAATTGACAAGTTTCTGGGCACTTAAAATCCTCTCGGAGCTTTGATGTTAAAAGCCTCGGTATTTAGGCTGCTCCAAACACACGCGGACACACATGCAGCCACCCACAAAGGCATTTAAACACATTCAACCGAGCACACATGCAGACACACAGGCGCACACACATACAGGCTTATGAGACACTATTTTAATCTGCAAGATTTGAATCTCTGAGGGAGTTTTTCTGCAGTGGACTGTGCCTTACAGTAATGGCTTCTCAGTCGTCTGGGGCTTCAAACTATTCTACCCTCTGATCCCTCCTGATGCCTGCTAAAAAACTAACAAAAGAAAAGTTGATTCAACAATTTCCAGAGTTCCTCTTTAGACCCACCTACACTTTTTTGGACTCACGTGGTCTCTTTTGTCATTGAGCTCTGTCCGGTTTAACTGCAGCCACCCTCCTCTTCACTCTTATTATGAATGGCAATTCAGAGGATGTGTCTAAGGACGTACAGTATGAATTATGACAATAACCACCATATGTTTTGCACGGATTTAGATTTACTTTACTCCTCTTATCCTCACTCCTTGGTGCCTCCGCGAACTAGTTTAACTGCAGTTACAGTTTACATCCATTTCTGTCCAAACCAATATGTAGCCATAACAGCAGACAATGCTTCAAATATGGATGCTGCTGCAAAGAAGCCTCAAAATTTAGATGCTTCACATGCATCTTCAACCTGGCAGCACAAACGATCTATGCAACCAGCACAGTTTCAAGGTGAACACCCAAGATTCGTGTCAATAGCTCAGTGTCTGACCAAATGTCTCCCCTTCTGTTCCTGCCACGGCCAGAGAAGTGTTTTTGCAGAACATTGCAATGTCACAGTGAAGCTGACCTTTGACCTTTTAGATATAAAATGTCATCACTTCATCATTTTAAACACGTTCTATGGGGTCACAGTGACCTTGACGTTTTACCGCCAAAATCTAATCAGTCCTTGAATCCAAGTGGACGTCCATGCCAAATTTGAGGTCATTCCCTGCAGGTGTTCTTGAGATGTTATGTTAACGAGAATTTGACGTACATACAGATGGACAGACATACCCAGAAAACATAATGCCTGCGGCCACGGCTGTCGCCGGCACATAGGCATAAAAAGAAAGTAAATTTTTATTGCACTGAAAATAATGATTTGTGGTCTGGACCCTCTGCTCATCAACATTAAGCCCATAAACACTGCACCACAACCTGAGTGGACTGACTGCACCAGCACTAATTGTATATTAAGAGCAAATAGCCTACAGTCAAATACAGGATGGTGCATCATTAAAAGCATCCATCCTCATATAACTGGAACCTCTATCATGCAAGGAAAAAAACCTTTATGATTCTCAAATGGTACCACCCCAGACTGTATTGACCCAGCCACACAAAGGCACAGCCCTCAATGATATGAGGGACTGCCCTGGAAAACATTCTCAGCGCTGGCGTTTTCTGTTTTGCGGGGGGATAGGCGTCATTTTTGATCAACAGATCTGGATCTAAATGAGATGAAAGTGGCGGACCTTCAGTGGGAGAGGACCGGAGGCGATGTTGAATCTAGGTTATTGCTTGTCAGACTCCTGTGTTTACTTGCTGTAGGACCCCACTGTTGACACATCTCCTCAGTGTCTGATAGCACAAAATTGAAAATGTTGGGGTTGTCTACTGATCCTATCTCTCCCTAGCAGGGACTGAGAGGTTTTCAAAGGTTCAGATGAAGAGCCCTCAGTTTTTCAGCTCAGAGCTACTGTAGCTCAGATGCTTTACTGTATAACACTGTTTGCTCCGGCAGAGAATAACAAAAAAGTCCTGGAAACAGAATAAAAGATCAGTAGACAACAATCAAAAATAGAACAAATACAACGTCTGTGGCGAACAGAATAGTAATTTATTCATCAGACAATAACCCATGCTTTTGTTTCATGTCTTTAAAAACTAGTCTAGTTAGACACCATCAATCAGCTCAGACCTTTGGCAACCAAAACCGCTTGAGGTAAGGAGCAAAGAAACTGCTGTGTGGGGGGATATTTACTTTCTGCATCTTTATTTTAGTCACTACAAATATATTTATGAGATTGAAGTATGGCAAGACTAAGAATAGGGTTGTAAACAGTACAGGATTTTCACTGTATGATAACCATCTCAGAAACTATCACGGTATCACGCTATTACAGAATTAGTATTATTAACTGTCACAATGAAACTAAGGCCCAGTTCAGACCAAAGATCCGCAACGAGACAAAACCGTTTTAGAACTTTGCAGAGTAAAGTTGTGAACTGGCAGTCTGACCTCAACTCAAGCCCGCTGAAGGTGTCGCCTACAACTCAGCATGTGAAACGTAGAATGCTTCGAATGGAGTCCATTGCTCAAGTCAAAATGACCGCAGACTGCATGTTCGCCTGCTGCGGCAGGTGCTCTGTCCCTGCAAGCCCTCTGTTCCCATCCTCACAGTGTTCCGGTGTCATTCTAACTGACTCACTAATTGGCAGTGGAAACTACAACATTGTGGCGTATTTATTATGAATACAGTCCATCTGATGCTCATTTTGTTTCTGTTTTTCACTGTTTCATCTCTACTACAAAAGCAACTGTAGCCAGTATCTCACTATCACTGTCCTCATTCATTTTTTAAGAAGCTAAATATAATATTCAGCCACAAAATTAGCCTGAAAAGCTGCAAATCAGAACAGAAGTATAGAGAGTTGTTGCATAGAGATGATACACCATCTCATATAGTTGCATTGGAGTGAACAGGCAGGTTCTTAGAACGTTGCAGATCAGCGCATTGCAAGTAGTTGCCTGTTTCGACTCATCTCGTCGCGAATCTTTGGTGAACTGAGTTTTAAAGATGAAAATGGGAGGGCGTTTAATTACTATAATTGAAACTTGAAACCATTTTTTAATCTAAGTATTTGAGAGTGATTAAATAAAGGTAACATCATCATAGATAAGCAAATGTTCACAGTGTGATAACTGTAAACTTTCATATCATGGTATACCTTGAAACTGGCATATTGCTGCAACCCTAATTAAAAAAATTCCAAAAATAGAACAAAAAAAAAAAGCAACTTTTTACACATATTACTTATTATTACAATATTACTTTTGCTTTTGCAGTTAGGCTGTCAGCCATTGTGCCAAATGAGGATTCGCATGTGTCCTAAATCTCAACCTACTGCTCCTTTGTTAAGTATGAAGTATTTATTATTATATGGGGAATAGTGAATGAGTGATAGAGGGACTTCGGACACAGCTAAAGCATAAACAAAATATGATTCTGCCATCTGTTGTGCTTAATTAAAAAAAAAATCATCCTAAATAAGATCTTATACAAGTGAGAGTCTCGTTGCTAGGCTACAGTGCTGAGACATTGCAAGCATTGTTGCTGAGGGGCCATAGGATGGACACTTGATATTGAGAGCTGAAGGGGGTTTACATTTGGGGGGTTTCCATTTGGCAAATAGAAACTTAAAGCTATTTGAAATTCCACACCCGCTAACGAGATAATCAAGTTACCAAGTGGCTGCAGAAGTTTAAGTGTTCAGTTCATGTTTACTTTTCTGTGCTGGCTCTAAATGCTGAAAGTGATTACTGGGTAATTTCAGACTGGATTACAATTATTCCTATGTATATGTGTGTGTGTGTGTGTGTAAGAGTGGTGACTTGTTCAGTTTACATACTATCATCGGTGGCAATGTTAAAAGTTGACACAGCAAAAAGGAAACATTCCTAGCCTTGCAGTGAGTACACTGACATTGAATAAGGTTTAAGGCAGCTCTGGCTTTACCTTACTTGACAGCATTAAAGCTGTTTCTCACTGGTGTGATACAGAAACTCTGTGCAAATATGCGCAAAATTTGCATACAGAATTAAGGCCTTCAACTTCTGGTCACACCGGCTGAGATCATTTTCTTCTTTTTTGTGTTGCATTTCATTCAAAAATAGAGAGAATGCACCTGGATGTGATGAAAAGAACGAAGTCTAACATGGATTCTTTAGGCGTACTGAATGTCAGTGCCCTCAGAAAGCAGCATAGTAAATACCTTGACCCAGTCAATGTTTGGCCGTGTGCTTCAAGTGCATATTTTCAATATTTCATTCGAGGTATTGGCAAACTGTAACATAGTTGAAACGCAATAAGCACTAAAAACTATTTCCACTAAGTGTTGAATGGAGCTCCATATAATATCCAGAGTGAATCTATAGTCCCTTTCACACGTGGACAGCAATCCTAGAGAAGCTGTGTGTGAGAATGCAAGTGTCTGAATCAGTTGGATTGGACAAAGTCTTTATCCTGCCGCTCCCTAACAAAGTCCATGTAATGTTGGACTGAGTCTATGTGTGAATAGAGCAGGTAATTGACCCCTTGCTAAGCCCCGCCCCCAGACGCAGACTAGCCAGTCATAACATAGCATCAGGTCGGCTCAGACCAGGGTCAGACAACAACACAGCTGTGCTCCATTGACTCTAATGCAGTCGTTTCAGATTTCCTTCATCTTCAGGCTGGTTTTGTGGATTTGGAGCTAAATGTTGTGCCTGGGGCACGTCGTGTATTAATGATACTCGTTACCTGGAGAGGTTGGAAAAAGAGATATGTTTCTTCCCTGTTCCAAAACCAAAATCAAACCCTGAAAAGTGTAGGTTTAGCTAGCTAGCTACTGAAGATATAGCCTACTGAATGTATACACATGCTGCTTTTGCTTTGTAATGATTATAACAGTGAAACAAAGACAGACCCTGCTGTACAGGAACCAGTGAAGGGAAGCAGGGAAACTTTGCTGATACTGAACCAGCTGTGTGTCATCGCAGTGTGTGCAGATGAGCGCCAAACGCCAAAGTCAAACACCGTTCATCTGCACACACTGCGATGCCACAGAGCTGGTTCAGTATCAGCAAAGTTTCCCTTTACATTCATTGTGTTCTGTGGTGATCAGCAGTGATGTGGTGGTTCACTTTTACACTGTGATCTGTAGCCTATAGTTGGGCTTTAGCTTCTAGCTATCTTTGTCTTTTTAACCTGTTGTTGCTGCTGAGTCAGTTTGACATCCTGGATATATCCTTCAAACACAGACTGTAGACCCCTCTGTCTGCTTCTCTCTGACATCACTGTTTCATTTCTCCAAAAATATGATAATATTTCTTCAGGGAGTGCAGTTAGTTACAGTGTGGGCTCCATGCTTGCTCTGACAGCTTGTTGGACCATCACAAAGGGGCGGGGCTTATCGAAAGGTTAATCGTCAAGCAAGGGGGAAGAAGGGTCCTTTACACAAGGACAGCAACAAAAATGTGTAACTGGAGAGACTGCAAGATTTGGGAACTACTGTTGGTAAGGGGTGGCACCAAATTGGCAAACAATTTAAGGAATGGCAAGAGACCCTAATGTTTATGACCAAATTACAAGTCAGCTATATGACCTCCATGTAATCTGTGTCATGTCCTGGCCTCCTGAACGCTCCATTGTCTGGAGTTGATATGAGAAATAGCTTCTGATTCAGAGGTTGTCTGCACACGGCTCTCAACATGGAGGTGGCTGAGCCAGCGACTAGCAGTTAACACTGCCAACAGCCAGAACAGTACTAACTACATCAACACTTTTGCAACACTGCCATCCTGATATCAGTGGTAACTGCTGTATAAGCGCAGTGCAGAGTGGCAGCAGTTAGCTAGTCAGTGGGATACACACACTTGACACACATGCACTAACATGCACGCACAGCCTCACTGGCTACCACAACAAAGAAAAAGAGAGGCTTGGATTACACAAATATAGACAGTGTGACTTCATCCTCTGCTCAGGACGGCATTACTCCACTGTATCTTTACATGGCAAATAGTGCTTTGCTGCTATTTCAATGCTCTAAATATCTTTGAGAGCTCCTTTAAGGCAGTCTGCTCTTACCCCAATGTACAAGGATTTCTGCAGTAAACACATCGCAATGCTTTTAAACTAAAACCTAGTTAAGAAAGGACCTAAAGCTGGAGACAGGTAGCAACATGCTAAATATGTCATTATGACAGAGTTTTGATTTATTCAAAAACTTTCTTGAAGGAGTACTTCCACATGTAGGGGGATATGTTAATTCACTTTCTGGGGGAGATTCAGATAAGAAGATCAATGCCAGGGGGAAACAGCTAGCTTGGCTCTCTGCGTAAATGTGAAAATCCACAATTTTACAAAGGGGTTACATGCTGGACTATTTCTTGGCACTGATCAGGTGCCAGGCACCAGCGAAGACTCCAGTAAGTTACTGCCTCCAGCCAAGAAATAGTCTGGCACATAAATCCCCGCAAAACTGCGAATTGTCATTTTTACACTTTTGTACTGATTAGACAAATGAAATATCATGTGTTAATTGGAGATTTTTAAAGGTGCTGGCAGCCTGATATTGATGCTGTTCGACAGAGCCAGGCTAGCTGTTTCCCCTTATTCCCAGTCTTTGTGTTAAGCTACTGTTAAGCTAAACAGCTAGTGGCTGTAGTTCCATATTTAATAAACAGATATGGGAGTGGTACTGATCTTCTTATCTAACTCTCCACAGGAGAGCAAATAAGCATATTTCCCAGGTGTCAAACATTTCTTTGAAACGATGTCCTTAATCCAGAAATACCTTTACATTAGAGCATTTTGATAAATTGATACCCTCCTCAATTCCTGTTTGTGACTACAAGTGACTACTTGGTTAAAGTAGGTAAGAGAAAGATTGTGTTCATGTCTTCAGTGCATGTTATTCACATGGATGTTCGTCCCTGCTGTGAAAAGCCTTTTAGACATTGTTGCGGAAATCCTCGCTTGCCAATTTCTTGGTTACCACATTACCTTGAAAGCCTGCAAAGTCCATTACCATGTTTTTTTTCCTAGGGTGCATCTCTCTGAGTGCCCTATATTATCCCTTTTACACCTCCTCCACCTCTTGAAACATCAGAGACAGTCGTGACTGTGCTGCCCCTCGAACATCAGAGCATTATAACCCGTCTCTCCATACCTACTCACACAGCTTGTTGTTTTCTTTAGGTGCTAATTCAGTAACGATGCTATGATTGTCATGTTTGCCCATTCCTCTCTAATTTCCCCTTCTCCAGCTCTGCGGGAGGTGCTGAGAGTGAGCTGCCACAGCTGATCTGGGCGGCGTCATCTCCCTCCTGGCAGACGCCTCGGGTGAATAAATAAGCCTCTAATGACGCCACCTTGAATTACGGAAATGCTTACAGCTGCACTATTAAAATGCAGGGGTTTTCTTCTGGAGCTGCAAAGTGGGATGCACACAACTGGGCTTTTCTATGAATTCTGACAGGTCTCTCCAGGATGACTTCTGCTACCAAATTGCAGGACCCCATTACTGGCTAAACCTACTGCCATCCAGCTTTCCAATTAGAGCACAGAGGGGAAGCCTGGCCACTTGTTGTAATGGACGGCGGTGTGGATGCTGGGGAGGTAGAGGTATCAGGGAGAGCTGAGAGGCAGTGAAAGAGAAAAGCAAAGAGATCTCTGCTTCATTTTCTGTAATTCAAATCCTTCATTTGTCCACAACCATCCTACACAAAATGCAGAAATGGGCGAAAGTGCTGAAAGTGCCCCGAGCAAATTTCCTGTCCAAGCACAATACGATGGTCGTATTAAAATACAGATGCCTACTGATCTGAGGACGGATTGTCCTTAATCAACGACACGCAGCACTTTGAAATTGGATTAGGTGCAGATTTGAGTTTTACTTTTCAGCTTTTCCTTGATACTGTGAAGAAATCCTGGGGAGATCTCTGAATAGCTCTGTGCAATTCTAAACATACCGACTCTAAAGCTTTCCCAAACCGCAGCTTGTTTAAGATGACATTGATACAGATGGATTATAATATACCTGTAAAATATACCTGTGTTTGTAGGACGTAATATAAACCTCAGTAATGAGACAGTTCCCACACAGCTATTCCTTAAGGTTTTCAATTCCCTTTCCTCACTGCAGGCAGCAAGAAAGAACCAACTTTCAGCCCGTTAATTAGGTGTCAGACACAGAAACTAAACATAAACAGTGACAGGTTCTATTACTCAAAGGGATTACCTCCATTTGCAGTGTCATAAAGCAGGCCCAGATAATTTGTAGTACTTAACTTTGGAAAAAGTTCATTCAAGTAGAAAGAAAAATTTGTCATTATTGGCAAGGTTTTTCACCACATGTGACAAAGACACATAACCCTAGTGGCTGACATCAACCTTGGCCCTCCAATTCAGATTTCTGTATTTTGTATTGTTAAGATGGCTGACTTTATCATTTCATAGCCCTAAGGGTCTGGTCAGGTTGACTTTACAGTTTACATTTTTACTTATAAAATGTGTGGGTTCAACCAGTTCAACATTTTTTAAACGGTTTGATATGAAGTCAAACACCGTACTGGACTGGTTTACCACATTTTACAACTAGGTGTCACGCTTGACTCAGCAGAAGCTCCTGAGTGGAACATAATGTGATTTAGCCCTGTTACTTCCTCTGCTGCCGGCTTAATAGCGAAACAACAATGCCACTTATTTCATGTTCAGACGTTTTATACCGAACGGTGAGGCTGAATAATGGCGCACCATTCCCGCCTTGACCACGCCAGGCTGCTCTCATGCACTGTTTGTATGTATATCTACAAAAAGTAATGAATCACAATTTATATGTAACCCACGTAATCATGTATTAGCATCATGAACATCAAGTTATTTTAAGGTACATTATTGCCATGTTTCTTTTCCTAAACCTAAAGCCCAGTTCAGACCAAAGCTTTGCGACAAGTTGAACGTTCTGCAACATTTTAAAAACCTGCCGGTTCACACCAATGCAACTAGATAAGACAGCGCATCATCTCTATGCAACAACTCTCTGTACTTCCGTTCTGATTTCCAGCTTTTCAGGCTTACTTTGTGGCAAAATATAATTTGTAGCTTCTTAAAATATGAATGAGGATAGTGATAGTGAGATACTGACTATAGTTTCATTTGTAGTAGTGACGACGCCTGCCGTCATTTTGACTTGACCAGCGGACTTCACCACAAGCCGATTGGCTGTTTAAATAAGTGACGTGCTTTATGTTCTAAAACCAGCCTCTGACGATTTGACCAGCTGAGTCAGGCGGCTTGAGCCATGGTCAGACCCGCCAGTTCAAAACGTCACTGCAACATTCCAAAACTGTTTTGTTTCGTCTCGTCACTAATCTTTGGTCTGAACTGGACTTAACCTACATAACTTTATTTTATGTACGCAACTTTACATGCCTAAACCTAAAGAAGCCCACCCATTTTTTCCTAAACTTTACCAAGGTAACTTTACTCGCCTAAACCTAACCTATGTAACTTTACATTAAGTATGCAACATCATTTGTGGGGTGGTAATCCTTTTGATATCATACGAAATCTTGTATGATAATATGTTGATCAGGCAGTATAAAAGGGGCCTGAGAGAACTTCTCGTCACCCCAAAAAACCTACGTAAAATTCTAGTAAACAACAACCTGCGCTGTGCGCATCTTCCCCCCATCACCTCTACTGGAATTTGATCTCCTTCATGTTGCTAGCAGTAAATTGTGCACAGCCTTACAGACAATAATGGCCACCATTAGTCTGTTTATAAACAAACATAAGTTGGGTTTAGCGCCATGACACTATCAGCACAGGTTGCTGATGTACGCTACTTTTTAATTTGCCAGAATGTGTCCTAATGATATATGCCAGTTCAGCTGGTTTGTAAAAAATCAAATGAGTTTAAATTCGTACACTAGACCGCACCGGCAAAACTGAAAACCGACCTAACTCAATCTGATATCATGGTGTGTGTCTATGTATGCATTGGCGCATGCTCAAGTGCCTGAAGTGTGTGCCTACAAATACACAACACACCGTTCTTGATTCCCAGCCCATAAACTTTGAAAGTCACTCCAGCTTTATCTCCAATATCACCTGCTACTCTCTCATGCCGTTATTAAACATATCAATCTCAATCATTTTCAACAGAAAACACACACAAGTATACGCTAATAATAAAAAGCAATAAAAATGTTCGGCAAAAAGGGATGTTTTCTTTTTCTTTCCATTTATTTGAGCCCAGCAGCAATAGAGGAGGTGGACTAAGTGCTGGAATGGCAGGGCCAAGACATAAAACCTCATCAGCCCTTATTGCTTGTCTGCTTTTTGGCATCTCTTCATATTCTAAGATCTCCTTGTGGCTAAAATGTTGGGTAGGTTAATATAGGATTGAGATGTGAGGAGTTGTAGCAGACAGCAAACGACTAAAGACACAAATAGATTCCCAGCAAGTGCACATTAGCTGATGAACATTATTCCATAATGGTATCATTACGTATGATGAATCCAGTGATTTACCCTATTAATGTACTGCAGGAATTCGCCTGAGGGACCAGTGATGGTGTGTGATAGTGTGAGAACAGTACAGTATGATGAAATACTGTATGTAAGCTTCAACTGCAACAGATCAGATACTTGTGTTTTTGAAATGGTCTAATATAGCGCAAGTGCAAATTGTTGTTTTTAACATGGGATTCCTCTGTAGTAGCTTTTTTGTGTAGGTGTGACCTAGTTGTTATTTCGGTTGCCTCATCTTCATAAGCACCTAAATCTCATTGTACCACTGTAAACGCACCTGGCATAAATTCTTACAGTGAAATCTTTGCCCATTACTTTACTTGTAACCCTGAAGTTATGTTCTACTCTCGGTTTATTTCAGTGGCCCAGTTTTTTTTTTGCTTCAAGGCAGCATTCCTGTCTCTGACTGAAACAGAAATGACCCCAATACTGTGGTAACAATAATGTACTGGTGAGGTGATGATAGCTTTGGAGAAAGAAAAAGCATTGAACAATTCTACCTCGAGCCTCCAAAATGTTCCCTGCAATGTACTGACGTTGCCAGAGTCATAAGAGAAACAGTTTTCCCCATGTCCAGGTTGTTGGTTATTTGCTGGCGCGGCCTCTGTTGTCAGATGTTTCATTATTCTATGTGTATGTATTGGTCATTAGTGAGTAATTTCACTGGCAGACGGTGAGTTGATCAGGCTGATTGATAAAAAGAATAAAACGCTCCACTATTTAACATGCTGGAAACAAGCTTTGCTCCTTACAGAAATCCAGGGAAACTATGAACACCATTTCTGTTCAACTTGTAATTAACCATTAGTTTATGATAATATTCCTGTCATGACCTAATGGTGCAAAAATAACATGCTTCCGCAAATGTCACAACCAATACATATGATGAGTAATTGCCAATGAAGTTAACGATGCAGAAAGCGTGATTATGGAGAGCTTGTTACCAATTTCATGCGCTTCTGGGGAATTCATGAATTAAGGGAAATCAATTGATGAAAATGAACTTTTCGAAATACCTTGTGAGAGGCAATTAATCTTCAATGGGAGAGCTGCGCTGGGCATGTAATTCAAAGATAAGCTATCACCCACTTATTGAAATAGTTTCTAATTTATTCATGCTAATCAGTGTCTTTCAGCCTCGGCATCTTGCTTATGATAAACAAAATTCCTCAGCATGGGCCACTCTGCTTTCACTTTTAAGAATGATCACTAGTGTTTTCAATTAGCAGCGTGGCTACAAAGTGTCTTTGATAGGCGCGGCCACGCACGAGGCTCGTTTCAAATACTTTATTGTCAAAATGAAACACTGAGACTGTCACAGGGCAAGCTGCTTTCTAACAACGACATATCAGCCGCTGACCGAACGACCGTTGCCATGGGTGATCCTCTGTGCATCTCAGCTCTCGGCCCATGTGTGTTTACGTGTGTGTGTGTGAACTGGATGATCTGATGTGACATCACAAAGTCTCCATCTGTCACTGAGCCTTGATGCAACGCTAAAGGTCAGAGGTCGAACTTTAGAACCCGGGTCGTGATTAATGGGGAGAGCAGTTGGCAGCTAACAGACGCACACTACATCCAGTCATAGGAGAGGAGCTCGGCTCAGCGGGCGGTCGGATCTGCTCTTTACTGGCTCTTTTCTCTTCAGTTTGTCTGAGTCCGACTATCTACTGAGTCAAGACAGACGAAAGGCTTTTGGTGCCACCTTTATTGTAGTCAGAGTCGAACCATATCATTATCTCTCAAAATTCACAATCAGTTGATGTTAATAAGGTGATAATTTATAAAATACTAACTTACATCTGCGTACTCAGACATGTCATTTTATTGGAACTCCCCAGTTGCTCATGGGAAATGAATTCTCAAAGATCTGAAAAGCCTTTCTGGGCACAGAAACTGTCATCTGTCATACTTCTCAAAGTGCCCTTGATAGTTATGATGAGTGTCTTTTAAAATATCCAAGCTTGGGTTTTCTCTAGGACCCATCACCATCGCAGCAACGTGCAATCCCCTGTCTTTGTTCATCCATTTGTAATGACATTAAGCTATTACCGTGAAATATTAATATGTATCTCTGATTGTGTCATCAGGTAGAAGAGAAGCCAGACTTCTCAGGAGGAGCAGTGAATTGTCTCCGAACAAAGTTTCGTGGGAAGAGGGTCTAAACACATTCATGCATTGTTTGTTAAACTCTCTCTTCCTCTCTTTCTCTGTCTCTCCCTGTCCTGATTTATTTCTCTCATTGGTGAGTCATATAAGTCCATGATAAATAGCACTGGCTGCCAAACAATTCAAGGTTCAAGTGCTGAAGAGGATTAGTGATTATTCTCCAGCGTGCGTTTGTGAGTGTGTATAAGCGCATGTGTGTGGTATGTGCACCTGTGCACACCCACAGACACTGAAGGTGTGTGCATACAGTGTATGTGTGTGCCAGCTGCCACATTCTGTGACGGTGCCCAGTATCGACTGCTTTTCTTCACGATCCGCCCCTTGGGCTGGTAGGGGAAGATTTGGACCAAACAACACGTAGGTAATAAGGGGCAATTCGTACCCACTGAGGGCTTTGGAAAGGCCAAAGTCATGACTATTCAATAAATTGCTCATTATTAAAAACCCTGAGCTTGTACTTTGCAGAATACAGATGTCAGTTCTTGCTGTTTGTTTACGATGTTTCTCTGGAGCGCTGATTGTTCAAACAATGATGTTCATACAGGACATCAGTGATGATTTTAAATATAAAAGTGTCTCTTCTCTCTCTCCTCTTTGCCTGGTTGCTGTGTCTTTGATAATCCTCTGCCATGCTGCTGTTTGTAGCTGGACCCGGATACAGCTACAAGTCAGGGAAGCTGACTGATGGAGGAAATCTCTCGCTGCTCTTTAATTGCACTTTGGGCACCAGATGAATTTCAAGGATGAGACAGGCAGGCGGCACCCCACTGCTGGTGGTCAGTCCGCATTCAGGGTGATGTATGCAACAGTGCTGTAGGGCCAGGGAGCACAGCCCGTGATATTTATCTGCCCAATTAAGGCCAGTGTATCCCTGAGATGCCTGCCAATGCGTCACCCCCAGCAAATCTGTTTCACAGCTATCCCACTGTTGATGAAGGTTGCATTGTATGATAAACACTGCCTAGAGGACTGTGCTTGGATCCACGCAGAAGTGAGAGAACCCATGTCTCTGTTGTTATTTACACCTTTGAGAACCAACTGTTTAGCACCAGAGAAGCCACGGCCTAACACCACTGGTGGATGAGAACTCTGAATTTAGATTGTTTTCACACTCAGTTTGATCGTCTGATCTTCCATGGCGTTTCCACAGTGGCCCGCATGTCCAAAAAAATCCAATAAAAATCATCTCAGAAAATACACAGTTATTAAATTTTGTCTGCATAACACACCAGCATTGACAAAAAAAGAAGGGCTACATATAGCCTTCGTTCATGTCCACTTGCCTTCTCCTCCTTGCTTATGAATTTCACACTTTTCAGTTCAGATTTCAGCTGACTGACTGACTTAAGCATTATCAAATCTAACGCCCACACGCACTTTAATTCATAGACTTTTAAAACAAGACGGTGACAAGGAAGATTAAGACGTTGGTGTGGGCGGTTAATGCTCGCAGATGTTGTAATTTAAGGACAGACATGTTTTTAAAACCGTCATGACACTGAAATAGATATGGCTAAAAAGCAGTCAGGGCTTATATCAGACGAGGGCTGCAGCTAACTACTCATTATTTTAATTACTGATTAGTCTTTGATGGATCTATTAATCGTATGGACAACAAAGAAATGCCTGAAAAAAAAAATGCAGTTCCCAGAGGTTTTTTTTTCTTTTTTGTATCGACCTTATTATTTTAGAAAACCAGCAAACACTGACATTTAGAATCCGAACAGATGCTGGAGCCAGTGAAGTTTTGGCATTTCAGGTAAAATATATATACATACTAAAACAATTATTTGATTATCAGCATATTTGTTCACTAATTTTTTGTCAATTGACTAATTGTCTCAGCTCTATATTAGACACCTTCACACAGTCATTCATCCAACAGCGAAAACCATTTCTGATGCAACTCCCAAACCTCCACCCACACCTTGCATTAAGTTGGTCTCTTTCACCAGCGGCTGTGTCTGTATGGAAAGGCTGTCCCCCTTTCCACAGTGCAAAGAGACACATACAAAGTAGAGGAGGGCATGAAGACTGTGAAGAGAAAACTGGATGATGGCCAGTTTGGATGGTGTGGGGAAATAATGTCACACAAATATTAATCCGAATAAAGTGCAGGCATTGTTTTGACTGTCGGTAGTCTGACCCGAGATCATTGGTTGCACCAACACGTCTGTGTTTAACGTGAAATATATGCAAGGAGCATTAGGTTAATTAACAAGGAGAAAAAGGAAAGCAACTGTAACTTGATTTGTATGAATAAGTGACTGGAAACTACTGTTTCAAAAAAGGGACTCAGAGCAAGCATGGTGAGTAGTAGGGCTAGGCATCGGAACTCTATACCTTTTAAGGTATCCACCAACATAACCCAGTACCAAGTAGTATCCAAAGGACTTCAAACGATACCTTTACTTGACCCTTTTTGCACTGGGGGTCTGATCTTGGGCCATCCTGATTGCCTGCCACATCAGTAAAGGTCTAGAGCTGCCATCTCCAGAGCCGCTCTTGGAATGGTCAGTTCAACATCTGCCCGATTAGCTTGAGCTAACATCCAACACTGAGCTGTTAAACGTCCCAACAAGCTAACACCAACAACCAAGCAGCTCGACTCTGTCGTTGACCCCGTTAATAACCACTAGGTTACATTTGCCGTGTGATGCTAAGAGTTAGCCCTGTCACTTTTTGTCTGTGGCCGGGTGGACTTTCCCAACTGTACCCGGCACAGAGCTCACACTTCCGCAGCAGCAGCAGCAGCAGCAGCAGCTACAACCCATACAGTCTATGCTGTGGTGAAGTCAAGCGTGGTGTATTTGACGGAGATGGCAGGTCAGTGTACACGTTTGAAAGTATGGCTATACTACAAGCCACTCTGTTCACATTATGGGTATTAAATAAAATACTCTATTGGTATTGGTATCAATAGCAGGTACTGGTTTTTGTACTGGTATCTTTTTCAAACAATACCCAGACCTACTTAGTCGTGGCATTAGCCTGGTTCCTGATTTCCTATGACTGGACTTTGGCAATTCAAACATGTCAGGCATTGTGCTCATTGACTGCTGTTTTCCATGGTGATAAACAACCAGGCCAATCTAAATTGTGTAGGTGGGAATAAGAATGTGCCCAGGCCAAGAATTAGTGCCACAAAAATGGTGTGGATGAGTTTGACGCAGCAACATGAACAAGATGTCAGGCTGAATAATGAAGTGATAATAATATGTTGTTGCTAACGATGGACATGATTCTGTGGAAATGTTATGACTGACTTGATGATTGACTTTTTATGCCTGTGGTGAGGTTTTATGGCTCAAGGTTATATTTTATTTCCCACTATGTTATTAGACATCTGTGTATGCTGACACCTCTGACGTTGCTTGATCCACTGGTATTTTTATTTGACTATCATCACACCTCAAAAACTCCCCATGGCAACTCGCTGTGTTTCACTCAACATTTACTACTATCTGCAACAGTGAGTGACAAGAGAGATGAACATGCCCTACCCATTAATCGAATGTTATCCGCAAGAACAGACATATAGAGAATACACTGGAAAAGGAGCATAATTGAAGCGGGACAGCGTCCAAGAAAATTCTCAGAGAATGAGTCTACGTTTTCTGCTTTGGAACAACCCCATTACTATAATCTGAAGCTCATTTTGATGTACAATTGTAAACATGCATTTCAAAGTACAAAGAGTACAAAAACATCTCTCTGCTGTTCAGTGTGAGTAAAGTAGGTCCAGAATCGTCAGGCAGAGAGCAATCAAGCTTTCCATAATGGATCACTCTGAATTTAAGATGAAGAAAACTGACATTTTGAGCTACGCTGGCTAAAGGAAATGTGGTAGAATAAATGTGCAGCAGTGACAGTTTGACAGTCTGCCTTTAAGTTAAGCTCTGTTACCTGTAAAGACTATTCCAAGTGCCTAAATAAAAATGCCCAAGTTACTCTCCGCCCGTGTTGTATCTATTCCCTCTCTAGAGAAGAGAGACGTGAGAGCTGAGTGGCTGACCTTTGTCCTTACTCATTTTAATTAAGCATGGCTAATATCAGCTATTTCCGTGATGAGGACTCACATTAGTGCGAGTGCACGAACACACAATCACCTACCCACACGTGCATGAAGAAGCACACATGTAATGCTGCATGCACACGCAAACACATAACAGGAGGCAGAAATTTACAGGGGCAAAAATAGGGATTCATAAACTCACAACCAGACACACACACACACTCACACACACACACACAAATGACAATGATTAGTGGCTAACTAAATGTCAGGGGCCATAATGGCAAATCTGTTCCTTTAGACACACTCGTATTCTCTCTAGACTTTCCCCTGCAATATTAATGCAAGGCTGCGCTGTTTTAATGCATTATTATTCCTCTGAGACTCTTGATACACAGTTATTCCAGCTGGGCACGGTAACAACAATTCACTTCCCTCTTCTCTCTGTACTTATCACACATACAGTCATGAGTGCAATAGGGCTGTCACAGTGTGTGATCTCCTTTTGCTTTAATACTGACCTATAGCTAGATTTTTCCAAATACTACAGTTTATCTTTATTAAATCAACATTAGAAAACATGCCATCACTTTAACACCAATATGTATGTTAACTAAAATCCATATTTATGTTAAGAACTAACAAGTCAAACAAGATTTTAATAAGATTAAAGCAGAAATTGTTTTTATTGTAGTTGTAGCACCAGGTTAAGTATTTGTTTCAGCAAATGTAATTGAAATAATGTCACATGCAACCATAGCAACATATCCTGGTTGTACCTTATAGAGATAGTATAAAGGGATGAAATAATATGAGTATTTGGTTAAAGCTGGGCAATGTATCGATATATATTGGTATCACAATGTGAGACTAGATATTAGGGGTGAAGGTTGGGGTGGTGGGGGATCAATACAGCATAGCATCGCAATATTTTTGTGTGGCAATATCGTATCGTCACACAGTATTGATTTTTTATCATATAAATTATTAATATTACAAATACAAATTAAACTTTAGGTAGCCTACTAGAATAATATATTCAATTTTGCAGTCCACTGCATACATTTAACTACAAATAAAATGACTGAAGTGAAATGAACAGACTGAAAACTTTAGCTTATTAGATAACGCAGATTTTGACAGATTTCCTTCGAGGACATAATTTACAGTTTAAAAAAAGTGATAAATCGCAGGATATTGCAATATATTTTATCGCAATACTCAGCATATTGCAACACATTTAAAATTGCAATAATATTGTATCATGACTGAAGTATTAAGATAATATCATATCGTGTCTTAGATTTTAGAAATCGCCATATTGTGTTGTATTTTCACCTGGTTTCAAAGACTGCGTTACAGTAAACTGAATTTTTTTAACCTACCAGACTTTTCTACCTGTTCCAATAATTGCCTTTGCTTGCTTAGGCCCTGATCACACAGAAAGCGATTTGCAGGTTGCAAAATGCGAGGTGATACGCACTGCCTTTTTTTTTTTTTTTAATTGAATGCCACTAGTAAGAAAAACAAGTAAAAAAGCTTGCTGTGCCTTTTTTATTGTTGCCAGGCAACCACTCCATCACGTAGTTACACTAACCTTCCTTTTTTTACACTGTAATTAGTTGCTAGTCACTAAAATGTTCAGGCTGTCAGCAAATAGATTGTTGGGCACAAGGAAACGGAGATCTGTGTGGGTACATGAGACCCTAAAAAAGAGGGTGGATCATGGGGAGTACCACCAGCTGGTCCAGGAGCTTCTCCTCAATGATTGCTGTTTCCAGGCATACTTTAGGACGACTCAGGGGCAGTTTGACAACCTGCTGTCTATTGTCAGGCCGTATAGCTCTGGGTATCCAGCAAATGCTACCACCAGTTTCTCCTCCATTGTTTACCAACTGTAAACTTGTTGTCGTGACCACCACAAAAGGCCCGCCTCTTAAATCGTCTGATTGGATAATGTGAAAAAGAGATGACGTGGGGTGCTTCTCCACTCTGAGCTGAAGCTTTTTTAACTCAAAGAGTTCAGAGTGCTCCGGCAAAAACAGCCAGTAAAAAGCTTAATTTTCATTAAAAACAATTACAAAAAGGCGCCTACTGTAGAGGCAGATAATGTATCATCTTCTTGTACTTAAGGTCTGAATAAGGTCAGTTACACAAGGCTCAGGAAGTAGTTTAACTAAACATCAGATGTGGCAGTAAAAAGGACCCATGAGAGGTGTTTTGATAAACTAAGTGGTTCGTGTGAAAGCTAAGCCTTGGGAGGCTAAATGAGATGGAACATTCTGGAGTAGGGTGACCTGACCGTTGGGATGGTTCGGACCAGTTTCGCAATAGAGACGCTTGTTTTTGCCAGAAAAATAGAGATAAGTAGAATGGGGTGACAAATGATCCACAGTTTTAGGAGTAAGCAGGAAATATGAAGAACTTTGCAATACCCAGAAAATATGACGCACACACACATACACCCACCCAGGAGGATATAAGAATAGCAAGGGTGATTTTTTTATTTTTTTTATTTTTTTAACTCAGTCTTTTAAAGCTGTATTAAAGAGTCTAAAATTTGTGTCCTCCTGTCCACAGTGGTTTACATATTTCCCTATGAGACATTATATTGAACACGTAACCGTTGTGCAAGACGGGATTAACCGGGGAGATCAAGCCCAAAACTCTCTGAGTGAACTACAATTACTGCTTTACATCAGGTTTAAAAAATACAGTCTGCACACCTGTGGGTGGGGGCCTCATTTACTGAAATGGCTACTCAGTTAGGAGGATGACTTCTTCAGTTCATTTTTTATAACACTTATAGGCTATTATAGCAAATTGCCAGTCTAAAAGCAGCATTCAATTTCATCTTTAGCTGAGTCACAGAGACTATTGACAAAATGTCCTGCTACATTTCAATGAAATATAGAGGACTTAACATCAAACTGTTTAAGCTACTCGACATCAAGTTTAAATGGGAAATGGTTTAACCAATATGTTCACACAGTGCAATCTATTTTTAATTGAATAAAGAGCAAGGTAGAGCTAGGTTGCAATTATGCTTAAACTGCATAGTATTGATACAGCTAATACTCGAGAGGTATCCACACGAGTAAATGAGGAAGAAATGTCATTGAGAAGGTGTTCATTCTCTGGATTAATTCAGAGAGCTGTGTTAAAGTGTAGCTGACAGGACTGTACTTTCAGTCTAAGGTCATGAGAAAATGAAATCTATTTTAAATGCACCCAGCAATTAATGAGAGTGACAGAATCGTAGCATATTAAGAATAAACTGCGATTTGCTGGGCCTTATTATGCCGTACTCTGTAATTATACTCTATCTCTGTCCTGACATCAAAGAGAGGAGCGACGACCTGGAGGTTTAACCCTCCATTTCACGTCTTGCTGAGAAACACTCTTCCCACACTGACTCACTCCATGGGCGTGGGCGACGAGTTTTCACCATGTATCCGCTCTGATCCATATTAATGTCCAAAGCATTTTCATCACATACAGGATTATGCCTCACATTTCTGAAAACGTTAACCCTATGAAGTACTACATCACATCGAGGCATCTGTAAAGTCTTACATAAAATCCTCTAAAGACATGCTGCTGTTCATTTCGATAGTGCATGATCCTGTGATAGTTTGGTAGCAGATGCATGCTGGGAGCAGCCAATTTGTATTCATAAAAACTGATTCAGACTACAATATGTCAGCGAGATTTCTCCGAGTGAATTTTTAAGCTCAACACCTCGGCCTACAGTTCTGAGTTTTAGTGATGAAAGCTTGAAACGCATTACCACTGCCCGTGTAGGCAGTCACCGCCAAGGAAAGTAGTATGCCTCTTCCCCCCTCCTCTCTGTGACCAGATATTCTTAGATGAGAGGTGCTGTGCATATTTAATACATTATCACATCTACAATCTTAATTAACAGAGAGGGAGGAAAAAGAATGGCGGCTGAGGAGGAGGGTAGTCATGTGATGTGTAGAAGGGCGGGTTGAGCCTGATACCAATCTCTCATTCCTCTGTATCCTACATCAGATAATGGTCAGGGTAGACTGTAAATAGGTCAGCGTGTGCATGGTGGAGATGAGGATATGCAGATGAAGTCCAGGGATACAGTAGAGTCGTAAAACAAGACGAGAGGCGCTTGGCTGATGTGTACCAGGAGCTGGTGCTGGTCATAGTTCAGAGGGTTGACAGTGATATCGCAGTTTTACTCAGCAATCAGAGCACGGCCACGAGGCAGAACCCACTTGGTTTAATCTTGTTAAGTCAAGTATTTAAAGGAAGGGTTTAGCTGCTCAGCGGTTACCTGTGCCAAATGTACCTGGCGGAAAACATGGACCCCTTTTAGTCATTCAGCAGACCCCGATGGCCCTGATGATTATTGCTGTTGGCTGAGATTATGTGAGAGACCCGTTTAGGCAGTGGTAGATCTCAAGGTGTGCCTTGTGATAAACACTTTCACCCCCCAACTTACTGGTGTGATGCTGCAACAACTTTTGCGATTTATATATAAAATATTAGCTGAACTGCATCTTTGCATCACCGTACAGATCATTAATATTCGCATAGGTCTCTCTGTATCTGCTGGTGTATCATACTGACTCTCACCTACTGTATTAGGTTGATTTATTTTTCATCACCAGCATATAGAGCTTCGGATTTATTTCATTTGCAGCGAGAACGAGCAGCAAAAATACAGTGTTTTCTCACTTCTCATGGGCGCTGTTTAATGGCAATGAAGCTAAGCCAGGGGAGGGGGTGGTGTGGGGAAGCACAGATGCAAACGTCTAATTTGTTGAGGTGGCACGAGGTCTCTGAGGGGGATAAATGTCACGCAGAGATTAAATGATTCCGAGAGATGAGTGAGCAGGCACAGCCATATCTAACCTCCTGCCTCTAATGCAGCCGCATGTGATTCATGTGTTAAGAAGTGCCACGATAACTACAAATCCCCGTTGCTGTAAAACTGCTGTAATGTTCAGGTAAGGGGAAACCCCATCCCGTGGGATTAAAAGAAAATAAGGAAGGGTTATTTCTCATTGCTGTTAATGGTTAAAAGGTTTCGCTGACGCAGGGAGGACTGAATAAGGGAAAAACATGGAAAGAGACTTCAACACTGACGCAGCATGATTACGTTTTCAGTGGGTTCCCCGAATCACTAAGTCATCATTGATCAGAAATGTATGAATTTAAGGATTTATGAAGCAAAGTGCTGAGTATATTTCCATCTCCATCATCAGTTAGAGAAATGCAGCTGCAGTTCCACACTTGTATTTTAGCATTCTCCTGCTCTGTCCATGCTCCGAACACTGGTGCGAATATTGAAATATATGTGTTGGCAGAACCGTACCAAACACAAGGAAGCCACCCAGCACTGCTGACATAGATACATACATTTCAGATGAGCATAATTGCTCGGAGGATGAGCTGGTCAAGGACCCTACAATGCACCTGAAATGGGTTGAGACCATTGCATATTTCCATACATACACAGTAATCCCTTCTTGCTCCCATTTTCTGTGTTACTCCTCATGGTGCACTGTCTAGCAAAGCAAAAGTGCCAAAAAACCCAATGCCATGAAATCCTTTTACTTCAACTGTAACATTCGTGTTGCAGCATTAATAAATGTTGTATGCTTGGACTGAAAAGCCCAGATTAAAGTGTCTGGCTTTTTTCTTCCCTTCCTTTTCAGCAGATGAAAAAACAGCATGCTCCCAGAAGCCTCTGCAACATGACAGAGCTGCTCCCCTGCTACATCTCATCTGTAAAGAAATCCCTCCGTTCTCCATGAGTGGGCTTAAGCATGTGTACACAAGTATCGCGCAGTGACAGGTAATGATTCACAACACACAGAGTTTTGACAAAGCAAATAAACAAAAGTACAATATGGTGTGAAGTTATGGGGGTGCCATAGCGGCACGCATATGTTGTGCACAAATAAAGAACTGGAAAAGTGGCGATGTAATGAAGCAAATTTTTAACTACCTTGAGAACCCTGTCAGAGACGTGACCGTAGGCATTTATCAGCTGGAGTGAGTCATCTGTATTTCGACATACTTCCTGCCTGCAGCTCACACTCTGATACACAGCTCTGTCTCAACGGCTGGCGACCCATTTGCCTGATGACTCCACAGTAGCAGATTTAACACAATCATAACACCATCAAGCTTAGCTAAAAGCTGATAACAGTAAAAGTAACACGTACAAAGCATATTTATGGAACTCTGTGTTCAACTTTGTTTTCATACTGTTATATTGTCTAATCATCATCTCAGCGTGACTACATCGCTTTTTGCTGTTGTCACTTTATGATATTTTTATTTTCTTGTCTGGCTGTCCAATTGTTCCGCTGCTGTCAAGACTCTTAGTTTTAAATGTGTTATGAAGCTTCATTTAAACAAATAAAATTTGTTTCTGTGGGAACAAAGCGGCTGCCTCGGAGTAGAAGTGACAGACACCTCTGACTATAATTACAAACATTACATTTATCAACTGCAGAGCAACAAATGGTTTTTGTAGGTCAGACCGTTGCCAATTCTTAGCCACTAGGTCACATCCATTCTGGGCATCGCAAAACATATTATAAAGGCTGACAGCTGGCACATTAGCTTCGGTTTGATTGTGGCCATATGGCCATTGGTGAGGAGCTGCTATGACCCGAAACACCCCTGGTAAGATTCCCATTACAGAATGTACTTCAGAAAGGCAACATCTACAAAAACATGATGGTCCTGTAGTGACCATTACTGCCTGCCAAGCAGCTGAGACTACGGTTTATCACACCTATATTTAGAGGCATGGTGCACCTGTAAAATGTCGCCGAAGCAGAGGTAAAGTGACTGTTTGTTTGAGCCACAGAGGCTCTGCTAACTGTCAGTGTGAATGTCATTAATTGTAACTCAGCCACTGCGCAGTCCACTCACTCTCAGGACTGCACATCAGGAAAGAGTTCCACTGTCTTAACGGACGGAAAATGAGGCAATTCTGACAGCCGGAGCACAGCGAGTTACAGGAAACAAGCAAGTAGACATGGATGAGACATCATATAGTCAATTCCTTCGACTAATCCATCCTGGGAGTTTCTTGTCACAGCTCCTGGACTTGCAGTTAGACCTTACTTTAACCATCTTGGGGCGCTCGTGATAAACACTCCTACGGCAACTATGTACCAATTTATCAGCTGCACATCAGCCAAATTTTCCCCTGCTGATTGCCATCGGCCTATCTGGAAATAAAATGACATTCACCGAAGGCACTGCCCGATGTTTTTCTGTTGTGTCACAATAATTTTGTGCAGACTAAAAAGCAGTTGTTTGAGGGAGAAATTGGGTGATATTTTCACAGCAATATAAATAGATATTAGAAAGGGAATTATGACATATTAAACATTGTAAAAAGGCTTTTGAAGCAGACTTTTTTTTTTTGTTTTTTTCACATAAAAGAAGGTTATTTAAAAGTTTGTTTCATTAATGTGTATGATTAAATTTGTACTCATTCAAAGATGTGTAATGAAGGACTAAATATTTTTTATAATGAAGATTTTGTTGTAATTCCGCCTCGCTTGGGAATACAATGAGGCTCTTTACTTGGAGTCTGAATGTAACTTTAGCGAAGATAAACAAAGGTACATTCCAGCTCATGAACGTAGGTACACCCTGGTTGTTAGACGTGAGCTAAAAATCTGCACTGCTAACATAAAACATTACCTTTTCCTTCTTTTTCATCAGGCATTATGGGTAGCAAAGGATTATGGGTAATGGAGTCTCTAAACACAAACACAAAGTACTTGCATCCAAATTCCAATCACTTCTTCTTCTTTAAATGTATTACTGTCCTTTAACTTTCCATTTTAATGAAATAATAACTCATTAATAACCCTTAAATTAAAACAAGCTCTAACTAAAATAAGTCACAACAGATTTCTTGGTTCCCTGGTACCAAGGGGGACTAAACAACAGCAAACACAAACAAACAACAACAACAAAACATCGGTATCAGTATCAGCTACCAGCTTAATTGTCACTTTAAACATCAGTATCGGTATCAGCCCAGAACTTCACACTCACATGAACATCTGGGGATCCGCCATCAGGATTTTTTCTCTCCTGATCCCTCAACTCAGGGTACTGAGTCAGCTAACCTCACGTACAATTTCACAGTAAAGGCCCACTACTGCCTTCACATTAAAATGCACATGCAGAGAATACTCTATCCACAAAATGACCATTTGTGTATCAGTTAGTCATGCTGTATTACCTTGAATTCAAGAAGAACACATTGGTTTTCTCACATGCCTCCACAGGACACCGCGAACATATTGATTTATTACTGATTGGGGCCATGTTAAACAACAGCAAAATTATATCAAAACATCTGTTCACAAACTCTCACACAACTATGTAATATAATCCAAGTCTCATTTATCCAGCTGTTTGCTCAGTACTTGCCAAAGAGAATGCCGTTTTGCTAAAAAACCCGAGTGTTGGAGTCTGGCTTTGAAAAGAGCAAAAGGTTTCACTTTCAGTTCACTTAAGGTTGTAGGAAAAATGCATGTGTTTGTAAAGTACTGAGCATATGACTGCATAAATGAGACATGTGTTGTACAGTTTTGCTGTTGTTAAATATGTTGCACAATTAATAAACTACTCTTTTTGCTGTTTTCCGTGGAGGCATGCAAGAAAATAAAGTTTCCTCACAAATTCAAGGTAACACGGCATGACTAACTGAAACACAACTGGTCGTTCTGTGGGTGAAGTATTCCTTTAAGTTGGATGGATGGGTTTTAAGAGAGTGACTTGACCATTCACAAGGAGGGAACACTGGGGTAAAAGAGAGAGTGTGGTGCAAAAAGAAAGGCTGCTTGCTTGAGAGAACTTTAACAAGACATAAGACTGCTGATGGACACATTGGCAGTGGAGGAGATCGCCCCTGTGACCTTTCAGCTGTGGGACAGTTGCTGTAACTGCAAAAGCCCTGACAAGTTGACAAGTGCTGATAGAGCATTGCACTTATATTTCAGGCACTGAAATAAGGTGCATCTTTATCAACAAACAATAAGCGAGCCAGTCAATGCTCAGCATCTTAATCGAGGATCCTTCTGTAGGGGTTTCATTCTGTGACCTGCTGGTTTAGGACAGGCTCCCTCACCTCTCCTCACCAAGGGAGTGGGGTGAGTTACACTCTTATCATCGGCCATGTTCCTGCCAGTTTTATAGAACATAAACAGACACAATGATTCAAAAAAACACTCAAGGCATGTTCATACCAAACCAGAGCGCCACCTCTACACCCACTCAGTTTTATGAGTACAGTGCAAGAAGATGGATGTTGACATATGATAGCCAGCAGGTTAGAAAATATGGAATAACAAAATGAGCTGAGGGTGCACTGCTCTCTGGGTTATTGCACATTCTGTGCTATTGTTGATGTTTTCTTAACAGGTAGGAACACCTGAGAAGGTAAATGATTATTTGTTTTGACTATTGTGTTCATCCCCGGTGAAATCTGCAACCACACAGGATGACAGCTTACCAAAACACTGTCCAGGTTGTTTGCAAAGTGATGCGACTTTTCTTTTCTCTGTTTTTTTTTTACAACCTCTAATGTTTGTTGTACCGGGGCTGTGTGGATAAAGACAAAACAAATACTTAAAATTATGTTTTAGACCAAACACAACAAACTGCATGTATGATCGCACCCTTAAAATAAATCTCCTAAGCTCACTCCATATGTCACAACGGCAATACCAGCTGGAGAGCTGTTTCCACTTGCACATTTCACATATCACAGCTCACACTTTTACAAGCAGTGTATTTGACCCTTACCTCTTCTATTAATACGATGCTGCTTGTGTGAAAGTATGCATATTCCAGCATTATGTTCACTTGAAATCCTAAGCATGGCTTGAACAGAATAAGAATTATTTCCTGTATGCACTTGTAATACATCTGATATCTACTCAGGGATACAACAAGGGTGTTAACAGTGGGCACTGAATGTAGGCCATCACACTACGTTGTGAAATAAATACTGAAATTAAAAACAGAAGGTAAAGAAAAAAGAGTGTTTTCATCTGACGGGCTGCCTGATAACATCATTAATATTCCATCCTAAACATATGCAGAGCCAAGTGGACCATGCACGCTGTAAATCTTTGCGTCAGCCTATTAAAGAAATAGAACATGGCACTTGGAAGATGGATTTTTCAGTCAGGTTGTTTTCCTGCCGCTAATCCACAGTGTGAGGTATCAGCACACAAACTCAGCCACCACCCTATTACCCCAACAAGTAACAATTAGGATGCTGTCGCCAATTAGCTCTCTGTGCCCACAACAGCCTTCTTAATGTCCCATAAAACACAAATACACCTACTGACCTTGTTAGACACGGAGATCCACAAGATGAAGCCCAATTTGGACAGCCTCTTAAAAGCTCATTGGCACTTTTATTTTGTTAAAGGCTGAAATTCAAAGCTCTAACACCCTAACCAATGCAATGACATACACAACAGCTACACAAAATTAATTTAAGAGTCTTAAGACACATCTTATTTGTTACCTGCTGTGACAAAACCCAGGGAGGCTTGATTAAAGCTACAGTACATAGTCTGCCTCCAGTCATTTAAACCAACAAGCTTCTACTTTGTGTTGCAGTTGCATAGCCCACGGGCACAAAATGTACCCTGCAATGTCAGTTTGCCTCTACGGAGGAAAGTTCTCTGCTGGAAAAATTTTGTTTTATTATTTTATACAAGAAAGAAAAATAGCTCAAGCTCGCCCCGAGTATAAGACTGACAGACATTTTCGCAGCACAGATGGTGCCAGATACACCTGTGACCATTAGGTACATGGACAACACAAGACATTGTTGGATTCGCTATGGTAAGTCTGTTGGCTAAATGATCCGTGTAATAAGTAACAAACAAGATGTTAGATAAAAATAAGGCAGATGAGGACAGAAAATCAGCTGTTAAAGCAAATAAAGCAGATATAGCACCAAATATCAGGGGGCATGCCACACAGACGTGCAGACAACTGAAATCCATCCATGGAAAATGGGGTTAATCATTATAAAACTATTATTTAGTACTAGTTCAGGGAAAAGGGCACATACACACAGAGAAGTGCGTGCACACAATGACAAGGACTACCTATACGCACCTTTTACAATTAGGTTGAGGAGCTTTGGCCGTGGGTTGCGCTCGCTCTGAATGGAGCACGTGTACTGGCCGTCATCAGTTACATCCACTTTCTGTATCTGAAGGCTGTACTCGTGTTTGTCTCCAACGCTGGACACAATGGATACACGTGGATCCACAGACCACTTGTCATTCCCTGCGAAAATGATGCTTGAGCGGTTCAGCCAGGCTCCTTTAGAGATCCCATCCAATAGGTAGCACCTACAGTGACAAGAAACACTTCAGTTAGATGGAGAAAACTGACTCTAAAGACAAGCGGGTGAAGTAGATGTTTTTGAATTTGTCTTTTGTTGACTGAATACCACTGTTTCCATGATAGACACTGGGCCTCTTCACAGATATGTGAATAGAAAAGTTCTTACTGTGTGCATAATAAAAGCATGTCGGATTCATGACGTGCAAAACAGCAGATTAGGTTCTCACCACAGTGTGTACGTTTGTGAATCAGAATCATTCTGAATTCATAGGCATGTGCCCGCTATTTGCAACCCCGTCACCTGACCCCATTTCTCTATATAGGGGTACACGTTATTAAGGCCCTGCACAGCAGTGTCAGGCTGTCGGTGAGCATCTGTGACTGTCTTGGCAGTCGAAAAAAGCTGCTAAGCCGTTTGTCACTCTGTTTAAACATGTTATGTTGGTTTTTGAAGATGCGCTCTCACCTTCAGGCACCTGCTGTAAAATCTTCCAGCAAGGTTAGATGTAAGGGATGTTAGTTAATATTTTAAGGAAAAAAAGACTCAGGTGAGCTTTTGTGCTGCACTTGTGCTAACATTATCAAAGGTGGTAAAACTTTAATGTGTTGTGAAGTAAATGTCTTGCTTTTTATTTTCTGTTGCCAGCCATCCACGTTAACATGTGGAAACATGCCCACTGCCTAACGCCCAGTCCCCACTGGTTTCTAGGCTGCTCTGAACTGCGCACCACCCAGGGTTGGGAGGGGGTTACCATTATCTAGCTAGCAGCATTGCTTATTTGGTCATTACAGCTGGTATCGCTGGTGGCTGATGCATTTATGTGGAAACATTGTTCCCACCTTCTGGTGTCCCCCCAGGTCGCCATGATAAGGAAGCTGCTTCATTTAGAATGAACCACAAACCCCTTTTAGGATTGTTTACCATGTTAGCACTACTAGCCGTGCTGACACTGCTAACAGTGGTAACATAGACAACAATACTTAAGGGGTGTTTATGGTTCAAAATTTAGCTGCTTACTCAGCAGGGCGTGCTGGGGAGTGACTAAAGGCTGGGCACAATGTTGTCTGTTGGGTCGGGACGGCGTTACTAGCAGTGGTAGAATGAGCAGCGCAACTCGAAAGCTATCTCCAACCAGACCCAGGAGGTGTGCAGTGCAGTAAACTGAAGAGTAGCAAAAATAACCCACAGACAGACAATTGTATTGGCCAAAAGGTATTCTAGGCAGTTAACCGCAGACATCCCTATTAAATATGACATCATAACACCTACTCGGAGGTAATTCAGAGTCTTTTATATACTCTGGATGACTGTAACTAACAATAATAATAACAATTTCATGACATAAAAATTGGTGGGAGTAGCCAATCATTACAGGTGGATCAACAAAAACAGTGACATCCAAAACTGTTACCAACTGTTACAACATTGTGACGAGCCAGGTCGTGACAATATCGACATTCTTATCTACTCTTTTGTACTAAGTTCATGAATTAGTACATTAACGGTTTTAAATATTGTTGTCTATTAAAGCCTCTTTTGATGACTGAGATTTTAATATGCTTTGCATTTAGTGAAAAAGGTGTGTTTACATTTTTTAAGACAGCCAGGCCTTCATCATCTGTGGGTTCACATGATCTGAGGCAAGATTCGCGGAGTGCGCAAAAATTCACGTGAGAAAATACTGATGAATCCCAGATTTGTGCATAAAATGTTCGTAGACATACAGAAATGTTTAAGCACAGATTTGTGCTGTTGCACTGTTTGAGAATGAGGCCCATTGCCCACTGTCATCTCACTAGCTAATAAACATTCTCTCCATCTCCAGCAGGCACTCCAACAAAACTCCAACTCCAGCGCAGTATTGTTTGTTCGGTAATTTCTCTGAACCAAACCTGAGGTAAAATATATAATCAGATATCCCAAACATGTTTGCCAGATACATCAAAACCTTTCAGTTATATGTACAAACGTGTAATGTGCCAGAAAGTGAGTCATAAGTAGCAGAAATGTCAGCACCTTAGTGTGACTCAAACTGTTAGAACTGTGTTAACACTCGATTTGACTCAAGGCGAAAATAGCTAGAGCCATGAGTAATAGCTGTGCATAAGGATGGCTGCTCTGTTGTTGTTGGATCTTCTAAATGGGCAAAGACATTTGGTGAAAGTGCTCCTCTTTGTCATTCTTTTCTTTGACAAGTCAAAGGTTTGATTTGGCACACGTAGGTATCTATATTCAGGCAGCTGATTCAGAGTGAGTCTTCCCACATCTATGACTTCACAACGCTTAGGATTCATATTTGAAATATGTTTCAGTCTTTTCCAAAAACTTTCTTTTCTTGCTTACGACCCCGGTGAATGAAATGTAAGAAAAAAATCTGAGGGAAAGAATAGCTCTATATACAAGAGTACCATGTCATTGTTCACCTTTCAGAGCCCTGAAAAGCTCGGGTCTTAAGTTAAGTAACTGAATATAAGGGCTGTTGACCTGTGACTTATAATATATTAAGTCTGTTAAAAGGTATTGAATGCACCGTGAGTACAGTAGTACAGCAGCCATAGAAAAATACTTATGCAGCGTATAGGGTTGACAAAAGAGAGGATATATCACACTAGGTGCAAAGAATTGAGATATCCTGTAGACAAATAATGTTTTTTATACTTGTCAATTCACAACTCCTGGCTGTATCTGCGCAGTTTTAAAATGTGAGCTTGAATTAAGAGAATAGACCTTAACGCCAGACACGAATCATCACACATCCCTGGCTCTGAATAGCCTGTATTCAGGGACCAGACTCTGATTCCTGTGTGACCATTACCGAGCTCAACGCAATTTACTTTTGAAAAAATAATTGCACAGACAAAGGGTCAGTAAATTGTACAACATGATGATGCTGGGGTCACCGCTGTTGAAAGGCGGTTGTTTTACTCATCATTCCAGCACTGTTTGGACTTAAGAAATCGCATCATATTCTGTGACAAACACTGTAATAATGAGTAGGAAAAGAGGCAATCAAGTTTGGCTCTTTAGCTGTTGTCAACATGCCATGCAGACTGCCAGCACCAGTAGTAAAGCCACCGAGGAAATCAGTTTGGCACTAACCACAAAGCTCTTTACCCACTATGCCAAGAAAATGTCTGTCAGGAAAGCGGGTAGAGGACAATGGTCTCGTCCAGGCTGGTCTCCCCTTGGAGGAGGCACTGCCCTTGAGGTATTGTGACAAATAAGTGGCAAACAATGGAGAATGGATAGTAATAAAAGCAACACAAGAGAACTGCAGGTTTGTTGGAAAATCCACACAGACCTGTCGGTTAGTTAGCCCATTGACCACCTGAGCGGTGGAGGTCTTGGCCCGCAGGCAAGATTTACTGAAGGAGCCTCAAGGCAAGCTTATTCCTTCTCTGTTTGTTTGTTGTTTCTTCTTGACAACAAGAAAGTCAAGTACAAATTTAGCTCTCGAGATTTCTCGAAACTTGACCTATGTAAAAATGTATTAAACGGATAAATACAGCTAATTTTAGATGCATTTTCTGCCTTTGAGAGAAACAACTTTAAAGTGTAGCGAGGCTTGCTACCTACCTCAGCGATCACAGGCCTTCAGTGACTAATAATTTAACACACTTTTGTGGGAGCGCTGAGAGTGCCGGCTTAAGGCCTGAACATTAATGCACAATGCACCTGTGTTCAGCCCACAACCACTGATGTGAACAACTTGTCAACAACTTGCCAGGCTTTCATCATTATATCCTTGTAAAACAGGGTAACCATAAAAAATGTTTTCTCCAGTGTAGCTGCTATTGATTTCTCTGCTTTCTCACCCAAAATTGTCCTTTCTGAATCAAACATTCACTCCATGTAGGCTTGAAAGGTGGCTGTTAAAAAAGCGAACGCCTTCAAAAGAGATCAGAAGCTGCGGTCAGCTGTCAGTAACAATGCGCTTTAATGGTGACGGGTTTTTACAGCTTGACAAATGATCAAATGGTCTCAAGCCCCTCCTGCAGCGTCTATGGTTATATATACTGCTGACCACAACTGCTGCTCTCTGCCAAGAAGGAAACAAACCTTTAACAGCCACCTTTCAAGGACAGATTTGGGATTAACAAAGCCGTGGTGCCAGACGTATGGTCACCCGGCCAGAATCTCTGCTTGGACTCTTAACATTTTCCTTCATCTTGATGAAACAGTCCTTGATGTTCTTTCCCTATTTTTTGCTGTTTGCTTATCACTGCTGAGTGTCTTTGCACTCTCCCTCCCGAAATTATTATTGTTATCCCACCGTCTTTGTAATCTCACACCAAGGAGTCGTACAGATGCCTGTATCTATACACCTCCTCACAAAGATGTGTGTCAATGCAGGCATTAGTACATTGTCTGAGGTGGTTTTGTTTACTGTGGCTGATTCCTTTGTTGCTGCTATCTTAAAGGAAAAGGAACTATTTCTGAACTCGTCACACTCTCACATGAGTTTGACAACCAGGTGCGGCCGATATAGGCTGCTGTATTAAAAAAAAAAAAAACAATTGGAGTAGTAATTGTCAGTGGCCTAAATCTGCCTGAAACCTCAACATATGTCTGCAGAGATTCAACACTTAACTCTCACATGTTCAATGCAGGTAACATGTTGTTATTACATGGAGAGGCGTGTCATCACCTAGATAATTAAGCTGGACTGTTTACCTGCTTGTCATCTTTACAGATAAATTTAAGCCGGAACAGATCCGGCTTAACGCCAGCGTGAAGCAAGCGAGGATTTTAGAGATTACAATCTTTTGTTATTTAAGATATTTTAAAGATGGCCTTTGCCAAACAAGTTCACACAATGCTGATTGAGCCTATCGCTGCCAGGGAGAGCTCTTTGTATTGAGAGGTATATCGTTGTGGTGTCCTCTGTTGGAATATAATATGTTCTACTGTGTGAAATCATATCATACAGAAATGAAGAAATGTGCTTGTTTTGCAGGATGGAAAATACATATGAAGGAGTAGAGTAACTGCTTGTAGCTTCAGCAGACTCTTGGAATATAATGTGCCTTCCTGTGTAAGATTATGTGTCACATATAATGTAAACTACTGTGAGGATTCACCTAAACACAAAGGCCCTGTCTTCTAGAGTGGAAAAGTGGAAGAGGAGGGAGGAACATGGTGTGAGATATGACTATAAGTTACTCCATTGTAGCTTCAGCAGTTGATTAGAAGCTTATCTGGTAGAGAAGGACAAAGAGTGCCTAGCTTAGATAGCGCAGGTGCAGAAGTGTGGGAAACTGTTTTGTTTTGGTCTCTCTCTCAAAACAGGAAGCATGCGGAAGGAGACTTCCTGTTACGCTTTAAAATCCTTGGTTGGTCAGATCCAGTTCCAGTTGGTCAGACTTCATGAACTGACACACTTTTTTGTTGTTGATCAGGGACAGGAAGATCGGACCCAGAGCTCTGTAACTATATTCCTTTGCTGCTTAATAAACATATTAACTGAGACCGAATATCTTCTCCTATTGCTTCATTAAAGAACATGCAGGACTTGACTCTCACATAGTCTCTGTTGAATTGTAGGATGAGCCACAGTCCTACACCTCCCACACTGGAGGACTGAAGCTTAAGATGGCAGGAAGTAGGACTGGGCTGTATATCCATTACAATGTATCAATATATTTTCAAGCAAGATATAGATTTAGACAATACTGTATGTATCGACAAGGGGCAAGTTGTGTCACACAATGCATACCAGTGTTCATCTCTCCTCTCTCCATCGAGCTCCGCCCCACACACTCACTCACAGTTTCTCCACCAACACTCAGAGAGACAGAGCTGCTCCTTAATTAGTCTATGGTGCATCATTGGTCTGTATGTTGCACGAGCTTCGCTAAATCATCTGTGAGATGAATGCAGTTACCCCAGTAGCACACGTACAATACTGTGGGCCTTTTCCTCTGTAAATTTTAGTCGCATCAAGTCAAACCATGCTGCGCTGATTTGGATTTCTGTTATCAGTTTAGATGCGCTGTGCCATGCCGAGCTGTGCACCTACTCCTTCTCCGCAGTGGATCCAAAAGCCAGACCACCTGCAGTGGCGTCTCGCCGACCCCAGCCAACACCTGACCACCCTGTTTCTCCCCCTCAAACAAACTGTGTGTGAGACTCCTCTCCTTCTCGTTTTTAAAAGTCTCTGTGTTCAGCTCTCAAGACTTTTGTAGCTTCTAACTGAATCTCTGTGATTTGGAGTTTAGTTTCTCTCCCACGTCCTGTGTTTACTTTGATATCTGTTTTATTTCACTGTTTGTGTTCGCTACCAGCTGTAGTAGAAGTTGCTGCTCAAAAACTCAACATTTCCTTATTTGCTGCTTCTCAATAAAAGTTTTTACATAACAAAATAACTTTTGGGACTTTTATTTTTAAGACTTTACAGGAATTAAAATATGTTTGTTACTGAATTAGCAGAACTTCATTAGCAGTTTTTCTACAATTAAGACAAGTGTCATAATACAGCAGGGAGGAAAGTGAAACCAGCAGCACGGTGAGATGTTGATGAAGAGCTGCAGATAACAGGCTCTTTGCACCTCTGCAAACAGCTCAGCTCCAACAGGTAAACTTCTTTTACCTGCCCTGCTGTGTGATGGAAAAACACATGCAACAAAAATAACAGGACTTCAGCCGTGGATCAGTGTGCAACTGAGCATGTAGCCCACTTTATAGGAAATACCGGGATATACATCATGTTTTTCAGCCTGAAAATACCGAGATATGAATTTCTGTCCATATCTCCCAGCCCCAACAGGAAGTGGGGAGAGATTATAGCGACAGAGCAGCAACTAGTATGGTGGAAGCTACATCCTAAAAAGCATCTGCAAAAAGTGTCTGGATTGGATGCTCCAGATGAAAAGATGTTCAGAGGAAGGATTTCAGTTAAAAATGAGCGATCCTGGGCCGGGGGAGATGCAGTGAGCTTGCCTACAGACATGCGTCCCAAGCACGCATCAGTACTCTCACTGCCAGAGGGGGGAGACAAAAGTTCCGCACTCCATCTTTAAGTAGTTGGCTTCTTGTATGTCTTCTTTCACTTCTTTGAAAGTAACTTTTTTTTTTAATACCCTTTCATTCCACGCTTTGATACTCTCTGTCCAAAGTCAGCTCGGGCTTTCTTCTGCCACACTTCCCTTGTTCGTCCCCTCAATCAGGCATAGTAGCACAAAACTGCTAACACCTAAGATGGGCTTTGCTTTCATCAAGCCCCTTTTTCTCCAGGAGCCCACCAGGATACAGACTTCCCATGGTTTGTACAAAGCTGAGGTAATTATTCCACAGACCTCAGAGCATCTACTCTGAAGCAGCTTTGACATCTAAAACATGCACTAATTGATACTTTTATTTATCCCCGCTTCTAACGAGTGACTGCAGAGGAACCAGGCTCATTACAAGCTATTTTTTTTGTGTATTTTGGCTCTCTAATAACAGAGTTCAATTCAAACCCCAGTGATTACGCACAATGTGCAAAAAAGGAAAGTGATAAGCTGGTGTTTGAGCACCTCACATGAATGGAGAATGATGACAAACCATTAATTACAGTATGGCAGCTGGTAAGAGAAGCAGATTGTAATCCGTTTAGCCAAACTCGTTCAGGCTCTTTGATCGGATGCCATAATTAACACTGGGGCATCATTCTGACCCAGATTCTTATTTGTTTTATAAAAACTGTTTACTCGATTCCTCAACTGTAAATATTCTTCCTGGCACCGACGCCGCAGATCTCGTCTTGCAAACATATTTCAATGTTTCACAGTCTAGTAGATCATATTCAGCAGTTTTCTCCCTTCGTTTGGCAGAAGAAATGAATACACTTCTGGATGAGTCCCTCTGTAGTCTCAGATTTGTTGTTATATAACAGTTATATAATAAACACACAGGACGTTTAAACTGCAAGCCGTGCAGACCCCATGTAAATGCGCTGTTATCACTCTGTTCTTCCCGACTCAGATTAAAAGGGAAACAACGTCAGTCTTAAAGCAATACCTGTTTCCCCTGATGAATACACTGGATAAGATGTAGTCTTCGTTCTTACTTTATCTCCTTTGTGGTCAGAAGTGAAATATTGAGTAAGGCAAGGGGGACGGGTCTTTCACTAGGTGAAGTGCAGACTCGAGTCACACAACTTGCTACAGATTTGATTACTTTAGACCCCACTTGACATAATCAAAAAACTTGAACTCTAACACCAATGACTTGTGACTTTACTTGCACTTTCTGACTTGAACATACTTGATTACGTCTCCCAAACTAATTTAAAAAGAGAAAGCAGAATTTTTTTTCCAATATGAGATGAGTTAAATAAAACAAGATAGGACAGAAACATACAAAATTAATTTTGTCTGTTCTCTGTTACTGGTTAATGCTGCTATATGAAGCTCTAGCAAAAGTTCAGTCAGGACAAAAAGAGTTTTCAATCTTGGGCTGTAAGTTTCTTTCTTACTCTGCCTTTCACAATGCACGTATGCTCACTCACTACCTCTAGGTGTCACTGTCTCTGTCTGTCAATTGAGTCATCAGCTGATTCACAATCAACCAATAGCACAGCGACACACCTTCTCTGTCAGCCTATCATCTCACTGCTCCCCATTTTAAATATGGTTCTTTCTCTGCTGTAGTTCTTTCTTGCTGCCGTTGTGCGCGCCCTCCACCTCCGCTTCACCACCTAGTCTTTATGGAGTCATCAACCTCATCAGCCATCAGCCTCAGTCATCATCCACCACCACCACCAGTGTCTGCACTCCATGGGGGGGATTTATCCTGCTGCCGCTCAGATGTCCCTCGATCACAAAATATCTCCCTCTGGTGTCCAAACGCCAAAGACTTATGTTAAATCTTAATCAGCACAAATCAGCTGTTAATCTGTACACTCATATTCTGCCTAAAACATTATCTTTACTTCATTCTTGTCTCTCCTGATTGAAATAAAATTGCAATATCAGCACCACTTTCTTATGTCTTGACTTTGGACTTAAGTACAAGACTTTGACTTTGTCTGACATCTGACACAAACTCGTGTGATTTATTGTTAGTATAAAAATATTGAGCAGTGCGGCTTTAACTTCAGCGTATCACTTAGCCTCGTCTTTGATGATTATAGCTACATTTAATTGGCATATTAAGCATACTAAAGGCCAATTTATTCTGCAGTACATAGTGTCAGTTGACATAAAGTTGTCACATGATGACAGAGTGAGATAGAGCACTGTTACTATAGCAACCAAAGGCCAAGCCCTGCTGAGGTTTCTGCTGAAGAAACCGCAGCTCACAGTGAGATGAAACATTGCATACTTTAAGGGAGGGGACATATTAGAGGATATATTATAGAGGAGGACAACAAGGTGGCTGGTAAAGGCGATGTACAAGAAAACTCTGAAAAATTCCACTTCCAATCACAGCTTGTCTGACACAGATGATCACATCTGTGATCGCTCAAAAAAAGCAACACTCAGATCTATCAAAACAGTCAGCCCCGTATCATTTCTCTCCTGCAGCATGCTGAATGACACTTAATCACTGAAGTATAAATCAAGCTTCAGCCGGTGAGAAGACCACCTGGAATGTTTCACATTCCAGTCAGTGCTGAACTGGAGTGCGCCAGAAAATAAGAGCTGCACAGTATCATTGTAGTGGAACATCTGCTTAAAGACAATGCTTTTGTGTGTCTGCTAATAGCGGCACCCACTTAACCAGCTTGAATGAAATAAGTGTTTTGAAGAGCATAATGAGAGAGTGACACAGCCATAAAAATGTAAGAGGAAAACCCTTTAATCGTGAAGTCAGGGACGGATGTTTCATTCAATTCTCGCCGTTTCACACATGAAGAGAGAGATGCTGTGATGACTGTACCTGCGCTGTAAGCTCTACAACCTTTACAACGACTCAGTGCCCTCAACAGAGCTCAACTGTCCAATGAATCCTCAAATGAGAAAATGCATTTCACACTGACTGACTGGATGTTGAAGCACCAGAGAAAGGAGGCTAGGTGTGATCAATGTGTGAAAATCCCAGGTCCTTTCAACTGCTGAGTCACGAGTTATTTTTTTGCTAATAGTTTTGATTTATTGGTCACATTAAAGAATAACAGGAGGGATGGAAATAAGAGAGGGTGCTACACATTCAAAGGTGCTATGTAGGGCTGCAATTAACACATTTTCTTTATCAATTAGTCTTCCTACTACTTTCTTGATAGATCGATAGGTCAGTTGACATATATGTTTGACCAACAGTCCAAAAAACCAGACATAATCAGTTTAGTATCATAGAAGACTCAAAAAAAACTGCATCTCTTCACATTAAAGGGGCTAAAACCAGTGATTTTTTTGCTGTTCTTTTGCATTTTCTTGCTGAAAAAAAAAAGACTAAAATGAATTTTCTTTAATCAATAGATTAATCAGCCAATATTTAAAGATATTGCCGTACATTACCGAGGAAGACCAAATCACCATGACATTGCGCTATCAACAACAATCACGTCCAGGTAACAGGCTACTGATTTAAATTGCAAAATATATGTGAAATTGGCAAACTTGTTTATTTTTGTTGTTGTTTTCAGCCATAGCTGTAACGTTTAAAGTTATATAATTAAAAATGATGGTCCAACTTATCTGACATTACTGCTGTGCTTATTTTATGTACTGTGTTTCTTTGTTATTATCGTTGATAAACTGAATCTATCACCAAGGAGGCTCAGCCATGTCCTGCTCACCTTAAAAAAAATCAATATTTTAGTTTAAGCATACTCTATTTTTAGAATATTTTCACCCCTTTACCTTGCACACTAACTGACGGAGGCAGTGGTAGACCAGTAACTACAGTGTGATGTGGAGTACGATGACTGTTTTTATCAATGGAGTGTGGTGGCTTTGAGATAACAGCTTCAGCACCCGCTGTGAAGGGCCCTCTGACAGCACGGTAAAGCTCTGAAAATATTCTATATATAGTGTACACTTAAACTGATACTGATTTTTAAGGTAGTTATCTCAGTATCAGGATAAATAAATCCTCCTATTTTCATGGTGGCACTATGACCAGTGCATGCAACACTCCAACAGGTTGGAAGTGGTTCCTGACTTTTAAATTGGCTTTAAAAGTTTCATTCAAATGAAGCAGCACAAAAAAAAAAGTTTTTAATTTGGTAATTAGCTAAGAGCCTAAGTAAGATGTTGCTTGTTTGAAAAAACGGCTCACCTTGGCTCTAGTTTAGCAAAGTTTCTAGCACCTGCTCCACCTCCAGCCTATTTTCAGAGCAACAACAAGCCGTTCCTTAGGCCCAATAGGCTCCCTAAATTTTATTTCCACCAGTAGTATGTCTTGACATTTTTTCACACTCCATATACCAGTTTTCTTGCTCGCTTTATGTTAGGAAGAGGTGTTCTACTTTATGAAAAGCTTCTCCTTCAGTTCATTTAACTCCCTGCAGCTATCTGAAGGCAGCAGAACAGATATGTTGATAAATCTGCAGATTTGAAAAGTGCCATACCAGACTGCAGTGCCATTACACGGGGCATCCACTCCACAGACAACAAAACAAATGAAATTAAACAGAAGCTGATTCCTCATTTGTTGAGCTGCAGTGATCAAGCGACACGTGTCACTGCAACTGGCTCTGTTTTTTCACGAACAATGTGAATGATGCAACAGATTGAGAGCACGTTATTAATCACCACGTCCTTTGATTCATATTCACCTTCATTCAGTCTTTTTGCACTTTGCACTGCTGCAAATACATGAACCAAAATAGCAGGCGCACTTAAGAGACGCGCCCACGCAGCCCATGTGCCCAAGACCTTGCACTTGTGTGATTAAAAAAGGGCCCTGAGTATATTTTGGAAAAATCCTTCTTACTGTCCTTGTCTCAGTGGAGTATTTTCGCTATGTTCAATAAAATTGAATGTCCTTAAAACATTCAGAATAAACACACTATTTTTGGAAAAAAATTACAACATGAATGACAAATTTCCTGCCATAAAATGTTATTTTGGAGCTTAATAACATTTTGGAGCTGATGAGTTGTTTAGCTGATTGACAGAAAACTAACTGGCAACTTCTTAATTGTGAGAATTTGCTGTTTTTGTTTGTCTCCCATGAATGTCCAATCCATTCCCAATCATTTCTTTTGTGTACCAGCGGTGCTCCCTTGTCCCTTGAGCGTAGGTGCAGGTTTGTGTCTGGTCGCTGGAGGTTGGGTATTTCAGGGGTGGGGTGTTGAGTTATTGCAGAGAATGAGGGAGAATGAGGACATACTGTAGTGCTGTGCAACCAAGGTACAGAGCACCAGGCTCTTAATCCCTAAAATAATCCTGTCGACTGTGGCCGGAGGGACACATCTGAAGCCTTCCAGCTATAATCCACACAGACCCAATGCTGAAACCAACACCTAACATCACAGACACAGAGAACAGTATAAAAACTGTCTCACAGCCAATAGAAACGCCAAAATCTCACTTCAAGTGTGGAGACTTTGAAGTTGATCTATTCTGATTTTTTCCTTTTTTATTTCAGTATCATTCGGTATCTGAACTGACACAGAGATGGCGCCTTTGACCGAGGGAGCAGCAAGAAAACTGTCAGACCTCTGACTACATATAAAACCAATGGACCCACTCTGTTGTTACCAAAGCAGTTATTACAACAAACCCTGTACAGCCATCACCTTGTCCCCTCCAGCTTTGGGTCCCCCTCAAGGTGCACCTGCCCTCCTCTCTGCCAGTGCATACAAATGAAGTGACCCGTGCTTGAATGGCTTTGGTTGAATGGTTTTGTCTTGTTTCACATGCGTGGAAGGCAGCTGAGTCAAAGCCGTCCACAATATGTAACTATGAAAAAGTCATCTCTTATGTGAGCAATAGGGAGAGGCTTTTCCCTCGCTTCCACCCTTCATATGTCCAAGCTGTTTATTTCAAATTTGAGCATACGTCAACATCAGTCTTTCCACTAGATCTAATTCATGTACAGAAAATCGTTCAAAGCTCTACACAAGTAATCTCTGGATTAATTCACATTATTGATTCTTTTCTTTTTTTTTTTTCGAGAATGGACATTGACTGAATGAATGCAACTTCCAGTGAATAAAAATGAATGGGGCTCACAAATTAGTGGTTGAATAAAAAGTTGAGAGCTGGATTTCTGAGAGGATAAAGAGTAGCCTTTTCTGAGGCGTAATGGGCAAGCATTTTTCCACCCCAGACAATTCCCCCTTATAAATATGTGAATGAGCTCTGTGTAATACATTCACATCAAAACTGAGTTCGCCTCACACCCAGATACTGTTAAATGTCACATTCAAAACCAAGCTAGACAAAGCACAATCAAACATTTAGGCAGTCTGCCGCGCCATTACCTGTCAGACAAACAGAATATTGTCTGAGAATCTATTTCCTAAGGTGCAGAGTTATACAGATAGCACTTCTGTGAACACACTACTGGCACACAAAATCAGTGCCATTGAATCACAACCACTACATAAGGATAACTACTAGAATTACTACACACAGTACACCTATGCTTAAACAGCATATTATTTTTCTAACATTCAGCCATCGTAAAAAAAAAAGATCCAAACAAAGGACAGGAGAACACCGACTGAACAGATTTACTGGTAAACAGTTCTCATTTGAACTTCCTGTAGCAATGACTCACAGTGATAAACACTTAGGAGATGAATGAGTCTGTATTTCTTTCATGAAATTGAAACATGCTGCAGGCTTAAGACACATTTTAAATCACTGCAGTTATTTTGGTTCGCTCCGGGCATCCTGCGGTGCAAAGCAGGCACAGTTTGACTTCTTGAATAATACAATCCACTTCATTGTACCAAGCTTTTCTAATTCCAGAAAGGCACTTTAAGATGTTTCCAAAGTAATCAGACCAACAGTATATCTGAGAGTGAGCCAAGTGATGTGATCTACTAAGCACTCCGGGGCTGACCCAAAGCTTAGATCGTTGCCATAGTAATCGACGTCCAACTCCAAAAATCCAATACAGCCCATAAATTAGGAAACAGCAATCCAACATTATTCATTATGCATCAGCTTTAATTATTATTAGTTATTTTCAGACAAGGACATTTCAGCTGAGTGATACTTCTGTGACTCGATTCTCATCTCACCATCAGTCACCAAGCAGTCCAGCCCTACTGAAACTGGGACAGTTTGACCTCACCTGACCACTACTCCAGACGCTTGCAAGATGTCAAAAAAGTCAAGCGTCTGGAATAGTTTCAAAATTTGCGAAGGTGACTGCCAAAATGTGGAGTGCCAGATGAAACAAAGGAAACTGGTAGACCACAAATCTACAATGATCTTGGCAGATCACTTGTAAAATGTAAGCAACAGCTTAGCCATCTTGCAAAGTTTGCTTCTTTTGTAGCTATCATGATTAGTTTTATTCCCACCTGCTTGCGAACATATTGGCTAATTGTCACATTACTTTAGGTGCATCAAATGAAAACTGATGTTTCAAAAAGTCTTACTTTTGTCCTTGCCTCTCATCCATCCCCCCTTAAAGCTTTGATTAATCATGGATATTTCTAACTGAAGCATTGATCCATTCATCCATCCATCCGTCCATTCATTTTCAACCGCTTATCCGAAGCCCGGGTTGCAGTGGCAGCAGGCTGAGCAAAGTGTTCCAGATGTCCCTCTCCCAAGCAAGCTTTCCAGCTCCTCCTGGGGGACCCTGAGGCGTCCCCAGGCCAGACAAAATATGTAATCCCTCCACCATGTTCTGGGTCTGCCCCGGGGCCTCCTGCCGGTGGGACATGCCTGGAACACCTCTAACAGGAGGCGCCCAGGAGGATCCTGATCAGATGCCTGAACCTCCTCAACTGACCCCTTTCGACGCAAAGGAGTAGCTGCTCTACTCCAAGCTCCCGCTAGATGTCCGAGCTCCTTACCCTATTTCTATGACTTAGCCTAGCCACCTTTCTGAGGAAACTCCACTTGGATCCACAACCTTACGGTCACTAGCCAGAGGACATGACCCCCAGGTAAGGGTTGGGACGTAGATGGACCAGTAAATCAAAAGCTTTGCCTTCTGCCAAACTACTGATCCCTCTTACGCTCCATTCTACCCTCACCTCGAGATACTTGAACTCCCTCGCTTGGGGTAGTAACTTACTCCCAACTGGCTTACTGCTTTGGTGCCCAAATACTGATATTCAAGACAGCTGTAATGCACTCAATGTCTGAGTAGAGCTAGAAGGGAGCATCAAATTGTGTCTTTTCAGATCATCCTCCTTTCAATAATAATAATAATAGTGGACTTCATTTGTTTACAGAGGCTAACACTACCTTGAAGTGTCAATGGAGAGCTGTTATTGTAAACAGGCCTTCACCCTTGCGATTAACAGGACTTTAACCTTGTACTTTAATTGTAACACAGCCTTAAGGACTCCTGGTGGAGAGCTCTGTTGGTATAGCCTGTATGTATCACTAATATGGAAGAGGGCTATAGAATAGCTAACTAAATAGCACACTGCTTTGTCCCTTAAGGTGTCTGTCAGGTGACTGTAATTACTGGATACAAAGACCACCAACAATGTATCTCCCAAATCGAATTACCTTGTCCTTCAAAGCCAATGGCTCAAAACTGCACACTGCCACCCTCCTGTGGTTCCAGCATGCAGAGGGCCTGACAATCTAGCAACCGATTTTGGGAAAGCAACAAAAAACGTCTTACTATGAGGCACATTTGGGTCATCTTTGAAAGTCCATTGCTGTCCACCAAAAAACAGTGAGGGGCATTCACAGCCACAAGTTTTTACATTTTCTTATTAATGCACCAATTGTGAGCCTGTAATGACTGACTGGCATTTGACATTCACCATGAATACATGTCTGTGTAATTCCTCCCCTATGGAGGGAAGGGAGGGGAGATAATATGCAATAACTGGGAAGGAGAGAGGAATATAAATATGGCATATAACTGCATTTCTGCTGTGTATTAAAGACCCGGAGATCAAACTGAGGCAAGCTGTGGGTGGTTGACAAAGCCCAGACAAGCATGCATGGGGTTTGGAGTGCTATAATATTGCCAGGACCCTGGGAGTCTTTTAATTATGCTTTATTTCATTTGGAATATGGTATAATCTGTGGACAGAAAACAGCATACCTGATAACTTATTACGGGTTTTCTCTTCTCTATGTATGGGGCCATTTATCAAGGTACTCGACTCACAACTACTTTCATGATGAATTAATCTTTTGATTATTTTCTAGATGGATGAATTAATTGCTCAGGTCTATTAAGGTTCAGAATATAGTAAAAAGAAAAAATAGAATATCAATTTTCAAAAGCCAATTTTCTAAAGCCTTAGCTGGAATCTTTAGCCTCTGGCCTGCCCAACTGACTGTCCAATACTCAGTTTAACATCCCACATGACGATTAGTCAGTGATCAAAATTACCAATTTGTTTTCTGTTGATCAACTAATCAATTAATGGACTAATCATGTCAGCTCTACAATCATCAGTGCACGATCATCACAGGTTGGCCAGGGTCAACCCTGTTTCATTCCCAAGTCATCAAATACGAACACTTGGTCATTGGCCCTCTGCATCACATACCGAAGCACCAAAGCCCCCTTTAGTGGCGGTACGACATGCACCAGGCGGCAGCATTTTTGGACATTCCAAGCAACTGAAGTGGTATAAAGAGCAAGAAAGTCCACATAGGGCATGTGGGAGGGGAGGTGGATGGGTCAAACTCTAAACTATCACCTGGAGGACTGTTGTTCGTTTCCCATGCGAAACCAAAGGTCAATCGAGTTTTTTTGTGTAGCACATAACGCTGGTGACATCTGTCACATGACATTATGAAGTAACAATCGTACTTATTTTAGATCAAACCATGGTGTTATTTTCTAAACCTAATCATGTACCTTTGTTGCCTAAACCTAAGTATCTATGTTCTGTTATTTCTAAGACATTCAGGGTGGCACGGTGGTGTGGTGGTTAGCACTCTCGCCTGACAGCAAGAGGGTTCCCGGTTCAATCGAGTTTGCATGTTCTCCCCATGTCCGGGTACTCCAGCTTCCTCCCACAGTCCAAAGACATGCAGGTTAATTGGTGACTCTAAATTGGTCGTAGGTGTGAATGTGAGTGTGAATGGTTGTCTGTCTCTATGTGTCAGCCCTGCGATAGTCTGGTGACCTGCCTCTCACCCCAATGTCAGCTGGGATAGACTCCAGCCTATATTGCTAGTTTTAGAGCTGTACATTTTTATTCTGTATTTCTGATCTATGTTGTTTGTCTGTAACTTGTGTTGCTGCCTGTCTTGGACAGGACACTCTTGAAGATATTTTTAATCTCTAGAAGTTTTTCTCGGTGAAATAAAGGTTTAAAAAAACTGTACATTTCCTGTGAAAACTGAACATCCAAAACTGACGCTGGAGGGATACCTAGAACGCCACAGTTTGACGTCGTAGCGTCACTAAGCAAGCGTCAGTATTTGAAGAGTTCAGGAGTGAGATCCAGGATCTCTTCACACCCAGGTTTTTAAGTCAAATTTTAAATTTGTCAAACTGTTATTTAGATATGGGAAAGCAACTGTTGCCACAGGATGCTGGAATGATAATAAAATGAACAAAAATACATAACTGACAAGATACAGTAGATCAAAAACTTTCATTTAATAGTTATCCCTACAACCACGGTCCACACAAGGTCTTTTTCAGAGCAGAAGCCGACAGAAAGCACAAGGCAAGAGACGCCAACACAAGTATGATAAGAAACTAGAACATCTAGAGTTGAAGAGGTGAAGGAAAACATAATCACAACAACCAGTGATAGTATAGCCAGAAGGAGTAACATAACCTCCAACAGTAGCACAACAATCAGACGTGAGAGTGAAAGCTTGTCAGATTACTAAGGCCGCCTCCGTGTGTTGGCTGAACGTGACTGATTGGTTATTATAAAAGAGAGCTGATATAGACCAGCTGGCCACATGCACGTCTTCAGTGTTGTGCAACAGCTACAGAAATGCTTCATTATTCTACTACTGTGTCAATACGACCAATATGAGGTCCAAGGCTTATAAACCCAGACCACTGGGAAAACTTAATGCTGTTCTTTATTTATTCTTAGTCCAGTAGGAGGTCATGATGCCAAAACGTTCATAATGTTGTGCTGCTGAAATTTCTTACTCACATGCTGAATTGCTTGAAAGACAAACACCAGAATTCTGTTAAGACATTTGCATCGGAAATGTTTTTCTCCTTTTTTTTGTGCATGTTTCGGAGGATTTAAAACTTTCAAACAATTCTTCAGAGGGCCGCTGTTTTCCTGCGATGTAGTGGTTCTGGTGACATTTCCTGAGGATGGAACGCATTTTTTAGCATCTGCTTTCCCAAATCTAGCCACCCGTTCTGAGGTAGCCTATTTGCTCTGCGTACTTCTGTTACCGTTTCTGAGCTGGCAGGGACTACCCTGAACAGCTCAGCGGGGACATCTGCCTCCCACAGCCATCTGTGCCCAGGTCCTCCTAATCCCTCTCTCTCTGTCAACCTTCCTCTCTCTCGTCTCAGTCTTCTCTCCCCAGCTTCTACACTTACTGCACCCAATACATGCGCATGTATAGCACATACACACACAGTGGAAAGACACATTATAGTCCTCAATCTATGATGACAGCTGAAGAGTTTCACATCAGTTATAAATGACAGCTGTGCTCCATAGTACAAAAAGTGGGTCAGCATGCTGTGGCTTTTTAAGAGTGTGATGTTTTTTTGAGGTGGGAACGAGACGTGCACTAGGTTAACTGTAAAAAAAAAAAGAAAAGGTAACCATGGAAACTCTACAGTAACAAAAAGAGCTAGAAAGATTTTATGATTGATTGATGTCATACTTTAAAACACTTTTTTTCTCCAAAAGCACTGATCCCTATTCAGGTGCGCTCCTCTACCTCATTTGTTTGTGCTTTGAAGTGTGTGTGAGGTGATTCCTTTCATCAGTATGTGCCTGGTTGGGTATTCTGCTGCTGAGCAGTTTACCCACACCACTCACCGCCCAAGTGACAGGTCAGGCTTGGCGGTGCGCCAGCGAGAGCGAGGGAAGTGAAGTCAGAGGGATAGGTCAAGGCTGGGTGTGGGGTGGAGTCACTCACCGCCTGTTTGCCTGGGACCGCTGGGGTTTACAGATGAGTTTACAGTGCTCAATAACAGAGCTAAAACCTCAAGTTAAATCAGACAAGCCCCAAACAAGCGTGTTTGTGTAATGTCTAGACTGTGTGAAGACTCTTGAGATGACAAGGCAGGCTATGCTTGCTGTGTTTTTAAATGTCACTGCAAATGACTGCTATAAAAGGAGGGGGGGGGGCATGCTGCATCTTTTAGCTGACAATTATTGTACCTAAGAACTTTAAAAAGACCTTAGATTCAATGGGTAACTTCAAGGCAGATACAACAGTATTATAAAAAGATGAGGTCTTTTTTTTTTTTTTTTTTTTACAACAAGTAAATCAAAGGAGTACTTTAAATTTTAACATTCTGGTTCGCTCAAAAAAAAAAAAAAAGTACAGCAGGAAGTTGTAGTGTAGTGTGTAGTAGTGTAGCAGTGTCTGCAGTGACTAATTTTTGTAACTCTCTCTTTCCACAGTGATGTTTAAAGGGATAATTTGCTGCTTTTCAACCAGCTTTGTACCAAAACAATGTGGGTAGGACTGTAAATGAACTGTGGTAAACGTGCCTCCATCTAACAGTTGCCTTGAATCCCCTCAACCCTGCAACAAGGGTCATCTGGGGTGGTTTCGCTGGCTTTCCCCAGGCTGTTGCTCGAACTACAGGCTGTACTTCCACATTTTTGTATTGCCCCCAAGCCATGCCGCCACAGAAGCAGACCATTCCCACGCCCGAACCTCTGTTGGCTCCCTGTCCGGCAACACATCCAATTCAAAGTCCTTCTCCTCACTCATAAAGCTCTCCATAACCAGGGCCCCTCCTACCTCACTGACCTTCTCCACCGCCACACTCCTTCCCACAAATCTCCACTCCTCTGGTGCCAACCTCCTGACTCCACCACTCAGGACAAAGCACCGGATTGGAAGCAGCCCCCTCCCTCTGGAACTCTCTCCCCAAACACATTTGAGACCTACCGACCTCTCCTGGTTCAAATCACTCATCAAAATTCATCTTTTCAAAATAGCTTTTACTATGTGAATAATGTTGAGTGTATTTTAGTGTATTCTATTTTATGATTGTTTCTAACTAATGTAATGTGCCTTGAATACTATGAAAAGCGCTCTATGAATAAAATGTATTATTATTGTATTATTATTATTATTAAGAAAAAGACCTTCAGCTCTCTCTAAAACTCAGACAGAAGTCTGATTAAACGGCTAAACTAGGCACTGCTGAAGTGGGCACTATCCTGTTTCCTACACAGTGAAAACAGAGGCTCGTATATTAAAACTAAGCAGATTCTGTTACTGCGTTGCCTATTTCTTCCCTTAAATGTTTTCAGAAACATGTTTTAGCTTCCCGTTTAACTGTGATACGAAATTGCTTGCCAGCCACCATTGTGTCAAATGGTCAAATTCGCATTAAGCCTCCTTCCTGCAGGAGTGTTTATTGGTCCGCTTCAGCGTAGTGCATTCTGTTAGCTCTAGGTTTTCTACCTCTTGAGCTAAAGCAAATGCCACAGCCCCTTTCCTCTGTTTTCTCTAATCATGTAGCACCAATTTCAAAAGTATTTGCGTCTTTCTACTGCTTAGAAAGCCTAGTTTTATAAAAAGGCCATCCTTCCATCAGTGAAATACTTCTTTAAATGGTTAGAGCTTGAACTGATCGACAAATTCCTTTCTCCACATTACTGACATCCTTCCTCTGTTGTAGTGTTCAATGCTGAACTGCACCAATCCCAATGGAAGTAATGTGCAATTTAGGAAAGAGATTGGAGGAACGTGATTGAAACAGGGATCTTGTATTGTAGCTGTTTTGTCAATCGTTCAACGATCCGCACACCTTCACTCACACGTGTTTGAATTAAAGTCAACATCACACAGACACCAGTCGATGAGGCCATCTGTATGTTACCTGCATGGAATACTGTATTATCTGTAACCTGTTTATTGATTCCTTGTGCCAGCCACTGCTTCAGTTTCATTTTTCCTTCCTCACTAAGACATCTGTTTCTCAGCCACCTTTAAAAAAGGATCTGAAAGTTGCCCTCCTCTGGCTTGCTCTCAAAGTACCTTGCAATCGTCAATTCAATCCAAGAAGTTCTGGAGTGGTCTGTTTTATCCCTTCATCCACAGGTGTCCGATCACAGTTTCATTGACCCTGCCGCTGAAAACTCTGTGCACCCTTGACTATGATCAAAATAGCACAAATCAACACTCACCACAAGCACTGAAAGATTGTACGAAAGAAATAAAACTCTCAAATTTTCAATGAAAAAATTCACCTGACATATCCGAGGTTCTAACTCTCTAGATTACTGCCATTAGTCAGTCTCCAGAAACATATCACTTGAAATGTACCAAGGAAACTTGCTGCTGAATGGTCAGCATTATTTCTCCTCACTTTTAAGACAAAAAGTCAACACTATATCCTGTAAAATGCTTGCTCATTTTTTTGGCTACATAGCACTGTTATTGACAGTGTGGTAAAATCTGGCACCGCATGAGGGAGAAGGCGCAGTTTTCTAGAAAGCAGATCAATGGCACTGGATACAGTCGCTGGTGCAGTCACCAAGCCAGCATTGGCATCTTTACAGGCAATAACAGCTGAGGTGAAACACTGTCCAAGCCTTTTTAACACACAGGCAAACATCAACATTTGCCATAGAATGAATGCCAAACAGCCTACCACTGGCAAAAGGCTTAAGTGATGATAGTGCAAAACATTTCGGAGAGACAGAGAGATATTGATCAAGTTCTTGAAGGAAGAATTTCAAGGCAACATGAGGTGATGATGACGGTAGTAAAATGTATGTACAGTAAATATCTCTTTTGACAGATAGATAGATAGATAGATAGATAGATAGATGTTAGTGAAAGTGCTCCATCATGGGGAAAAATATGAAAATTAGGAAGCTTCCAGGAAAATCAGAGTTGTTGGATGCAGTATTTTTATTGTATTGTATTGTTCAGTCTCATTTAACAACTGCCACCACTTTATGGTGTCATCTCTGGCTACCATTTGTAGCCCATATAAACAGAGCCATTTAGTCTTATTAGGAACCCAGGTCTGTTTTTCAATAACATAAAACCATAAAGATACTTTATGCGCCATCGCTTCAGAAATGCTTTAGGGTACAAAAGGGTGGTGTTTATATTGACTTCAGTTATTTGCTCTGTCCCTTGTTGACATGGCTCATATTAACCCAACATTGATAGATAAATTATTTTTGGGTTCCTATCAGGGCCAACGTCAGGTGATGTCAGGTCTCCAATGTTTGCAGATGACATGGAGAATGCCATGCTTTAAAATCCCTCTGTCATAAACAATGACAGTAACAAGGGAGTGTTTGTTATTGCTTTCCTGCAGGGCTTTATCCACCCTTTTTGATGTGCTCTGTCCATGGCACAAATGGACAATCCTTCATTGTCAGAGGACATTGGAACCCCTGCACAGTCCGATAGGTGCGACCACATTCATCATCCTGACAAAGGGAAATAAGCAATTGCCACAGCACTTAACTGCTTTCAGTCATCTGCAAATATTGGAATAAATACATTGCACAGAGAAGAGGCCCCTCTGGGTATAGTCATATTTTACATGCCCTATTTGTGCTTACTTGCTTGATTTAGGGACAGTCCTTTTTCTATCTGTCTCGTGGTGGTACATGCATTCATGCAGTACACGCGCAGTTCCCTCTCCTAGTTTAGAGTGTGGGTGAAAGAACTGGGTTGTACAGCAAGAGCAGTTTCGGCATTCTGCTTTCACCATGAAACATTAGGAAACACTTCATCCAAAACCCCTACTAATACCAGAGCTACGGAGCATAGATGTGAGGTGTTTGAGGGGAATGCCTGTAGCCTAAGGGGTAAGTCTGTACTTTGTCAATTATCATGACAGGATTCAGCAGATTCCTTAATGCCAGGCAAGACGCATTGTGTCGCACTTTCCTATCATTGAAAAGCAGTGTTGTGAATACAGAAAAATGTTATGAAATTTTCAGCATTCACATTTTTCTTTGTGTATGTATATGCATGCATGTTAGCCTGTTTGTATGGGAGGAGGCGGCAGAAGGTTGGATGAATACAGAAATTCAATGAATGCTCCTCTGCTTAAAATGCAGAGCCTGTGTGTTGGCAGGGACCAAAAAGTCCTTAGTTAAGCTAATCGCCAGTCCATTTGGCAAGGATTATGCTCAGCTTAGGTTTCGCCCACGAACAAGGTCTCTGATTCATAACAGTGATTTGAGTAAGTAATTTTATTGATAGAGCAAATACTCCATTCCGAGATTGGCTTAATCACTGGAAGGTCTCCATAGGAATGCATCAGTAAGAGTAAAATACTGTTACTGCAATTAAAGATATCAATATGCCTGTAGAGTGTATGTGGGATCTAGCTGGGTTGACTTGAGGACACGGTGAAAGGCATGAGTCAGAAAGGAGTCAGCAAACCAAGAGTCTAAACCTGACTTCCTGATGACAGCCAACAGGGGGCACAACATGGGTTGAAGAGGCACTTATTTACTTCACTCCACCTAGGCTCAGAGCCTGTTGCACTTAACTCACTGAAGTGGTGGTCAGCAGGGTGAAAAACAATCCAATTCCTCCAGGAGTGTCAACACTGGTATACAGTTTTAAAGAGGCAGTCAAACAATCCAAAGCTCTGGCTGGTACGTGCAAGGTAAGCTGGACCAAACAATTTGTGTTAAATGATGAACAGAGGACAGTTTTTTTTTTTTAAGTTTCCTGCTTCCTCCTCGAGTTTTTCTTTTTGTTTACTTGCCAACTGACTTAACTTAAAAGACCAGGCAGTGGTGGGCGATAATGTGCCGTGTAGACCAAGAAGCTGTAGGTTTCTGAGAGAATCTGGCAATCTTTGTGTTTTGTTCCTTCTCTTGTTCAGTGAAATCACTTGGGCCTCTCAACAAAAAAGATTGGAGAGTTACCAAGCTTAACTCTGGCTTTCCTGCATGTTCATCACATCAACATTTATGATGTGGCCCAGTTTTACAGCATGTAACACGTATTTGCTTTTAGATGGTCATTTATAAATGTATAATATCAATATATACAAGTCTTCTGGGATATCATGACGCACCTAGTTCAAGAAGTATGGGTTTATTTCTACCAAACCAGAGCTGGTGATTGTTGGAACAGTGGGCTGACAACTAACCAGACTACTCAAGACTTTTTTGGTGAGTTTTATTTTGTGTCAGTCAAGTGTTTTAGGATGCATTAACAAGGCAAACAAGCTAGGCCTAGATGAGAGAAACATGAATTCTGAAAAAATACAGTTGTATTTACTCTTTAAATAAGGAAATAGATGTAAAAAAAATTTACCTTTTTGACATTTTGCCAGCCTATTGTTTATTTAATTAGACTGAAAATGCTAATGCTGCCAAAAGGAAGTTTGCTAGATGTAGTGAAGTGGCCACCAGCCAAGGGGGGCATAGTAGCGCCACACACAAATACTGTCAGATACACCTGATTCTAGTCTTTTTGTTTTTGTTATTTGTAGGTGCAAAATTTTGAAATAAGACCACCCAATACTACATTAAGGCTTTTCTGGCTCATTAAAGTGGTTCGCTTTTATATGAGTTGAGGCAATTCTCATGCATTGTTTTTATGTTTTCCTACAATAAGTAATGTACCAAAATTTGCACTTATCCTCAGTAAACATGAGCCCAATAATTTTTGAATGATCCAAGTATGTGGGAAGGCTACGATCACATGACCAGTTCCCTCATACTATTAAAGAACAAAGAAAGAAGGAAGTAGGCCTGTAAGGTGTTAGGTTGGGGATGGTGGATGTGTCACAAAACACAGGACTTTCCCCAGGAAACTAATGTTTGGCACCACATGAGCTCTGAGAACTGCGAACTGTCATCATGTTTCTCCTCCTAAACCACAGTAACTTTAAATACCAAAAACCTAACCGCTGAAATTTTACCTCTAGTACGTTACTTTAGGTTAAGTATGTAACGTCACTCTTGGGGCGTGAATTCGTAGAGTATCACACAAACCGTTGTATGAGGATACGTTGCTGAGTTATATTACTGAACTTCATACATTCATTGCGCAAAAATAAGATGTCTATAGACGCTCTTCAAACCAAGCCTGCAGCGTAATAAACCAGACGATCACATTTAACCAAAATATGGCCAAATACCCTGCTTCTGTTGGAATCTTCAGACATAAACCTACTTAACGTGCTTTATGTTGATGCTCTCCCATTCATTCAATTCGCTCTTCTTCTGTCTAATTTCACTCAAAACAAACTCTCTGGCTGCCCTGTCTCTGCACTTTCTATAAACAAAAAAGTCATCACTGAGTGAAGTCTAATGTAATTCTACTGGCACACAATATAAAGGTATAGAAAGGTTAACAGAACATTAATCAGGTTATAACATCTGGAAGCCTTGAGACTGATGTTCTGTCTATAGATCTCTAACTGGTGTGAAGCAGCAATGCAATTTACTTTAAGACATGCTGGTAATGAGGACAAAGGGTTGACGGACGTAGAAAAAGAATACTGATGGAAAGTGAAATTATGAAATTGCAGTCTTAATGACATAATCGCATTTTGTATGAGGACAGTGGCTCTACCCAAACCTCCATTGTCATTTTTGTGACAGTTGCCTGTTACCAAATGACCTTGTTAAGCATAATTAGTTGGAACTAAATGAGGGTACTGTTGTGTTGAACAAGAAATTGCTCTTATTGTCTGGAAGTGTTCTCCAGACAAGCCCCCAGTGTCTGGATAGAGAAAAAAAAATATTCATTGGCAGTGAGTAGGAAACCAAATTATACAATAAGTTTTGCATTAGTGGCAATAATCTTCCAACTTATTAAAACACAAAAAATCATCCAAGTGCAGCAGCACACACATCACAATTTGGTTTAATTCAATAACGTACCAGAGTCCTGATCAATTGTTATTCTTCCCCTTAATCTCCTTAATGACAAAACCAATCAAAAATCCTGGAGAAAATTGTTCCTCTTGCTTAGCACATCCAATCAATGCATAAAGTCATTGTAACATGCAGGGCAACGGCAGAGCTCCAAAAGCAGCGCCAGATTGGCACAAAAACATATTAACCGTCATGATGTTGTTATCTAAAGCTTATTAAATGATGGATTTGGGCCTGATTCTTCTCCACCCATGTGCCCATAGTGAAGGGGAGTAGCAGGGGAATGCATGTCTAAGCTAACAGGTTCATTAGGCCCATGTAAATTGCCGCAGCATCCGGGACTTTAGCATCTTGGCAACCAGGATAATAATGGTAAAAGAGAAACACCCAGCAGAGAATCCATCTCATCCCTTCCTTGGGCATTATTATGCCTCACCAGCTCTGGCTGCTCATTACCGACATCGCACACATTCAAATGAGCCAATGGCAAATAAGCATGCACACCAATACACAATACTGTACTCTGCGGGGTTTGAGGGGATGGGCTGATGATTCTGCACAAGATACAACAAGCTCACCTCATCAAACACTGACAGGAAACACAACACAGAGCTGATTTTATGATTCAGACTCATTCCCGTTCATCATGCATATGACTGGGATCGCAGCACTGGATTGCCTTGTACAGCCTAAACCAAATCTAGCCCTCACAAACCCGGTTTGTAGAGTATGTAATTTCAGCTGAAGGTAAAATGGCTGATAAGAAGTAAAGTCTGCTAAGCTCTTAAATTGGATGGTTACAGAAGTGCAGGAATCTAAATAAGATGTATGGGCTGCAGCCTGTAACCTGTGTGATTTTTCCTTATCAGTTTATGAAACATGCAATTAGTTTAAGATGGCCGCAAGGTTTACTGAATAACCCCATTAAAGAAAACAGTGTTAAATAGGAAAGCGCCTAAAGGCGAATGTAATGGGTTTTTCCATTGACATGCTTTCTATTTGATGGGAGAGAATGCTTTCCATGCTCTTAATTCAAGCCTCGGACACCTTGAGATGGATGGGAGGTATTTCTTCAATAATTTATGACTATAATATTCACAACATAAAGCTAAAACACAATTCAACTACCGTACGTTATTCATTTAACTATAAACATCCGACAGTGTGTCTTAAGAGCCTGGAGGCAATCTTGCTAGCCTCCTTTTTAGGGTATGATTGGAGAAAATATTTAGCAAGAGTTATTGCAAGCACTCACCCTATACATTCGGAAGCAAATCATATCAGCACTGTGAAAATCAGGGCTTAATGGAATCTATTTTTACACACAGCTTAGCATAGCATGGCTGAACAGAGCTCTGGTTGCTTTTTGCTTCCATCATCCGGGGGTTTGGTTACGTTGCGAACGAGCCAAGTCCTTCACAGCACAGATGTCTTTCCGGTGACTGTTTTTAGAGGTGCACTGACCGTTGACACTGTTGATACGGTGCAGAACATGTATGGTAACAATTCTGAGGGATGTCTAGCCTCTAGGAGGTATTTAAATCCTCCACTTCTCAGTCTAACAAGGCTGACACATCCCACGCCCATACATGTATTCCAAAAATAGCCTCATCTTCAAAGATGCTCTCATTGATTACATTATAGGCATGAATGAGCCCCTACCCCAGCTCACAATTTACAAAACAATGAATACATGGGTTGTCACAGTATTGTTACTGCAGTACTACAGCACATTATACACACTTATTGTGTGGTTAAGCTCATTATCGCTTTTTTCTCTCATCTCAAGCAAGAATCTACAATTTTTTTGAACAATCGGGCAAAACGATTGGTAGAAAACTCTGGAGCATGACATGACTTTGTGATTCAAGCTGTCCACTGATTTACTGTCTCTTTGTTTTGTCAAAGGTGAAGTTGTTAAGATTTTAGACAGAAAAAAGAAGAGGAGAAACCCTTCATGATGTAAGTGCTGGTTAACTGCGTAACCACTGGGGTATAGTCATGGATGCAATAAGGCCAACCGTGTAACTGAGGCACATAATCGTCTGTGGCCCTAAAAGCATTTAACCCATGGGCACCATTTAAAAGAGACCTCTGTAAAACTGATGACAGGACACCTCAAACGACAATTAAGATAAATAATTACTCTTTGTGTCAAACATTTTAAAGGTTTTACATTGCAAAACTTTCTTAGAGCTCAAAAGAGCAATTTTTGCATGTTTGAAAACCTCCCTGTGTTTATTGGCAGAGCAGAACCGAGCATGTGTAGCCAGGGAGAGAAACACTAATGCACATGTGCAGTGGGCTGCACCATAGAGACGCAAACCACGAAGCAAGAAAACTTTATTGGCTTCAGTGCTCAGTGAGGAATTGTCATTTAAATTAATGGGCACCATCTTGTTTAGTTCCTGTAATACTGAATATCCATGGGTGCACTGTCCTATCACCACAGGGAGAGGAAAAACAATACCTCTACATGCTTTACGAGGGATGGGAATGTGTACTCGAGTACTTGATTTGGACGTCAGTATTTGTTTAACATATACTCACTTTGTTTTTTGGCTTTATAAAAGAGAGCAAATATATATAATAGATATAAACATTCTGTTTATCTTCCATCCATATTAAAGGTTTACGTTATTTGATTGGGATACAATGATGTAACTGCGATCTACTCATACTGTATGACTATCTGCACAGATCCAAAATAGGTTACATGATAGATCTGCATAGCTGCAGATAACATTCAGTGTTTACAGTCAGATATAACTTAATCTCACGTTAAAGGCAGAACGGCAACCAAGCATAAGAATAATAGTTCAAATGTGCAGTGCAAGCTATGTAACAGTAAACCTTCGTACCATAGCTAATCTTTGAAGTATGGGCAGCGCTAACGTCGACCCACATTTTCGCTTGGGTGTTAATTTTGGATCGTATTCTTACATTAGGTTTTTGTTTTTTGTTTTTACTAGTACTCAACAGTAACTTAATGTGAATACTCAAATATGGAAATTACTTAAAATTTGCCTATCCCGACTTCATACCTGCATTCCTGATGAATGCCTAAGGGCCCATTTTCACTCCCTTTATGTACGGAAATACATACGTCCGTTTCAAATGTAAATGTCACTGCCCTAATACATGCGTCCTTTTTTAAGACATAGATACAGCCAATAGATGGCACTAGAGGGCAGAGTCAAACGTTTTCGATAACAACAAAGGAGTAGATGGTGGAGAAGGACGTAATAACGTAGGCTTATCTTTTAACAGAGGCAGCGTTGTAGATGGCTGTAGACCGCGGAGAATTATTTTCACTTTGTTACCAATTAGCTCTGTTTCACCATTCTTTAAATGTCTTCGTAGTCTCTTACAGTCGGATCTTGCCTAAACTACAGTGGAGGAGGTTGTAATAATGTAGGCCTACCTTTTAGCGGAGGCAGATTAGTGTCTTTCCACCTTTTGTGTCTTTTGTAAATGTCACTGTTATCTCCTATGGTTGTATCGCGCTTAAACTACCTTACACAGCCCCCACGATCTCTGTTGGTACTGATCTGTTTCTGTATCCGTAAGCTTCCAGAAAATATGTACAAATAGGGTTAAAAAAAAAGAAAAGCAGAAGGCTCCGTATACATGTCTGTGTATGCATACATGAGCACGAAGACAACTGCAAGTCCTACCCTTACAACATGTACCGTGTTATCAGATGCCTGTTGCAATAAGTCTGCTTTGCTGTATACAGATGAGGGTATTGCAGAGGAGGGTATACACACAGGTGCAGGAAAGGTGACCTAAAAATGTGTTTTTCATACAATCTTCAGTTTTCTTGCAATGCAACACAAAGCCAGTGACAAAACAATGCACCTGAGTGAGACTGCTGTGGTCACACCTGCTCCGGCAAAGCAGAGCCATCACTTGTAGGAGAGCCTGAAAGTGAAGACAATAGAAACTGCTGAATTAAGGACAGTAATCTCACTGGCCCATGAGATTCAAAGTAGCTGTAGCAGCTCCTCCGGAAGGCAATCAACCAAAATTGTGATCAGCAGGTTAGCTGAGAAAATTCTAACTTTGCAGAATTGTGTAAAGCATCAGCCTGGCCTGTGAGAAGCCGAACAAGCCCACAGAGGTATTAAAAAAGCAGAGCAAGGCAAAAATACTTCAAGATTATTTTTCATGTACTTATACAAGTCCAGACCCTATTACTAACTGCTAATGGTTGTTTTTGTGTAACCCCAATCTATCAAAGACAGATTTTGTCTTATGAAACCTGAGCGAGTTCAGAGAAAACAAGCATCATTTTCGATGTCTCAGTGTCCAACTAAATGCAGAATAATGTCTTGATGCTGCCTTTGATCTCACAACTGAGTGATTACTCAATAAATGGATTTTGCAGTCGTAGCTATGGTATATGCTCATTTCTGGTGAGGCTATTTTAGTATTAAAGCCTGCAATCTGTTATCAACTCCCCGCGGACTAATGGGAGAGGCTAATTCCCTGGCTCAACATTAGTCCCAATCAAGCCGTAACCAAGCTGCCGCTTGACTGGCACACATAGACGCCTGTCTTTTGGAATGTATCCTCACACACAGAGCTGCATTATTTCTTAATAAATAAACAAGTCTAATCATCATCATCATAACACTCAGCTAATGTTGGCCTCAGATAATCCCATACTTGTAATCCTATATAGTTTTACAATCATTTTTGCCCTTGTTTGACTCAGATTCGTCCAATGGGTGTCTTCTTCGTGGGTCTGCTGAATCTGTTTGATATGATGGATGTTTGATGGAATATAGGGTGCATTTCAGTGAGCTCACTAGGTTGCCACTCTGTTATGAGCCTAGTAACCACTGACCTTGACAGCAAGATAGGACAGCCCCCATCCTGAAGGCGAGAGTGTGATAACCATGTCATCCATCATAGTGGCACTGAACCAAACACACAGGTCAGAAACCTCAAGTTGGTAGTGAATTCTCACCTACACATCTTGTATTGTGGACACACACGCGCACGCACACGCAGGCTCACAATAGGAAAAGCCGGCGGTATGGTCTTTTAGCCCTCAAAGGATACAGCAGAATGTTCATTTTTGTCAGCGATTAATGATGTATGGAGCTCCATAGTGTTGTGGGAGATAGGCCTGTCAGTCAACCCCTCCTACTGTCTCTCACACATGAACACACACTCACGCACAAGCACACATCTCCACGTACACACTTGCCCACAAACATATTACACAATCACACATGTGCGCAGACACACACATGAGCTGGAGAGTGTTTGGCTCCTTCTCACAGAGCTTGCTCTCTCCATCTCTCTCTCTTATTTTTTTCCTTGGGCTTAGCTGATAGTCTGCAGCTTCAACGTATCACCTTCTGACAGAAAAGACCTCAATTCCCCACCAGTACACACTAACAAGAGAGAGAGAATCCTCCTTACAGCATGTAGGTCAGCCCTGCCTTTTCATGATTCTCCGTTAAAAGAAGAGGTTATTGCCAGTAGATCCTACTCTCCCACGGACGCCTTTTGTCTAAAACTGCACGCTTCTCCCATGTGAGTGTGACGCTTTATGAAGAGCACATGTTGCCATGAAGTTGGGCTGGGTGACATGGACCACAAGTCACATCTTGGTATTTATTGGCTGAATGGCAATACATGATATCTATCTCGGTATGTTCTATGAAGTGAATGCCTGGGCCACACTGCCTACCTCTTCCTGTGCCTGACAGCTACCTTGATGAACTACTGGGGCTCACACGCATGTAGTGTTCACACAGATAGTATTGCTGTTGCAGGGCTGCTGCCTAGCAGCCCATGTGTTTCTACATTGAGTTTGCCTTTGATAATAGCCATTAATATGTTACAATAAAAGCCTTGTTTTAACAAATTAAACAATTCTGTCCACAGAAACGCTAGAGGGCTTTTAATTTGAAGCCAAAACAACAAGTGTACACTCAAAACATTTTTATTTTACCTGCTGTGAGATATTCTATAGATACAAACATTGAAAATGTAGTAAAATGTGTAATGGTGCTGCTTTAATGTCAATATGACTATTAAAATATCATTTTTACTGTCTATTTTTGCTGCAACCCACAGTGTTCTCAGCTTCTCAGTCAGATCCAGCCTGCCTTCCTCCACAGCACAAGCCTCTTGCCCAAATATGGTTGCTTCTGGCTCCAAAAATTCAAGATGGTGGTGGCCGTAATGCCAAACTTGAGACTTCAGAACAGGAGCCGACAAAGCAGCGGGTGACATCATGGTTACATCCATCATTTTTACAGTCTGTGACCACAATTCACACGCACTGCTTACACAGGCAGTGTGGCTCAGGCGTTGGTCAAAGACAGGGCTTTCCACAAACTGAAAAATAACAAAGTCCCAACGACCTCGACCCGTTTGTGGTGGGCTGCCACGATTAAAACATCTGCCGCCATGGTTAGATTTTCTTTTTTTGGAGCTGGACCATTACTTTGGTGCGCCTTTGGAATACATACACTGTTCAGTTATTATTTGCTCCACAGAAGAAGCAGCAGAATGACAGGCACATTTAAAGTGAAAGTTTGCTCTCAAACAGCTGCTCCTGTCATCCATCAATCTCATCTTGTCAGCTCTGATCAGATCGACTGATCAATTAATAGCCTCGCGACTCAAAGCCTAACAAACTGCTGCAGAAGGAAAAAAGTTCTGTCTGCGCTGCATTCACAGACCTGCAAAAACCTCCACATTTAGAAAGGAGACACAGATGGATACACAAGGGCACAAAATGCAGATATTTTAATTATCTTTATTTATTGTTTAGTATTCATGCACAGAACACTGAGAGACTTTGTTTGCCCTTGCTATATATGTCTCATGAATTAAATGTCTGACACCTGACAACTGCATTCAGGCACCATCTCATTGTAGCACAACAGACTACAACTACCAAGGTAGCATCAACAATGCACTGTTGATTCACCTCACAGACACACAAGCAGCTCTGTCTCACACACAGCACAAAGCTAGCATGGGTGCTACTGCGATAATTTCATTCATTGTACAGATTGATGTTTGCGTAACACGTACGACATATAGGTCTATGTCAGGGTCCAAAATTAACACCCGCAAAGTGCCAAGTGGGGGTAGATTTTCCATTTGGCAGGTGAATCTAGGAAGGCTATTTGCCACAATCTAGGTGAATGTTTGTAACAAATTAGCCATGTAATAAAAACAATAATGAGAGTTTCTTCAGCGTTCTGGTGTCGTTTACAGGCTGGCTCCTTCTGTCCTGGCTGTCTGGGTCTAAACACCGCTGCGAAACTGACCGTCTCAAGTGACCATCCCTCGTTTTGTGACACTGTTTACCGCACAGGACATCAGCTACTCCACTCAACTATCATTTGCCACAAGTCATGAGTCCATCAGGAGCAGGAAGCAAGACGCCATGGACCATGCAAAGAGGAAGGTAACTGGGGTAGGGAGCAAGGAGTCTGATAAGGAGGTTTGAGTTGATTTTCATGATTAAGTATCAAATTTCCTTTTTATTTGAACCTTAAGTAGGTCTACATTTAATATCAAATACTTCAGTGGAATATTGAGATCAGGGCTTTTTGAGTTGTATTCAGGCTTGAGTTGATTAACCATTCATCAACACATTAAAATAATTTTGCCTTAGATTTTGCTTTGGCCTGTTCAAGTTTGTATTTAACATAACATCTTATTAAATCAATGAAATGTACTGACAGAAATGCATATATGGCACAAAAAGGCAATGTCTACCAGTCCCTTTGGCCGGTAAGTCAGCAAGTTGATTTCAGACACTTGTCTAAGCCGCACTGTATAGCCCTGAATGTACTGATTAACAGACTGATTAAAATAGAGCACTGGCACTGTGTCTCCCTCTATGGAGAGTGGGGGTGGGTTTGAGCAGACAGCGTGAGAGAGACGAGATGCAAACTGGCACGGCTTTACAATAGATATGGTGATGTAACACAACATGAAACTGTATCAATACAAACAGTATTGTCTCATGCTGATATCTGGTTTAAAAATAAATCAATATACCTTCAGAAGTCAATATACCGCTTAGCCTTACTATGAGGCCATGCTCTCCAAACACAGCCAAAGACACTGAACTCTGACCTTAAAGGCATAAAAAAACTGGCCAGCCTCCATGATATCATGCTGTCATATCATTTGCTTTTCCCTAATCAAGAGAAATCTCCACTGGTGCAATAACATTTTATACCCCTGCCAGTGAGAGTGGTACAGTCATCACAAATGCCATATGGACATTAACATCAAGATAATGTTGTTGAGGATAATTTGCAAGTGATGAAATATTGCTCTAATGGAGGGACAAAAACTTAATTACGCAATTCAGCTAATGTTGATGACTGCTTTATGAAGGGTGGATGTCAGACAGTTGGACAGTGAGCCACAGGCCATATCATGTTTGCAAACCTGGTCCTGATATTACAGTCCAGAATGACCAATTTGGGCATGCAGATATTTTGAAAGGTTGAATTAAGCTATAACTGCATCATATCATATCATCTGGCTAAAGTCTCTCTATCACAGCCCTTGTATCAGTGCTCCATGTGAGGGCAGCTTCTGTTCTATCCTGTATTATATTACTGTACACCTCCCTAAGGGGAGATTATCTTAAAGCATTTTCCACATGGACGTTCTCTGCTATAGAGCGGAGGGCATAAAATGAACAAAAGGCCTCATGCCAGGAAATACTACCATGATTTTAATTCGAAAGTATGCGGCTTTTAGAAGTTTCATACATGATAAAATACCTCAAAGATAATATTCAGAGAAGATTTTTTAAGCTTTCATTAGCCGATGCTGACACTGTCAAGACTGTGACAAAGCAGTGAGAAGACTCCCTAAATGAGAGGCATTTTATATGATGATGAACTGTCATTATCATTATGCCCTCCGTACAGAGCTAAGTACCCATTTTTGGAAACGTTACAAATCTCTGAGCCAGTGTCACACTATGTGTCAGTGTTACAGCCAACGAGGAACAGTTGGTTTATACATGGGTGACACGAGAGGGAAGGGAGGAGCTGTAAACATCAGAAGGTTGAATGAACAATATTTGTCAGAGGTCATGATGCATGATGTTGTTGCATACTGGCAGTGTTTGGTGATTGGCAATCAGTGACCACAAACACACACATACACACAGCACTAATGATGCTCCATGATCTGCCATATTTAATTCCTTTATAGACACACTTAAACAGCTTTGGTAGAAGTAAAAATTCATGGATTACTCATATGTTGCACTACTGATTTTTATAAATAGGTTTATTTTACTTTTTTTTCTTCCTATGTTTATGTTCCAGCCTGTTCTCAGCCCCAAGCCCCTTCTTTCCCACTCTAAAAATAAATCTTTAAAAACCCATTCACATGCACACCCATGGCAGCAACCGTGGGAGCAATTTGGCATTCAGTGTCTTGATAAAGCACACTTCGACAGGGACAGCAGGAGCTGTGGATCAAACCGCAGACCATAGTTTCAGTGGACACCTGACTCTACCTGCTGATCAACACCTGCCCCTATAATGGCAAAATAACTTCCTTTAACAGCTGGGCACTGTGGAGCAAACCATACCCAAACAAAAGTAAATGCTGCATTTGTTGTGGTCTGTTTTCGGCAACACATGTTGTATGATGTTGTTGTTGTTATATACGTTAGCGATCAGTTCTTGGGATACGCTAATTGTGAAATTCTGGGCCGATACCAATCTTTAAAATAAAAAGTTGGCCAATAGTTGATACCTATGTTTTTTCTTGTTGTTGTTTTGTTTTGTTTTTTGTATGCATGATATTTATTCCCCCTTTTGTGCCATGGAAACAAGGAAATCTTCATTATGAAAAATAACAGTCAGTCAGCCCTTCATTCCTCTATCTTTGACTGAGCACAAATTCAACCTTGCAAATTTATGAACCAACCTTAATATAACATTCTTTCACATTAAAACCTTTTTTATAGTAACTGCTTCAAAAGCCTTTTTACAATATATCATATATTTCCCTCTCTAATACTGGTATCTATTTTATATTGCTGTGAAAACATGAACAAATTTCTCCTTCAAACAACTCTGTTTATTCAAGTTTCTTGCCAGAAACTATATTTTACACATCATAACATTATAATTTACCTTCTTCCAATACTCATTTTTACTTAAAGAACTCGAACACATCATAATGTAACTCAATGCAACCTCAATTAGCTGTTAGCTCTGGACACCTGCTGCAAACAGCTAACGTTAACTAGCTCTCCTCCTGCTGATTTTAACACAAATTTGTAGTTCACAATGTAGCATTATCAGGGAAACAATAGGCTGCGTCCCCAGTGTCTTAATAGGTAATTTAAGGTGTCTTTTTGTCCCGATGTCTTCTGGGGAAAGGTCTGTTTGTCCCAAACAGGTTTTCTATTATCCCTGGGACGATGGGATGACATTAGTCTCAGGCCCTGCTTTTTAGCCTGCACAAAATTGATGTGACACAACAGACAAACATCTCCCACTGCCATCGGTATATCTTATTTGCTGATAGGCCGTCATCTAAACAAACAATGACTGATAATGACCTTTGGCGAATCAGTGCATCTGTAATTAGTTCATTGTAGGTTATGCTCTTTTCATGAGATTAGTTTTGAATAGAAAAATACAGGATATCACCTGACTTATCCTGAAACTATGTGCATATTTAATGAATCTCTGTACCTCTGAGAATATAAAACAACGATCAAACGAAATAACTGCCCTTTACTGATGCCCAAAGCTAAGCTTGAATGCACTCAGTTCCAGTGCAGTCTGTTGTCACTCCTGGAATTGGCTGGCCACTGTCATTCTTTCCTCTCCTTCTTTCTCCTTCTGCCAGATAGGGAAAAGGGTTGGAACAAGCCTGGAGCTGGAGTGATGATTGATGACACGCCTCCTCTGGTGCACACTTCCCTGCTGACGCACTGCTACACTTTTCAGCACTAATTGGGCAACCCTGCAAACTCCCCTCCAAGAGTATGTGGGGTCCAGGTCTGAGCAAACCACCCACTCAGAAAAGAGTCTGAGCTATGCTGCCCCAATAAAGCAATGCCCACAAGCCCCCTAGCATGTCAGCAACACACCACGGCCCTGTTTACTGTGTTTAACATTTGTCATACACTAAGGCAGGTATCAGGAGCCATAAATATTGACAGAAGATGAGAACCTATGAGGAACAGTGGAACTATTTATATCTAGCTGCAAAAAAGGGGGCCTCTCTGCACCTACAGAATACATTATGATTGGGACTCCAAACAATGACAAGGCAATGCAACCCAGACAACAGCCACTTGATATTCCCTGGGACTGTGCTGTGGGCCAAGGTGGTATCTGGGGCTCACATTGTTTGTTTCTCCTGACTTCACGGAGGGTGACTTACATAACCTATGATATGTGTATAATGCATTTATGAAGATAGATATTAACTGACACAACTTAGATTAAGTGCCTCGCTCAAGGACACATCAGCAGTATCCTCTGCGCCTGCGTTTTGAACTGACAACCTCAGGATCATTAATCCATTTAGAGCTCGGAGGGTTACAGCAGAGTAAACAGAAGGCCAGTGTCCTTTAGAACTGTTTGCTAAACAGCACAGCATGTTCAGATCATGAATTCATCCACAATGCTCTGTAATGCAGGCCCAGGCAATTACTAAGCCTGCAAACCATATGGTTGGGAAGACATCTAATAACAGTCTGCTGTATGTTCACTGGTTTTCAATGAAGGACAAAGGTTCAGCTTATGGGTTGAGAAATTGTTGGTGTGCACTGAGGCATGACTGATCTGCGCAATTGGTGAGCACAAAGGGTATTATGTAAAAAACCATCCTGAATAAATATACATGATGTGACTCTAAATCTGATTACGATATCGAAACAAGTCGAAAGAACCATTACTGTCATTTTTGCTCCCCACAAACTCAATCTCTCGCCTGCTTTATCAGCAAAATGATGTTGGTTTTTGGTTTTTAAATCCCTTTCCTGTTTCATTTTCTCTATTGTCCTGTTTTTTCTTCCTGTTATTCTCCTCCTTTTATCTGCTGCTTTATCCCTACGTAATTGTTAATGTTTAAGTGTCTCTCGGCCCCCAGTCTGTATAATTAGGACCTGTCACTTCCTCAGTGGCTGAGTAAACCAGGAAAGGCTCCAGCGTGTCACGTCCAGGAGAAAATCATAAGAATTTATTTCGAGGAGGAGGTGGAGATGATATGGACAGAAGCCTTTGAATTTATTCTCTGGCTGGCTCTCATCTGGATTTAAGCAGGCACTTCTAAAGACGAACTCACAACTTTAGGTAGCTGCCTTGCCTTAGACAGGCTCGCTAGTTGATTAGCTGTTTCTAAAACCATTTATGTAAGCTTACAGCGTGAATTATTCTTATTCCGTTTTTAATCTCTACAAAGGAATGTCTGCATGAATTATTCATGCAGCTGTATACTGTATCCCCCCTATTATTAACAGTGAGATAAAAAATATATCTATCTGTGGAATAATTTAGTCGGCAAAGCAGCAGCTGAGTTGACACACAAGAAGTGCATATTCGAGCTGATCGCGGAAAATAAAAATCAATTTGGAGGAACTGGCAAGTGTCCATATGAAGTGCTCTGAACATTCACTCACAGTGAAGGTTTCCTTGCTGTCAGATGTAGTACGGTGAAATGCCTACTTCAGCTGTGCCAGCGGCATCTCACTTTATCACTATGCCATGACAAGTACTACAACCATACTGTATAAACAAAAACACACACCAGTAGGCTACACAGTCACATATACAGTAAGTCAGTCCATTACAGTTTCCTATTTTGCTTCCACACACACACACATAAATCCTGATAGAACTTAAAGTACTTGCCAGTCTCAAGGCTTTTCCAATACATTTAATATTTTTGTTTAAGCTTTCACTTTATTTGTCCGTTGCCCTGGAAAACCCAATCAGACACACCGTGCAAATAAATGGCTCCTGCACCCTAAAAACACACTGTATCAACCCAATGTCACAGCTTAGTGCAAAATTTAACCTTATGGATTATAAGAGACTTGTCTCACTGTCAGTGCTGTTAACACCTCACCGCACAGATAAGTAAGACACTCAAAAAAGCAAGCTATTGATAGAGATCTTTTACAAATGTTTGTTAACATGACATGTACACCGATTGTACGAAGATTGTAGATTGATCGTAAATGCAATAACGTGCGAATTTCCATCCAATTGAGTCAAATAATGTAAAAATAAACCAAAAAAGAGATTTATGTAAATCAAATAAAACAGATAAAAATCATTTGAGAATACCAAATTTTCTTTATGATGTAATTACTGTTAATAAATTCTATGTATTTCAAATATGAGCAATGGTTACATAAATTCTCAAAGTCTAATCTTCTCAGTTTTATTTGGTTTCCATAAATTGTATTTTTGGTTTATGTTAGGGTTATTTGACTCAGCTGGATGGAAATTTTTACAAGTATTTAAAATACGTAAACCTCACAGAATAGACCAATTATTTCTTTGAGTCTATGGTGGATTGTTGTGTTGGGATGTGGCACATTGTGGTCATATGTCTCCCTCTTTGGACGTTGAACGGCTGTCCTTATCTTATGACAAGGAAGGACTGATGGAGCATCACAAACCATGATAAAACAGGTCCTGCACTTTGTTGTGTAGGTTTTATAGGCCTGAATTTTTGTCTTTCAATCGTTTGTGAAATAAACTAAACTCAATTAAGTGATTCTTTTTCTAAAGAGTTGTAAATCAGAGCATACTGTACTCCTACACAAAACAAGGTTTACCCTGATACATACATATCACTTAGACAAAGTCAAAGTAAGGAGAATTGCTTCCTTACTAACTGACTGTATTATGTATCTGTCATCTAACGCTCATCTAATTGTCCTTGCTCTTTTTAAACACAATTACACTCACAATTTAGACAATTAAATATGTAGATATGTCCTGAATAAACCTTTTGCAAGATGACACAAGTGCTGAGACAATCTTATAGGCAAATGTAAATTGAGTGCATGTCAACACAAACTATTTGCAAGTGGAAAGCTGCCTTGTTTTGAGTTTAGTGGTCTTAATGATGTCAGTTCTCTTCTTTGAAAACTCTTCTGTTGTGCCCAATTTTATAGTCCCCACTCTTTGTATCAATACTTATTCTTTCTATTCTTTCTTAGAGACATGGTCCACTGAAGTTCTGCATAATTCATTTGGTGTTTCCTCTAAAATAATTACCTGTTATAATAGACAACAAAAAAATAAAATAAATGTATATCAGTTTGCTGTAGAATAATGGATAGAGCTGAAGTATACTGTTTTTGCCTACTGGCCAAAATGAGTAGTAGTAAGTCCCCAACTATCCATCCATCCATTGCCATAACCGCTTATCCTCTTGAGGGTCGCGGGGGTACAGGTACTGGATAGGTCGCCAAACTACCGCAGAGACAGACAACCATTCACACTTACATTCACACCTACGGCCAACTTAGAGTCACCAATTAACCTATCCCCTAACCTGCATGTCTTTGGACTGTGGGAGGAAGCTGGAGTACCCGGAGAAAACCCACGCGACCCACGAGAACATGCAAACTCCACACAGAAGGGCTCCCTCCTGGGATTGAACCAGGAACCCTCTTGCTGTGAGGCAACAGTGCTAACCACTACAACACTGTGCCGCCCAGTGCCCAACTATTAAAAACGTTAACCATAATACTGCTGTAGAGAACTCAGCACTCAGAGTCACATACCTGATCATATTTAGGTGAGTTTGAGGAAACATTACGCTGTATGTCTTGCACAACCTCCTTTCTCTTGCACAGTAATGTCAGGGGCATCCTAAGGTTGAGCCATGACAACACCACCCTAAACTCGTGCTAAAAAAAATGTCATTGGTATATCTGATGTCATGACCATAAAGGCATCATCATTCATACATGCGGTCCTTCACTTCAGTGAATGCTCTTTTCTGTTCACAAGCCCTTAGACTCTTTATGTATGTAAACTCCAACATGTTATGATGCACTATGTTCCCTAGCATTCTGTTCACATCACTTGTACAGCATCTCTGTAGGTTGTATTTTATTATCACCTGATACATGTGATTTATTATGTCAGTGCATAAATCTGTCTCCCTTCACTTGTGTACTGGTTTATTCGGCACTGTAATAATGACGCCTGTACTCTCACTCTTTGTGTGTCAGAAAAATTCCTCATCAGTCTTGATATCACTTCATCTCAGACCTTCATTTTTTTCAGTCAGCGTCACCATTTTTGTGTTGTGCAAGTGAGGGAGCCTTGGCTTTGCTTCAATGTAATGTAAACACATCTGACTCTAGAGCTTCTTTCTTACAATGATCTGCAATGCACTACCCGAAAATATTTCCTCATCACAGAAAAAGCACAATCTGCTCTTCTCCCACAGTCCTTACAATCAAATCAAACTTTGCCGCTCCCTCAAGGTGAATCATTTTGTTCCTAAGAAAGAAATACCCAGCCAATACTTTAGAGTGGAAATCAGAAGAGTCTGTGGCATCCACAGAGACTGAAAAAGTAATCATCTTTGAATGGCCACATTGGCCTGTCAGGGAGAATATTGCTGTTTATCAGGTGGTTGTTTTACATGTCAACACATCTGACCGAGAAATTGGAAAACAAGCCAAAATTCATCGTGAAGGCAGTAATTTCCAGGAGTGCGACTGTTTCAAGAAACCACCTCCCACCCCTGCACTTTTGTGTTGTGGTACACCGGCATCAGCATTAACACAACATAATAAAGCATCTGGCTCAGATATTCCCTTAAGTGAGCCAGTACATGCCACTGAAGTCATTCAGCACAGCACCTGTTTCCACATGTAGCCCTGCCTGTGATGGCAGATATGGAACACAACAGCGAGAACGAACCTTACAAACACTGCACTGCAGATTTTTTCCTTTGAACTTGTTGAATGGCCCTGAGGTGGCCATGAAAACAAAGATGACAGGATTATCCTCTCCGGGCTTTGAAAAGACTACCCATTAGCAACTGCACTGGCAAAAACGAGGGTGAATATTCTGAAATGAAAGTGACACTCACACAGTGCAGAGAGGAAGGCAGCGGGGGCATTGTGTTGGAATCAAAGACAGCGCCTGGATTGAGGTTTGCAGAAGAAAGACATGGCCCACACACTTCCACTGAAGACAACTGGCTGTTTTAGAGATTGCAGAACGTACTGTAGGAGCTGGAAACTGATTGCCTGCCTGAGGGAAGTTCTATTGTGGCACCTGACTGTGTTTCTCAAAATGCAGTAAGATGAAAGAGCGTGTGTTAAATCCAACAATTGGCATGCACATTTTAACATGAGAGAGGTATGGTAGGTACATACACCGTATTATCTACAAATACATTTCATTTGTAGCTCCTAGGACTGGGTGCTAATTAGCTCGGAGCTGTAATCCCCCCTTTTCATATTGCTAACTGGGTATAAGAAGGAGGGGAAACAGAGCCTGACATCGCTACAGAGAACCTAGCAGAGGTTAATTCCATGTTGTTACGTAAAGCTTGCATGTAAGTTTGATGGAGTTAAAGAGGATAGTTAAAATATCTCCCGGGAGAAATACCATCCTTTTTCCTGGTCCAAAAGCTTCAGAATTAGTAGCATAGCTTCGCTGCCAAGCTCATACTCTGTGAGTCTGAGAGAAGAGTAGTTAATTCTGTTGCTAAGACCCTGGACTACAGCCTTGAAGTGCTGGTTTGGTGTCCAAGCACATGATGTCAGGCAGTTATTTTCATTATCAACTAATCAAGACAATTATATCCTCAATTAACTGCTTAACATGCAACATATCAAAACAAATATATTAAGTAATTTCTCTAGGCTCAAGGTGATGTTGATGTAAAACTCACAATAGCAACAGTCATCATAATATTAAGTGGCTGTAGTGAATGTTTGGCATTTTGCCTTGAAGAATGAATTAATCTACAAATTGTTTCAGCTCTAGTACTTTTAGCTGACAAAATAATCTGTGTCTCACGAAATGTTCATCAAACATAATAAGACCATAAATAAAGATGTCAGTACATGCTCCTGAGACCCATTGTTTGGCATGCCTTTTTAATTTCCTCTAGCTATTTGGGATCAGTAGTGCCTGATAAGTATAAAAACCTAAACACTGTCAATGATAACAAAGTCTCAATGTTCTCAAACGAGATGATAATAAAGTCCTAATATCTTCAAACGAGTACTTCCTACTTAGCAGTGTCTTAGCTTGTTACTGTTGCTAAAACTGGTCAAATTTGTTGCCATAAGAAAACTGCAAACATTATTAATCATAAATAAACAAGTTTCAACTATAAAATCTGATCAGGTTTTTTCCTCTTTTGTGTCGGGATCGGCTGCAGACTGACTTGGCAGAGATGGCTGCCATCTTGTTTTTACATGGATTAGTGTATTATGCTCTTACTACCACTAGAAGGCACTAAAAAACGTCCACAAACGAGGACAAGTCTAAGTTAAGTAGAATGAAGTGTAAGGTCAAGTGAATCCAAAATGTGATGTCCACTTATGAGGACACAGGGTCTCAGGAGGATATGGGAGTATAAATACTGCAATACCACAAAGTTGGATGATTCAGTGTAAACCCAAATGGCGATGGTGATACCGAACTTCATTATAAAAGAAAAACACATCATCAATTGGGTTATGATCATATATAGAAATAGGACATTTGACTGTAAATATATCAAAAAGCAGTAGTATCTTAGCTACATTTGTTTTTTTTTAATCAACGGTGTTTAGTGCTCACCAACATTAATTGGGCAACACTGACCTGTACTTCACAATAAAAGCTTTTCACTGACCAAATATTGTAAGGATTTCATTGTGAAGCAGCTACAGCTTCCTGCAGCCTTAGTCAACAATATTTGCAACTGCTCTAAGTTTTAAGCTTTTCTAAAAGAAAAAACTGCCACAGTGAGCTCATAACATGAAGGTGTGCATGAAACAGGTGTGTACTTCAGTTTGGACAAACATTAAACCTCCTACAAGATATCAAAACCTTTTACCAGCCATGTCACGCTGACCCAGGTAAATTTTCTGCAGTACATACTACATACTAAGACAAAATTGACCCGAGTAACCAAAGTAAAGAGATACGCCTCATGTTATTAATATAATATTATCATTACTAAAATACTACATTTCTCTCTGTCTCAATTTCTTTCTCTGTCTCTCTTTATGAATCATTTTGACATATGGCTTACTGCAAATTATTTATGTTGATCTGTTCTGTACAACAATCATCTGTCCTGGAAGAGGGATCCCTCTTCAGTTGCTCTTCCTGAGGTTTCTACCATTTTTTCCCCCTCTTAAAGGGTTTTTTGGGGAGTTCTTCCTTATCCGCTGTGAGGGTCCAAAGGACTGAGGGATGTTGTACGCTGTAAAGCCCTCTGAGCCAAATTGTGATTTGTGATACTGGGCTTTCTAAATAAAATTGAATTGAAAGAGACTCTGATTGTGGACTGTAAGAGATCACAAGCAGGACCTACAATACTGCTGCTCAATATTGCTGCTTTTTTTACTGCCGGCCACTGTAGCAGGCAGATGTCTTTTTTTGTTTGCCAATCAAATATTTTATCTGCCACTTTTGAAATCCATGCACTAAATAAAGAAACAGCATTATGATCACTTAGATCAATAATGTGAGGAATGAAAAAAATCATTAAATGAATGGCAAATTCAGTCAGTGTTTCTCCTATAATTGCACAGGCCTGGCAAGCCTCCATGCCAAAAGGAACCCTAGCCAGTCAAAAAAAAATCTGTTTTTAATCCCCTGAATAACACCAAATATCCAGTTTTCCCTCTATATTCATTCACAGCAGTGCACTGATGTGAGTCCTTAAAAGAACCAAGTGTCTGTGGGTAGTTCACAGGTCTGTAATAACAGCAGGACAGTTGGGTGTCTGTTATCTAAACTGCTAAAGTCAGTCTAACAGGTGGCGTGAAGATAATGTCCGAAGGCCTACCGTTACAAACAGGCTCGGTGGTGAATGACATAACATGGTGACAAATTCTGGGTTTTTGTGTTTTCAGCTGAGCTACACCAGAGAATACGCGGTTAAAACAGATTGGTGATGCTGTTCTGCCCTCATTGTTCTCCGTGAAGTTTGCTGGAATTGATGTAATGTAGCCCCGGCTGTGCATTTTATGTGAAGCGAGCACTGCCCTGGACTCCATTTAAAAAAATAGCCTTTTAAATACTACATTGCTTGTCAGCAAACGGTCATATGGTAACTTGGGAGGCAATTTGGCCTTGTATGCTCTAATTAATTTGGCATGCAGTTAACACACCTGTCATAAGCTTGTTTTAATGAAAACTCAACCCCTGTCATTTGCTCCTGGTGTTCTTCACTACTATTTTGGAGGAAGGCAATCACAGGAGTAATGGGCGAACCAGCTTTGAGAGTGACATATTTTCTTTTTTAAATAAGTGCTGTGTGATGGATCTAATTTATGCCTATGTGAAGAGTGCTTCATGCAGACCTTGTAATTGATAAATGTTTGGAAAAGTAGCTATAAAGCAACTTTAAAGTATTAAATTTGAGAAGAGAATTTCATGCGTTGATAGGTGAGAGAATGAGTGTTTAAATCTGTGTTTCCTGCTGGATGGCCTGACATTTTTACCTGCCACTGTCAACCTATTTGCCTGCATTTGTGAAAGGGTTAACTTTTTGATATTTATACAGCAAATGTAAATTAAATGACTCATATATACGAGTGCACGTATGCACAATACAAGTAGCAAAGAAGGCGGTTTTATTTGTGCATCTCCATTGTAATGGCGATATGCGATTAGATTGTCTAAAAGCCTCCAGCCGCTGCTTCCAATGGGATACTGGTAATTGATAATTTGATGACTGATATGGGCCTTGGCTGCGGTTTATTCCTTTTATTTTTCTAATCCCTGATTTATTGTGATCCCTTTGATTACGCACAATGAGGTGACTGCTGAATATCACAAAGAACAGAACATGAGCAGAGCAAATAACTAAAAACAGAACCAACTCTTGAGTGTTTACTGAGAGTACCAGACAGCTCATCCATTATGAGGTGGTAACTTATCATGACTACATTTGCATTGGCTGCGTAGAATTGCAGAGAAAAAGAGAGAGGTAGGTAAAGATAAGGGGAAACAGAGAAAGGGAGAGAAAGAGACGTAGACAGATAAGTGTGGAGAAATCACAGTCCCATTATGAATAGCGAAAAGGCCCCCCCCGAGTCTAAAATTAGAATCCTAATGAGTGGCAGTCTCACAGATCAGCTGATGAATTCTCTGTTTAACATTAGCACAGATTGAGTCAATCTCCCTGCCATGGTGTGGTTGGGACAAAGCCCGACAGCCTATTAATGTCATAGCTTTCCCTCTATGTTTGGATTAAATCCTCTTTCTTTTCTTTGGGAGCTTCACAAAAAAATATTTTTGTGCCTCATAAAAGAACTGAGTGCCTTCGGAGGGGTTTGTTAAACCAGATTTTGAGTACACATCACTAAACATGCTATTAAACAATGGAGGTTGGGGGCCTTTTCAATAACACAGCACTAACCTTTGTGACTGATGACAGTGTTCTGTGTTCCCATAAGTCACACACTGAGGGGACTGTTTTAAATTAAACTTGAGCAACACCAGATTTTGTTCTGTTTAATTGGATTACTCTACAGTAACAAACCATTTGTGCCATCTGTGCGAAATAGCAAAGAGTTAATACGCTGTCATGAATCTACAATTAAGCACTGACTATCAAATAGGGGCATTTGTCATGGCTGCCTTTCACCAACCCCAAAAATGAAACGAAAAGCTTTCCAGTAAAGAAAAAAACGCTTCAGTATTTCAACAGTGCTGCAACACCATATAGAATATTAGGTCCTGTGCAAAAAGTCTGCACAATACTAATGAATCATTCTCACAAATGAGGCTTTTATTCATCTCCGTGCAGCATGACACTTCTGTTACTTTAACTCCTGACCCCACTGGAAACAAAAGGTAGCACCATTCTCAGTGATATTGATTTGCTCCACTGCTTCTTTCTCCATTTACTAATAATTACCAATGCAGACTCTCCAATTACTCGGCTCCAACAAACATTTACAGCAGTCTGAAATCCACACACACATTATGCAGATGACAGAGAGAGAAAGAGAGAGAGGGAAAAAAAACAAAACACAAAACCTGCTCAGAGCGACTCCAATTAAAATTCTTTAGCCATGCCAACATAGAGCCAAATGAATTATGACAATACGTATCTCCTTTAGCTGCTGGAGTTTCTAATCAATTGTGAGAGACCAGCCGTCGTGAACATATGAGTGAGCTTACTGAAGTGCTAAAATAGAGATTACAGTCGATATGTCTTTCTTAATTTGGAGAATTGCCTTGCTTGACCGTTGAAAACACTGACAAGGTAATTATACAGATTTCTCTGTAGTGAAATATGTGTGACTCAGAGGAGACACTGATAGTCTTTGAATCTGAGGGACTATGGCAACCATAAAAGTAACGGACATATTTTAAAGTCTTTAAGAATTCAACCTATTTCTTCATCTTATATAGTCCCTTAGTTTGCTCTGAAAAGCTGTTCTGCTATACAGGGCTGTAGCTATCCATCATTTTAGAAATCAAGCATTCTACTGATCAATCTATCGTCTAATCAAGTAATCAGATAAGAAATACTGTTGCGTCAATATCATCACAACAAATATACAGAGAAAATACAACAGGTACCTTAAATGAACAAGTAATTGGTTGGAACATTTTTTATTCGCTAAATTGCGTACAATATAAAGGGTCCAATTGCTGCTTCCATCACGTAATATTTAGATTTTGTGGATGTTTATGCATCGCTGTGAGGCGAGTAATTCTTCTGTGTGTATGTGACTATCATAATAATAATATGAATGAAGCTCAGGCTTTCAGAGTTTTATTTTCTATGGTTGTGTCCCTAAGTTAGCTCAGTTTTTCTCAAAAACAATAAACACAATAAATAAGATGCTGCAGTTGTGAAAGCCTAAACAGCCAAAATACCAATTTACGGTCTTTAAAGGGAAACTGTGCGGATTTTTAAACAGCTTTGTGTCAACGCAGTGCGTGCAGTTTGTGCCGTTAAATGGTGTTTGGCTTTCCTACAGGTTGCCCAGAGGTCCCAGCTCATTTGCTAGCGAGGTTCCCCAGGTTTCCCATTATCCGGCAGATTTTTGCCAGCGGTTAAGCGAGGAGCTCCAAGTGCTGGCAGTCCAGGGGAGGAGGCTAATGTTAATGCTAACATTAATGTTACTAAATGTCAGGTCTGCTCCATTGACTGGATGCTGTTTGCTGAGTAGGGATGTTCCTGGCGATTCATTTTCCTGTCGACTAAACGGAAATTTTAATTAAGACTAGTCGACTAGTCTAAAAAAATTTTATGATGAATGTGCTCCAGCCTGGAGGTTATCATTTTGCGTCCATTCCATTAACTTCCTGAAGCCTTTACCTTCAACAAAGTTAACTGAAAGCATATCTTGTGAGGTCATTGTCGTGATGAGCTGCGTTATGTTCTCAGACCGGGCAGGATCACAGCGTCTCTGGGTGAACGATGTCAAATTGGTATGAGTGTGGCTAGCACCACTAGCAATGTGGTTGCACATTGCTCCAGTCGAGTCATTATATGCCAGTATTTCCTGACACAGCCTACATGCTACCTTGTTTTCATTTTCTGGATCAAAGTACTGTCAAACTGCGCTGGTTTTGCGAGAGGTCATCTCTCTGCTACTTCCTCTCTTTTGCACTCCACCCTACCAAATCACGTCCTCTACTTTAGGCATATATGTCTAATTTAGAGGTGTCTTCTTCATGTTACGTGCCAACAGCATAGGCGCATTGTGCCACAGTAATAAACATCCATTCAAAACACTCTGTAATTACATGCATTTAACAATGCTTTGATGCAGATAATTTGCATTGATGATTTTTCAGTAATCGAGTTACTCGACTTTCTTTTCTTTCTTCTCAAGAATCGTTTAAGCCCTAATGCTTTATAAGCGTTAGTTCCAAGGTGACGTGAGGTCGCATATATCATGCTCAACATGTCGTGGAAAGCCTACAGGCCAGCTTTACTGTTCCTAACTCTGAAATCATGGTTCCTTGGAGTGAAATGCATTTTCTAGAGTAAACCCAAGATACAAGACCGACGTTGAATTTCATTAAAGGACAAGAAAATACCCTCTACAAGAGCTGAAATCCCTCTGGACTGTTTTAATTCACTGAAGGGCACCGCTAAGACAACCAAGTGTCAACACTTCTGATTTATTATTCCTTCGGGATCAAACTAATGTTTACCTGTAGTCCCTCCAGCCTCAGACCATGCTCGCACATAAAGATCGTACATTGAAGATAATGACATCAACCACTCTATCCTTAGGGAATATCTCCCACGATGATGATGATTCAGTCTCACTTTTGCGACTAACACTCGTTGGAAACAGGCTCAAAACATTCAGAAAGACTTTGGTGAGATATATATGGAGATTTTTGGTCAATCAAACTGCATGACAGGTTCACCCTCTGACTGGACTAAACAGAGCTGAATAGAGGGATATATGATTATGCCTCCTGCAGAGATTTCTGTGCAGGAAATATCACGTATCCCAGAAGCTTACTAAAGGTTGAGGTGTTTCTCATGCTCAGCATACCAAGTAAAGTGTACCACCCAAACGCCTGCACTCTTTGTTTCAAAGCTCTTCCACAACAGAGGCTTCAAACTCTGATGTCAGCAAGTTTTGTCTATAACCTGCTGACATGAGAGGCATACCAGGAATTGCTGGTATATAACTAGGCTCAACTGAGGAGGCCCAGATGAGATTACACAATGTTGTCAGAGTAGCACAACTAATTATCATGGAACACAAGGAGATGCTAACTGATTGATTAAGGATTTTAATTGAAGGGGCTCTGAGGAATCGTTTCAGCTCTCTGTGATGAAAGACTGGAAGTGTTGGCATATGATTTGGAGCAGAAAAGGCTGTACACTGTTCAACAAAAGAGCTGGTCAAAAAGAAATTTACTCTGGAGTAGCTGTCAGAGAAAGCTAGTTTTATCTTCTCAACAAAAAGACAATACACATATACTGTAAGTACATAAACACAAGACACAGAAAGCCTTATTTCTGATACAGCTCATTGAAAATCAATGCACAAGTCGACTATCTGCTTAAGCAGTCTGTTAAAAATTCACAACACTTGACTGAAAGTATCCACACTCATGTAATGACTACACTTGTAAATAGCAAGTGGACAAATCACAGCCTGATGCTCAATTTAAATTATAGACTGTTTCCAAGTCAAACTTTCGTTGATGATAAAAAAAAAAAAAAAAGAAATGTCTTCCAACACAGTGGCCATGTTCCTCTGAAAAATTCAGCTTCAAGTAACTTCACTTTAAAATTGCTGAAAAGATAACCTGTTATTGCCTCTCCAGTCACTCTCTGTCAAGTTTAATTTTGAGGCTTATAGCTCTCTCACAACACAGAAACACTCCTCTGAGATTTTCCTGTAGAATTATTGCAATTATGTGGATGCTCACAGCTGGGTACGGGTAAAAGCTCCATTTTTCCACCCCAAATCATTTTCCCTATCCCCTATAATTGTAGTGATTATAAGAATATTAGAAAGATGCTTTAAAACCTAGCATAGCATCTATTTCCCTCAAAGGATTTACCTTGAGAAAGCATTTCCATTTAGGCTTTAATTCACCGGGGCACTCAATCACTTTAGTGCTAATTGAAATATATTAGAAATAGAAATGCTTAATTTTTCCAAAGTACAATGGATTGACTTGCCTGACAAATGATGACTATAAATGTAATCCATTTGGAAATGGTTTACGGTGTGCAAATTTGGCTTTCAATGTATGTTAGCCCCAGTTACAACATGAGGCCATAATTCATGGCATTTAACTAAACAACACTGGCAGCAACGTGTTAAGAAGCCAGGAAAAAAAAAGTACCTCCAGCTCTAATTTGGATTTCTTTATTTCTGTTTTTAAAAAGAGTTGAGTGCACCTTACCATATGCATCTGAACAGGTAACCTGGGCCCATTTGTAAATCCAAGAGGATTTGATTTATCTCAAGTGGTGTCCTTCTACATTGATTGAATATGTATCTTTTGACACAAAAGGCTAAAAAGAGCACATGTACCCGAGATCATTTCTCATCTTTTGGTGATGAAAGAGTCTCACTTTCAGAGAAGCATTTATCACAAGCCTCGATATTAAAATTGGCTGCAGGGTTGTTATGGACAATACTTATTTTCATAGATAGCTTTGCAACTTCATACCTTTTTTCATCAAAAAGAGATCAGGCCGCTTTCAGCAACAAGCTGAATGAAACAATTTAAAGTCATGACAGGCTCTGAGTTTCAAGTGGATGCTGTGGAGGAGGTTAACTGGAGGTCTTAAAGGAGGCAGCTGCTATGAAAGCCTTCTTAGCCAATGCTCCAGCATGTCACCTTATTGGCTGATTTCCATCTGTACTAAAGCACATCTATTGCGAATGGATGACAGAGTAATGAATCTGATGAATACTTTAGTATAGCCAGCTTCCCTTGGGCACCGGGACACGGACCCACAACGGTAGCAATATGCCTGCTTTCTACTGTTTAAAAGGAAAGGTCAGATTTTTTTGACACAATTTTTCCACCGTGAGTTATATATTGTGACTGGGAGGCTCCATCTGGGAGCCAGCCCCTCCCCCCCGTGCCCATTGTTTTGCATCATCACAGTGTCTATTCATACACCAAAAAATGAGGTCATATTACCCGCCTAACACTTGATCCTTGAGATGCGGGGACCACGATGAGCATAAGGACTGTGAAAGAGAGCAACATTGTGCTGACAGCAACAGTGATCGCATTAAACATGTGGTGCAGCAAACAGGCGAGGGGATTTTGGCGTTTAATTAACAGTGACAGACTCAGGTGTGCCCACAGATGTGTCAGAAGAGGTAAACCAGGTTTCCCCCCCTCAAACGAGTGCATGAAACTGCAGATATTTGGCAGCTAACTGATGTGCACACCAAGCTGTTGGAGATGAAGTAGCCCTGCTTATAGTTTTTAAGAGAACTGGCTGTGGCCTAATTAAAAAAAAGTGATGAAATGCAGAAAGTGGAGAGGATGCTTCTCAGCCATGGTTATGGTTTGTGTTAAAGAGACAGTCAATGACTCCTCTTTCAAATTGTGTCCTGGGGAGTTTGAACAGTCACTTAATATTCCAGTATTCTGTCTTACCAACATCTGCGTTGGGGAGGGGACACCAAGCCATTTACACTAGATGTTGTCTCTGGCACAAGTGCTTATAGTAAATGTCAAGACCTTTCAGAGCCATAATAATGACACAGTTGAGGAAAATGATACATGGCGCCGTTTTTGTCCTGGGTAAGGCTAGAAAACACAGCTCTACTACAATCATGTACAGCCAGAAAATATTTTCATCAACTGCTCTGTTGACATGAGGCAATGATTTTAGATATATACGAATACCAGACTTTCAAACAAGTGACAGGTCAATTTTGCACCATTACAGAGACTGGGGCCGGTGGTGCAGGCCCTACCCCGTGGCTGAGGGCCAACTGTCAAACTAAATGACAAAAATAAGCTGGGATCATTGTCTTATTCTTGGGGTGTACAGCCTTGCTCCTATTTATTTCCCTGGTTCCCATTTTCTGCCTTTGAAGAATATGAAATGTAGCTTTTAAAGCACGATCAGATCAGTGTACCTTTTGTCTAGCTCTCATCCTATCATACATATTTCATTGGGAAAATAGAAAATACCAAGATAAAAAGACAGGCATACTTTAAGAATAGTGCTGCAAATCGCAACTAGATGATAGCAGCCTATGCTTATGATTCCAGTCTGCCCGGACTAAATTTACAGACACTGGCTCTTTGCTGTTGATTACAGCTGCTTATCCATGTGGAAGAGGCTGCCACTGATACCGTGTGTTTCCTGACAGCATGGGGAACTGTCTTTTCATCTGGCTGTCCCCCTCAAATGCATAGCCAGATGAGTCATTTACTGGTTAGAGTCAAGGTTTATTCAACTGAATCCAAATGACATGAAACCTGCAAAAAGGATGGGAAAGAAAGGGACGTGTCGCTCCTCAAAAACAATGTGCTCCCTATGGAAGCTCATAGATTTCCGGTACGTGAAAAGATGCAGCATATGTGCATAACTTAAACGCACTCAAGTAAGACACTGGAGAGGCTGCAGCATTTCAAACACAGGGGTCTTTGTTGGAGGCTGGAAATGGCTGAGCTTTTAAGTAATCAGAACAGATTAAAAGGGTGATGACACACATGTGGACCATTCCTCATTTTCAAGAAGCTCAAATCATTTAATTGATGTGGACCCGCTGTCCAACATGAAGCAGGGCAGCAGTAATGCAGCGCTACGAATTAAAGAGGTGGGGGGAATGAACACATGACAGCGGACGCACCTCTCGGGAGCTACTCCATAATCCAGAGGCAGTGACTAATTGCGTGCTTCTGGGTTTGTCAGTATTTGAGAATGCTCACATTTTTTAGCCAGCAATCAGCTTTGGGGCACAGAAAAATTGCCCTCTAATAGTCCGGGGTCTTGACAATAGAGAAACTCAACAAACAGGCAGTGTTTTCTGCACTGAGTTCCTAAAAGAAATGGTTCATGCTTTAATGCCTGGCTCTTAAGACCAGTGGAAAAAAAGAAAGGAGAAAAAAAAAAAGACAGAGCCATGATTCCTTGCGGTTTGAGAAAATGACTGTACCAAGACAAAGTAGGCCTTTATCATCACTTTGGTGATGACAGTGTTTTGCAACAAGATGCAATCCAGAGAGGCAAGCAGAGCAGTTAGAGAGGTTTACAATCTCTATTAGGTCAACAGGTGCGCGCACGGCACAGTGATGACTTCACAGCGGCGGCGGAATTCACGTGAGTAAAAGAAAAGCCAATGAATGGGTCCAGCAAATGCTAAATAACCCATTAATTAACTTAGGAACCTGGCAATGAAAGCATCTTCAAACTGTTTGGCATTTACTGAGGCGATGACCCTCTTGTGGAGAGTGTTGCTTTATTTAGGGGGTGGGAGGCAACTTGTTTATTGAGCTGATTCATAGCACGGGGATAATCTCTGGTCCAATAAACCATCCGGATTCAGGCAAAGCTTCTGCCGCTGATCACAGCCAACCCAGATTGACACCAGGGAATTAGACGCCCTCGCTAAAGAGACTGTCAGAGGTGTAAGTCTCTTTGACGGGACGGCCCTTTAGGCACGGATCGGGAACATGATAAAAATAGTGAGCACCCCTCAGCTGTTGCCAAGGTAATGCTGTGCTGTGATGAGCACCAACGCATTTAATCCACCCTCGTAGTAAGACACTCATCTCCATACAGCCACTCATGATGACCTTATGCCACAGAAACAATTCAGCTCTTCAGCAATCAAGTATGAGGCAACAATGACTAAAAGCCAAGCTGAGTGGAACTTTAGACAGTTGGCTGCTCTGTATTCAGGTCCACGCCGAGCATCTCTCAGAGTCAACATCCACAGAATTCATATTGAAATGGGGCAGGCCGGCCCCCTCAGCCTTTCCTCGGAGCATCACAGCGGATATTTGATATTGGTAGAACAAGATATTATCACAGCCCTCCAAAGATTTGCATCTTTTTGTGTGTTTGTGTGTGTGTTTGTGTACAGTTTTGTGAAGAAATGAAAAAAAACAACACAGAGATTTTTGCAATAATGAGCTGAAGAAAACTGCTGAAAGTTATGCATTAGAGGCTGTGTCAATATTTGAACTATTCTCACAGTGTTTTTGATCATATGCACAAACTCCTGAGAGCACCGGTCCAAACCACGCCCATGCCCGGTTAATTTAGTACATACTGGGCAGCTACCTGTGCAGCTGGCATCGTAGCGTGCGTGATGGAGGGAGGATGAGAAAGGAGGAAGGAGGGAGGAGGAGGAGGAGGAGGAGGATGGGGGAGAAAGCGCGTCATTGCCATAACTCGATTCTGATAAACAGCGACCACAAACACACTCTTCAGCCTCGATTTCAAACTGCGACATCACACTGAACACTCAGCAAAACTGACAGGACGTCGCCAGAAAGCAGCACACTGCACCCTCAGCTCCCCTTTTAGCACCCAGAGCATCTGAAACTGTGGGAATGGGCGAATATAACGCAATCACACGCGGTGCACGCAGCGGCAGGCTGATTTGGTTAATTCAGGCGGTGTCGTCCCACCTGCAAACACAGCGCTAAATAAACAACACACGGGCCCAGTTAGGTGGTGCACACGGAGGGAAAGTATGTTGGAAAACTTTGGCGTTAGTAAGCAACCGTGCACTTGTCGCAAGAGCGGCGTCCTGCGTAGCTGCCGCCGCGGCTGCACTGGCCGCCCCGCTGTCAGGGCGAAAACAAGGACGGGATGGAGGGAAAATGGCCTATTGTGTGTTTACGGCTGGCTCTGGGTGACAACACCGATAAAAGTAAGTTAAGTGGACGCGTTTAGACACCGGTGCTAATGAGTGTGTGCGGCCGCGAGCTCCGGAGAACTCCGACAGAGAGTGAGCGCGAGCGGGAGAAAGTGAAGTTGTGTTAGCTTGTGTTACCTCAGTAGAGCCGTGTCGCCTTGTCTGCTGACCACACTTTCAACCGAGGAATAGTCCACAGTTTGTCCAGCGGGCAAACAGGACGGCAGAAAGCAGCACAGGCTGAGAATTATCGCAGTAAGCCACTGACCGGAGACACAAGCATCCTGCACCGCAATCATTATGTCCATCACAGCTGTATTTTGTTGCCGCTTTTACCCAAGTCTTCTTGTGTTGCAAAAAAACAGAGCTAGGAGTTGGCTTTTAAAAAAAAAAGAAGACGCAAACGACGCTTTATTCCCACACTTTTCCTCCTCGCAGCCCCGTAAAGAGATGCTCCGCCGTATATAGTTTCCCAGGTTTGTTTTTGCTGGATGTAGAGCCCACTGTGCGGGGAAGTGTACTCTCCAGTGGCTTGCACACCATCTAGTGAGGAAATGCGATGTAAAATGGGAGCAGACCTAGAAGCAGACAACCCCCAGGCTCTGATCCTGTTGCCATGCGGCCGTTTCCCGGGCAACCCGTTCCCAGTGGCTCGTGATGGAGCAGTAAAACCGGTAGGTATTGATACAACCCAGGAGCAATTAAAGATATCGACTGGAGAACCACCCCCTATTTAATTCCTCATAAGGAAATGAACAATGTGAGCTTTGGCTGGATTTGGAGCAGACTGATTGTGACGCAGGTATATCCCATAGGAAAACTGTGGAACATGTTATATACTACAGTATCACAGAAAACTAATATTCATCTTCTGAATGCATCATGTACACACTATGAGTGTGACTGTAACTTTATATTAAATGGTTAAAGAAAAAAGCCAGACACACAAAATACAGTTAAGACATTATTATAATTTCCCTTTGGGAGGTCTTGGGAATATTAGAGTGATATTTCATTAAGCTAGGGAAACTAAAAGCATGCAGGAGCACTCACACACACACACACACACACACACACACAGACACAGGGGACATAGGGACTGTTCCTTACTCATGAAGGTGGAGGGGGTGGTGCAAATAGGGGGAAGGCATGTCAAGTCATTTTTCAAGCACTGGGGAGGGACTTATGTCTTTATGTTGGCTTAGGGGAGGGGCATACCAATTCAAATGGTTGGATTTTGTATTAAGTCAATGCAGATTTTTAAAGAAAACATGCACGATTTCTTCAGAAATTACTTAATTTACACAATTTTCATGGACAAAAACTATAAAAACACAAATTATTGTTGGATTTCCAACTTTCTGACCGTCCTTGGATGCGTCATGTGCAATAAACACCCTCAAAAAACCCAAATCATAGTTTAAAATTATATATTTTTTGGCATTACCCTGGTATGTCTGTGCGTGTGATTGTCTTTAAGGGGTGGGTGGGTGGGTGGGAGGGGTCCAACCTAACAAGTAGGCGGGCGTGGGATCCTGGAGCATGGATAGGAATGGGATGGCGGTTATTATAGGCTCCACAGAACCCTGTTTTTTTGTGAATACTGTTTACCTCTGTGTGGGAACTAATAGCGGGTTGGAAAAAATAAAATAATGATATTCCATCATATCACTTTACGTCTCAGGGTGCTTTCACACCTGCCCTGTTTGGTTCGGTTCAATTGAACTCAAGTTCGTTTGCCCCCTACGTGCAATTCATTCACGCAGGTGTGAGCACAGCAATCACACTCTGGTGCGCGCCGAAACAACCGGACCAAGACCTTGTTAAAGAGGTGGTCTCGGTTCGGTTACAAATGAACTCTGGTGCGGTTCGCTTGTGGTGAGAACGTGTTCCGGCCTGGATCTGAACCAACTGCAGTCACATGACACATTGTTTGGGTTAAACATGAGCATGTTACAGTCCTGGAGGATTATTAATGTGCGCCTCCTCCTGTACTGCCTTAATATGCACATTCAGCACATCCAATGCATCAAAACATTGTTTTCTAGTTGGAGCCGCGCCTTGTTTTCAAACTGTATGCTTTGACTCAAATGAACAATGACAGCAATATAGTCCACGATGAGCAGCGCTAAAATCAACCTGCGTAGTTGTCCCTCCATTGTGACATTAGAAAGTGTTGCATTTATCTTGCAAGTGTACTCTTCTTCAATGCTTTGTTTACTTCCTGGATTTTTCCCACATGGAAATTCTGACCAACCAAGAGCAGCTTTTTCCCACAAGGTATTTGATCTGGTCCGCTTGTAAATGCTGCCGTGAGAACACGAACCAACTCTAGGCAATTATACAACTTAAACAAAACTAGTTCCCAATTCGAACCAAAGCAAGACAACTGTAGGTCTGAAACCACCCACATTTAAAATTTGGCCAAAAGTAAACATGTGCACGACAGGAGTGAAAGAACCAAGGCTTTTTTCAGCTCCAGGATTCCAGCCTCAACTTTTAACTTTTAACTTTCCAACACCAAAGGCAGTGTTTTCAAAATCGAATAACTAATTTATGGAGGAGGGAGGGTCATGCATTTTCCACCAGTTATTCAGTGAAGCTCAAGGACAAATATTTGCGGCTTCGGGAAGGGTCAGAATAAGAATATAAAAAAATGACATCACATCCCAGCCACCCCCCCTTTCTCTAATAAATAAAGAACAGTCCCTTACAAAGTTTGTTTAGCAGCAGGAGCCCTTTGCATTATGCTGCTCTAAGCCTTTTGACTTAGCCTACATAATACTTAACAGACCGTAACCATGGAAATGACATACATTTCCCAGGGAGGTGACGTGTTAGCATGGCTCCTCTGAATTATTGCAAATGACACATGACTTGCTATAAACATGAAATATTCACTGAATTTCCTTATGGATTTTTCATACAATAGCAACAGAAGAAATCAAATGAAGCAGTGAGCTTGTGTCAATATTTCAAAGAGCATGTGCTTAAAATGTCAGATTTTACAAAATGTGTTTACAAAATTAACTTTAGGGAATTTTAGATTGGTAACGTCAGCTTTATCTCATGCGACAGTTGCATGGTGTTTTTACAGCACTGTCATCTGTTGTTGTTTTGCTGATTTTATTTTCCAGTTTTGAGTTTATATCCTATATAAAAGTATCCGTTTCCTCTGAATTCTATATAACACTCTCTCCCACTGAATTCTTTTATTAATTTCCCCCAGAGGATCAATATAGTTTCACGATATCTTATCTTAAAATCTTATCTCACAGACCACAGAGCCAAGATTGCAGTCCGTGATGTTATCAAGATGCACTGTCTGGAGCTGCTCCATTGAAATTAAATAGGGTGAGTGACTGTGAACTCCTGAACGCTCCGCTTCAGTTTTTACACCGAAACCAGCTTTAGACTATTGCCTTGCCTTTGGTTTCAAATCAGAAAAGGAGCCTTGATCATCCATGAATTCTTTCTGGTCGCCTTTTCCATCTTGGGTATTATTTTTCTGAGGAGATAAATTGTTTATCGCAGTGGTATGAGGGTGTAGGAGTTGGGACACATTTCTATTTGCAGGCCTGGCTGTGACAGAGAGCCAGGGAGCTGGTTTCCAGAGGTTACAAGGGACATTTCACTGTGTTGGAAATGAGTCAACAACCAATGTTCCATGACAAGCAGCATTAAAAGAGGGGGAGTGAAAAGTTCATCTTGTCACAAACACAATTCTAATTTGCATAACTGAAGCTCCCTCTACTGTTAATAGCGGTGGTAATGCCGTCAGTAGCAACACTTAAACTCTGGTTTTGTGACAGAGGTGTTTTGGGCTGAGAAAGTAAGATATTTTCCATCCTTCTCTTGTCAGTCACAACATTGATTTTTTTATTTTATTTTTTATTTTCACTGAGCCCTTCAAGTTACCTCAGAAAATGAACCTTCCCATGCATGAAAGCTATAATTACAATGACTCCATTTAGTGTTAGTGCACTGCGCAGAGGGGAGAGAAGACTGGCAGCCTCTAATATTCAACTCATAATAACCTCAGGAATTATGAACAAGATGAAAGAGATCAGGCACTGGACTATCACAACGTCTGAGCGGTTTTGAGTAATGGATACCTCAGACATTTCTTCACAGTTTTCATAACCAGACGGTCTTTTCAAAGCCAGAGTGAAATCAATGCATGCAATTTGCTTTAATAGGGGACTGAATAAAGTGACACATAAAAAAATTGACCATTTTTCTTGGGACGACATGTTTCCCTTGTTAATTTTAATATATTCTACTTCACTGTGTTTTCGGCATCTTTAAAAGCTAAGTGTAAACTCAAGAAGAACGGCATTGCTTGTCTGTTTTAGTGGTTATAAAAACGATCTGCAGCATTAAAACTGTGGTTATTGTTTTAATTGCATGCTAACGATGTGGCAAAAAATAGTGCAGCATATGTTCTCTGATTTTGACTGATCTGAGTGAGTGATGATGAGCTCGAACCAAAGAAGCTTTAGCACAGATCCTTTATTGCTTTTTCGCTGTCTTATAGCATGTTGTCACACTGTATTGTTAGGGCATATTTGGCTTTACACACAACCTCCGTTTATGGGACTAATTTATTAACCCGAGTAATGCAGCATAATGAAAGCTATTGTTTCCTGAAGTAGGTAAGTGCATGGTCATTTTTCTGTAATAGTGATTCGGTGGCTATTATGATAATGGATGACATCCTGCAGGGAAGTGTGCCAATCGATCACAACAAACACCAAAATGTGAATGCTGAGCACTTCTATTAAATGCACCCCTGCAGCCTTGGGTTTACGGGACATAAGACAGATCCAGGAGGAAAAAATGTAAATGATGTCCCAGTCTGAGGATCCGTGTTTTAGTTACAAATGTACAAAGACTGCATTTTAATTAATGAAATAATTATACAGCCTGATGTGGAGCAGCCCCTCTAGTGTTGAGATTTAAATTGTCCTATGTTTACACATAGCAAAGTGGCATTTTTCCTTGATAATCTGGTTCAAGACTGCAAATCAGCGTTTTTAGATGGACGGCTTCTACTTTTCTAGACTTAAACCAAACATATATAACGATTAATATCAACATTTCTTCACAGAAGTGAAACAGAGGGCTTTGAAACTATTCAGCAAGCTCTTATTGGCAGCCACCCCTGGTCATGAGTTTGCAGCACGGGGACTTCCCTTCTGCACTGATGCCTCCAAAAATAAAGCTAAACAGACTCCAGTGACGCAACATTCATTTCAAAGAAAAATTAAAATCACAAGTCAATGTCATGCACAGAAGAGACATTAATTATATGCCGCTGACATTTCAATAAAGCAGACTGAAATATGTCAAAATGAAAAAAAGTCCCCTGCAAAAAGATGATGGTTTGATACGCCTTTGATAGTCTATAAAGTGGTGTGTGGTATTTTAAGAGCTGTTGTACCTGTTAGCAGTCAACGATGGCAGAGAATTACAACAAAGAATAGACTGAATGTCTCCACCTGCAAATTCAGAACTGACACCATCTGTGACATTCAGCTCTCATAAGAGGCTTCGAGGAAACACAAAACAAGGCAACCTTGATGCCTTTGGTTTTTCCCTGAGTTCCCTCACATAAGAAATTCCATTATAGTTCAACAACTGCCACTTGTCTGAGTAGAAAGTAATGTATTACATTTCTCAAACTGTACCTTACTGTCAAAGTCCAAATGCGCAACATAGATATAGTGGACAAAACTCATTTTGAATGAACTCTAGAGTTTGATGTATGTAGCCCTGCAGCAGTGATTTATTTTGAGCCTCCCCTTTCTTTGCTTTTCCTGCACTGCCCATGTGGGACAAAACCTACAACACTCATGAGTCATAACTGATTTGTACTTTCAGACAGCACCTACCACATTTCATACATGCTGGGTAGTTCAAAAAGCTCTCCCAAGTCATTAAATACAGCAGGAAACTGATCTTTTACCCCCAAGAGTGGCGTTTACAATGAACTTTCTCCGGGATGTGCAGCACAGCCAGACAAGTGAAATTAAAAGGGGGAGGGAGTGAAAAGTTCATCTTGTCACAAAATATATTGAGAATAGGCAACGCTGAGACGCTACTGACATCTTTATAGGGCATAGTGTAGTTTCTTGTTAATTCTCATCACTTAAATGTGGAACAGCTGTCTGGAACAGTTGAGTGCCCAGTTGGCTGGATGCTGACTGGTCCGTGGTGTATCAAATATGCTTTAGGCTACATAATAATGAGACTCTGGGAACCAACAGTGGGTGAAGCCACACATGAAACCATCACAACACTAAACTGATAATTTACTGATCATAAGCAGTCAGATTATCTCTAACAACGCAGCACAACTATTTGTACTTACACTTGCAATTTTAATTTGCTAAACTACAGTGACTCTAAAATATATAACTTACAGGCAGAAAAATATCAAAGAGAGATTGATGTGATGAAATTACATATATTGATTAAAAGGCAAAGAAATAAAAGTGTCACAATGTGCCCCCTCCTCTGTGAAACATTGCCAAAGGGCTCCTTTATTTATATATTCCAAGATGACTCTTACAAGCAACCTCGAGGGGCAGGTCCACCATGGTGATTGATTGTTCCAGAGATTTAGACTAAAGCCATCGAAAGACTGAATGTAAAGACATTACATGCTGTTGGGTTAGTCAGAAGCTTTGTTTAAAGCTGCAATTAATGAAATGTTTAGCCACTTGCGGGGGTGCAGTGGAACAAGCTCGAAACACAACATCGACCTGTTTTCACCACATATGTTGGCAAACACTTGGAACATGGAGTCAGATTGCATTGATATGGAGTCGTGTCTAATATTCACTCACCTTTTAGCTCTGTTTTTGGTCTCCTCCTACTCTTGAGAAAATCATCTGACTTTGTGCTGCTGAATGCTCCTTCATGCAACGTATCCTCATACAACGGTTTGTATGATATCCTACGAATTATCCATCCAGCCATCCATTTTCATCTGCTGATGCGAAGCCAGATTGCGGGGGCAGCAGGCCAAGCAAAGCACCCCGGACTTCCTTTTCCCTAGCAACGCTTTCCAGCTCCTCCTGGGGGACCTGAAGGCGTTGCCAGGCCAGATAAGACATGTAATCTCTCCAGCGTGTTCTGGGTCTACCCTGGGGCCTCCTACCAGCGGTACATGCCCAGACCACCTCTAACAGGAGGCGCCCGGGCGGCATCGGAGGAGCCGCAAAGGAGCGGCGGGTCTACTCCGAGCTCCCTCTGGATGTCCGGAAATCCTACGAATTAGCTCCCCACAAATAATGTTATGTACCAAACGTAAAGTTAGGTAAAGTTACGTAAGTTATAGGTTTAGGCAAGTAAGGCTACTGTGGTTAGATTTAGAGAAAAAAAACATGGTGGCGAGGTACCTTAAAATGTTCACTCAAAGTTTGCATAGTTCAGAACACCGGTCTCCTGGGGAAAGTCCTGGAGTAAAGTCCTGTGTTTTATGACCCACCCACCACCCTTACATGCCTCTTCACAAGGGCCACTATGTTGTTTACTCTTGTCAAAGCATTGGTCCTGTCATGGCAGCCTTTCCAAATTTGTGGGTTACCACATGAATGGACAGCACAGTGGTACATTGTCACCTCACAGCAAGAGATGTTTACTGGTTCAAACCCAGGGTGGGGGAGACCCTCTCTGTGGAGTTTGCATTTTCTCCCTGTGTCAGCGTGGGTTTTCTCCGGGTGCTCCAGCTTCCTCCCACAGTCCAAAGACATGCAGGTTACTTGGTGACTCTAAATTGTCTGTAGGTGTGAATGTGAGTGTGAATGGTTATCTGTCTCTATGTGTCAGCTTTGTGATGGTCTGGCAATCTGTCCAGGGTGTACCCTGCCTCTCGCCCAATATCTGCTGGGACAGGCTCCAGCACCCTCACAACCCCCTACAGTGCCATGGGCAGTTTATGAGACAATAGCCCCGGGCACAAATATGCAAAGGGCTCCACCACCTCTCCCACGTAGGAGCAAGACACACAATATTTGTGCTGGTTCTGCATCTCAGTCTAGTCATTATGCATCTTTTTGTAGCTTTGTGTCTCTTTTAAGTCATCTTGTGTTTGCTTGTGGTTGTTTATATCTTTTGTTGTCAGTAATTTTGTGTCTTTTTTGTTGTTTTGTGTCACTTTTTGGTCTTTTTGTGTTCATTTTGTGTCTCTTCCTGGTCGGTACATGTTAATTTAAGTGGCATATTGCAAGTAAAAGCCAGAAGACCCCCTAACACTTTGCGCCCCTTGACCTGTACTGGGCAGGCCTGTTCAGTAATCCATCCACACTTCATGTTCACCAGCTAGTCTCTGTCTTTGACCTTTTCCCCTTTGGTGCTGGGCAGGTAGTGTACAGTCGGCTTATCAGAGTTTGTTTGTGTTTTTTTTCTCTGGAAACAGCTGCCTCTACAGCTGGAAACAAGGTTGAGAGAGTGTACTTTGATCCAAAATAGACTGAAATCCTCTGCAGAGCTGATGCGCACTGCAGGATTGGGTGGTAATTCTGTGAATGTTTCTCACTACAGGTGACCCCTTTTACATTACACATACTGTAGGAATTTGAACGATGCGACTATAAAATTATTGATTAGTGTACCTTTAAAGTGATGTATATAATCCTGACATAATGGCTGACAGGCTGAATCATTCTTAAATTAGTATTTTAAACAAAGAATCAAATTTTCCATATAATTTTGACACTTTTACTCCTGAGTAGGCAAACATTTTTTAATGTTTTATTCATGCTGTCTCACTGAATTTATTGTAATGAACAAAGTTCTTTGTTTGCATAGCAGTGTAAACCATCTAAGAACCTCTCTGCGTGAGAAAGAAAGTGTAACGCTGCCTTCCTGCTCCGTAGGTTTTCCTTTTTGTGTTCTGCTCAAACACCAGCCACAGGCAAAGCAGCAGCTCCTGTTTGTTTTCTTTGATTGTGTGAGCTAGCATGGCAAAGCCCCCCTCTGTATGTACCAAAAAGTTTTTGTTACACGGGGTAAATGTTTAGTGTCTTTGACAAGATTAAATGCTTTGAACTGCCGTTTCTCTCGAATAAACCATCTTAAGTACAAGTCACAGTGAAATCAGTTACATTATTCTCTGTGTTGCATACAAGGTTGGTACAAGGTCGATTCAAAATCATATATTACTTAAAGCGACTCCTGCGGGGCTGCGATGTAGAGAACCTGCTCTGCTATGTTTCATTCATTTCTTTGTGGAAAAAAAACAAGACTTTTCCGCGTTTATAAAGCTGCTTTGTGCAGAAAGAGTAAATAGAAGAAGCACTCATACAGAGGGAGGTTTTCTCTGTCAGTTGTGCTGTGCTGTTCCGCAGTTTCTAGAATGGATGTCCACGAACTTTGGAGGAGCACTTTTCAGACATGTGGTGATGACTGTTATATTGAAAGTATGATAACTTAAGAAATATTCTTTACTGTTATTATGCTGCCAGTGCAGCAGGGGCACTCGGCAGTACTTGTAACACGCCTTTTGTGCTACCGTCTTAGTCATAATCACAGGACAGAAGGTCCTTTCAGGTACTGTCACTATATTAAGCATCGAGGCTGGAAGCATGGTGCATCTTATGAATAATCAGGAAGGGGGTTTACATAATCTTTCAGTGTATCACTTTTTCTGTAGTCACTTTGAAGCAGAGAACAGAATTGACTTTTTGCAACTTTTTTTTCTGACATGACGATCCCACCACTGTGTGTCTGCATAAAGTTAGATCATGAGCGTCAAGTTAACATGTTTTTTGGGCCGTATTTCATATGTATTAATGAAAATAAGTGGATGGACTCATGCAAAAGCAGAGCATAAGTCACATTTAATACCAAACCTTGTCATTTTTATACTTTTTTTTTTTCTAGAAATTATTCCTTTTAAGTCGCAGCAGAGAAAAGTATGCACAAAAGGGTGATCTGAGGTGAGGGCTGTACGCCGGAGCTGATTTGATTGTCACTCACCAGGCTTTAATCTTCATTCTTCATTATGATCTCTTTTTCTAACACATTCCCGGCACCTGTCTGTGAGCATAACATGCACCATCACAATCGCCTTCATTGATGCTTTTGGCTCCGGCAGAGGTTTCTTTGACTAGAGCCTGTTGAGCCTCCAGGCAGTGTTAATATTGCACGTAGCAAACCTAGTAGGAGTTGATTCTTTTAAAGAAGTTTTTATCAAAACTGCTTCCCTCTCTTTATTGCCACCTTGATAGTTAGGCTTTAATTTTTCGACTTCGCTCAGAGTTCTCTGTGCAGCTGTGAGGAATAAAGGAAAAATACTTGACCCACAAAATGACCATTTGAATATGAGTTGGTTATGCTGTGTTGCCTTGAATTTGTAAAGAAAACTTTGTATTTCTCACATGCCTTCATCGGGAAATGGCAAATGTATTGATTTATTTCAGTTATTTGGAGTCCAGTATCTTGCACAAGGATACTTCAGTATGTGGACTGGAGGCATGTTTGCTAAAAAAATGTTTGTATTGGAATCCTGCTTTGAAGAGAGACTAGAGAAGTTTCACTTGCAATTCACTTTTGAATATAAAGTTTATAAGTGAAAATGCGTGTTTGGAAAGTACTGAGCGTACGCCTGGATAAATAAGAGTTGGATTATACTGCACAAGTTGTGTAAAAGTTTGTAAATGGATGTTTTGATATAGTTTTGCTGGTGTTAAATGTGATCCCCAATCAATACGTCTTTGTTTTCACAAATTCAAGTTAAGGCAGCATGACTAACTGATGTACAAATGGTCATTATAAGTATTCATAAAAAAGTTAAGTTAAATGAGAATGTTGCATGTTTAATATGCCACTAAACTCACTTAGACAGAATTTTTTGTCCTTGAAATCCTTAAAAATGAAGACATTTAAGAGGAAAAAAATCAATACATGGAAAGCTTTTGAAAATAGACCTGAATAGACAGGTCATTGAAAGTGCTTGAATTATTTATTTTGTGCAAGACTAGAAATTCTCTGTAGAGTTCCCCAGGAATGAGTCCTGAAACCCAGAAATTAGTTAGCATTTTAGAGCTTCCAGTTCCTCCTCTCAAAGTCAGTAGGTTTTTAGAACAGGTTTTTAGCAGTGTTGGGCAGTTATAACATTACTTTTTTCCAGTGATGAATAGTGTAACTAATTGCTAATAAAATATCAGTAATAATATTACAATTACTCCAAAACCAAAAACCTTGTTACGTTACTTTTGTTATCAGCATCATTAGTGACTTGAAATACAACAGTCACATCAGGGGACTCATTTTCCTAATCGTTGTGCTGTGCGCGCACGTCATAAAGCAGCAAGCTAGTTGGAAACGTTTACCTGAGCAGCTGGAAATATTCACATTACTTTGGTTTTGTTGGCAGGAAAGATGACAAAAACACTTTTGCTGCAGATAGTCGGACTAAAACTTTTTCCACTGCAAAAAACACGTCATCAAACCTGCAGTTTGAAACACCTCAGTTATTATGACTGACAGCACATCAACCTGAAGCTCCAGGAAATACACCCCACCAAAGGTGAGCCCTCCTCGGCCGCGGAGGTCAGCTGTAGCCCTGCACTGGCAAAACAATGGTGGACAGCTGCAGCTACAAAGGAGTGATGAAGCTTGTGGCTCCACGAAAGACTCTTTATCTTTCAGGCAGAGACTTGGGAAAATACTGGTCACAGGCAACAGAAGACCCCAAGTAAAAAGAGGCTATCTAGCATAAGCTACACTTAACTGTAATTACCCTGACATTCACATCGAGGCACACATCTTAATTTTGGGGAGATACGGAATTACCAATTTTATGAGGTGTAACAAAAAAGTAATATAACAAGTAGTGTAAGAATTACTGTTGGCAGGGAGTAATAGTAAAGTAATACATTACTTTTGTAATGAGTAATATATTTTTGGAGTAACAAGCCCAACACTGATTTTGGTTATGAGCCTTAAATAGGGTCTGTGATTAACACAAGCTTGAGGGACTTTCACGTTTAATCTGCGACATAAAATACGTCAGTAAATACCCCACTGTGAGTTTTGAAGCCTCAATGTGTCCTAAAAACAGCGGTTGCTAACAAGTACCTAAATGAGAACACAGAACATCAGCCCGCCGACCACGGCTTTAGTCTTGTCATGTGACCGTAGTGTAGTTCCTTTATAACCTAATCTTAGCTTTTTACGTCTGGCGATTGCATTCAGACTTCAATAATCATGAAAGTGGTGTTCATCTGTGATGATTAAGGAAACAAGGGTGAAAGTAACTTCCACACTGGCCTGCAGGAAAATGTCATCCCTGGTGGACTCTGTTGCTTCAGTGTTTTTCTTGTGAATTGTTGTCTGTGAGCTTCTGTAAAGCCTGCTGCTCCTCACTGGTACAAACATCTCAACAGTAGTTCATCTTAATCTGTGTCTCAAACGTGTCTCTCATGTTAGATCCTTGAATGTCAGGGACTTGAGTCTGTAAAAGTCCTTGAAAAATCATTGAACTTGATGTTTGCAAAGTCGTCAGGAGCTTATTGTAAGAAGAGGGTTTGTGCTAATCGTACATTTGCCCCCTCTTCAGTGGCAAGGTTATCAATAAAGAGATAATTTCTTCTGCAGGTTTAAAATAAATAAATGTAGGCCTCATCAAATGATTACAGAAATTCAAGAACTTTACATGCAAATCATAGCAATGCAGTAAATGCATATATCTATATATCTATATTTCCAGCATGCACCTTAACCTGTAAATGCCTTAAATTAAAAAAAAAACGTAATTTTTATGTGTTGCAAATAACATCCTGTGCAATAAAATAGCTTAAATGTCACTGGCAAATTTAATTTGTCGGTAATTAATCTTTAAGCCTATGGATGTGACCTTTTAAGGTATTCCAAACAACAACCAAGGTCATTAAAGATAATCACTTCATATTGAGCCCGTTTTTTAAAGGAGATGTCAAGTTGAAGGTGGAATCACTGACCAGCTAAGGTCAAAACGGTTGTCTTAAGCTCCTGGATGTCTTCATTACATAAATTACGTTATAGTGATTAAAATGACTAAATCTGTTCTTTCAAAACCTTCAGAACAAAGTAATATTAATAGTAGTAATAACATGAATGGAGCTCAGTTTTATCTGTGATTATTCCAGTGAAAAATGACAGTGATAAGAGGAGCTAAGTTTGAATACAGCATGTGCACTGAGTGAAATGAGGGAGAGAAAATATTATCACCAAAGGGTGATTTTTCTCATTCAATAGCAGACAGCAAAAGATATCACTTGTATAATAGGGCTCAGGGGGAATCTGGTAATGTAGCATACATGGTATTGAAATTTATATTTTTAAAAGAGATGTCATTTTATGATTGAAATGATGACCAATGCTCCAAATTTTACAGTAGCTTGATCTGGATCTAATCCTTGAAGATTGTTACATACATTACGATGTACACTTTAGTGCCCATTGACTCGTTTCACAATTCACTCAGCCTTTTTTTTTCAGTCTCCCTCCTTTGAATGTGGGCCTCGCAAAATGCATTGGTGACAATGAGAGAGCGTCAGGCGACTTTTCTTTTTGGTACAAAAGCCTGACCTTCACACCACAAGACGGGAAGTTAATTTTACATCTCATTGAGAGTTCAGTTTTAGAGCTGTGCGGCTCCCCTGCAGACAGCTGTCATGGAAAACTGGGATCTTCATAGCAGGGTTTAATCTGTCTGACCTTCTGGCACAGAGAAATAGATTACCTACCACACCTCCAGAGCCTCCGCTCTAACTACCTGCGTTGCCTTATGCATACCAAAAAGGACATCAGAGTGGCTGCTCATTAGCAGCTTTGTGTACATCATTAGAGGTATTTTGTATTTTATCAATTTAAGAAACAATGAGGTCCATCTGTGTCCTTTAAAAACAATCAGTTTGATTATTGCATGAACTTGTGCACGTATCTGAACAATTGCAAACCATATCAAAATAAGCCGAGGAACTCTTCTGTGTTCTTTTGAAGAGGGGCCGTAGATTGTAAAAATAAAACCCTTGGTTTGTGAACCCTGTTTTGAAGCCTCAAGTCTGGCATTTCAGCCGTTGCCATTTTGGATTTCTCAAGTCAGAAGTGACCATACGAGATGAGAGGGTGGAGCAGTGGAGAAGTGAGCGGTGGATCTGTCACTCAAGTGGCCCCTGTCCTTATATATGTGTAACTTTAAGCCTTAATAAAATATAAACGGGTGAGTTATATCAAAAATTCACCCTCTGACAGTTGTCATGAATGTTGTAATAAGCTGTAGAGACCAAAAACCTTTTTTGTACCATGTTTAAAACATGTAAACATGTTCATTTCTCCTGTAAAGCTGGGCATTTTAACATGGGGGTCTTTGGGGATTTACTCGCTTCTGGAGCCAGCCTCAAGTGGCCATCAGAGGAACTGCACTTTTTGGCCTTTTTTAACACAACATACTTTTGTGTAAATAAACAGTAGTATGATTATTTTTGGACACACTGAGCTGGTATTATCACGTTACTTCATGGGAGCCTCCTTGCCAGTTGGAGACACGTAAACATGGTAACTGGTGCCAACCTAAACTCTACTGGTAATTTAAAAATAAATTTTAAACTATATTAAGCCAAGCAAAGTTAAACTGTACTCGTCTTAAGCCCAGTTCAGACCAATGATTCATGACGAGACAAAACCGTCTTAAAACGCTGCAGAGAAAAGTTGCAGTGGTGTAAACTGGCAATCAGACCTCGACTCAGGCGGCTGATTGTGTCACTTGCATCTCAGCTGGTCAACAAAATGAAGCCTGAAAAGCTGAAAATCAGAATGAAAGTACAGAGAGTTGTTGCGTAGAGATGATACACCATCTCATCTAGTTGCATTCATGTGAACTGGCAGGTTCTTAGAACGCTGCAGAATGGCACATTGCAAGTAATTGCTTATTTAAACTCGTCTCGTCACAAATCTTTGGTCTCAACTGGGCTTTACATACTTACACTTAAAGGTCCAGTGTGTAAGATTCAGGGGGATTAAGGGGACTCTAATGACAAGGATTGCAGATTGCAACCAGCAAAGATACACACAACACTGAATAAAGCAGTTTCATGTTACAAATCAGTGTTATTCCAACGCAGTTTGGCACGTCACAGATGGGCCGCTAGCCCAGCAACTGCTAATGTGTGTTCACCTATTTTCTTTGATAACTTAATGTTTGCTCACCTTATTTCTGATCAAGATGTTCAGGAGGTTTTTACCAAGAGCCGAATTATCCAAAAAGGTCTCAAACAGACCCGGTGCACACAGAAACTCTTCTTGTACAGAGGCTACAAACTACTGGAGCTGATGTGAAATCTGAAATGGCCCTATGTAGAACCAGTGTTTGGTTTGTCCCTTGTGGGCTACTGTTGAAACATGGCGACGCAACATGGCAATCTCCATAGATGAGGACCCGCTCCCTATGTAGATAGAAACAGCACCTTCTAAGGTTACAAAATCACGATGATTCTTATCTTCAGGTGATTATATGCTGAAGAAAACATACTTAAAGTATTATGTTTGCGCAAATATATCCCCAAAATCCTACACACTGGACCTTTAAATTGAAGCAGTATTGACGTTACAGGGCTGTCTTGGTCGCTGTCTGTTAAGGATGTTGCTGTCCACCACACTGCATATTGGGATATTTATGCTGGAGTAGTGTCCAGTGTTTGCAGACTAGAATATTTCACCAAATATAGTATGCAGTTCATATACTCCTTGTTTTATACTAACATTCCGGACATACTAAAAATTTCACATACTTTTTTGGCATACTAAATAGCATGAGAGTATGGAATTTTGGACAAAGCCACAGAGCTGGCTAGTTCATCAACAGAAAAGAGACTTTTTCACCGAACAAATTAGCAGACATTTGTTGTGATAATCTACAACTAATATCTATACAGGCACCAAATATTGTTTAATGATCACAGCTATCGGCTTCTAAAAACAGTTGTGAATAAACAACCACAAATGCCTTCTAATGTGAGAAAAAAGTCTATAATTGAGTATAAAAGCTATCACCCTGTGTACCCAGAATGACAAAGGACTATCAGTTTCGTGCTCATTAACAGATGAATGAATGTTGAGGGGACTAGGGAAAGAACAAATGATGTGAATAAATAGCTCAGGAAACAACAGCTAATGCTTTGAATTATTTTTTTTTCCCTCCCACCCAGTGTACCTTGCAAATTCAACCTCAGGAGAACAACGGATGTGTCGTATTTTACCTTGAATTGGCTAGATTGAAAGATTCAGCAAGAAATAATGAGAAGTGATATGCCAAAGCTTTGCTGGAGATGAAAAGCCTGAGGGTATCATGAATGCTCTAAAAAGTGCAGAGTAGTCTCCAGATTGGATGAGCTTTATATTCACGGCAAGCATATAAAATCCAATTTATTTGACTGCGACCGGCCCCCATGTGTGCTTTATTGGAAGGCTGACCCTGACTTGACCAAAGACAAACAAAGCTACAGTATATTGCCCACCTCTTGCATCTAAATACAAAGGGGAATGGAACAAGCCATTACAGTTTTATTCCTCCTATATAGCAAAACTTGTCTCTTATACCCCCTGTGTTTACTCCTTACTTCAGGGCGATATAATTCCTCAGGCCATTTTGCAGCAAACCAGAGTGAGAGATGGAACAGGGACATTGCAATACAGCAACATGAATAAGTTTCCCAACTGGAGAGATCCAGGCGATTTTGTTACCAGCTTTGCTCCGTGGTCACAAATGTAGTTTTCACGTTGTTTTGACTCTGGCAAAAGCTTGAGTTCCTTTTTCATTTCCCCACGGTTGACAACCCCGGCAACCCTCAGCGGGATGGTGAGGATAGAGGTGAACGTGTCAGTGTGAAATGAAATGCTCTCTATCTCCTGAGGGAGGTCCCTGCTCTATGTGGCCCGCCACTCAAGGAGAAATAACATTGCGCTGTACACAGATTTGTGAGGCAACCTGTGTGGAAACATGGACATTTGACTGCGAAGTGAAAACATGTCAGTGTGCCGGGGAAAGATCGGCAAAAACCTGCTCAAGTGTAGTTAACTAATCGTTCCATCTGTCTTTGTGTGTGATTGAACGTCAGATTAGATTTCTAATCCCTGATCTCTGATAGTAGATGAGGCCTAATCCATGAAGAATGTGATTGAGGCTTCCCGTGTGAACATATTTGCTGCATACAATGCGCGGCAGGCTCCTAAAACGAATGTCAAGCTCCACAAGAGGAGATGGTGAGATTTAATGTGGTTGTCAAATGATTGAAATCATCGCTCCTGGTGATACAAACTTTAATAGGTTTTTTTTCCTATCAGATATACCGAAGCTTTACCCTCATGATACTTAAGTTCAGAGCTTCAAGATACTTTTATTCACTGAGTCATAGATACTTCAAAATTTGACCTGTGTAACACGGCACTAACACTATCAGGGAAGGCTTTTACTGCTTCTACACCTGATAAACTTTCATTCTTGCCAAACACTTGGTGCGTACTTTAATGATTACAGTGGCAAATTTGCCAATCAAAATGCATAATAAATAAGCGTATGTTAGGTCCACATATTCTCAGAACCCATTTGCTTTTGGTCTGATTATGATGATTAAGCCTCTGGGGTGTGAGGGCCAATATTTCAGGCTGCTCAGGTGTAGCCAGCAGATATTTGAGCCAAGACTTCCTCTTCCATGCACCTGTCATTTTGGGTAAGCTCTTAAAGCAGATATTTGCATATGAACGAAGATACATTTTTTTGAAAAAGCTATTAGAAAGCTAACTCTCCACACGGACTTTACCTGTCATTTATTAGGAACGTACTACAAATGGTAACCAGAACACTTCCTGTACCAAAATACCTACAGATTTTGCATACATGTATACATCAATATGCAAAATCTGTTTTTAGTCTCCTGAGAACTTTTGTTTTGAATGCATTTTTAATTTCTCCTAGCTATCTGGGATCAATAGGACCCAATGAATATAAACAACTGAACAATGTCAACGATAATTAAGTCCTAATGTCCTCAAACGAGACAATAATTTTTTTTACATGGATTAGTGTATTGTGCTCTTACTACCACTAGATGGCACAGAACAGTGTCCACAAATGAGGACAGCAGGTCGAAGTTAAGTAGAATGAAGTGTAAGGTCAAGACAACCCAAACTGTGATGTCCTCATATGAGGACACAGGGTCTCAGGATGATAGAGATTAAGGTCCATGAGTTGGTTGAAAGCATCGTCTCTGGCTGGCATTTGAACGTTTCAAGATGTTTCCTTATTTAAAAACAAAGATGCAAAGATGTGACAGTCCGTCTTTCGGTCCCTCCTCTCCAGCCATGTTCCCTGTTCCCCCTCATTGCCATTTTCCATCCATCCACCAGCTGCCCTCCGACTTGCCCTTCTCTCCCTACTGCCTACTGCCTCGCCCATCCACACACATGTTCCCACTTCCCTCACCTGGGGCTTTTCTCATTCACAGCTTGTGCATGTCACTTATTTTCCCTTTCCTTCTCTCCTCACGTCTTAGTCCCTCCCACCTGAGACGCGAGCGGAGGACGTGGTACTTTTCATTATGTAAACTTATGCTTCCTGGTTTCCTTGCATCCTCACATCCTCTCTCCTCTCGTGACCTGGAAATCATTCTTCCTCCCCCCTCATGGCAGCTCTTCCAATCCCTTACATACACCCAAGGAGGCTTTTGGAGGAGCTTGGAGCAAGGAAACATGGGTGTATCCTGAGTGAAAGTCCTTCACGTTATCAGCGTTATGTGACGTAAGAATGGCGCTCCTCCTCATCTGGCAAAGTAACTGAAGTCGCTTCAAGCTGACACCTCCAAATCACTTGGCACATTCAGCTTCTCCTTCCTTGCATCTCTTTCCCGCATCTCTCTCTCACATCCTTGCCTGGAGGAGCTAAGATGCAAGGAAGAGACTGGAGTGAGGTAAGCAAGGCGACACATTAGCATTATAAAAAACACCAAAGGAAGAGACACTAGGAGAGGGGAGTTGAGGCAACAGGCATTAAAGAAAATGAGACATCCGGGCTTCAGGGCCATCATTTTAGAACTACGTCAATTAAATATGACGCATGGCTGTGTGTCACACCGGTCACGCCTCTTTTATACCTCACAAGTGCCAAAAAGTCTCAAACAGTTGCTCATATCTCCTTGGGCAAGCCTCCTCGCTCCTCTCTCCTTGAGATGCATTTTAAGAATCTAGACATCCTTCAAAATGGTACGCAGAGAAGGATTTCCGGGTCACAGACAGGAGGTGAAGACAAGGAGGCACAAAACAGGCAAATGAAAAAAGCTCCTGCTCTGCAGTTCCCTGGCCTTCCCCAGCTCACCCCCACACCTGCATCTCATTTCCTCATCAGCCTCTCAGTTTTCTCAGTTTTATGTACCAGCCCTTTTTTTACCCACTCCTTGCCACTTTGAGTAAGTTTCAATGTTGCTTTCTGGCTTTGTGCTGTTGCTTTTAAGCTTCTGTTACCTGAACCTGAACCTTAACCTGGACCTCTGCCTACCTGCTCCTGTACCTGCCTGCCTGTAAGCCCCTCACTCTGGCATTTAATCATTGTACTCTTCCGGTCGTGCTTCGGTTCTTTGCTTTTGGGTCCAATCTTGTATTTCCTGAGTCGTGACATTAGCAGTCCTTTTTTGTTAAAGGATTACTTTTTGGGCTTTTTATTGAATAGGTCAGATAGATATGAAAGGGGGGAAAGAGGGAGGGGATGAAATGCAGGAAAGGGCCAGAGGTTGGACCTGAACCTGAGCCACTGCTGAGGACTTAGCCTATATGGGTCTATATTGGTCCTGTATGGCTCTAACAGTTCAGCTATCAGGGCGCTCTAATCAGTGTGGTCTTAAGTGTGTGCTTGATTGTCACAGTTCTGCATTCCTGATCACCTGCTCTTTTCTGCATGCTCAGTCACCCAGCTCCCAGTCAGTAATTTTCCATTAACCCTGGTTTTCCTGCGCCTCAGCCCTTGTCACGCCCACCTCGTCAAGGCAACTCAGTTCACCTGTTATCGTTACAGACACTCATTAACAAATTGTTCTTCACCTCTCAGTCAGTTGTTGTTGGATCCATAAACTACCCTTCCGACCCACCCTACTTGGACCTCCGCCACATTTACTTTCGTTGTTGTCCTGCCACGTCTCCCCCTGATGCCGCCGGGAGCTGTTAAACAATAACAGCGACCAGCCGTGTATCAGGCCAGCATGAAAGGACGGCTTTTTTCATCTGGGTCTGATGCTGGAACTCACTGACCAATGCCAGATTTCGACAACTTTGGGGTGAGACCGGGTTGGCTCTCATGCGAGACTCTCCAGCCCTTTACTCTCAGCCTTCTGTCCCTGACCTCGAGACCTGTTTCTGCATCCTTGGTTCCTGTGCGTCTTCTGCTGTTTGGTGTTACTGTCCAATGACGATGCTACAATGTGAGCGTTCCTATCTGCTTGCCTTTGGCTTCCTGCGGTCCAGAGACTTCCTCCATGACGCCATGCTTGAAATTGTGTGTACATCCTGTGAGTACATACCTGCTGGCTTCTCGATCCTCCACTTGACCTCGACCTATATTCTGCCTGTCCCCTACTGGTTCTTCTGCTTGGACAGTGTACCTACCCGGTTCTGGTTCCTCAGCCTCCATGACTACATCTCCTGCCTACTCCTACATGATATTGAACTGGGCAAACATCACCAGCTCACTCAGCTGCCTCCCAGCTCAGTTTGGCCTTCCAAACCAGCCAGGGTGCCAAGGACTTTGTGGAGAGATTTAGCTGGAGTGTTGAACTGTTTTGTGTGCTGTTTACTTGTCCTGCCCTGTACCTGCTGAGTCGTGACATTAAACATTATCACCAACCGTTTCTGGCTTCCTGTGTGCTGCAAGTGTGTCCTAATACAACCTGTTACATTGGTGGCCACATACAAGATATCAAGCCAAAAGACTGAGGGTAAAGCTACATGTGACAATCGATGATCCATATAGAAGGCACAGAAATGGTATGTAGATCTATTTAGTTAGTCCGAGAGGCCTAGTTACGGTAGCTAAGCTATGATTGAAAAACTACAGTTCTCTGTAGGAGCGATCATGTTCAAATTAAATATGCTTTGTCTTGTTTGGGATAAAAGCATCCACAAAATGACCAAAGTCTGAGTCATTCCCTAATTTGTAATGATATAAAGACCTGATGATTATGATATTTTGTGAATGCCATACTAATTATGTAATCACACTCAGCTTAGAGGCCATCAGTATTCACATGAACAACTCTCACTGTGGAGGCACACATTTGCAATTTCACACATATCTTTTAAAGAGAGCATTTCAAAAGTCGTGCTGATGTGTGTTTTTTTTTCTTTTTCAAAAATCATCACCTGACATTAACCTCTTACTTAAATTGAAATACAACACTTCCATTAGTACTAATCTTTCTAACTTAGTTACTGCTTACCTCTAATTAAAAATGCTTTTAATTTGTGCTATCAGTAATTCTGTAAGAGTAGATGCCGCTTTTCTTTTCAGAGTTGTTCCCCAATATGACGTTTTAGAAAATACAATAACGCCTCATTGTGTGAAAGGTTTGAAGTTAGTCTGTATTCTGAGAACAGTCAAAAGCCCCAATTTCTTCCTCAGCTGGACAGTTACAGTTTTGCAGTCTGACCACACACATTACCGCTGAAATGAAGAGCGTCCTTATCTGAATGCTCACGCTGCTTCTTGGTACCATTATTTCAAGTCTTTCTCTCCTGACTGTCAGCCTTTTTTGTTGCCTAAGGCAATTATATCTTTAATTGAACCTGTTCAGTGTTTAATTGGACACCTTTTCCTCATCGTATAACATTATTCGCAGTTTAATAAATATTTTTGAACTCTTTCAGGCACATAAAGACACCCTCAAAATTACTAGTCCATCTGCCTGGAAATATGTGGCAGGAGCATAATCAAACTGTTCTGATGGGTTTGAAATAATGATATAAAAAATAGTTTTTATGGAGGTGTCTGTTGTTGCCAATTTTAATGAGGACAAATTCTAAGGTTATGACATTTCACGTTCGTCAATTGGAATTAGGTTTTTCTGCTGAGGCACTTACAGAACATTTGTGAGAGTCCATTCAGAATCAGTCAGTATTGTTATGCATGCAGCAGTAATATGGGATAAATAATGTAGAGATTATTGATTCTCCATACCATAATGTTATTTTCACAGTCATGTCAGAGGTCAGCCCAGCTACGGAAAAGCTCCTATGGAGGTGTAAGGTTTCAGTGTCTTTACCCTGGAGCTTTTCTCACCTCACTCACCTCAGCACCCTGCTGCCCGATGGTAAGTGCCATTTACTACTGAAATTGTGAGTCTAAGTCTCACTTTCACCTCTGTCAAGTATCCCCTCTCTTTATCTCCTCTCTCTGCGTTTGCCCTCTGTGCTCCATCTATAAATTACACTAACATCATTTTTTATTTAAAAAAAAAAAAAAGTTTTGGATCAATGTGCTGAGTGTAGCTGAGCACACAAGTAAACAAGCTACAGTGATGTTGTTACCAACAATAGTGTTTAGTCGATTCACTTGTTTGATCAAAGCAAAACAAATCAGTGGCAGCTTTTTGTCATGCTAACTAAAAACCCTAATTTGATTGTCAGTAAAAGATCAGTGACAAAACAAAATTAAAGGAGCAGTGTGTAAGATTTAGGGGGATTTAGTATTGCAGATTGCAACAATCTGAAAGTTCTCTCCTTCGGTGTTCATTGTTAGGAGGTTTTTACCGGGAGCCAAATTATCCGAAGAGGTCTCTTCCTCTCTAAATTAAATGGGCCAGGTGATTAAAACAGGTAAAAAGCACTGAACAGTGCAGCTTCAGGTGGAAACCAACTGCCTCTACGGCGCTGTTTGGCTCATCAGAAACAGGCCGTTAGCCCAGCAGCTGCTAATATGTGCTTTCTCTGATAACTTAATTTTAGACGTCCAGGAGGTTTTTACCAGGAGCTGAGTTATCTGAGGTCTCTTCCTCTCCAGAACAAATGGAGCCTGCGATTTCAACAGGTAAAAACAGTATTTTTCTACTGCTCGTCATTGCAGAGGGACTGCTATGGTGCAACATCTATGTAACAACAGGAAAAACATTAATGATCCTTATTGCAGCTTCCAGATAAGTTCAAAAATAGCCCACAGACACTATGCCGGGAGATATGATGAACTCACTGTCTTCGGTTTAGTTTTACTCACTGCTTGATGATCCAGGTGCTTCGGTTGATTTTAGAGTTGACTGATTTGCAGGATGTAAAGAGAGTTGCAAGATGGTGCTATGAATTGATTGTCTTGACTGTCGCGTTCAAAAAATGAAAACAAAAATCCCTAAATAAACATTCTCCAAATAAACGGTCCTTTGCAAAAACAAGGTTAAATCAACGGGGTATTAATTAAGACTGTAACCTTGTGGCATCTTCCACGCGCCACATTTAATTCAGCACACCTGCCTTTATGAAAGGTTCCTGAGATGCCAGGTCAGGTGGTGCATTAGAGTGACTGAAAACATAATAGGAAACTAGAACTTGGTAGAAAAAGCTCTAACAATCCTATCTAGAGCTAGTTCTGTCCGATCTGGTATACTGTGGAAACATGCTGGTGCAACATGGCGGACTTAGTGGACAAGGATCTGCTCCCTATGTAGATATAAACAACTCATTTTAAGGTAGCAAAAACACAACAATTCTTATTTTCAGGTGATCCTCTAATCCTGTTTTCAACCCTTGAGTTTGGCATTTTGGCTTCTGCCATCTTGGATTTTGGAGCCAGAAGTGACCATATTTGGGCGAGGTTGGTGAATCTGACTGAGAAACCGAGAACACTGTCGGCCAACAGCTGTCACTCAAAGTGGTCCGCCCTTATGTGTAACTTTAAGCCTTAATAAAATGTAAACTGGTAAGGTATATAAAAATTCACCTTGTATACAGTTGTAAACATGTTTAATTTTTCTTGTAAGGATTTTAACATCGGAAATTGACGGGCTTCTTACGCCAGCCTCAAGTTGCCGTTCAACGAACTGCAGTTTTTGGCACTTTCATGTTCACTTTTCAGCCCTGGAGGCTGACACATACTTATTCCATTTCTGTCAATGTATCCCCATAAATCCTACAAACTGGACCTTTAAGTCCCACTTTCACTTTTTCAAGTATTCCCTCTCTTTATCTCTTCTCTCTGCATCTTTCGTCTGTGCTCCACTAATGAGTAACAAAAACATAATCTTTCATTTAAAAATAGTCTCATGTCTGACCTTCAGCTGGATCCATGTGCCACAATAATTGAAAAGTGTGGAAGAAAACAAGCAAATAATATATATTTTCATTAGCTGCAGTGATGTTGATACCAGCAATATGATCAAAGCAAAGCAAATCGGTGCCAGCTTTTTTCAAGCTTAAAAAAAGCCTTCGTTTGATTGTAAAAATCAATGATGAACAACATGAAATTACAAAGATGAAATAGATAGAATGAAACAATAAATGAATAAATAGACTGTCAAAGCTGCCAAAGCTTGTAGAGTGTAGCTGCCATGATAACGTACAGCATGTCTACATGTCAGTCTCTCATTCTGGTGCCTCTTTAACATGTTGTCTTTGTGTTCCACACTGAAAATCTATGTATTGTTTAAAGAGTAGATATTTATCCTCTCCATAGAAGCCAAACATGGGCTTTCCATGATGAATTATGCAAAGATTTCTTCTTCAAGATCGAGTTATGTTTCAGTGTAATTGCTTTTAACGGGAAAGACATGCTTGAGCCTTGACAGTTTATGAATTCAAAATACATGTAGCCTGTCATCAGATTTCGACATCTTTATTGCCTTTTGGCAGTTCATGGGGTTAAGTTTTTAATGAGTGTCACATCAATACACACCAGAAATCTATACGGTACACAGTGACTGACAGGCAGACTCTTACATTAAAGTACAACCTGCAAAACACCAAAGCAAATGTATTCATATCCAGACACCTTCGAACCAGAAGTTTTAGACAGCTTATCTCTCTGTGACAGAAGAAATTTCAAAGTGCGGGCTGTGCTTTTAGATGCTAATAAAGTCAGCATTAAAGTATTTGGAGAAAAGGAATTGTGACACAGCGGCCTGATGACGCTCAAATCCATTGTGGCAGCTAAACGCCTCTCCCTCATCAGGACTCTTAAGGCCGTTATGTGGTTGCCAACAGGTTTATTGACAAAAAGAAAGGAAGCAACTATAAAGAAAACAACAATATAATCAAGCTAGAATTACTGCCTTGCACTTATGCCTCTGCCAACCATTCAAGCTGCAGTTTACTTCCATGACACAACATAATCCACCCAAACATTGACATAGGCGCAATCGCCAGTCATTTCTCTGTCAGCTCTGCTAAATTTGGGTAAAATTTATGCTAAATTTATGCTCTTATGCCTATTTTGAAAGTGTTGGTGGTGCTTTTTGTGGTTGGCATGGACGGTGGTGGTGTGTAAGGATAAAAAAAACTTCAACACTCTGTAAACTCTTTTCCTGCCGACTCCTGCTAGCTGGGTCGAGGGTTTCAAATGTAAACATCGGTAAACATTGAGGAAAAGATGGAGAAGATGGGAACCAGCTGAAGTAGAATCCTGCTAGCCCTGCAGCTGTTGGACAATAAAGTGGACGACCTCCATGCTGCATCAGCTTCCAACATAATATCAGGAACTGTAATATCCTTTGTTTCAACAAAACTTGGCTGAATCCTGGAAAGCTCCATACAACAAGGTGACTCTTTATCTATGTGCCGATCTGACGGAGCAGAGACGCTAGCAAGAGAAGAGCAGGAGGCCTGTGCTTTATGTTGAATAAGGACTGCTGTGACAGAGGGCATGTGAGGTGCTGTCCCATTTCCTTTCACCCTGCACCACAAGGAGGATAAACACTTTGGATTATTGCTATACGGCATTTAGAGGCAGCTGCAGAGCAGAGCCGCTGCCCGGGATCAGGAGGGGCGACCATGCGGCCATCTTGTTGAGGTCAAAATGTATAAACAAACTGTGATGCATGCCCCCAGTGATGCAAGGCATGGAGTCAATCAGAGTCTGGAGCACTTTCCAGGTCACGACCGTAGACATCACTGATGACATCACTGAATTCAATGAACAGAAGTAAACTACAGTTAAGTCATTCCACAGCCAGAAACCATGCCATAAATATATGCACTACAGCCAGTCTGGGGACATGGACAATTATAAAGCAGCAGAAACCAGTGTAAGAAGAGCCAAAAAAAAACCTAAACTGCAATGCACGTTGAAGGAGCTGTCAGAATCACATTTCACAGGAGTTGCACTTTGTATGACTTAATGTGACAAAGAAATGATTGATTGATCGATTGATTGATTGTCCAGACTCATTTGGTGAATGTAGTGCAGACTTTGATGGGATGTAAAAAGAGGTACTTGTCAACGTTCACACACATCTTCAAACCGGCAGCAGAGACGATCTGTACACCCAGCAGTGTTTCAAGGTGAACACCCAAGATTAGTGTCACCAATTCATCATCAGACCACATGCCTCTCCTCCTATTCCTGAGTTATGGCGTTGACTAATGGCCAAAAAAGTGTTTTTCAGAACATTATGATGTCACAGTGAAACTGACCTTTGACTTTTTGGAAAAAAAAAGGTTGTCACTTCATGATTTTAGTCTACTAGATGTTTGTGTGATGTTTCGTCATATTTGGCACATGACTTCTTGAGTTATGGCCAAAAACATGTTTTGTGAGGTCACAGTGACCTTGAATTTGACCAAAATCTAATCTGTTCATCCTTGAGTTCAAGTGGATGTTTGTGCCAAATTTAAAGAAATTCCTTAGAGGCAATTTCTGAGATCCCAAGAATGGGACCCACGGACAACTGGAATACATTACTCCTGATTCACAAACTAGCTTGAAAACATGGTAAACGTGTCTGTGTTAAGTTAAAAATACAACTTAAAAATACATCAGCTTGAATGAAAAAAAGTACAAAATTACATTACATAATGGCAATGCCACCAAAGGCGTTAAATTACACAGATAAAGTGGAAGACTTGCACGGCATCTATATTCTCACAATATTACAAGATCACGCAATAATCGCAGGATCACAAGATCACATGAAAATCCATCGTGTCAGGCTTCAAGTAGTGCTTTTATGTCTGAACCACCAGTGGTTCGGACCAATCAGTGTCCTGTGAGGAGCAATTGTCAGCTAAGGGTGTGGTAGAGGTGACTGTTCAAAACCACAGTCAGTCCTTTCAGGGCTTTGGGATGTTGTGATCGCAGTTATTAACACAAATTCAGTCAATCCTGGAGCATTCTGCATCACCTATCACTTTTGTCCAATCACCACAATTTACTGCAAATTGGGTTTTCTAAAATCTGTAAAATCTGATGTCATTGTAGAGCTGCGCGCTGCATATTCATTCACTGAGGCCCCCTTTATACCTTTGTCTTGGTGAGTTCTGTGCTTGGGACAGGGTCATGGTGAAACTGTGACACACACGCAGTGACAGAGCTAACTGTTAGTATCACATGGCTAACGCTAACCCAATGGTTATAAATGGGTTTAATGATAGAGTCCAGTTGTTTCTGTGTCAGTGTGAAACTCTTGGGTCTACTTATTGAATCAGTTTTGGATATTAGTTGCTGTTGTGTTAGCTCGTGCTAATCAGGCAGACCGAGCAGGAGGAGAGCAGCTCACCAGCAATAGCTGATTGTTGGTGATCAGCTGTCAGCCACCCAAACCCCCTACCAACACAAATAGATTTAGGAAACACTGAATGCTTATGAGTATAGGTTCTGAATCCGAGACAGCATTGCAACTATTTTTGGGATTTTCACTTGCCCCTGATATTTCATTGCAAAAACACCCTTAAACCTGCTGCAACATTTATCACCTTCTTGTTTTTTTAACCAGCTGCAGGCATTTCAGGCCACAACAATCCTAAAAACAGCCGCAAAATCCTGGAGGGACTGAACAATGGCAGGTCCCAAGATGTTAGCAAAGATGCTGCAATAGCATCAGTTATATCAGAACCAAAGAGTATTTCTTTTGAAAGAAGGGGATAAAACAGCACTGAAGGCTTTTCTCGATGGAAAAAGATGTTTTCATTTTTCTCCTGACCGGCCTGTGATAGACAGTGTCAGACAGATTGTTCATACCATCACCTGCCAAATATCTTTTGGATGTGCCTGCCCTTTACCAAAGAGTTTCCAGTCACCGTTTCTCAGATGCTTTTGCGTAACGTAAGGTTAACTTTCCTTGGCATGTGCACCCGATTCCTTGTTAGACGGGAAGTCAAAGATTATTTTCTTTGGTACTTACAGGAGCCACTATGTTGCATGAGAGCCTGTAGTTCAACCTACACCTGCATATCCATTAAAAAGTGTCGCTACTTCAGCTTAGTTTAACACAACTATGACAGAACATGCACAATGATGCAGTGGTTAGCATTGTCGCCTCACAGCAAGAGCGTTTCTGGTTCTAATGCCATGGTAGGGGAGCCCATATGTGCGGAGTTTGCATGTTCTCCCCATGTCAACGTGGGCTTTCTGTGGATACTCCGGCTTCCTCCCACAGTCCAAAGACATGCAGGTTAATTGGTGACTCTAAATTGTCCGTAGGTGTGAATGTGAGTGGGAATGGTTGTCTGTCTCTATGTGTCAGCCCTGTGATAGTCTGGTGACCTGTCCAGGGTGTACCCTGCCTCTCACCCAGTGTCAGCTGGTACAGGCTCCAGCCTATACCAGACCCCGAACAGGATAAATGGTTATGGAAAATGGGTGAATGAATAAAAATAATATGTGCAATAGCTTCATATATGTGTTGGCATCTGATCTTAGAATATGTATTATGTCTTTAGAGCCCTAGTTCTTATTTCTATAGAGGAGAAAGCTGAGAAACATAATACACTCATATAGGATTATACTTTACCTCGGAGCATTTGGTCTTAGTGTATCTATTTGTACATAAACCCTAAGCTACATAAAGGCTACGGCTCAAACATCAAAGGGGATTTTCTCTCATCATAGCTATTTATTGTTTATTCTCTGCAAAAAGCAATTTGAACCGAGTACGCATCTAATAAACAATCGTGGAGTGGCCTGTGCTGCGGCTATATCCCAATAATATGAAGGCAATTTGTAGTAGAGGGACTCAAGACAACGTGAGGCCAGAGGAAATCAATAACAAGGCAGAGCATAATGATGGAGCTCCTAAAAACCCTTACATTACACCGCTGTCTCTCCTGACTGTGTGAGACCCCTGACACGTTGAATGAAAAGCGCCATTTGTATTCCGCCCAGCCATCCTGTGGTACAGTGAGGACAATGGTTTGTCCTCTCACCTTTTCCAAATCAGTGTGGATGGTACTCATGATTAATGTCATATCTGGTCGTGACATACTTATTTTAGTTCTTCCCCAAAAAATGACAAATTGCAGGTTTTTCTGTTTTGGGGTGTGTATGTGTGTACGTGTGTGTGTGTATTCATGGTTTCATCTGGGTTATGTATCCAGGGCAGGTCTGACCGATGTTCTCTTGTAAACCAGGGAGTAGGTGCAATTTATCCCCTCTGTATGATCCTCACAACTGCTATTTTTCCGCTCCGAGGTGATTTGGCAGCGGGGGGAAGTTTGCTGTGTTGAGACAGATGTGGAACCAGAATAGCCTCATAGACACACATACAGTACAAACATGCTTATATGGAAATACTCACTGGGATTTCACCAGTATGGGCTTAATGGTGTTTAATTAAAGCAGCTTAGAGCTGATGTTTTTGGAGCTATACTCTTTGAATTTAACCATTTTTGTAGCGAAGCATCACGAGACAAAGCCTCTGGAACAGAGCTCAGTGTTAAGGAATTTTCTAGGACACATTATATCGTACCTTTTAATTACATGAATTAATCAGTTTAATAAAATCAATAAATGTAATGTGGAGAGGAAACAAAATGAGGCAACATTTTATCAAACATGTTGCATTAATAAATAAATGTACAAAGGAAATAAAACCTTATGACTGCAGGAATTAGATTTTATTTATATGATCACAGATGACAAATTTGCCTCAGAGACTCAGACATGTAATAGATGTCATGTGTGCAGAGGAGACAGAAATTAAAAATAGTTAATTACAATATCAAGCGACATTTGCTATCAATTAAAAAAGACTAAGATAATGACAGGAGTTCTCCATTTTTCACGCTTCTTCCTCATTGTCCCCCTCATCCTTGAATCTCTCGTGGTGAAATCACATGTGCTGTGTGTCACCTGATGAAGTGTGCTCATATGGCAGCTTGCAACCCCCCCCCCCCCCCCCCCCCCGAGCAATGTTAGCCAGGCATGCAGCTATAGCAAGCGGAGGGTAGAGCAGGGGCCAGGGGAGGGGAAGATGGAGTACGGCTCCTCCCTTTCTGTCTCAGGGTGACAAGGCTTCTCCTCCACACCTTCACATTCGTCTAATGAGGTGATAAAGTGAATGAATGAGGCATGAAAGGAGACATGCTGCTGAGGCCAGTGTGTTCCCAAGATGCCACTCCCCGCCTCGCAACCTTTCGCTTCTCTGTATTTTGCAGTTGAGGACAGTCGGAGAAAAAGCTCACAGGAGGATGAGGCAATTTCTGCAATGTGTCTGCAACTATCAGTCCTGGGCGACATGCATGCAGCCTCCATATGATTTGTGTTTGTTACAATTGAGCTGTAGAACAGGAGCGAGGAGCATTGGGGAGTGGAGATTGTGAAATCTTTACCTCAATCCAATACTTCCCCATTGTGGTAGTTAAGCCAGTTTGAGTTAAATCGCCACAAAAGGCCAGTGTTCGTGCTTTCCATTCCTCTCCCCCCCAAAAAGTATATTCACTCGACTTAACTCTGCACAAGTTCGCACAATGAACTTGGCGAATAATGCGGAGAAACAAAAGAGTCCCTTTCACTTTGACTGTTCAGCCATGTAAATGTTTCAGATTTGGCCAATTCTTTGTCATGCAAAGGAACACACTCAAAGCCTTTTTCTCGAGGAGCATGTGCAATCACTCCGAGAGATACTGGCGGTGTATGCCAAGCAGATTTATTAGGTGAAATTTAATTCAGACGAGTTATTCAAGAAAACACTCTGAGCCAGAATGACTTCTCACAAAAGAGAAGAAACGCTGGATATTTTAAAACTCAGGATGTTTTTTTTCTGACTTGCGGTACAATACTGTAGGTCGTTGTTCAGTTTCAGACAGCTTATCTAACTTAGACAGAGGAAATTTTAAAATGAGTGAATTTATAATGTCTTCGTATCAAAAAAAGGCTGTATTTTTCATTTGCACTACCAAATTCTAATAAACTCGGTATTAACGTATTTTGGAGAGGAGACATTTTGATACAGTCAGATTATCAGTTGTTAAAGCACAAAAAAAAATTCAAATGTAATCGCAGTGGCTCATCAGCCCTCTACAGCTAAAAGTCAGGAGGTATTAAAGGGTAACTTCATTATGCATCAACCTGGATCCCATTTTCCCATGTTTTTGTACCCAAGTGAGGAACAGAGACAACAATTTAACCAGCGGCTGTGAAACAGGCTGCGATGTAACCACTCTGGATGCATGCCCATCAATTTATGTCCACTTAAAGTGCTTCTTTTGCCACTGACGGGCTCAGATCATTGTTTTAAGTGACACCATTATAGAAAGGATGCCTACAGAGATAGACCTTTTTGTTAAAGAGTAGTGCAGTACGGTACAGTTCAGTTTGGTACACTTTTTTTTCCATTTCCACTGTAAAAAATGTTGTGGATGGTACCAGTGGTTCCACAGGTACCATACCGAAAGTGTTTGGTGGAAACAGTGCTTAAGATCCTGTTTGTTTAACCAGAAACAGCTCAGATATCGCCATCGCCCTCCCACCAGACTCCATTTAAATAAACAGTTATTTTAGCATGAATAGATTTAGCATATTTTCACATCTAACTAAATGAATTATGGGTTTATTTGAGCCAAAACAGAGTCAGTGATTGTTGGAACAGTGAAAATAAGAACAAAGGTGGTTTTTGTGAGTTTCACTTTGTTTCTGTTGACTTTGAATGAATTGTGCTGTGCAATGATAAAATTGCTGTTTCTTTAAATGAAGTCTGGTGGGTGTGGCGATAGCAATTTTGAGGCTGTTTCTAGTTAAACAAAAAGGATCTTACTGTTCAACTAAAAGGTCTACATCTGTGGAGATCGATAATGTTGTCAGATACTTATACGGTCTGAGTCTGTCAGTGGCAAAGACAAACCCTTTTAGCGGATGTAAATTGACAGTCCGAACATGCCCCAAGTGGTTACATTGCAGCTTGCTTCGCGGCGGCAGCGATCTCACTCAGTACTGGACCTGTTTCAAAAGTTGATGTTCCTGTTAGTCACTAACGGTGCTGTCACACCTGCTCTGTTTGGTTCTGTTTAATCAAACTCAGGTTTGTTTTCCCCCTAAATGCAGTTTGTTTGGGCAGGTGTGAACACAGCAGTCGCACTCGGGTGTGCACCAAAACAACCGTCTAGAAAAGATGGTCTCAGTTCGGTTACAACCAAACTCTGGTTCGTAACGTTTGCAGTGAGAATGTGTTGTGATCTCGATCTGAACCAACTGCAGTCACATGACACATTGTTTGGGTTAAACATGAGCATGTTACAGTCCTGGAGGATTATTAATGTGCGCCTCCTCCTGTACTGCCTTAATATGCACATTCAGCACATCCAATGCATCAAAACATTGTTTTCTAGTTGGAGCCGCGCCTCGTTTTCAAACTGTATGCTTTGACTCAAAAGAACAATGACAGCAATATAGTCCACGATGAGCAGCGCTAAAATCAACCTGCGTAGTTGTCCCTCCATTGTGACATTAGAAAGTGTCACATTTATCTTGCAAGTGTACTCTTCTTCAACGTTTTGTTTACTTCCTGGATTTTTCCCACATGGAAATTCTGACCAATCAAGAGCAGCTTGAGAACACGAACCAACTCTAGGCAATTATGCAACTTTGTAATGAAATTAGTCCCTGATTCAGACCAAAGCAAGACAACTCTAGGTCTGAGAGCACCCTAAGACACAAAAACATGGGAAAATGGGATCCAGGTTGAAAAAATACCAAAGTCACCTTTTAATGTTTAACAGAGTTCCTGAGTCATGATCTCCTAGATGTGATTTAGATATTAATACCATTGCAATCACGTTTTTTAGTTTCATTCACAGTGTGAATTTTGAAACAATATCTGGTGGCTGGAGGGTGAGTAAAGGTCTCGCTTTCGGACAGCTACTGCAGATTAGTGTGCTTTCTGGAAATAATGACTTTCTGCTAACAACCTAATCTGTCAGTCCAAACACTGGGAGAAGCTCTGTGTTTCACATCCCAGTGAACAGATTGGCGGATTGTCTGTAGCCAAGACAGACAGTAGATCATATCCTCTTGTTGGCATCGGGGAGCTACAGTGGAGCTCAGGCATATTAACCAAATCCTCATATTAACGCAAACTAACAGGGAATCATCAGGGGCAAGACGATCTCAAAAAACACGAATCCGGTTTATAGTTTGCTCCCCTCCTGAGTTGAAAATACAGGCCTTTGACAAAGGCACCTACAGCGTATGCACAGTGTCTGCTTAATGGTGAATAAATAACACCCACTGAACCTCAACTTGAAGATAACACTCTACCCGGGGAGCAGAAGTGCAAGTGCTTAGCCCAGGAGGCAGGCCTGGGAGCAGGACGGCAGGAGAGCTCAATTGGTATTCCTGCTTGAGCTGCATCCCAGAAGGCCAGCCCTCATAAATAATATGATAATGCTGTATTTCCAGTTCTGCTGAGGTTAGCTGTATGGCAGGGCAGGAACAAAGCACGGTGCTATGAGAGTGACCCGAGGTGAGTGGCAGGGATCGGCAGCCGCGGGTGCATCCTGGGGTGATTGCGTTTCGCCACCAGCCGGAAGCCGGAGGAGGAGAGAGGAGTGTTGACAAGTTTAATCAAACTGTGTCAAGCTTGACAAGTGCAAGATTGGGACTGTAAAAATGGCTGACAGGGGCCCATGTTTATGCAGAAAGCACAGCACTGCTGGTACAGATCATTTACCCAGGGTTTGAGATCTGTCTGAAGAACGCTTAGGCCCCCCCTTGTTTAAGCAGAGGGGATCTTAAGCCGCTCCTGTCTTGACCCAATCTTTCAAAACAAACCCTGCTCCTGCCAGACAGGGTATGAGAGCGGAAACATTGAATTTAACACTGCCACAGGGTGCATAGATGGGAAAGTACAGGTTGAGTTTCTTCTTGCAGCTGCAGCATAAAGAGGTGACTGCTCCCTGAAATCAACAGACACACAGGCTTTTGAGGAGAGTGTAACTGCTCACTGTCTCCGCCGAAAACAGCTACAGCAGCACATTTTGACATCCGTGTATTTATGCAGAACAGATTTCTAATGTAATGGCATTTTATCTCTTTGGGCTCACTGTACGGATGATATGGATGTTAACAGTGTATGTACAGTTATTATGGCAGAGACAGGTTTTTTTTTATCTCCCTGTCTTTCTGCCTGCCTCATATCTTCTTTTCTTCATAAGTCATATTCAGTGTTTGTGATATTTTTAGCTCAAGTGTTTGCATTCGCTGTCAGGAATTTTTTTTCCCAACATGTCACCCCAGCTCGCTATAGTGGAGCCACTTAGATGTAAGCAGTATTTGCCACCTGAGATGGGATATATAAACTGTAATTTAATATAGCGCAGTGTGTTCCTTGGTGAAATGCTTTTGTACTTCACTCGGCTGCGCTGAGTATTCTATAGGTGGAGATGTCTTTTTACTTGCATTGGGCTGCATAATATTTTACACTATTGTGCTTGGAGGATAGAGCTCTGATATGAATCCTGTGGTGCACTCCAACGGGCGTATTTTTCCCAAACAACAAGCCCAACACATTTTTATGATAGCTGAGGCAGCATTATCTGTATCACCCCATGATCACTCAAACTATTTTCAGGTCTTCAGAGGCTTGTTTTGAACAACATTTTCAAAGCTGAGGAGGTACATCTCCACATTAACATATCAATATCTTTTTTTTTTTTTTCACTGATATTGATGTGTTTATGTTTACTGTCCCAAAAGAGCATTCACTAAATCCTTCCACGAAAACAAGTTGCCTCTTGAGATGGTTTACTACATTTTTACTGCTGTATAATATTCAGCAGTGAGTCACATATTAGATTATGTGGGTGGTTTATGTGGCAGTTGGTTTTGTTCATTTTAACATCATTCTAACATTTATTGTTTTGGGCACATCACAAAAGTAAAATTTTCTGTTGTGATAAACAAAAATATATTAATTTATCATAGATTTGTGTAATTTTCATTAGCTGGCGACTAAACCTTTGGAACAACAATTTATTTACGATTGAAAATGTATCTGACCGTCCACCTTCTGCATCAAAGTGTCCTTGTTTCCCTCTGCATTTTATTTATTCAGATTTCTCCTGTCTCATCATATCTCTTACAGGTGATCCTTTCATGGCGGGAAATTGTAGTCTTCTTAATTTAAAGACGCAGTGCTCATTTCAGAGAGACATCAGGAGACCAGCCTCACAATCTAGGGAGCTATCAATCTACAGCCACCCATTTATAATCATGTCGTCAGTAGGGATGCACCAATATGGATTTTTCCTGGTAACTGATGACTACCTGCTTCTCATGGCAGATAACTGAAATGATAACTGATAATTTCACATTTTTGTGTTTTTAAAAAAAAGTGAAGTGAATCAGTATTAAATTTATAGTTAACAGTAAGAGAGAGGGAGATGATGAAGCCCAGTGTTACTGTGTGATTCTCAGTAAAGTGTATAAACTACACTGCAGAGTGGAGTCTCTACTAACAGAGACAAACACTGACAGCTGACTCATATGAACATCAGCAGGTCTGCGTTACATCTGGTGTATGAAATGTTTATATCGTCACACTGCATTTTTATAAACACACCCAGGCGCTGTCTCACCAACCCACGATAGACTAGCCTACAACTACCAATTAGTATCAATCAATATCAATGCGCTACTGATTCACCTCACACATGATCACTCAACTCAGACAAACAAGCAGCCAGAGAGGTAACAATACACATTATGGCTAACTGTAGCATCACATAGCGAGTGGTTATTAATAAGTTTAACAACAGAGTTGAGCCTTTTAAAAGCTTGATGTTGGATGTTAGCCGCTGCTGCTAATTAGCTCGTGCTAACACTCTGGAGACGGCCCTTCAGTGCTGTGTCTAACTGGTGTCAGGTGGTCAGATATCAGACCCTTGGTGCAATCCTGTTGTCTTCCTCTGGATCTGTGAAAGACGTCCACATAGTGACATGTTTTGCCCTCTAGTCAGCATGCTGCAGTTGTTCTCCTTCTTCTTCTCTGTGTTTATTGGCGGCTTGCAAACAAAGTTCAAAGGTACATGCACCACCACCCACTGTGTCGGTCGTGTAGATACTGACCTTGTTAAGTCAATGACAGCAGTCTGGCTCAGTATTATTGGCGCTATTTTAGCAGTCCCATCATCAGCCGATAATTCATCAGCTCAAATTATATCATGCATCCCCAGCTGTTAGTTACCTAATCAAAACTTTGGAATGCATATCTCTAAGAAATATTTGTATACTGGGGGTTGTTATTGTGTTAATATAAGACAGAGGAATGGTAAGGATGGTTTGATTATCAAAAGTCGATATGTTGGAGCAAAATGCTGTAAAAACAAGCATGTTGTGCTGCTATTTAAACAAATATTAAGGGAATACTTTGCCAATTTTCAACCAGCTGTATATCATAACAATGTGGTTATATGTGTAAATGGACTTAAGAAGATTTTTTTTACTGCGTTCACTGTTTCTCGCATCAAATGTTTTCCGAAATATTGGTCTGGTGTGGCCCAGTGCACTCTGGTAGTAGTAGGTTTTCATCTCTTGTGAAAAAAGCAAGTGCTACAGCCCTTTTCAGTTGTTTTTTCTCTGGTGATATAGTGCCAATTTCAAAAGTATTTGTGTCTCTTCACTGCATAGGCAGCCCAGTTTTATGAAAATCTTTCTGGCAGTGACATATCTAACTGTGAATCATCTTTAGATTTGTGGTTTATTGGTACATTTAAGTTAATTTGTGCCTTTGACATGATCCTTCCTTTAATTTCTGTCAGAGCAGCATGCAGAATGTTTATTTCATGGGCAAAACTATCAGTGATTTGAATGATTAATATTGCAGTTTTAACCAGTAGATATAAATGCGTAGCTAGTCCCTGGTTGTAACACCACACATTATGGTATTACATTGCAACTGTTGGTTTGTTGCTCAGCCCAACCTGCAGTGTCTTTTCTATAATATGATGGCCCAGTGATCTGCCACAAATATTCGTGGGGAGCAGAGCTGGCAGCGCTGGCGAGCCAGAGTGTGTGAGAGTTGATTTCTGCCTGCGGTGAGGGCAACACTCAAACCGCTCGATTGACAAAGTCTGCCTGGAGGCTCCATTTTGAGACTTCCTCAAAAAGGGGGGGGACTTTATCTCACAGTGAGGACATGATGGAGAATTTTACCTTTGCAGTGGGTAAAACGCCATGAAACTCACGCTGGAGTTAATATTGATCTGCTATAAAAGTCAATCTCTTCTCGCCCTTGGAGTCAGAAACAAAGAAATCTGTTCCCTCCATTTTCCCACCCACACAGGCTTGTACACACACATATATATATATATATCTGTATAGCTGTTAAAAGTACATTAAGTCAGATTTTTACCATCCCACAGCAGAAAATGACCATAATAAGTAGTATATCTGTAGGGGTTTAATAGTGTTATGATTCATCTCAGGCACTGAGCAGTCTGCTTTTCAAAACTTACATTATGACCTTTTGGTCTTTTTCTGGATAAAAGTAGCAGTTGTACAAGAAACAGGGCAGCGCTGCAGCAGAACAAATGATAATATTTTCATAATATTTGCACTTGATATATATTACAATATTTATTTTAACCTTGCTCCCCTGCCAACTCATTTCTATTTGGAAGATTTGACTTTATTAATTGTATTATTTACAGGCCAGTACGACTTACTCCAGAGGGCAGTTGATGATGCTGTATTTCCTTGGCAAAGTCAAGCAATCCTGTCTCCTAGAAATTATGTTGATATATGCCTAATTTGTTTTGCAAGAAATGTAATGTAGCCTTTATTACAGTTTTTATCATAATGATATAACATTTCATAACATATCTTGAAAGTCACAAAACGTTCATACTGATTGTACCTGCAAAGTACAGAGACGAAGGCCCAGTTCCAAGACACCCCCTGCTCACACCACTTAGATGGTAAATGGTAAATGGACTGCACTTGTATAGCACCTTTCTAGCCGTCTGACCACTCAAAGCGCTTTTACACTACAGAGTCACATTCGCCCATTCACACATATTCACACTGGTGGCCGAGGATGCCGTGCATGGTGCCGCCTGCGACTTAGTAACCATTCACATGCTCTCACACACCAATGGAACAGCCATCAGCAGTAATTTAGGGTTCAGTATCTTGCCCAAGGACACTTCAACATGCAGACCGGAGAAGCCGGGGATGAAACCCCAATCTTCCAATCGGTGGACAACCCACTCTACCTCTGAGCCACTTTGCCCTTACCCTTCAATTTTGCGTGTTCACATCTACGAGGTAGGGTGTCCCAACAGGAGCAGGGTGAAAACCTAGTGGCTGTTCAAACAGAGGTTTTTCAGAGGCACACTTTAAACAGGATGTTGTTAGTAGTCATTGGCAAGATGGCTGTTAAGGTAACAAAAAACCCACAAATGTATCCTGTTCATTAATCAGAATTAAACAAAATCCCATAACAGTTGCACCAAGGAGCAGCGGAAGTGAAACGTTACAACATACCCCATGGGTGGGGTTAATTGTAACAGGCAGAGGGTTAGCTGTAACACTTGATGGAAAATTCTGTCATGGATCTATGTATAATAGTAGTGTAGGTACCTGATGTAGTAGATATAGTGTAGATGGCTGTGACTCAATTTGGTTATGTGAGGAGAAGCAATTGGAAACAGCAGCTTAAGTGACAGGAAGTACCTACAGTACCTACAATGCTTGTTTGCCAGACACTATAAATTGTCATGATGTACCAGTTCTTTGGCTTTCTTGTAAGTAAACCCTCAAGTGTCTGGTCCTATGTGTTTTGAGTATCTTTATTCCACAACATAATTGGAGATGAGAATGGGATTGGTTGTGGAAACGAGATCCAGCTACATTTCTTCACTCTGCGCGAGGACCACATTGTGGCCACATAAAAAAAGGTAGATCTTTTGATCTAATTCTTTATGTCACCTCCCCAGAGTTTGAGAAGATGCAGTGACTGATGTCAAACATCTATCCATCCCTTATCTAATCACCAATGCATCATGGATGGAATGATCAACACATAGACGTAGTATGTGTAAATGCTATTTATTTTTCTCTCTTCATTCATGATAGACTGATGGATAGATGCATGTAGATACCTATCTCTCCATCTACATCAGGGAAAGGATAGGTGTCCATCCATCTGTCAGTCTATCATTGATATTCCGTGGTTGGACCTATAGATTGGGTAACCTAGATCCAAATGTCAAATATGAGTGCTAATATTTGACAAGACTGCAAAATTGTGTCAGTAAGATATCTGAAAAACTAAAAATACAGAGTATATCTAATTCAGTCAGGGACATTAGTTCAAACTGAACATACGTTTGATGTGCAAAAATAGAGAAAATCTGCTATAGGCGGTTTCATTGCAACACCACGTTACAACTAACTTTGCTGTGTTGAAATTTTATCGAGCTTAGCTGACACTTGCTGGGAGTTGATTACATAGTTCAAAACGGTGCTATGTTTTAGGCAACAAGACAGTTATTAAGATGCTATTTGGCTTAATTTGGTGACTCACATACAGTAAGCCCCTTTTCCACCGCTGGAACTTTTATCATTTACCCGGGATTTTGAAAAACCTCAGCGCATTTCCACCGAAATTACCCAGGGGAAAAAACTTTACCTCAACCCCAAACTTTCCCTGAAAAAAGTACCTAGTAGGGGGGTAGGACTTTTCAGATTCTTGAATTCTTGAGGGGCGGGGCTGTGTGCTGAAGAGCGCTGAATGGTGGAACACGCACTTGCAGTGTTCAGCACTTCCGTGCCAGTGTGGCTGCAAACTTTATTTAATTTCTACAAGCTTCACTTTGTTTGTGTTTTGATCATTTGGAAAATGGAGCAAAAGAAGAGAAGCTACGAGAAGTGGACGTGCAAGGCTCATTTGCAATGTCAAGAAGCACTCGTCACGTCTGTTTACGTAAACACCAGCATCGATACCGATGATGATGTATCAGGGTGTTGAAGGGTGGTCTCATAGAGGGGCAGGTGGCACTGAAAAACAAGGGGTAGGGTTAAGAATAAGATCAACAGTATTTTATTTGTTTCCCTTGAAATATCTGCTGATAGCAAGTATGCATGTTTAACATTTTCAGGGTAACATAACACATAGGCTGTCGTCTTGGTTAAATACTGAAAAAGTCAAAGGGGACATGAAACATGATGTGTTTACTTTCATAAATATTTAACCAGCACCATGAGCTCCCACTATCCTTAACATACTAAACGGTGTCTCTTTTTTATTTAGCCTTAATGTAACCACACATGAAAGGAAAGATTTCCAACTGTGCAATGCAGGCAAGTGCCTCAGGGCCCCATAACACCAGGGGCTCCGTGGCTCACCGTGTGTGAACTGTTTACTCGAAAATTTGTTTGGGAATATGTACCTCACAACAGGGACCTGAAGTGGGTCCTGCTTTATTATCTGATCTTGGAATCCTGTCTTGTAGAGGTCCTTGTGTCCAGTTAGAGTTTCAGCACCATTATTGTGTCAGATTTGTGCGTACATGTTGCACATTCCTACAACAAAATATGGAGTCTTACAGCAAAGAAAAGCTGTACACAATGCACAGAAAGCTGGAGGAATGGAAGTCAATAAGCCAAGTTTGTCAGATTTTCTTTTTTTTCATCAATCCATCCATGCACATGTGGGAGACAGGACATTTTTTGGCCCTGGAGAAAAGTTGACAGCGTAATCCATATTTCCACCAAAACACATTAGTCTAAACCGTGAGGTATCACACTATAGGAGACAGAGTTGGTCTAGTCACAGGTTACGTAATGTCCCTTCAACTGGTGTACTGTAAAATGTAATCATTTACAAAGTAGTGATTGGGTTCCTTTGAGGATTTCATGTGGCTGTAGAGCATGACAGGGCTGTGATGTGCTGAACTCTGACAGCATTGGTCACATTGCCAGGTGCTCTTCTCTCAATTCAGGTCAGTGCCAATGTGGGGCGCCGTGAAAGCATTGGTGCGAGAACACTTGAATGTCCATCAATATGCTTGACTCACTAGAGAGACGTGCTGAAAACTCCCGTAGAAGCAGAGAAAAAGGGAGAAAGGAGTGAAAAAAAAAAGCCCACTGTGTGAATGACAAGCCTCGGAGAAGCAGGAGGTCATTGCATTGCCACGCTGACATTCACTCTCTGGCAGGGAGCTTACTGCCAAAGATACGGCGAACCCTGTGGTGCTTTTACAGGGAGCAGCTAACACACACATGCACACACACACTGGTGGGCTTCAAAGCTCTTGTCAAGCCACTTTAACCTCACCCTCTCCGCACGTAACCCTTAACCCTCACCTTTGTTTTGTTTCTAGAGTTTCCAGGCATCCTGTGCCAAGCCAGGTATTTCTAATTTGCCCCTGTGCCCTGTGGGCTGGAGGAGCTGCAGTGCGCTGGCTGTGAACCGTAGGTGCGACATGGCAGATGGAAGGAGCGGTGGGAGACTAGGTGAATCTCTCTGTCCCACGGTGAGTCCCCTGGGCTGCAAGTGGAAAGTGACCGCGGTAATTAATCCATTTTCACCACTTTTTTTATCCTCCAAATATTGAGCCTCACGGGAAGAGTGTTCACTGAAGGACACAAGTACACCAAAATTCATTTCAGCCTCTTTTTTTTGCTCTCTTGAAGTGGTGGGGGAAGTAAGGAGGGAGTGAGGTTGTGTAAGAGCTGGAAGGTAATGTGTAGTAACTGCATAGAGCCGTGTTAAATGGAGGTCATGGCAGTAACGTTCCAGTGGAATAAACTGAGAGAAATCCAAACATTTTAATGCATTGGCTCAGTTTTATGTAGATGTTCCTCAGGTATCAATCAAGTTACACTGTAATGCATAAAAGATTCCAAGAGACTGGAAAGGATAATCTTCTTAGAGAGAGTATTTGAATATTGGATGTATTTGATGGGTGTAGCCTCATGCATCAGTCTTCAACCAGGCTCCAACCTTTTGTTGCATTCATAGCGGTGCGGCTGAAATGTGCAAATCAAGTTTTTTTAGAGCGCGGCATCCTCATTTTTTTGTACCCACGAGCAGTTCTTCCCACCATCACAGAGAAACCCAGAAATTGGTCGAAATAATCACATTTTTTCTCCCCCTCCTGGCGATTCCCCTTATGAAATCTGTTCAGATCTCAGAGGTTGCACAGAAATTTCCATGTTGCATCATAATGAAAACATTAGATCAAAGGAAGGAACTCTTTAAAATCTGTCTCCATAGATTAGCAGTGTAACAGCAAGTATTAATTCACCGAGAACAAAGGGGTGGTGTGCTGTACAAGCGCGTACAAGACACAGAATTAAGCTTGTGGAAGGCCAGGTGCACGGCAAAGTAACTCAAGCACGCACACACAGGGAGAAAACATTTGAATTATTTCAATTTTCAGCAGCACTTAGGGAAGAATGTGATTCAGCACTTACCCTTGATGAGTGTTATCATCCCTCGAAGGGAAGTGACCTCTGGTCAACAGTGCAAAGGTTAAAGCAGTAAACATGAAACGCCCCGGGGTTTGACTGAGAGCATTTTACTTTATTCTCGGTGGAATTTCTCTTTAAAGGAAGGTTGATCTTTTTATTGCCTTATGAAAAAGCAGAATATGAAAACATATGGAAGTCTGTCTTTATCAAGGATGGACCTTATCACGTTCCTCTGAGAACAGAGGTTGCGAAAAACACTTTTTAAAAGGGTATTTATGTAAAGTAGCTCTAGACTGAGGAATATTTTGTGCGAAGGACACGTTAGAAAATGAACTGCTTAAAATAAATTACAGACTTGTCAAAGAAATCTTGTTTAGTTCTACACCTGCCTGATAATGACTTTCAAAAATGAGCATCTGTGGTGATTACAATAAGTAGCTTTAAAGGAACACTTCGGAAATATCTCCTGTGGTTAACTACGAATCAAAGATTAAGTTTGAACTGAAATAGTGTGTCTTATAGAGCATTAATAGCTGTGTAGAGAGTTCTGAAGGCATCGGCATCATTAACAAGACCCAATAAGCATCATCAGTTCAGTATCAAAGATTAACATTTGACACATTTTGACAAAGATCAACAATATAAATGGTTAAAAGAAGAGATCCAAGCGCAGAGCTCTAGAGCCCCTTTTGACGACCGATAGAAATCTCTAAAGCAAAAACATCAAACTGAGTCTGTCATCATTTACAAACCACAGCTTGGGCTGATGACTCAGTGCCAAGTAATCTCCATCAGAGAATTGTGTGATCAACTGTATTAAAAGTCCTGGAAAGATCTATAAATAGGCAGGAATAATTACCTGTGAATTCAGTGAATGTCACTCGACTTGCCTCCTGACAGGCGTACTCTACTTGCAGCCGTGACATTAGGCGCAGTGTGTCACATCACACAGAGGTGACACTTTTACATGCGTGAATCATTTCTATTTTCTCTTTAAATCCCAGTGTGTAGGATTTACGGGTATATATTGGCATCAAGGGAATATAATATAATTATGTTTTCTTTGTTTTAAAATCACTTGAAAATAAGAGTTTTTGTTTTCATTACCTTAAAATGAGCTGTTTATATCTACATAGGGAGCAGATCCTTGTCTTAAGAGTCCGCCATGTTGCACCGCCATGTTTCTACAGTGGCCCAGAAAGGACAAACCAAGATTCAAAGCGTTTATTGTCATACGCACAGTTAAGAACAGACAAACCAAACACTGGGCCTAGATAAGGCCATTGCTGTTTTCGCATCAGCCACCGCAACCTAGTCTCACTCTGAAGTCATTGAAAAACGGCACTTGGTCAGTGCGTCACACACTGACGAAAAAGCCGTCCTTTTACGTGGGCATGATATGCAGCTGGTCAAGGCGAAACACAGCGTGACAACAGCGAAAGTTAAGGGGCCAAAAAAAATCCAAGTAGTGTGGGCGGTAGGGGTGGTGGATGGGTCCAGCAACCACTGACCTTGTCCCAGGAGATTGGTATTCGCTTCCTGTTTGAATTTAAAGCCAAAACCTGTTCTTTTCTCCAAAACCCAACCACATATATGTGTTGGCAAAACGTAACCATGTGTGTTTGTTGTTGAAGGAAAAAAACATGTCAATTTGCGATGTTGTACCGATGTATTGTGTTTATTTTGAAAACTTACACTGCATGTAACAGGCAGAAATGGACACGGCATCCCAGAACGACAACAACCAACCTTGGTACCTTGCACGTCATATCTCGACATGGAAAGTCCATGATCAAACGCTGATATCTGACGAGGTCAGAGAGACAGAGAGAGAATGTGTTGGCCACCATAGTTAGCAGCCCCTCTAGGTCAAACACAATTTTTTTGTTACATGAAATATGTCAATATTTTAACATTAAAATTCTTTATTCGCCCCATTATGATAATTAAAATCCCCAGTTGAGTTTGTTTTGGAGAGAAAGAGACCTCAGATAATTCCACTCTTGGTAAAAACCTCCTAGACGTCTGAACTTAAGTTATCAGAGGAAAAAGGTGAGAACACAATAGCAGCAGCTGGGCTAATGGCCTGTCTCCGACAAGCCAAACAGCTTAAAAGACACACTGATTTGTAACGAGAAACTGCTTTATTCAATGTTTTAAATGGTTATAATCACCTGGTCTGTTTGTTTTGGAGAGGAGGAGATAATTTGGCTCCAAGAGAAAACCTCCTGAACAATGAATACAGAAGGAATTTTAACTGGAAAAAGCTTTAGCTGGTTGCAGTCTGCAAGCCTTACCGCTAAATGTCGTACACACTGCTCCTTTATATTGTACAGTTCCTTTTCCTGTGCTTGTGAGGCCCAGATCTGTGCAGTTTATAACACTGAAAGATATTCTCACAAATAATGTCTGACAGCAACTGCATTCTGTTTGTTCAGATTTGTCTTAAAGGGAAAACTGCTAGACTTGGGTTTATGTAATACTATGAGGGTTGGTGCTATTTAATTGTTTATCAGTCAGACATAAAACATGCATACTAATTTGCTGCTTATTCATATGGACCTCATACACCAGTCATTGAAAATTCATAACCAACATCTGCTAAGATGTATCGCTTACAATTCTTTTCCTACGAAATTAAATGGCAGTTGTAGAGACATTTCACTTAAAGCACAAATGTGAACCTTATGGTGGGACTAGAGGACAAGTCCTGGGGATCACCAAAGCCAGTAAGATACATCCATTGTGCAAATCTGCTGAGTATATGTTTGACTGTTTCACAGGATAAGTGGAAACTTTGACCTGCTTGTTGTGCAAAGGGAAAAACAAGGATCAGCTAAGTTGTTTAGATTAATCTACTGGGGACCGTAAATATACAACATTTTATGGTATTCCATCCAATAGTAAGATAATTTAGTCTAGACGAAATTGGTGGACCGCCAGCTTGGTTAAAATCCACTGAACAAAATTTCAAGTGTTCCTCGATGTAAATGCCAAAGCAAAGTGACTTGCAGCACCCAACTACGAATGTCATCACTGAATTGAATGGGTGTTATCAGCCTCATAAATACAGGCAAGAAGGGGCCTGCTATACCTACTAGTTTCACAACGCCACTATCAGCAAACTGGATGTGTCTATTTTGAGGCGGCGACCTCTAGTGGCTGTAGTTATTATGACGGGAGCAATGTAGACTTTCACCCAGGAGACTGCTGTCTGTGTTCTATGTGAAATCAAATGTCAAAAGTTCTTTTAAATCACATATGTAAGTTCGTCATTTCACATTACGTCATGTAACAAATATACTTATTTTAATCCAAAACACGATCTTTTTCTAAACCTAGTTACATGATTTAGGCACCTAAACCTAACAAACATGCTCCTTATGTCAACTGATAATGGCTGTTTAATGGGCTGATAACGACCTTCTGAACCTAGGTGGGTGCAGCAGCCCCCTCTAACCCCTACCAGTAAGATTGATAACCACTAATAATGCCATCCAGTTGAGTGATAACATTTAAAAGGGCTGCTGTAAGTAGGAGGATTTGTAGTGCTCATTTCACATCACTGTATGCATGTTTTTCATCTTTAAAATGCGCTGAAGAATCTGCAAACACAACAGGTCCTTCTACATGCCACCTCAAGAGCATGGGCCTTAAATTATGATGACAGTAACACAAGTGGTAGAAGCTTAAAACCAAACACACAATAGATGTATTTCATGAAACGTTTGGATTAGAAGGTAAACATTCAATTATTCAGTTAAGGCTTGCATACACACATTAATTGTAAGATCTTACAGGATTCAGTGCGTGCATATTATGTTTGCCTTAAGGCGCTATAAATGAAGACAAGCGGAGAAGGGGCTTTACCGCCAAGTCTATTAGTAGCAAGCCCATTAATCCTGAACATGAATGCACAACATAATTATAGCCATTTAATGACTTTTATGTCTTCACTTTTTCTTCTGGACTGTTTATGTGATATGCCGTACTGTAGGCTTCCACTGTATGTGGTAACTGGAGGCTTACTGTAAGACCAGTCGGCTGAGACTTTTACTCCCATTACTGATGTTTGGTTTATTGGTGTGATTTTCTCTGTCTTGTGCCAACAAAGAATTCATTATAATCCAATGAAAAGTCTTTTACTAGTAAGTGTACTTGTTTGCTGAGATGCTCTTTAACACCAGTGACTTGAGATGCTGCTTTTCCAGTGTTACTTTCAGCAGGCTATTTCTGTTTCTTCGTGGCAAAGCTGCAAAAAGACTTGAACTTGTCTGTTTCTACTGTTAAACAAGGCTTTCAGTGAACAGCCACGCTAGCAGCTTTGTGAGGCTGTTCTTTGGTACGCTGCTGAGCTAAACGCTTCAGAATACTTAAATGCTGATGCTCAGCAGGTATAATGTTTACCCTTATTATCATCTTCGTTCAGCTCTTTGCCAGTTGGCACTAAACAAAGTATAGCTAAGGCTGATGGGAGTGCCAGTTTTTCAGGTATCAGGTCATTAATCCCGGAACCCATCGGCTATCGTCTGATGATAAAGCCTCTTGAGGAGAGGGCTAAAATTTCGGGCTATTCCAGTGAATCCCCTACAATCAAGAAGGTCTAACAACACTCTGCAACACCTAGAGGGGATCGAAGCCCCCAGGTTGGGAACAAATGCATCACCAAAGTGAGGTGGGGTCATCTTCTGGACACCGTTAAGGCTGGGAAATCTGGAAAAGGGAAAAAAATTATCACAAAATTTGGAAATACACTCTCTGTCTGCACACCGTCCCTTTCCTATTTATTTAATCTTATTTCATTCTACAGCTGGATGCAGCACATTCACTCAGCCTGACCATTTCCTGCTCTCTGTGTCTCTGTTTATCACAAAACAAATAAACAAGAATTAGCTGTGAGCTAGCCACCCAAAGGTCCTTCCACATTGCTCCCCACCAATGTGAACTGCTTTCCTTGGAGGAGAACAGACCCTCAGTTGGTGGCTGTAGCAGCTTGAATTTGGCTAACGCAACCCCCCCAGCACCTTCTCTCACAGCGGGCTGGTGGCCAGTGGCAGCCCTGGGTCTAACCGTGTCATGGCAGCAACAGAAAGTTTGCTGATCCTTTGGGGAACCAGGGCTGTAGTGTCCGCTGATGCTTGGGTTTGCACTGGCTGAATTGGGGTTGCTGTGGCCGCTAACCTGGGGTGTGTTTCCAAAGCTGCTGCCTGCTCTCCTCTCAGTGAGGAGGTCTGTAGTGGCAGGGAGTGAAGCTGAAGACACACTGTGAAGTTCTAATGTTAACTTCGTAAATGTGAACTTGAAGCCGCAGCCATGAGCCTTTGGCGCTGGATGGCAGAAGGCTAAACTATTAGTAATGTTTTCTCTCCATCTCTGGAACACTTTGCCAATACTGCCAGTGTTGACACACATTTTATTTCATTTACTGTCAGACTCTCTTTTAGACTTGTCTTTTGATAAGGCTGTCTTCTTTTTGGGTGATGCTTTCACCAAAGGGTCGTGCACACACACACATGCATTTGTAGAACAACCAGTAGGATTACTATCTCTCTGAAATGACCTACGATAAGCCAAAGTCTCCCGTCACAGCTTTCTTTCAGTTTTCTAAGGCATCTAGTTTTCTTTCAGACTTGAATTGCAATATGTTTAAAGTTTATTATGGGATTGTTGCCCAGTGACACCAAAACACACCTGCCCACCCCAGCTGTAAGGTCTGTGTAAAATCTTATTGCAGTAGTAGTTGTCTGTAATGCTACAACTGATTATATTCCCAGGACAACAGTAAATAAATGCAGGAATACACATAAACAGATTATTCTCCCAATTCTGACATTTTGATAATAAGTGTTGCTGATAGATGATAGGTGCTCTCTGAATCTACGACAGTCATTTCACACAGTTTTTCAACACATTGATGCAGTCTGCTTGGCTTTGTCACTCCAGGGAGGGACAACCAGGGTGTAAAATGTGTAAGGTGAGAAAAGAAGCCTGTCGGCAAGAACCAATGAACAAGCGCTCTCTGTGCCGTGATAAATTGTCCCTGGCACCCGATATTAGTCCATTTTACCTTTGTCATTGTAAAGTTTGTCATGGTAATCGTGGCAGATTATGATATTTATGTCTGCGCTCACATGTGTGTCTTGTGTTTCAGCGGACACCCCGTGGCGTGTGTTTTTCAGATTACACCTATTTATGTCTGAGGCAGTGCAGCCACAGTCAACTTGTCAAGGCGTTGTGTGAAGTGTTACTTTGCTGCTACTTTAATCATTCTGCTTCACTGAGAGCAGACGTGGCAGCAGACCTGCGGTAAAATGCCAAGCACAGCGCAGATTAGGCACATCTTTCAGGATGTCTAAAAATGTTTGGTAGTTGCAAAATTGAAATTCTCCCATTTATTTTACATGGTGACACAATAATTTATTATGCTACTTCTCATTAACAGTGTGTCAAATGAAGTTGACTGCTAGAAACACATTTGTAGCTTCATCATATCACAATATTGTGTCGTGCTTGTCACACTGTATAAATGGCAAACACATTGTATCATGCCTGCTCTGTCAATTTGCATTTGAAATATTTATTGAAACTATTAAGTTGATATACAACCTGTAGCCAGTCAACATTAGCCACCAATGCAGTTACACTGTGCATGCACCATCAGGGACACATCCCTCTGACCACTATAATAGCTCATATTAGAAAAGAAGCAGCAACTAAACCAGTTTTAAGTATTTTTATGCTCTAATGGGCTGCAATTTCCGGCCATCATCTCTCCATGTGACTCTATCAAAAGCAAAAGTGCAGTCCTTCAACAAAGACCACTTTAGTCCAGTTCTCTATTAAAGGTAGGCCTATTTGATGCAAGACTGAGTAACAAGAAAGGAAAACGCCATTTGGTCTGAAAACCTTGCAGCAAAGAAGGTAACTAAAGGTTTCAAAATACTTTCCTGAGTGTGTTTTCTGAGCTAAAATCTCACACCATTAGTGAGCTGAGGTGTGCAAGATGAACCCAGGTGTCACACTGAGTGTACCTGTTATGACTGCAATGCTGTTTTTGGTACTTTTTGTTTATTTTAGAAATGCAGATTGGAGAAGCAGATCACAGTGTAAAAGTGAACCACCACATCACTGCTGATCGACACAGAACACAATGAATATAAAGGGAAACTTTGCTGATATTGAGCCAGCTGTGTGGCATCACAGTGTGTGCAGATGAACAGTGTTTGACTTTGGTGTTTGGCGCTCATCTGCACACAATGTGATGACACACAGCTGGTTGAATATCAGCAAAGTTTCCCTGCTTCCCTTCACTGGTTCCTGTACAGCAGGGTCTGTCTTTGTTTCACTGTTATAATCATTACAAAGCAAAAGCAGCATGTGTATACATTCAGTAGGCTATATCTTCAGTAGCTAGCTAGCTAACCCTACACTTTTCAGGGTTTGATTTTGGTTTTGGAACAGGGAAGAAACGTATATCTTTTTCCAACCTCTCCAGGTAACGAGTATCATTAATACACGACGTGCCCCAGGCACAACATTTAGCTCCAAATCCACAAAACCAGCCTGAAAATGAAGGAAATCTGAAACGACTGCATTAGAGTCAATGGAGCACAGAGGACCCTGGTCTCTGAGCTGGCCCAATGCTATGCTATGATTGGTCAGCCTGCGTCCGAGGGTCAGTTAATTAAATAATATCAAAATTGTAATACGACCAAGTGCAATATCCAAATCACAGGGGCTGCCACTTTTTTAAAGGAAGTAAGATGTGTTACAACGTGAGGATTAGATGCTACTATAGATATGTAAAAAAAAAAGGGGTTGTTCATCATGATATTATTAGAATTACAATTCATCTCACAGAAAGTGAGGAGAATTTAAAGTTCAAGTCAGCTTTATGTAATTAGAGCCAGGAGTTGATTATTTTAGCTTAGCTTTACTGTAGCCTGGCTCTGTTCAGAGTTAAAATATGCTCACCAACTCCTCTAAAGCTTTAATAGACCCTTTGTATCTTCTTTAATCCAGACACAAAATATAACTACAATAGTTCTACTGTGCAGTGAATGCATGTTGGTGCTGTTCTTCAAGACGTCATTATAGAACATGACTTCCCGTCTGTGGTATTTCTCTTTGTGTATGGATTAACAAACAACATGCTTGATACAATGTGTTATTAAGTGAGCTGTAGAGGTGCTGGAAGGTCTTTGAACAAAGCTGCTTCCTCCCAGTGGTGCACCCAAGGGGTTACTGGGAGTGACACGGCCACCCTGATACAATTAGATGTCTCCCCCAGTGGCCCCTCCCCTCGGAAATAATGAAAATTAATTACAGGCCTCTGCTTTTGAATAGAGATATTTTTAACTTGAGAAGGCTTGTTCCTTACAATCAAGCATAGGCGTAGATTCAACAAGGTGCTGGAGACCATTCCTCAGAGATCTTGGTCCATATCGACATGATAGCATCACACAGTTGCTGCAGATTTGTCAGCTGCACTTCCATGATGCGAATATCCTGTTCAACTACATCCCAAAGGTGCTCTATTGGATTGAGATCCAACCATGCCATGTTTAAAGTCACTTAAATCACCTTTCTTCGCCAGTCTGATGCTCGGTTTGAACTTCAGCAGGTCGTCTTGAGCATGTCAACATGCCTAAATGTATTGAGTCGCTGTCGCGTGATTCGGCTAATTAGCTATTTGCAATAACAAGCAGTTGAACATGCGAACCTCACAAAGCAGTCGGTGAGTATATATAGAGGTGCAGAGTGCATTAAAACAGGATTGTTGTGGAACTCAAAATGTTAACTGTATCGGTATTAGTCTATGATAATAATAATAAGAAGAAGAAAAAGAAGGACTTTAATTAATTATATAGCACCTTTCAAAACAGCACTTTTACAAAGAGTCTCCAAACAACAAGCCTTTATACTACAGCAGCATAGTAGAACTCCTAAAATTCAGTCATGGCTTTTGGTTTTCGTGTGACACCCCAAGATTTTCAGGCTCTGTCTGGTCACCCTTCTTCTGGCCTTCATGCTAAGCTACGCTAATTGCTTCCTGGCTCCAGCCCTGTACGTGAGACACACAAACATCAGAAAGCTATCATCATCTTCTCATCTAGCTCTCCCTGTGAGAAAGTGAAGTAGTGTACAAGACTAACTGCATGCAACCATACATCTTTAATGTAATTGTAATATTTTTGCTGCAAAAGAATATTGGTATTACTGAGCCCAGATAGCCTTTCAAGTTGGACTTAATTTCTTGGCTCTATCTCTAGTTTCTGCACAGAGAGCACTTGGTTCTGATGGGTTAACCATTCGTGTTGTAAGAAAGTCTTAATTGCATCTTGTTATGGTATGGTTGAGTGAGCCACAGCATCAGTGTATTACACTGTGTAAATCCTGGTCTTTGCAGTGATCAAACCTGCAAGCCTCCAGTCATGCAGCTAATCTCTAATCACTGTGTCGGCCTGCCATATGTTCACCTCGGTATGTATATGTTTACTAACTACAATATAAGCTGCCTGCTGGAATTATTTATATCGCCTGAGCATATGTCCGCGTTTTCTCCTGACATCTGACGCTTTTCTGAGATCAAAACAGGGGACCAACTAGTCCCATCACACCTCATAATGTGCTGTTTTTATCACATGTACGTCTGTGCAACATCAGTAGACTCTCCTTGTCTTTATTGCCTAGAACCTTGATAAACTGTGGGGTTGCCATGGCGACCACTCTTCACAGGCGGGAGGATCAGTGGCCTTCTTTTGCGATAAATACAGAGCCTATAAGACTGCACATGAAGAATTAGTGTGTTCTTGGCTGCTGAATACTTGCCTCGCCACTGCTCTTTCACAGTGCAATTTCTGTTGCTCAATTATCAAGGATCTCTTGGCAGCATCGCAGCGTTTCAGAGGAGAAAGAGGAGATTGAGTTACCTACTTTGGCAGCGGAGCAGATTTTCAGTTGCTTTATTTATCCTTTATGTAAAGTTTATGAAAAAAAAACATTTTCATTATGCAAGAGCCTTGTTGACAGCTCTCTGATGGGCGACTTTGTCAATAAAATAAGATGCTCTATATACAACAGATAGATATTAGGACGTAAGGGATGCTTCCAGAAGATTTGAAATCGCACCTATATGCTGTGCACCGTAAAGTATGATTTCAAATTTACATCATTCTTTGACATGACACTCGTTTTGTTGTGTGTATCTGAATTTCTGGGTCAAATGGGAGGAACAGGAGAATAGCTCTGATCTGTACAGGAAGACATAAAAATTTCACAAGAAGTAAAAATAGAATGAAAGGCTCCACAAGTACAGGCGCCTTACGTCACTGGTAAGATCAACAGTGCCCCCTCCTGGTTATCAACTGTGCATGTTACCTCCTCAGTTAAACACTGCTCCTAAATGCTTGCTGAGGGAAACTGAATGACATCGACAAGTTACATTGTGTTCGTCTGTAAAAATAGTGATTATGTCTGATTGGTTAAAAGGACTAATACAGACAATGCTGATGCCTGCGAGAGTAATGGATATTTAAAGCTTTGATGTGTTTTGCCCGCTGTGCTATCAGACAGAATTACGGTGTTGGAGGATCAAAAGATTATGTATTGCCTACCAAGTTAATGTTTATCCAATCAGCCCTGAATGCGAGGCAAATTGCTCCTGTTTGTCTTGTGAAAAAATGTACGCAGCATGGCACCGTAAGGGAGGCACATTTGGGAAACCTCTTAATCCATGGATATGGCGAGGACAATGACTCCAGTGTGCCATGAACTTTTAGAGGGGAAGACCGTCAGTCCACTTTAAGGAGGAAGAAAGACAATTAAAGCAATGAATTTCTACACAATACTTCATATTTCTTAGTGTATAATTTCATGGCGTCACTTCCTTTGAGTTGAAACATGTCAATGTATCAAACCTTTTTAGTTGTGACACTCATAGACTGTATAAATAATGGATGTCGCCATCATGATGTCATCCATTGGTTTGTTGACTGCAGTTTTGAAGCCTCGAGTTCAGCATTTTGGCTGTCGCCATCTTGCATTTCTAGAGCTAGAAGTGACCATATTTGGACGACACTCTGATATAGTGCATGCATGATCGACAGCTAGTGTTGCCCGCCCCACAACACTTCTCTTCAATCAGGGATCATGTACAAATTCATATTAATAAAGATAAAATATTAATTTTAGTGCGATGATTCAGCATCCAGCTTGTATGTAGATAGTTTATGTTAGCTCAGTACGATGGTACAGACCAACAATGTGCCGTTCTTTGAGGGGCAAGAAGCCCACTTACTTTGATAGTGCTGCATTCATGTGAGGTCAGAATAATCTGAAAAATGATTATGGCTCACCTGAATAAATACCAACATGTTGTTTGGACGCTTTGAACAATGAAACCCAGCGCATGTTTCAACAATACACCTTTAAGCTCATGAACACTCCAAACTTGGAAGAACAGTCATCTAAGTAGCACCTGAATGCACCATTGGCCTTGGCTGGCAGAGGTCTTGACTTGAGTCCAATTTAATTGGCCCTGGCTTGTTCGTTCAGTGCCACTGCTGCACTATATCAGGACACATTAGGGATTTATGATCACTCACATGTTCGACAGGCTGAGCCGGTTCATATCTGACACTAGAAAGAGTCATTTAAAAAGACTTCTAAGACTAATAGTTTTGATTCTGCCATACAGAGGCACTTTCCCCGTGTTTCCTGTCTGTATCTCAGCTTTGTCTGTGAAAGCAAGGCACAAAAAAGATCTTTAAACAAAACTGTTATGCCTTAGGGATGCTATAGTCAGTCATTTGAGCATGTCCTTGTATTTTTCGCTATGCCTGCTGAGTCTGCAGTCAATGCAGGATCTGAGCTCTCAGGGTTTTCTGAGAAAGAGAAAAGACAAGAATATCAAAACTATTGACCGGCCGGCTGTAACCATCAACCAAACCAGATGCATGTTGCAAACAAGCCTGTTGTAAATATGTTGATGAGACTCTAGAAACATGGAATTAGCCTTTAGCTGAGCAGAGCTGGCATATTTATGTCTCTTTGGAAACAATCACTATGCAGTTACACTGTGTAACAGTGCATGTTAAATTGGTAGCTGTGTGCCTGTGGTATAGGTGCCGCCAGTGCTCTGAGGTCAACATTGGAGCAGGGAGTGTGTATGCATTCGTGTGCATGTGTGTGTATGTGTTGTCCTCCAGATGCCTTCAGTAATGTCAGCTGGTCAGTCGTTTTGATACATCGAGCTGCTTTCCCCTCTCCCATGTTCCCTCAGGGAGCACACCCTTTATAGGCCGTTATTGTTAGGGATTAGGTTAGGGTTATTCAGGTTGGTTGCAAGGAGCCTCGCCGTAACCTGGAGCCACCGGCAGGGTTTATGGATTTGTGGTGTACTTTTTGGAGAGCTGAATATACTCCCACAGATATTACAGAAGCTGCTTCAGACACTGCTGTAGTATTTTGTGCTTCTAGATAGGAATCAGTGGACATGCACACAGACATGGAGCAGTATGAAGATTTCATATCACCATTATAGAGACCAGAATGATCATGGCTCAGTATTATTATGGTATTGTGCTGAAAGTGTAAACAACAACAACTACTGATGCACACACGGAAATCCGTTCAACATATGTTCTTTTATATTGGTGCATAAGCAGCCTCCTTTGAAATGCGTGCTCGAGCGTCTGAGTCACTGTAGATGAGGACAAGAAAAAGTGGCAACACTGGGTTTGCCTGCTTCATACGCACTCAATGCATCCTTATTCAACGGTTCATATAATATCGAATTAACACCCCAGATATGACATCAGGTACTTAACGCAAAGAGACATACTAAACATAAAGTAACAGAGATTAGGATTAGGAAGGAGACATGGTGATGATGCACCTCGAAATCACGCAAAGTTCAGTCAAAGTTCACACCGTTCTAAACACCAGTCTCCTGGGAGAAGTCCTGTGTTTAAGCTGCCCCAACCTGCCACCTTATGGGACTGCTTCCTTCTTTACTCCCATCAGGGCACTGGTCACATGATTGCAGCCTTCCCAAATGCGTGGGTAATACCCAAATGACTGGATCATGATTACATAGGATATGTACAAATTTTGGTGCATGAGAACAGCCTCATCCACTCTTTAAACCAGGGGTGTTGGACTCATTTTAGATCATGGGCTACATACAGTCCAGTTAGATTGCAGGTGGGCTGGACCAGTAAAACCATTGCTTGATATCCTATAAATAACAAACACCTCCAGATGTTTCCCTTTTTTGTTTAAAGAAGAGCATTTTAAAAACTCTGATTCATTTACAAAACAGAAGACAAACAGTCTGTGATGACAGAAGGAATAAATGCAATTTCAACAATATATCTCAGTTATTCTACATTCGTTCAGTCGACTGCTCACTGTCATTCCATGTGCAGTTTTCTATACATGTCCATTCCCACGACATAAACCCGATATCACCACATCAAACTTAAGTTAAAGAAAAGACGGGTGGAAAACCTCTAAAGGAAAATTTTGCAATGTTTAACTTGCCTCTGAAACCTGGCACCTCTTAGGTTTCACAAGTGCATCACTATAGGTGTGCAACATCATCCAATGGGCCGGATTGGACCCTTTGGCGAGCCGGTTCTGGCCCCCAGGCCGTATCTTTGACACCCCTGCTTTAAACACTAAGGCTAAAAACTCCACAAAACAAACCCACGTTGCATGCTGCGTGCCTGCGTCTGGGAGACTGTTGCTAACTTTAATTGATGCTGGACCGTATTTACCAAGCTCCACAATCAAACACAGCTTTACTGATGATTAAAAATTGAAACAGTTATACTGACACCAGTCAGTTTATCATGACACCAGTCACCTTTCATCTGTCCATGCACACAGTAGGACACACAGACTATTTGATTGTACTACACAGATTAAAACACAGTCATAAAAACACCTTTTTCTGTTGAGCTGTTGCATTTTGACAAAGGAAATTCAGTTTTTATGTTCTGTGCATTTCAATATCATCACTACAGGAAGCTATTGCAGCAATAGGGTTATCACAAAACCCACCACAAGTGCCTCAAATCTTAGATATGATCTCACATCTTATAAATGGCACCATGCATTAGGGATTTAGCTGTATTACTATCTTCAACGTCTGAAAAAAAATCTATATTTTGGCATCATTGTTCCCACAATACTGTTAGATCTAGTTTTTGTTATGGTCTGTTTAACCATCCACTCCCAACAATAGACCTTTCATCAATGAAAGCACCTTCTGTTGCCACTCAGCGGCAGAATGGGGACTATAAAAATGACAGCTCTCCTCAAACTCAACTGTGTCTTCTCTGCGCACCGAGCTCCCTACAACTAATTAAGTTCTCTAGACTCTGTAATAACGGGAAAATGACAGAAACCCAAAATAAGATTCACAGCCTGCAGAAAAACAGATCTTGTGGAATTCTGGATACATCAAACATTTCTAATTACTTTTTGGGTACCCACAGTAAGTGTATTATCTGATAGATCCACCAGAATATAGTTTGAAATAAAACAATTATGTTCCAGTAAAAATATATAAATCACTAATCCACTAATCTAATCACTTCCTGAAAAATGTTTGTCCTGTTGAGGGGTCGCACAAGGCTCCAGCATGCAATTAAAACACATCCTTGCTTCAAAAACAGTGCAGTTGTTGCAACTCTGACAGCTCGGGGCAAACCACAGAAATCACTAATTTCACACAGGCACTAAGGAACTGTTTTTTTTGACTCAACAATAAACCACTGAGCTTAATTAACTGGCAACAAAAAGGCTCCGCACAACTCTATCAGAGCAACTATTTTCTAAACTTTGCTCAAAACCTGACAGTTTACGCCAGTTTCTTGCACGTATTATAAAAATAAAGATAAACACAATAAGTATTTTAATTTCCAGTGAGCAAGTATATACAGATGACTTGTCAAGTAAAATTCATGAATAGCTTTAATTTCTGGAGAGTTCTTCTGTCATCACGTACGTTTTTCAAAATGGAAACTCAACAGAAGCATTCACATTATAAATGCTCACTGCTGCCTGATGTGAGATCTTGAATGGAGCATTATGATTGAGTATTCCACTTATTGTTAAGTTATATTTGTGGAGCCGTCAGGCTGCTTATAAACCCTCTAATGATCAGTGTCTGCACCGGCTCAATAGAAACTCTGTGTTTCAGACAGCTGCTCTTACAGCCTGTGGCATGCAAATCTCACTTCAGCCATCTGACCTCAGTTGGCAGTTCTGTCTTCACAAAAGCCCCAAAGAGGCTGCAGCCACTGCTGCTATTCAGAATAACAGCAACAACACAGCATGGTAATCATCTCCCATTATAATATTGACATAACAAGTCTAAGCCGTGTCATGATCCCCATCATAAACATATTCTTAAGATGATGGCGACGTTTCAAATAAGAGGTTGTGCTATACTACGCTTCACAAGAGCGAAGTCTCAAAATGAATTTGCCCTCCCCTGAAAGCATGTCACAACTGCTTTGGTGCGGAGCAGCGAGGTTTCTTATTAACATGGGTGAACGTGGCAACGAGCTCGCTTCATCAGAGCGATGGTGAAATGATGTGAGCTCAGTGGAAGTCGACCGGCAGGCGTGATGTCACATTTTCAGCCCTCCAGAGGTGTCATGAAGTGACTAGGTGTGCCCACTTGTTAATGTCAGTGATAATGTCAGTGATGTCACTGCTCTCGCCCACTCACATTTCACCCTGCATGCGAGCCTCGCATCGGTGTACCTTAAATTAGAAGGGGAGGCAGTTTATGTCAGATCATGTGTGCTGGCGAAGAAGCAATCCGGTTTATGGCTCCTTCCGAATGGCCCGATTGATCATCCGCTGGCGCTCCTCTTCACCTGACACCACACCAGCTCCCCTCGCTAATGAGTAATCTGTACCAGCTAAGCTATGACAGTGCTCATGCAACTGTGAAACACCCAAAACATAAACCATAATTATCTGTTTATGACTAAAAAGCATCATTAAGACACTGCGGTTGGGACAGTTTGCCTTAATAGGCGTGCAAAGGATATTGACAGCCTGTAATTATTTTATTTTCTATTTTTATATCCGAATAAAGTGTGTCCTCTTTTTGCAAGCCACAGAGTCGCAGGAGCACTTTGACTGTGCCAAGACATATGTTTATTTATCCTCAAAGTGTCAACATCCACTGCATAGCCCTCTCTGTGAACTGAACAAATACTGGTGCCAGGCTTTTAGCACTGTGCCAGGCATATTTTAATGTCTGGTAAACACTGTCCTCTAGTGCTCACGCTCTAACACACACACACACACACACACACACACACACACACACACACACACACACACACAGACACACACACATGCATACCACAGGATTATGCTCCCTTGTTGTCAATGCCAAAAAACAGGACTTTTCTAGGAATTATATTTGACAGCATATTGTTTCATCTTTTAACACACTTTAGATGGATGTTAATTCTTCCTAACGTACGCCATCTGTTCAAAAAGTGCCCCTAATTATTTCCTCCAAAGAAGTGTCACTTGTTGTACTAGTGGGTTTTATGATAAAACTCTTCAGCTGCATTGACTTTTTGTGCCTCCAACATGGAGTAATAGCTACAATTGGACAAAAATGTCTGTAGCCATGGTTTTTATTATCAGCTACCCTCAGATGGCTTTTAGCAGGGCTGGTATAGTCTGCCTAATGAGGCAAGTCACAATCACAGAGTGAGCAGCAATAAAAAGGAGGGGATGGCCTATCCCTCCTCCTCCAAATGACCTGATCAATCATTCACTAATGCTTTCTAACCAGCTGATTTCACCTGTCAACACAAGGTCAGAGTGTCCCGATCTTCCGTATGACAGGAGGGCGATGTGAATCTTGACGTAGGCACAACAGATTCGCAATCAGCCTGTCAACCGGCACTTAAAAGCCCGCAGGATATTAGAGATGTAAATGGAACATAATGGCGCCATTATAATTGTGCTCATCCTGTTCAGACTTTTGATGGCGGTGTCTTTTTCTCTGCGATTCCACACCATCTGGCTGAATCAGCGTAGGCAGGAGAAGCCGAGCCAGGAGTAGTTAGTACAACCAGTCTTTGGTTAGGATGCAATCATTATCTTTGGCTAGTGACACATCCCATTTGTTGCGACTCAAAGTTGAGATTTGGGTAGAGGCCAGAGCAGGAGCGCCAATTACTGTTCAGGCAATCTTTCATCCATCTACAAAGCAATACCTCTACTTTCAGATCTCTGAATTTTAAATAATATAGTTCAAGCATCCAATAAGCATCCGACGTGTTTCCACAGAGGGCACAGAGCGCTTTGTGTAGCAGATGCAGTGAACTTTAAGGGCATGCATGGTGACATTGTGTACTGATATGTGCAAACAGTCCTGTTGGGTGAGTTGACCAAACAAACAGAGCAGGTCATACAGACCCTGTAAACATTCGTCTCTTTCAGTAGAAACCCTCCAAAAAGGGCATTTATGATCCAGTTTGCTGAATCCAAACCTCACCCACAACATTCAGTATTATGACAATCAGATGGGATATTTAGAGAATAACAGGACCTGTTAACAAAGACTGTTTGTTTGCCAAATTGGCTGGTTGAAGAGACAAATCTGCCAGCCGATTGGATTGTGTTTTGTGCGGTTTCCACTCCATCAATTACATATTGTAAGGAAAATTAGAATTGGCAAATATAATGCCATGCAAATTGCTTTCTCTGTTCTTTTTCAGCACATACAAAAAAACCCTGCAAAGTTAGCATCAGACGAGGTTGACACTTAGTCTGAACTTGAAACAAAAGATTTTATGTCATCAGTGCTGCTGATTGTTGCCTGACTTAACAATATTGTGTCATATTTGCTAATGAGCTCAGATTACATCACAGTTAATGTCATACCATATATCAGGGATGTCTAATCTCAGGCCCGAGGGCCAATTGTGGCAGGTCAATTGATCCTAAACAACAGCTTGCAGCTTGTTTTCTAAAATATACTATATGTGACCTGTGACACAACATTGGTAAATCAAGCAAGTTCACTTTGCATTTTTTCTGTATCTCTGTATCATCCAGTTTGTAGACACGCACCAACAACACAGTAAACAAGCACACTAACAGTTACTGGAAAACTTCAGTTAAAAGCCTAGTCCCTTTTACTGGCCTGGCGTGGCTTCACATTTTGACAAATAAAGGCCTGTCTCAATCAGACGCCTGGTCTCGCTGCCAAGCAGTTCATTCTTATAGCTTGTCTTTGGATGTATAAAACCAGGTTGTTGGCTACACACTTGAGTTAGTTAGCTGAAAAGATTGCACACACAAATATAAATGTTTAAACTTAGTGTCAGGATGGATGCTACACATTGTTAGCTCAGTTAGATTCTCCATAATTCAGTCATTCAGTTCATTTCACTGAAACTGTGAGCACCAGAGAGGACCGTAATTTATTCAGATATACCAACATGACAAAAAAATGGGGGCTCTCTTTTACTAAAGCTGTCATAAAGTCAGAATATGTGTCCATTCCTTGATTAAGTTATTTATATTGCTTTAGTCTGTAAGGGTCCACCAATGAAAAGAGTCAAAAGTGTTTTATATAAAAGTTAATCCAAGTTATGAGTATTGTTTTAACAGGATAAAGTGGTGTTGGGTCGGTGCTGTAATCTTTGAATGCCATAAAAAGAGTGTCACAATGCCCCCTCTCTCTGATGCCTGGTCTGTCAGCGCTACATCAAATGAATGATGTTAATGGAAGCCTAATTTTCATACTGGATTAAATAAACAACGCGATCATATTTCCCATCTTTGCTGAGCAACAGTTTTGTGGGAAGGAATTAAAGGCCTGTCCCAAATATGTTGACTTCAGTGATTTAAGCAAATAACAGCCAGGTTACTAATTGAAGTTTTATGGTATCTAGCAAAAGACCTTTCCTTCTAGGCAGCAGACATGTCCACAACAAAGAAGCTCAAAGTCGCTTTCCCAAGCTGTGGAAAGTTGAATACTTTTTTACACATTTGTCTCAATTGTATGTGGATTCTTTTGTTTGCTTTTGTTTTTTTATAACCTGTATAATGCAAGAAGCAGGTCAAGCACATCAAAAGCTGTGCACCTCTTTGCATGGTGGAGCTACTGAGCAGATTAAAGAGGCCAAATTTTTGGGGTGGTCACACTTGAGGGAACACATTCATGGTCAGCTCACATTAATAACATGGTTGCTAAAATGAGCAGAGATGACAAATAAACAAGTAGTGCAGTCTTTAGTCTTATCACAGCTGGACTACTGTCCAACAATCTGGTCTAGTGCCTCAAAACAAGAACTTAATAAAATCCAGTTTGCTAAAAACAGAGCTGCCTGTCTTATCCTTATTTGCTCTACGAGGAAGAGTGTGGAGGGGATACATGCCAGCCTGTCATGGATGAGGGTGGAGGACAGACTGGCATACAGCCTGATCCAGTGCTTAAGAAATATCTGTGCACACCTAAATTCACAGATAACACACGCTGTTGATAAACGCCATCATGAAACACATGAGAAGCTTTACACTACCCTTACTGAAGACCAGTGCTTTAAAGAATGGGGATTTGCATGTTCTCCCCGTGTCAGCGTGGGTTTTCTCCGGGTACTCCGGCTTCCTCCCACAGTCCAAAGACATGCAGGTTAATTGGTGACTCTAAATTGTCCGTAGGTGTGAATGTGAGTGCGAATGGTTGTCTGTCTCTATGTGTCAACCCTGCCTCTTGCCCAATGTCAGCTGGGATAGGCTCCAGCCCCCCCACGACCCTCAAGAGGATAAGCAGTTAGGAAAATGGATGGATGGAATAAAGGTGGCCCCTAGGTATTTTTACATTATCTTATCTGGCCTCTGTTCAAAAAGGTTTTGACACCTCTGCCATGTATCAGTCATTTCCTCCCAAATTATATATCATGAAAAGATGCACTGTAACTACAGCCCAGCTGCTATTTAATCTCTCTTTGTTCATAAAGAAGCCAAAACTGAATGTGGGGGAGATTCATCACATGTTGTTGTGGTTGTAATCCTGGGACACAGATTTAACACAATGTTTGGATGAACAACACATTTATATTGACAGGATCAGAAAGAAAAACAAAACTTGCTGAAACAGGTTTTGGTGAATCCTGTGTTATGCTGCTACAATATTTTGGGGCAAAAGCATGAATTTACACAATATTTCATTAAAAGAGGGTCTTCAAATATTAACAGGATTTCAGATGAATAAATCAGGACCTTTACAGGTTATTTCCAAACTGGTGACATCTGACGGATTACTGATGCATCTTTTATGATCCTCACTTTCATCACGGTGGTGAGATTTTGGTTGTGGCGTTATCACTGTGAAAAGAGGCATCTGGCTCCCATCTGGGCTTTGTTGTCTTTCTGCAGCACAAAACATATTTTTAAAAGCAAGCAAAAAAAAAAAAAAAAGAAAATTGCACAGCTCTTTGCTTGTTTTCGCTCATCTGCTTTGCATAGAAATCTGTCAGCACAATCCACCATTGCCCCCCCCCCCCCCACACACACAACGATAAAATATTCAAAAAGACACAGAAAATTAGTATGAACATCCAATTATGCTTAATCAAACTGGTTTTATGTCGCTCACATGTTTTTATGCACGTCCAAAGCTGCCTATTGTGGTGTTTGTGATGTCGTGTTGAAGCTCCAGAGAGCTGGTAGGTGGCAGTGGAACCGGAATAGCCTGGCGGTACACTGTATACTAATGACAACACAGAATAAATGATACATCCGTGTAAATACAGCAGTCAGTGCGGGTTATATACAACGCAAGTTTTGCATAAAAATGTAGGTTGTGAGCGTTTCTTCCAATACCTCTGGGAATTTAATCTTCACATTGACGCTGTCTGCTGAGGCGGCAACAACTGATGCGGAAACCTCCTGCTCTGCATTTGTCTCATGCTGCTCGTAGAAGCCGAGAAGCAAAGCCATGCCTGGGATGTAGCTTTCAATTCTGGGAGAGGTTAAAAAAAAAATCTCCTTTAACAACACACACCACTATGCGCCATAATTTTAAAGGCAGAAAGTGTTTCCGCCGTGCTCTGTAAATCAAAGCGAGCGAATCTGAGCGAAGTCATCTTTCACTTTCTTCTTCTCCGGCTCAGTCTCCTCGTACTTCTCAGATTTTTATCTGTCTTGATACAAACTTCACCTTTTCTCCACCGAGGCTCACCTTCTGCCCGTCTCTGCCATGCTCTCCGGGATCCTGGTCCAGTGTACTTTGGCCTTGAGTGTTGGCTTGGAGCCAGGCAGATGTGCAGTTGCATATCTCATTGACATTTCATAGGACTGACATTCAGCTCCCCATCTGATGTGTGCCTAGAACAAACACCAGAGATCAATCATGAAGGAAGTCTCTACAAACAAAACCCTTGGCTCCGGCCTCCATGTGCAATATAATAAAATACCTTAGACTGACCATGAGTAGGATTTTTAATGTCGAAATGTAACCATCATGCAGTGTGTTTGTAGACAGTGTATTTAAACAGATTTAAAGGACTGAATAACAGACAACAAGTGGATCTGTTTTTATGATGTTTCTGATGCTATAAAAATACATAAAAGGCAGTATGCAGACACTTATAATGCTGCCATGAGTACAATATTGTTTATAGAGAGATTTTATAGCACTAGTCATGTGTTTGCCAGGATTAATGTACCCATGTGTCTGCCAGTCAAGGGGAACCTTCACATGCATTATGTAGAGAAGCTCTTTGGCAGAGGAGTGTTTTTGTCTATCTTGAGAAAAGATAATAGATAGTGATGGAGCCTGGATGAAATTTAGTTGGTTAACTGTTTTTAAAGGTCCAGTGTGCAGGATTTATGGGGATATATGTTGGTAAAAATAATATATAATATATATAATGAATATGGGTTTTTCTTTGTGTATAATCACCTGAAATTAAGAATGTTGTGTTTTTGTTACCTTAAAATGAGCTGTTCATATCTACATAGGGAGCAGGTCGTCATTCACAGAGTCTGTCATGTTTCAATGCCGTGTTTCTACAGTGGCCCAGAGCAACACATTCTCATTCTGACCTTTTCATGTATTGACAGTTGGTTAACAATAATGCACAGGGTTGGGTTTAGGCAACAAAAGCACATGGTTAGGTTTGGAAAAATGAACTGGGTTTGGCTTTAAAATCTTGCACGACGCACACGCAGCCCTTCTAGGTGAAAGTCAGTGCTTGTTGGATTTATCCACTACCCCTCCTGTCCACCGTACTCAGACTTTCCCCGCCTTAACTATCATTGTTGTCCCGCCACTTTCTCCCTGATGCAGCCAAGTGCCATTAAACTATAACGGTGACCAGCCAACATTAAAGGGCGGCTCTTCATCAGTGTCTTACGCTGAAAGTAACTGCTCAAGTGCCAGATTTCACCAACTTCGGAATGAGACAGAGTTGCCTAGAACAGACAACCCAAACACTGGCTTTAGATAGGGCCATTTGCGTTTTTGCATCAGCCACCGTAATTAGCAGCAAGAAGTGCCGTAAAAACAGAGATTTTTTTCATGTGACACTGCTTTATTAGGTTTAAAACCACAGAGTCTGTTTGTTTTGAAGAGGAAGAGACCTCTGCGGATAATTCAGCTCCCTGTAAAAACGTCCTGAATGTCTGGATCTTAAGTTATCAGAGAAAAAGGGTGAGCATGTATCAGCAGGTGCTGGGCTAGCAACACGTCTGGGATGTGCCAAATAGCAGTGGAGAAAAACTGATTTGTAACTTGCACCTGCGGTATTCAGTGTTTTTAAATCACCTGATTCATTTCTTTAGGAGAGGAGAGGACCCTTGTGGAGAATTCGGCAAATGGTTAAAACCTCCCAAACACCTGGATCAAAAAAACAGTGCCGGGAAAACACTGATTGATAACAAGAAGCTGTTTAATTCAGTGTTTTGGGAGAAGAGACCTCTAGGTAGAATTTGGCTCCTGGTAAAAACTTCCTGAACAATCAACACTGAAGGAATCCTAACCAAGAGTTCACACTTGGTACACGGGAGAAGTTTCAGCTGGTTGCAGTCTGCAATCCTCACCACTAGATAGCACTAAATCCTACACACTGTTTTCTTTAAATGTTTTTAAAGTCTTTTCAAGAAAAATGTAATAGCAGTAGTGTCCTTTAAAGTTTTGATATTTTATACACAAACATAAAAAATAAAAAAGTATCCTACATGTTTCGTATCTACCTTTGCCTCAACATGGGCATCCACAGTGGTGTCAACGCACATCTTCCAGTTGGTGTCTTCTCCGACCTGGGACACAATCAGCTGGGCGTTCTGTACGTTTGCCTCGGGCGTGTAGTAGAAGGCTGCATCGTAACCCTCTGGCTTCTGGTTGCCACTCATTGCCAGTGCTTTGATATTGAACAGAGCTTCAGGTGTTGAATCCCAGCCCTATGGAACGTGATAGAAAGCAGTCCAGTAGGCTGTGGGTTTATGTGTATCATGTCCAAGTGTACAACATATCGGCCATCTTATGTCATGTGTGAACTCAGGCATTTTTTTTTTTTATATGTGTCAGTAAAGCAACACTTTTTATGTTGTGTTTCATGCATACAATTAGCTGCAGTCTTAACTTGAACCCCTTTTTTTCATGGTGATGTAATTTCAGTATGAATCATTAGCACAGCTGAAACACTTTACTCAATGACTGCTCAGTACAAACTGCCTTTCTTCTGCACTGAAACATTTCTGACTCACTCTCTGTGGAGCATGTGTTAGCGTACCTCCATTACGTTGTCACGACGGCCGTGATGAGATTCTGTGACGCTCGAGGCTGAATCAGAGGTCAGATTTACTCGCTGGGCGGCTTCCTGTAAACACAATTAAGCAACAGGAGAATCTGAATGGATTAAACACCAGAGCAGGTGCACAGATAATAACATTGCAAGGGTAGCCAAATACCTTGGAAAGCCTCCGCAGAGTCTCAAGCAGTTGGCGTGCACTCACTGGGTCTCTGCTTGGGCCAGCGTTAACCTCAAAGTGGATTTTGTCAACAGCTTTGATTGCCTTTGCTAATAAAAGTGCACAGTGTACGTTAGCAAAGAGTTAACAAGGAAATGTATACAGGCAACACAGTAACATGTACAGTCTAATGCAATCCACGTTTGTCTTTTGCATATCACAGGAACTGTTCATGCAATCTATTTCACATTTGGCAGGTGTGTTGCTGAGGACCAAAGGATGTGCACTGCCGAATTTGGTGTTATTTGGACGCGAGACACGTTGAATAATAATAATTTCATCTATGTAAGTATTCTCTGTTACTCGTTACAGCACATTTGATAGATGAAGACAGAGACCAGAGATTATACATGTAGCAAACATTTCAAGCATCAGTAATGTAATGTTTGTAGTAAAGGCTTTTGTGTCTGGACCCAAAGAAGTGCAGGGTTCTGCAGCATGTCGGCTGCAGCTGGTAAAGTTACCCTGGCACGACGGCTCATTGACTGCAGTTCAGATGCTGGATATACTAGTGTTACAACCACATTCTTCTTCACTGAGCACAAGCAGATTGCCTACAGGTTAAGTGCTACTCTGCCATTGCAACTGGAAGTGTATAAATTTGCCATGTAACTTTTAACACTAATAACATTACCGCAGACAAAATAACTGCTAATCAAATCCATGCTCTGCTCTTTAACCCTGGTGGTTACAGCAAGCGACTATTAGCCTACGCCTGTTTGGAAATTAATATAACTGCTTGGCTTACTTAAGCTTTAAGTGTGACTGTGAGTGGCCGTGACTTTAGTGTGTTTTTCAGGGGTGGATTTAATGATTCAGGGGCCCCAGGCAAACATTCTTGCTTTACTTTCCACCCTTCTTCCAACTGTTGGTATTTGCAGTGGTAGAAGAAGTAGCAACATAAAACTTTTTTTTGTAAAAGTATTAGCTTTTATAAATACATCACAGTGAAATCAGGCCACTGCATTCAAATTTTTACTTAAAGTGAAGAGTGTAAAGGAGAAATTATCAACACAATGTACATTTACTTAACGTCTATTTATGGTGGAGCCAGTGTTGGGCAGCACAGTAATATTACTTTTTCCAGTAACAAGAAGTTTAACTAGCTACTCATGAAATTTAAGTAATAACATTACAATTACTCCAAAACCAGACAACTTGTTACAACATTACTTTTGTTATCACATCACTACTGACTTGAAATAAAACATCACATCAGCTGACTCATTTTATTAACCGCCATGCTGCGCGCGCACGTCACAAAGCTGTAAGCCAGCTGGTAACATTTACATGAGCGGCTGTAAATATTCCCATTACTTTGGTTTTGTCAGGAGGAAAGATGACAGGAAGTACGAGTACACAGTAAGTTTTGTTGAGATGCTTATGTTTTAAGTGCTCTGGGGGACTTCTGTACAATGAGTAAGAATATTTTTCATTTCTAAACATCATAATGAATCTAGAGAGCTGTTTGTGGTCCAGATGTGTTGCTCAGGACCCTAAGAAGCACAGTCTCAATTGTGAAATTGATTGTATGAGCAGTTCTGGAAAAAGGTGCAAGCAGCAATACCACATTCCAAACAGGCATGTTTTGAACAGGCATTGTGCTAGTTCATAAAAAAACAACAATAAAGAGTAACTCAACACTCAACCAAAATCTTGTTCTTGCAGTCTTCTGGTGGCTGAAGTTGCTGCAGTGATGTAAAAGTGTACTCCGGGGTTTGTCACTATAAAGTGACATCACTCTTGTGTATGGTTACCGGTGCAACAAAACACACTGCTGACCACGACCAGTCAGAGGTTCATTGTGTCTCATTTAAGTTAAAGCCAACACTCTCTCCTACCTAAATGATAGAATAGCTTGATTTCCACCAACTTAAAGAAAAAAAACCATAAATGACTGTCCCCAAAACTACATATATTACATTTTCAACGGTCATATTAAATATGTTGTCAAAGTCATGAAATGGTTGCAGTTTTGCTCCAAAACTACCTTGTTGAGTTAACGAAAAACATCTTGGTTTAGCTTTATGTTAGTAGTTACGCACTAACATAACATCATGTCACAAATGACACGTCACATCCATCTCTAGCGTAGCATGCTACATATCTTAGCATACTAGGCTACGTTGTTGTTAAAAGAAGTCAGTGTTAACTTTAAGACTTAAACACAAGTCTCCTGGGTGAAAGTCCTGTGGTTGTTAAAAAATTGTGAAACATTATGTGTAGTTTGTCGCTTTTTATGCTACATAATGTGAGTTCCTCCTCTGTACTGTACTTTTAATATTTACTAGAGGGCATTGCCTTAAAAAAAATGTATGTGTTGTAATAAGCGCCTTGCGCAGTCGACCTACTTGGGGCTTTTTCTGTAGAAGTTGGCTGGTTAAGCAGTGTTTTGTTTGACCTGCTAAATATTTGTTACATTCTTGAGGCCATATGTAAGTTTGTGATGTTTTTTTGGACCACACAGTACTATATGAAAGTGTTGGACTTGTTGTGCATACCTGGGACGACTTTGAATGCCATGCGGGTGTATCCCAGGAAATAGTACAGGGGGTATTCCTCGTGATAATACTCTCTCCTTAACTCAGACTCCACACACAGACCAGCTCCATAAATGTTACTCTTGGTGCACATTTTGGATATTGGATGCCAGGTGTTTGCTGCCAGGATCTGTTTGATTGGAGGAAAAAATCACAAAGACTGAGTTCTGTAAATCTTAATTATTTTGACTCTTACAGTAATCTTATAAAGGTGATGACTGTACCTCATCTGACTCAGGCCTCACAACTGTGGGGTCCTTGCGGACGACTTCATGATTGGAATCAATGGCTGTGGGCATTATTGGAGTCATTTTAGCCAAAGCTGGCTCTTCAATGTTCCTGGAGATCGCGTACACATTGGAGCTGTTGGTTGGAAAGGAAAACATGGCATATTGACTGCACTGTGGACAGCATGTATAAAACAGTTGTATAAAATAACTACATGTCATTGATTTCCATTCGTTTTTTACTAAATGAAGGGGTAAGAGGACCTTTTTTCAGGCTCTTACTCCAGCACAGTGCATGACAAGAATTACAATATGAAACAGAAGCATGGTCTTGATGTGCTGCTCTCCATTTAGCAAGGGGGAATCACAATGTTTTGACTGAAGTACAAGAATTTTTGAAATTTGTGAATTAATTCAGAATCATGATACTTATGTGAAACCATTTTCTCCCACACCCCTAAAACATACCTGACTGAAAAGAGTTCAAACTCTTTTTTGCATGAAGGGATGTCGAGTTGAAACTTCTTTTCTCTGACATTGGCCTTGATGGCAAAATTCCACGGGATAGCAATGGGCGATTTGCTCTTTAACTCAGAACCGCACTGGAACAGCTCTGTGTTGATACCATAGAACATCCAAAAATCCTTTGTGAAACTAAAAAAGAAGAGGTTAATTCATTTTTTTTTAAACTATACAGTATGGTATAAATAGTGGACAAAAGCCATTTGGTTTGCTTCGTATAATTGCTTAAAGGTCTAGTGTGCAGGGTTTAGTGGCATCTAGCGGTGAGGTTGCAGAGCTGAAATTCCTCCTGTGTGCCAAGCGTGCATAAGAACTACACTGGCTGTTGTGAAAACACGAAAACTCGAATGCCCCCATTCAGAGCTAGTGTTTCGTTTGCCTCTTCTGGGCTACTGTAGAACAACGTAGCAGACTCTGTGTGAGAGAACTTGCTCCGTAAGTAGATATAAACGGCTCAGGGTAATGAAAACAAGAACAACTGTTATTTTCAGGTCATTATATCCTTCTGAGACCTGAACTTTTGTTTAGTATGCGTTTTCGATTTCTCTTAGCTATTTGGGATCAGTGGGACCCGATAAGTATAAAAAACTAAACACTGTCAATTTAAATTAAGTCCAAATGTCCTCAAACGAGTACTTCCTAATTAACAGCATCCTAGCTTTTTACTGTTGCTAAAATTGGACAAATTTGTTGCCATTATCAAACTACAAATATTATAAAACATAAACAAGTTTCAACCATAAAATGTGATCAGGTTTTGGACCTTGCCCACTTTTGTGTCAGGATCGGCTGCAGACTGACTTGGCAGAGATGGCTGCCATCTTGTTTTTACATAGATTAGTGTATTGTGTTCTTACTACCACTAGATGGCACAAGAAAGTGTCCACAAACAAGGACAACAGGTCAAAGTTAAGTAGAATGAAGTCAAGTCAATAAGGTCAAGTGGGTCTCAGGAGGATAAACTAATGAAATAGATATGGTTTCTGCCAATAGATGCCCCTTAATCCTACACACTGGACCTTTAACATGATGGAAGCAAAATACTTTAAATATTTTACCCAATAAAACCATCAGTTTCCAGGGAAATGTCAGAAGTCAACAGTTGTCCAAGATGTTCAGTCAGTGGTGGATTTACTGTGGCTTTGGCTACATAAGAAAAAAATGACTTTAATATTGATTCACATCAAATAAAATAAATTATTTAGTCATTAATCAGTACTAATTTGATTTGTAAGGTATGCTGTAGGATTAGACTCCTCACCATTAACAGTAATTCCATTGATGGTTTCATAATATTTGCTAATCTCCAGCGGGAGACCCAGGGTGGTAGCTTGGAAGTAGCGAACCTCAAAGATTAAGAACGGCTTTGTCCGATGCCATGACACTCCCTTTTGTAGATTCTCGATCACAGCCCACAGAGGGCTCTCTTTGCCTGCAGAAGGACTGACAGCCTGCAGGCAGGATCACAGGAGAACAGCATGTAACAGGCTTTGAACACAAATGGTCGTTTTTGTTGATTTAGCTTTGACATTAATGATTGCTCTTCAATAATTCTCTCACCATGATGATGTCCTGAATGGTTTCTTTGTTAAGATCAGCAAAGAACCACTCTTGTCCAGACGCGCGAGAATAGGTGGACAGGATGGTCTTATCATTGGGCAGAATTTCCCAGTTTTGAAGCTGAGGATGGCACAGCACAACAAATAACTGTCACATCACAGCATAGTTATGCTGTTGCCTCAAAGTCTGAGTTATATAGCACACTCACCAAATTTAGAATAGCCTGGAAGTCACTGAAACTAAGATCTCCTTTAAAACTAGGGATGCCGGTGCCAAGCAGCTCCTGAAGTCCTTCAGCACGGATACCCAACTGCAGCATAAAAAGAAAAGGAGATTACTATTCACGATTGGGAAGACATTTTATCTTCAATGAAAGTTTCACTGTACGACGCCGTACCTCCAGAAGCTGCAGAATTCTGCCAATGAAGTAAAATTTTCCTTTCATCATGATTTCAGTGGGAAAGATGTTTGTTGCACTTCTCAGCATGAAGACTTCTGTGGCAGATCCCATCAGGAAATCATCTGTATCGGGGGAAAACAGCAAATTGTCATGAAACAGTTTCAGAAAAATCCAAGAATCTGTATCTGAGCATACCATTAAACCAGTCCATGCGCACTGCTTTGCTGTAGTGATAGCTGAGACGACCAAATTTAGGGGCCAGGATTTTCACGGCTACGCTGCAGGCAGTTGAGCTATTGCAGAGAACATAGAAATAGATTGTTGAAAGCTGGAGAACACTGGAAATAATATGACATAAACAATAATACCCAACTGGTTATTACTGCATCGTTATGCTCACAGGAAGTGGTTGTTCGGAGTACTGGATCTGGCAAGGCCTCTCAAGTAGGAGTATGCAAAGCTGACAAGATGGAGGTCTTTTTCCCCCTGAAGATGTCCAGTCACTGTGGACACCAGAGCAATTGATGGCTTTGTGTCAAACAGGATCATGAAGGCCAGCATGCGTATCTCAGTGGCTAGGTTCTTCTGCACAAACAGATTCATGGTGATGTCTTGGACCTGAAAACACAAGAATTATAATGATCAGGAGTTCAGAGAGACCGCACGTTCAACCACCCACTGCTCTGTATTTCTGTTCTGTTCCAACACTGTCTCCAATATTTTCCGAGGCACGATGAACTTTAAAAATCCAGATTACTGTAAATGTTGAAGATATAAATACGGAGATAATTGTGTACCTCCACAATGTAAAGATAACGTGACAATACCATGAATCAGATTTGCCATTTTCATATGATTGTTGAAAATTATTCTCACCTGCCACAATGAAGAAAATTAAATTCCAGGATTAGAATAACCTGCAGTTTTGTTTAAACGCGTCGCCAATTTGAATTTGACCTTATCAGAAAATTACATTTTCAACTCGACTGTGGAACACAGAGCATGCAATTACCATAAACATGATTTATATGAAAACCTAGCATATAGCTGTGATAAATGAACATCTTTAAAGTCTTCTTTTATTCCTGTATGTTATATATAGTTACACTGTGAGGGTCTCTGGCAACGATGAGTCTCATAGACTGCACGGCAGCACTCAGCACACGAGGTGGAAGATCAACAGGGGTGGCAGCAACTCCGGGGAGGAAGCGCATGATTGTTTTAATGCTGCCTGGATGACCTGCGTTCCCCAGAGCTTTCAGAGCGATGACCATGTTTTCCTCGTTGCCGTTCCTCAAACTTTCCACAGCCATGTCCAGCAGTGGCTAGTACAGATGTTAAACAAATGTTAGACCACATTATGATTTTGCACACAGGTAATTTGCTTTCATGTTCTCATCACATACCAAGAGAAGTTACGGTACAAAGGAAAGGAATGTATTCCTCTGATTACCTGTACAGCAGACACTGGACACGGTGTGTAATAGGCACAGTGCTTGTACACCAGAGAGCCGTAGGTAAGCACCACTGTATGCCACAGATAGATGTTGGATTTACTAAAGGGCATGTTGAGGAACATCTGAGAAAGAGAGACAGAGACATTTTGACAAGATCTGGTATGAATGCATGTAGACATTTTTCAATATGCAGACAGTTACTCCGTCTCTACACCTTGTTTCCACAAAGCTCTGTGAACATGTGCAATTAAACCGAGGCTGATCATTCCTACGGGAAATTCCATGATTTCCAATGTGTTTGCAAGACTCCTCCTTCTGCTCTTTCTTTTTCTTGTCTGGAATTTACCCTGAGTACATTGAAAATTTTGAACTTTTGTTGCAGATTTCGGGCAGACCATATCCAATGTGTGCCACAGGAAGTTGGCACAAAAATAAATTAGCTAGCAGGCTGTTTCAGTTTGACAGCATATTTAGCTCATGTTGGTAGCATGCCAGCTGTGTGATATATAGAGTGCATGCATAGTGGTTCATACATCTTTAACAAAATATTGGCAGCACAGCTGACAGGCCAGACTCCTCACATTTTTATCACCATGCATTGTTGGTCCTGTTTTTGTCTTAATAATGCCCCATACGCACAGGACAAGTCGAGTGGTCATTTATTCAGTGTGCTTCTGGTGATTTTTTTGGTCTCCAGATTTAGCTGCAGAGTGGGCACTCTTCGCTTGCGTGCTGCTCTCCAGTACAGGCAGCTGCAGACCCAGACCCAGACTGAGTCTGAGGGAGATGGAGGCAGCTGCCTGGAGGAAGAGAGGCTTTGCCCAGTCAGGCTCAGAGATAATGTTATCCACTGCCGCCTTCTTAGAAGTGGTGAATTTACAGCTTGCAGCAGCTTAATACGATACAGTCTCTGGCTTTTTTTTTATATCGAGTGTCAATAAAAATGTTGCACAATTTTGATTTGTTGTTAACATTGTAAGCATACATTAGCTCAGGCTACTTGTCTTGTTTACTTTATCACATGAATGTCGCTGTCATCCTGAATGTCCCACTGAAACAGGTTCAAACTCTCAAACTCTGTATGGTCCAAACGTAACTAATAGTCAAATATTTGTCTTGAACAGCCAGATCTGATTCAACTGATATTATTCTGAGTTGAGTACAGCCTAGTTACTATTGAGTGGCAACCTCTGGGGCTGAAAAATGAAGCCAACACAGAAGTGCCAAAAACTGCAGTTCCCCTAATGGCCACTTGAGGCTGGCTCCAGATGCGAGTCAGTCCCCATAGACTGTTTAAATGCCCAACTTTACAGCAGATATAAACATGTTTACAGCCTCATACAACAACAGTTTTGGTCTCTGCAGCTTATTTCACCCTTCATGACAGATGTACCATGGGTGAAATTTTATGTAGCTTACCTGTTTACATTTTATTAAGGCTTAAAGTTACACATAACTAAGAATTGGCCACCGACAGGCTGTCTGCAAGCGTTACTTCAATCTGTAAGTCAAATCCACAGCTTCGCCCTCTCATCTAAATTTGGTCAATTTTGTCTCCAAAAAACTGTCGACAATCGAAATGCTTCAGGACGAGAGTCCGCAAACCAATTGCTGACGTTACAGTAGCTACATACGTTCATCAGGCTATTTTACACAGTTAGTGGTTTCTATCTATATGTGAACTAAAGAGATGCATTTCCTTGTACTAAACACTAGGGGGCGTACTACGTGTACTGTATAAATTACAGACACAAAACAAAACTGTGTGGAAACAGGACGTTAGTATTAACTCACCTTGGCCATCTCAACCAGATCAGGAATAGCCTTGAGATGGTTAATGGACAGCAGAAGAGTTTGCAGAGCTTCACTCGCAGATAAATCTTGAGCCTGGAACCTCGCTTCCAGGAAATTCAGGATTCTGGCATCGTTGACCTCGACAACCATGTCCAGAAACCAACGCCTAGTAATAATGAGTAACAGGAAAGAAAAGTGATCAAACCAAACAATACTTATGATAAGAATTATCCTTCAAATAAATAAAGGGAGGTAAAATGGAAAGACAAAAGTGCGGGGGATGAGTTCAGATGTGGCATTTAATTGCACTTGTACAAGATGAAATACAAAGTGTCGGTTACTGCCTAAATCTTAATGAGCGAGGGAAGCAGTCTCTCAGCCGTCACCTTTCTGTCATCATGCCTCACATGATAATAAATCATTCATCGATGGTAATGTGCCAGACTAAATCCCTCCTGAACTAAGTGGGAGGATGCTCTTCAATTAACTATTCAGTTGAGTGGATCAGTATCAGATTTGAGAGATGGCCTTGAACTATTTTGTTCTCCATCTTATAATACTGCAATGAAAAGCTTGGTTAAAGGTTATCTATGAAGGAATTCCACTTTCAAACCTTCCTGCGGTGTTCTTAATGGGCCCAAAGACATGCTGAATGAAATCATTCTTGAATTTCTGGTTAAAGTTTAAGCAACTAATATAATTGTTCTCCCGAATATATTGATAAAAAAATGTAAAGAAAAAACATGCTATGCTACAACAGACAAACAAGCACTGCTGTCTGAAATAATCATTAGCAGATGTCATCATTATCATAAATAAACATAACAAATTGCCATTATTACGGCTGGTTTTAGTATTACTGTGTACAAGAGCATTACTGTGCAGAAGCTGCTGCTCGACTGCTGTGGTTACAGTCAATGTCATACTCTGTATTGTCTCTCTGTTCTGAAAAACTAGAACGTAATATGAGTGTTATTTAGGCAGAATCACAGTCAATGGGTAAAGTTTTTGTATGCTGAAAAAGGTTAGAAAAAGTCATTGAACAAAAAAAAGTCATGCAAAAAAGTCGTAGGGTGTTTTCACATATAGTCCTTTAAAAACAAACACAACAAAGTGCACCAAAAAGTGGACCAACAGAAAAAGGACTCAGTTCTCTTTCTGTTCACACTATAGCCTATATACAATATATTCACAGTTGTGTTTTTACTTTAATGTGGCACTTAAAATTGGAGGAAAACCTTAGCGTCTCTGAGCTGTAGACTGTTGTCATTTGATGTATTCTACATTCTACTACATCTGGAGACGTGCAGTATCTTCCGTGGACCACACCAGTCCTTTTCCTGCGTTCTTGCAAGCGTTAAAAGCCGACATGGTTTCTTCTGTTTTTTTCAAGTGTCCCAGTGCAACAGCATGTGATCTAGAGGGCTAAACACAACAGCAAAGAGCAAAGCGCACCTGGAGCGCTTTGTGTTCACAGGCACAGGTAAAGCAAAATGTACCACAGACTTGAAGCGGGGTCTCAGTTCTCTTTTACCCCTTTTCAACAGCCATGGGCTGGCTTGGCTTGACTGGGCCATCAGCCCAGCATTTGCAGTCCCATTACAGCAGGGCTACCCTCTTGAAGGTAAAAGAAGTTTACCTGCTGGAGGTGAGCTGTTTGCAGAGTTGTGGGCAGCTCTAAATCTTACAGTAACACCTCACTGTGGCTGTTTCTGCTTTTACTTTCCTCCGTGCCGTATTATCAGACTTGCCTTTGTTGAAGAGAAGCTGCTAATAAAGTTCCGCCAATTAAGTAAAAACAAATTTCATTTCCTATAGATTTTTCACAATAAAAGTCATCCATTATTTTGTTATGTATCTGGCAACACACAAGCTTGTTTTGGGGGGAGAACGGTGTTGTCAGGGTTACTTTGGGGAAGGGGCATTTCTGGTGCAGCCTGGTGTGGCACACCGTGTCTAAACTGACAATGGAGACACACATTGGCGCAGCATGGCTTTACTTGGTGCAGCCAAGAGTGACAAGTGTTCACATATGTGCAAAAATGCAGAGTCACTGCTCTGAGTCCACTTAGAGGGCTGAAAAGGACCAAGTGTGAAAACAGCCGTAGGTTCCCTAACATGGCACAAAACTTTGTGATCCCTGATCTAAGATTTTTGTTTCAAAATGCTCTAAAATGGCCGATTTAGCTGTAAAGTTTCTCAAAAATGTGGTCAAATATAGTCCACTCTAATGTCAAATAGGTAAACTTGGCCCTGGTGAAAGACCCCTAAAAAGTCGGCTGCTGCTGAGACATTTTTTTTTTTTCAAATATAGTCATTTTCATATATTTTTTCATACATTTTAAATCTGAAATTTATATTTTTTAAAGAACTTGATCAATCCTCTTTATTATTCATAACTGTCCACACTGTGTGATAACCTCGTACTCACCTGTGCTCTTCATTCCCTGCCAGTTGCTTCCACATATCTTCCAGTCCTTCATAAGGCATCGCTCGCAGAAACTGATACAGCTTTATCGCATCCTCTGTAGTTGCACTGTCAATCTGGTACCGATTAACCTCAGCCAGATGCTTGACCAGCTCAATAGCCTGTAAAGAGGAACAGAGAGTAGAGCTCTAATTGTTTAATTGACCCTGCTATTCCTATATGTATTTTAACTTCCTGCTTCCTGCTCATTCTGGAGAGATTTTACAGACCAGTGAATGTCATGTAACAGCAGAGTATCATTATCACCTTTGGCACTGGGTCTTCCAGGCTCTGCATCATAATGGGGACATTAACTTCTGAGCTGACAAACTTGTAAACAAGGTTGCCCTTGCTTTCCATTGGCCCAAACGTGACGGCTCTGGCTGTGTCACTCACGCCGAGCAGGACCATTTCCTTCCTGCAGGAGAAGTTATTTAAAGCAGACAATTTGTATGGCAGACGGGCATTACGGGTGAGCGGGCGTGTTGTGCAGATATTTCCTTGTCTTACATGGCTTGCATCTTGAAACTGCCGCCCTTCACGTTGAAGGGACTGAAATGCTGCTGCTCCAGGCCATGAGCTCTGGTAATGAGGCCTCCCTCCGCTGTTGGCTTGACTGTGTAAACATATCTCACCGATGAAATGACAGATTCGCCTCTCTAGATCGGAGGACACACACACAGAAATAGCTCTGACTTTGGTCCGCTTCATTTATAATTGTGGAATCAGATGCATCTGCAGAGAGATAAACAGACCTGCTTGGCGACTTCATCGAGCACAGCGGTGGCCATTCCTCTATACATGGCTGCTCTCTCCCTGCAGTTACCCACGTCCACAACCTGAGTGATGGTCATTTCCTTTGTCTTCTCGTTTTCTTCAGTTGCATAGTTGCTCTGACACTTGCCATGGATGCCGGCCTGCAAACACAGTTAAACATTTCTTTATTACATTTCTACAGATGCTGTTTGTTTAATTGATGGCAGTTATTTGTCAGCGGTGACTCACCTCTTCGAGCTCATAGACCCTCTGCGTGGTCTTCAGAGTGACTTGGAACAAACCCAGTATCCCTCTCACAATGTTGACAATCGTGTCAGGAACCTCAGCAGCGGCACGGATGTCACTAACGTGGCCACCGGCGTAGTCAAACATGAAGGGTTTGATGAGATGGGAAGCAATACGCTGGGTGAGCTTTGGGGAAGCATTAAAGCTGTTTTTCCCCGGGAAGCCATTGAACTCCTCGAAGGCCAAATCTGAAACCTTTGAACCAGAGGTGGAAATAATACGTTTTAGAGCTCATGGGCCACACTGACCAGTAGTTCTCAAGTCAACATGAAAACTTTCTAATTCTCTCAGGTGTATCTACTGATGTTCAATGTTTGAACACAGCATCTTTTTACGATTGGAAGATGAAAAAAAGGAAGCTACTGCATTATAGATGCACAAACTGTTGGTATGCAAACATTTCTAACAAACAATCTGAACTTTTTTCAGCATTTTCATTAAAAATCTCAACAGTTTAAACTAATTATGTAGCTTATAAAGAACTCTGCAGCATATTTACAGCATAAAAAGTTATTTTGGGGAGATTAGAGGCTGCACAACCTTTCAACAGATGTTTATGAAATTGACCTCCAAGGTATTTATGATGCATGAATAAATAATGAATGACAAATGATGCAGTGATTCATTTAATAATCAGAAATTAAATCAAATATTTAACAACCTGTTTATGAAACAATGCTCAGATAGTATTGAGAGAGAGAGTTTGTAGTACAATCTATGGTCACTCTTACCTGAAGGAGGAATGTTTGCTCTGACACTCCAGCGATCTTGATCTTGCAGGTTATTTTCGCACCAGATTCAGCAAGGTTTGGCATCGCGAGTCCAAAATTCACCATTCCCTCATATCTGTACTCGTAGGTTTTCTTTGGGTTCAGGCTGAGCTCTGGAATATGTTTCCAAAAATGAAATGTTATTTCACCTCTTCACTGCAAATGGAAAGTTTTTGAAAAATATTATCTTTAACTCTTATAGTGACGATAAAAAGACTCACCGTAACGGACACTCTGACAAGCTAAAAGAAGAAAAATCAAACATAATGTTAGCATTTGTGAAAATATCAGCACTTTTTTTTATATGATTAAATTTACTTAAGATCTACCATCCAGACTTGATCCCAAGATGTTAAAAAACATATAACAAAAAAAATAATAATAAAAAACAGAACAGTGAAGTTAAATAATGATGAGGCTGGGTTGTGATATCTTCCCTAAAAAGTAAAATAATAATAGGAATGAATCAATGTAAACTCACTGGCCAGGGCCACAAGGCAGCAGAAGAGGAGCCCCTTCATGTTGAAACTGAGGAGTCAGAGATTACATTTCGGGCTCGTCCTTTATATATACTGTGCCAGCGTGGGTTTTGATTTGGTAAACTGGTTGCAATGAGAGCTTGTGATCAGGACAGAGGTGTGGTTTAGACAACTGACTGATTTAAAGTAAACACACATGAGAGCCATGTTGACCTGTGACATTGTCAGAGTGACAAGTGTAATTTGTGAAAGACAACTGCATCAATGATTTTGTAATAACAATAAACAAGCTGCTGTGACAGCTCTGTGACATTTCAGACTTTTTCAGCCACAAAAGTTACAACATTTTGTTGTGATTTTTGTGACAAAAAAATATGGACACACCATTAGATCCAGGACCTTTTTTCACCTAGGAAATAGGAAAAAAATGAAACTCTATGCTGTTTCCAGGAAGTGTATTGCATTAACCTGGAAGTCAGATTCCCCCCTCTTTATATCAAAGTGGATATCAGGAATGAGGGTCTGTATGCCTCTAGAGAGGATCACCTGTGTCCGCAGCCTTTTATTGAATATATAAAAACATTAACTTTATCAAAAGGTGACCTGAAAGTCGCAAAAAAAATGTTTTTTTTTTTTTGTTTGTTTTTTTATTTTGGCTCACTGTTTTCATGAGACGTGTCTTTCAAAACTTAAAATATAATGTTTAAAAAAAACTAATAATTATCAGCAAAGTCTACTTATACTATCAAAATCAAAAGTATTTGTTGTGCATTAAAATGCTCCCTGTCAGTGTTTTACTATTATATATGAAGATTTTGATTAATAATACTGCTGCATCAAAGTATATGTTACATTTTACTGCTTAAGATTGAGCTGATTTATTTACTTTATATACTGATATCTCTATAAAGTCAGCCCCGTTTTCAGCATGTGACGATGACTCTTCCAGCTGATCCCAGAAGGTTTTCAAACAGTTTATTTAGCTTAAGGAGCAGAGAAATAGCAGAGGGGCTGGTTACAGAGCTCCAGCCCTGAATGTTCACTCACAAGCCCCAAAAATCTTTCAGGTTTTTAAACACCTTCAGCTTCATCATTCAGATAACAATATCTGCCCACGTTGTTGATCCTATTATGCTTTTCCCTACATAAATCTAGTATTGAGTAAATATTCTTCTGTCTGCCTGTTATTCAATTCAGAGTATTGAAGAGCACATTTATTTGGCATTGTTGAGGATCCTCGATTTGCAATTAGAGCAGCAGAGAATATTATGGCATGGATTCAGACGCATTCATTCAGTGAACTTTACTCCAGTATAGTATAACAATAACAGGTTTAAAATTAGTGATGCTGTTTACACCAAATTTTAACCCTGTTATGTAACTTAAAAGTAGTGACATCACACATTTGCCTCTTTATAGGTGGCAGGAGTGAATATTAGTCGTCCTCAACATATGTTGTGTTATGGTGTCGTGATGATGAAGATGATTTCTTTCCCTTGTTTTTTAGGTATTATATTATCTCAAATGGCTTGAAAAATAGTGCATATAGCTGCCATAAAATGGGGGAAAAAATCTAGCAGGGGGAGCATGATCCTAGATCCCCTTATGTTTGGTTGAGCCCTGAGTGTTAACAATGTCTGACTCCATCCCTGTTAAGAAGTAGGATCATTTTCTCAATCCATAAAGGAACACTTCTTCCCTCAGTTCATCAGAAACATTCAAAATCCACACATCTAGACACACATCGATTTCACTGCACAGGAAAGGGATGAAAATTTTTAAAAAAGTAGCTGAAGCTGTCAGACAGATGTCGTAGAATATTTGTCTCTGAGATGCAGTGGAGCAAAATAAACCTTCATAAAATGGAAATAATCAAGTACCTTGAATTTGTGCGGTACTTCAGTACATGTACTTTTCCATCACTGCACAGAACTCACAACACAGCCTGTTTTAAGAATTAAAAAATAGTAAAGTTAAACCCTAATTTTTAATCACTCAGAAAATGAGGTAAACAAGTTGTTCACAGCTGAACGGAGGGATAAACCCAGCGGGATCTACATCTATTCCCTCAGTGAGACTCAGCCACGTGGAGTGAAGGCAGAGCAGATGCAGGCTGGTTTGCTCTTTTACTTCTTGAGTATCTGTCGCAACCCCTTGTCTTAAAACGTATATACCGTTCCCCTGGCATCACAAAGCTCTCCTTCTGGATACAACAAAGTCAAACAGTGTGGTGAATCGCTGCTCTTCATGCCAATTTTACAATCTGCCGCAGCCTAAAGGGCTCCACAAACAGCCCTGTTTTTAAGTGCGGTTTGTGAGGGTGACGACACCGAGCAGCAATCAGCTAAAAGGGTCTATTCTCGTCTGCGTTTGGGGTTGTGTTCAGATTGCAAAACGCAGGACTCCCCTGTGTAATCGCACATAAGCCATCACACCTCTTTGATTCTCAGGATTCAGGTCACCTGACCATCCTGACCATCTCCTGTTTTTAATCTCAGCAGCAGCCAGTAGAGGTCTCCAACGTCACAATTATGTCCTGAAATTGGATTAAAAAGCTTGTTTTGGGGACAAATAAAAAGAAAGAGAGCATTCAAAGTGCCTTGGCAAATCACTTTACTTTAGTGATGTCATGATGTGAGTTTCAGTTGCACGTCTGTCAGACAGAGCTAGTGCGTAATGATAATAAATTCTGCATTTCACTCCACTTTCTACAGCAGTGTGACAGGAGGAAAATCATTTCTAAGCGTCACCACAATAGCCTGAGGGCTGTTTACAGACTTGTTGGGTCTTAGTAACTTATAGTTTTACATGTGGTTGTGTTTAAGTCACAAAATTCAAAGTAGGTGAAAAGCAAGTTAACCCCAGGACTTAAAGGTGCACTGTGCAAGACTGTCAGTTATTTTTATAAATACGCCCACCAGCAAAATTGAAAGAAAAAGCCAACACCAGATTCACTCTTGTTTAGCATTTCACCTCGATATATTCGCATTTTTTGACACTGTGCCTGCTGATTACAGTCTGGCACCTGGTTGGTACCTTTTTATAAAGCCTCGACCTCACCTGGAGGTAGGGTTAGACGCCCATACACATCCTGAACATTGAAAATAAGAAGAAAATATCTGCAAGAAAATACACTGCCACACACTAAGAGAGGGTCATAAGTGATGACTGAGAGGGACTACTGCTAGTTTTTCAGTCAAATCCTGCAAAGTATGTCTTTAATTTTTACACTAAACTAAGAAGAAAATAGAGAAACACAGTGCATGTCTTTGTTTGTTTGAGAAAAAATGTCCTCTCACACACTGACAGAGATGAAGACCAGTGTTTGCATCGGCATCCAATAAACTATCACCTGGAATTTAGACTAAATCAGTGCATACACAACATGGTTATGAGACATTAGTGCACCCACATTTCTGGTTTGGTCTGTCTGTGCTTCACAGACCAACAGTTATTTTAGACAGCCAAGAAAAAGTGGTGGTCACAATCTAAAAGGGCACATACGTCCAAATAAAGAGCAGTCTGGACTTGAGAGTTGGGTTTATATACAATGGCACAAATACACATATTTTACATATAAACTTTCGTTTTGCTTGGTTTAATTATTTTGACAATTTATGAATTGAAAGTCACAATAGATTTAAAATTAAAAACACATATATCCATTAATGAATTTCAGGGCATTATAAAGAATGTGGTGACAGAGACATGTGCTTGTTTTTCTTTAGAGGCCACTATGTTTAAATAGTTGTTGTTTTATTGTGGATTTTTGTATTAAATGTTGTATTTGTTGCATTTTAATGTGTTTTAATAGGCTGCTACCTTGGCACTCGCTTTTTTAAAAGAGATTTTCAATCTTAATGGGACTTCCTGGTTAAATAAAGGTTAAATAAATATAAATAAATAAATAAAATATGTGCAAATTTACTGCTGCTGGGAGGAAATTCATAAAGTGAGTAAGTTTTAATGCAGCTGGTTCATTGTCCAACATTCTTATTGAGAACTGCAACACAGGAAGAACACTTAGAAAGGAAATTAAGGTTCAACCACAATATTTATTTCTGTACAGGCCAGTATCACAAAGCCCTAAAGGACTGCTACAACACAAAGAAAAAAACAAGAAGAACATTTGTCTCAACGTGCAGACAAATAATCACAAAGTGTTGCAAGCTATGAGTTAGTGTGTGAGATGCTACAGTGGACAGTTCCTCATCAGCTCCAGTAGATGGGGCCATTGGCCTTCCTAACTGCCATCATGCACGAGAGCAACTGTCCTCACAACAGTCTATATTTAATAAACTGCACACTTAGTTGTGTGAAGTTCAGACAGGGAGCGTTAATGCATTAAACAACACCATTGATTCTGCACATAAAGAAAGTGAGCAGCACAGATTTGTGTTAGTTTGCTACATTCATTTTTAATAATTTACAAATCAATTTCAAACACAAGGCAAGAACAAAGGCAGCAGACTGCTGCTCAGGTTTAATGCTGATAACTGCAAAGATGTTAAATTGATCTCAAAATGTACAAAAATATGATTCTCAGAAGAACGTCTGTTGTGGAAGTGTTGACGCAGTAGTCCATCTGCTTTGTACATAACACTAACAAATGTAAAGTAAAGACGTGGGCAGCCTTTTACAAAGGAAACAAGACATTTAGAAATCATTTAGTAGACATCTGGACTTAACAATTCCTCCCACATTGTTTTTCAAAACTGAACGCATGACTCACAGGATATTGCAAAGCTGTAGGGTGGACTATTATTATACAAGTGCAAGTGATCAGGCTGTGGACGCGTTAACTCATCTCAGGCACTCAAAACAGCAGGGCACGTTTTTGAAAAGCCGGTAGTACTCCTCCTGGATCTGAAATGACACATAGAAGACAGTGGGATTTAGATATGCAATATAATATAATATAATATAATATTATATTATATTATATTATATTATATTACATTATGTTAGAATTCATAATCTAATACAATACTTAAGAAACAATTATGAGGTATTTATACCTAACGTAAGTATTTACAATTTATTTATCTTTATACTTTTACTCCATTACATTTTACTAGGGAAAATTGTACTTTTTTCTAGACTATATTTATTTCACTGCCATAGTTACTTGTAACTTTTCTAAATAAAATCTTATGTGTATCTTATTCTCATGGTATTGCTAATTTAACATAGGGAAAACACATCTTAAATCCAATAATTCAATTCAAAAACCTGCATTTTTTGACACAACAAAATGGATATAATATAATATAATAGAATAGATTTCTATCAATCATGATGCTCGTCAGCAAAGAATTTAACTTCCACCTTGATGTGAACTGGTTGTCTAACTATAGTCACACTATTAAAGGTATATAAATAAATAATTAAGAGACCATAATGAGACGTGTTACCTTTCTGGACAGGACGCAGAGGAAGATGAAGATGAACATCCCCTGGAAGGCGTTGGCGATGGTGAACAGATACGCAGTGAGGGTGGTCTCATGGAGGATGTGCAGCACTCCTAAGGTCCAGGTGGCTCCCAGCACAAACAGCAGGGCTATGGCACCACGGGCACAAGACCTGACGGTGATAACACTGACTTTAACTCATATTTTTTAAGCCAACAACAACCAAAAAACTAATTGTAATTTCATACTACAAGGACACCACATGACACCACACTAATCCACCAGATAAGGAACTCCCAACTTGATTTTCAATATTCTTTTGACCTTCTCGACGAGAGCGCACATAATCCTACCTGATGTTTTCGTAGTGGCTGATTTCAGGCTTTTTCACAGCAGTATGCCGGTACACTTTGTAGATGATTACTCCAAAAGCCAAGAGATTAACCTTTGGTGGAGACCGACGAAAACAAACACGACAAACAAACACGATCAAATGGGTATTTATCTTTGAAACAATCCCTATTTGATGATTCCAATTAATACTTGAACAGTCGTTTCTACATCTTACCAGAATGATCAAACACGCCGGGCCGATGAAACTCCATATGAAGTGGTTTTCCGTGCTCAGCCAACACCTGTAACACAAACAGGGGAAGTGTTATTTAACAAACATCTTTATTAACTGAATGTGCGCTTTAAGATCTCTTTGTTGCAGTAATCCTCCTGCAGAAGCAATACCCTCTATCATTTTACTTCAGACTAATCTAGCCTAATCTTAATTATGACAATATTGTATGGGCCGGTACATACCCTTCTTATCTTACAAGCACAAAAACAATTGGATAGAAAAAGCTACCTCTGCTCGCAGGAGTGAACAATCAGCACTTCTTTTGCACAACCTCAATCTTTTAATTATATTTTACATTAATAAACAACAGACTTACTTTTATTTATAGATTCCTATTTAAACTCTCCAGCGGACCCAAAACCTATCAGTATTTCTTCAACACTAATTCAGTTTTCACCTTACTTTCTACAAAGCAGTGCAAGCATCTTCCACTTCCTTTATGTCCCCACAGGCCAACTTTAATCTCTGTCCTCTTGTATTTATAATTAATGTAATTTGTTTATCTTTCCTCCCTGAGAAATGCTGAATGAGTTTGGAAAAAGAGGTCTTTGTTAAAGCCTTTGTTTTCCCACCTCTCCTTCCACTTACACTTTATCAGTGCCATAATACTTAGAGCCGAGCGTCGCCGAGATGGCCACCACCACTGCGGGGCTCCCATAGCCGAAGATGTAAAAGTTACGGTGCAGGAAGCCTTTGTTGTAGATGACGCCAACCACTATTAAGTACAGATGGATGCCCTCGATGCACATCCAGGCAAAGGCCGCGAGGAAGAAATAGTGCAGCAGCCCTGCAATAACAGAGCAGAAAAGCTGCCAAGAAACAGACAAAAGAGGAGAGAGGGAGAGAGGGAGACGGAGATTTCACAGTTTTATGATGTGTCAAAGTACACTTATTATGCCCCTATATGTAAGGATTGTCATTTGCACATATTTGTGTGTTTGTTTGGCTTAATTCAGGAGATTTATTGCAAATCTTTAAGTGCTCCCGTGTCAAAGAAGCCCTTAAATGAACAGACATAATTCTGCTGTTCAACTAAAGAAGCAAGTTAGAGTGTAAGTGAGAGAAATTAAAGTGTGCTTCACAACCCCGTGTGCTCTTACAACTCAAATGAGAGGGGCTTTCATCACTGAAATCACAGAAGAGTGGCTCAGGCACACACACACACACACACACACACACACATAAACAAACAGGAGACTTCCTTTGTTTGACTGAGCTCACCTTATGCGAGTTCATGTTGATCCCCACCAGGAAGATGAACTCGGCCATGAAGAGGCTGCAGCACAGGTTCTTGTGGATGGTGGTTCTGGTGCTCTGGATCTCGCTGAAGAACCAGAAGGTGAAGATGCACATGGACAGACAGATGAGGGAGATGATCATCCCCAGCTGGGTGATCCGGGTCAGGATGGTGTAGTGGGCCACCAGCTGAGAAGCAAGTGGAAAGGGAGGCGGTTTCATTTACTATCTCATGTTGTGTTTTCTGCTTGGAGTCATTTGATATAACATGGGTGGGTGTGGGCCGGGGTTACACTCATGCAGTGTGTTGGGGTGCACACATACAGAGACAGCTCTAGTCCTGCTGTATCAGATATATGTTACAGGAAAAAAGTCTGAAAAATTTAGTTTGCATGACTAATTTAAATTAATTTAATCCTTCAGTTTAGGCTTTTTTTATGAATACATTCCCTGTTTTAGTTAAAGCAGTGCCCCCAAATCCTTAAAGAAAATGTAGGAATTTAAGGGCACTGTTGAGAGCTATAAAACAACAGGAAGTGTATCTTTAAAAGTTGTGGGTGGATACCTCCCACAGTTTCTTTGCCTTTCAATATGTATAGTGAGTAAGATTGCCTTTAGCAGCAGCTAAACAGAGTTTTATTGTTTTTCTTGTGTGTGTCTGTGTGTGTGTGTGTGTGTGTGTGTGTGTGTGTGTGTGTGTGTTGCATAAAATGCAGTCTCACAACTTATTGAGAGTATTATCTGGAGTGGAACCTAATAACTGTAGGTCTTGGTATTAAACAAATAGAAAGAGGTTGCTAGATTGCTAGACAATCAGCAACTTCAACACAAACTGCAGCTTTTGGCCTTCAAAAATCTGTATTGCTGGAAAATAAGTTCACACAAAGGTACAGCTCAACAATGGCAACACAGTAACAAAAGGTCATAACATTCAGTATATCTTAGTATTACTGTGTTTTTATAACAACAAAGGTTTTTAATTTTTCAGATAAAATGGAACATTATTGATCGAGACAATCTTATTTCTTAACATGGATGCATTATTTTTTTTAAAAAAAACACTGGATTATCTAAGAATGCATTGTCACAAATTGTGCCAGGCTCATGAAAAGTTGATATTTTGTAAATATATATTTTAATTTTTACAGTACAATATATGTTTTGAGCACAAAAATAATTATATAACTAATAAGCAGGCCTCCAACTAATTATTATTTCATTATATATTAATCTGTTGATTATTTTCTCCATTAATGAATTAATTTTTTGGTCTATAAAATGTCAGAAAATGGTGTAAAATGTTGAAAATTAGGTGTTTAAGTGTCCTGTTTTGTCCATTACCCAAATATATTCAGTTTACTGTCACAGAGGAGTAAACACAACAGAAAATATTCACATTTAAGAAGCTGGAATCAGATAATTTTATCCTTTTTTGTCCTAAAAAATAACTCAAACTGACTAACAAATTATCAAATTAGTTGGCAAATAATTTAATAGTAGACAACTAATTGATTAATCATTGCAGCTCCACTAATAACTGAAATAAATAATAAAATAAAAGTAATATCCTAATATAAAACCATTTATTGTAAGCATTAAATAGTAAATATTTTTAACTTGAGGTTAGATTAATTATTAGTTATATAGTTACAATTACTCATAAATTTAGGGTTCAATATTCTGTATGTAAAATTTCAACTAATAACCTTACCTTATTGAACATATTTTTTTAAACGTAATAAACCTTTTTCCTAAATTAATTTAAATAAATAACATTAAGCCTCAGTGCAGAAATGTAAAAACTGAAATACCTTTGCACGCTTGTATTTTTAATGTATGATCACTCACGTTGGCTCGCCCGGAGGACATGAGGATGGCAAAGTGTGTGAGGTGATTGCAGGAGCAGGTGGTTGCATTGCTGTTGACGTGGACGGTCTTGCAGCCGCGAGTGGCCCAGTGGCCCTTCAGGCTGTCCGGCTCGTACTCCCAGAAGGCGCACTTGGCCACATCAGCTTTAGTGTCTATGGGCTTTGGGGAAAAAGACAGGAACAAAGACGCTGTTAACTGTTCACGGTGCTGTTTTTATTAGTTTTTGTGCTGCGCTGCTTTGTCGGACCACAACAGGGGGTTAAAACAGATTGTGCGGGTCTCATCAAAACAGCTCTAAAGATGAATTACTGTCCATCAAAAGTTTGAGTGCGTCAGGAATTATATTTTATATCTCTGGATTAATAATGATAAATTCTCTGCTTTTACTTCAGTGACATTTTCATGCTGTTTTGCATTGGCTCTCTCACTATTCTTACCATCTCACAACTTTATGACTCATTATGAAAACAAAAAAAGCCAAATAATTATCATGCATGACTCTGGGTCAAAATGAATGGCTCAGGGCATAAAGTGCAATCATGTGTGCTGCACACAATGCAGCTCACCGGGTGTTTTTGTGGGAGAGCAATCTCATTGGGATGAACAAATGTACAGCCGTCCAAATTATCATTAAATTCACATGAGCATATTGAGAGCAGAAGTCAACATATTTTACATAAATTATTATGTGCAGATTTACTTGAATTACAATGATCTACACAACAAGCACATTTGCACAAAAAATTAACGGTGTCATAAATAAATAAAAGAAAATAAAAATGTGGTTTAGTGTTTCAGGTTGAGTTGTTACATTCAATTATATCTGTATGTGCCCCCAGTTGGTGAAACATTTGTGATATTTTATGTGTAAAAATGAGTAATTTATAACCTTAAATCACTAGATTTATCTTTCAAATGAACACGAGCAGCGTGTGTCACAATAATACTGAGCAGGTGCAGGCAGGGGGAAAAAAAACCCAGCGCGTCACGGGAAAATACCACTTCACTAGCAGAAATTGTCTGCATGAAAATGGAGCCCAAATTATTGATTGTTGCTCTTTAAAGGCAATTTACAGAGGATTTTCACTGCTCAACATAAATCATCACCTCCTTTGTTAGGCTTAAGCCTCAAGGGTCCAACAAAAATAATGATTTCACTTTCTCATACATTTTAATTATCTTAAAAGAAAATACCAGTACATTAACTTTTAGGGTTATTTCCCCTCATTACTCTGCTTTCCTCCATCATCTATTCACCTTTCCTCCTCCATTTCCCCTTTAACTGAGAGGTCATTGCAAGAAATACATGAAGCAAAATCTTAAAATTTCCTAAAAAAAAAAAAAACGAACACAAAGCACTAACTACTCCTCCCATGTGAGTTTGACTTTAATGGAAACAGTTAGCAAGTTACTGCGAGAGTCAGTGAGGGAATAAGGAGGCTTTTCTTCACAGCAAACGTAAACGCAACGATGGCTCCAGTCTGACAAGAATATATATGATGGGATGTTGATGTTTCAAAGTGAGCACAATTCTACTGGAAGCTACCGTAATGTTGATAAATGAGTCACATAAGACGCAGAAAAGGTGGCAGCGAGTTTAAGGGAGCAGGAAAGTAAAGAAAACCTTCATCTAGATAGAAAAACTTTTTTAAAAATTAAAGTGCTGCTTAAATAAATCAAGACAATGGGGGATTTAATAAGGAAGAATAATCCGAAAACTCTCACTAGCTGAACTTATTTTGCACAGACACAGTGACACTCTGAAGCAGCATACATTTGGAAGGCATACATTAAGAGTGCAGAAGTGGGAAAACATTGTCGCCAGCCTCAGCACTCTGTACGGTCTTTACCTCGTTGTGTCTCAGAGTGAAGGTGACATGGTCAAGTTGGTAAATGTCAGCAGGTTTGACGGCTGCTGCGATGACTTGGGAGTTGACAGTGATTTCCCCAGTCCCCGCATAGCGCGAGTAGTCGGTGACACCTGGGTCGCTGCTCGGCTTCAGGATGTCACCGATGCTGTCATATCGCACAAACACCACTGACACGCTTCCTGATGGACAAAAAAAAAAGTTTAGCAAAGACAGGAGGGAGTGGGAGTTAGTCACCTACTTACTGTGTTTTTAATCAAACTTTTAATGAAACTAATTGTGAAGAGCGGAACGATATTTGGGAGATATTAAATGTACAGTCAGTGTGGAGATGTGACCAGCTGGGTAGAGCTCAGTGTGTATACTGAACTCATTTACCACACTTACAATAACCAATAAAATAATTAAGCTTTTTAAATTTTCTGTAATGCTTCCACTCTGTTTCAACTTGTAACAGGGTGTCAAATAATAAATTAATCTCAGATTTGATTTAAATACAAACATGAGTTCATAAAGGAGCTCTTTTTTTGCATGCTGCTTAACTGTTGCCACGAGGGCCAGGTAGGCTTGCAGATTTTAAAATGGCTGACATGATTTATTGGAGGAAATTCTAATATATGCCCCCAAAGGCATGAGCAACACCCCCCCCCCCCAAAAAACAAACAAAAAAATCATTATGTTTTGATACTTAGTGGGAAAAAAATAAACTATGAATACATAATTTTTCTTTGGCATACAACATATGTGGCATATGGCAACACATAGCAAAACAGTAGTCCCTGTACACCCGAGCACACAGATGGTGGTGTAAACTAGGCTACTTTACCATTTCTGTCCTCCTCTGGTCTCAATTTCGGAGTTAGATTTATATGATCTCCTCCCATGGAAGCAGCCAGTTTGGCTTTTGTGTGACGAGCATCAAAGGTGAAGAGTTTCAATTCTGTGGCAGAGGAGAGAGAGAGAAAAAAAAAAACGTCAGGGATATCAAGGAATTAAAAGTATGAAAATGACAATTATCCAAAACCTCACATTTCTGTGCACAGGTGGGAATAAATGGCAGGACAATTTAATATAATTGGAGTGTCTGGAAGAGTGCTCTGCTTTAATAATTATCTCACCCATTTCAGTGGCTTTGATTTCCAGCTCGGTTGGAGTTTTGTAGTTGTTAGCCAGAGTCAGAGCACTTTCTTCAACAGTGTGTAGCAGCTTGGTGATGGTATGTTCCCGACGCTCTTCTTTCATCCGGCTCCAAGCCACCAGTTCATCCTTCTCCACCAAGTTGTTTACTGCTTTCACCAGTTTCTGTAGGAGAGCAGATTCATCAGTGTCACATGTGTGTGTGTGTGTGTGACAGTGCAGCATGTAACACATGCCTGTATTGCAATATGTTTTTAATTAGGTTCGGTTACGTCGTCGTGTTTATCTACTGTAGGGTTGTGTCTTTTGATGCTTCAATAACATAATGTGGCTTTTATTATTTATGTGCACATAGGCGTAGATGTCAGGGGGGGCGCGGGGGACACTTCCCCTCAGTGTTTAGAACATGTACATTTGCTCCACTGGATAAAAATGATAGCAGATGACTTTTATTTTGATGAAATTGTGCATAAAAGTGCATTAAAATTCACGAGAACGCACAAAGTTAGGAGTCTGACACTCTAAATTTCCTGTAGGAGCACCCGCAGACCGCCCCAAATGTTAAGACGACACACTTGTTTGTGCACATAGCAACCTATCGCTGATATTTCTCCACTATTGACTTACAGGATGGGGTGCACAGGAGCCGTTGGTGGAGAATTTTGGTGTCCCATAATGGTCAACAAGTGCTGTTCCTCTAAAAATATTACACATCGGCACTTTGGTCTTTCCCAGAACTGCACAGCACACAATAACAAGGAACCAGATTGTATTCAGCACCATTTCCCCCCATGAAGGAGTTCAAAGCATAACTGCAGTTCAGGCAGAACTCCAAATGTTGATTGAGAAACAAGAATGGTAAACAAAGATTACCGTAAGGGTTGAGTTGATGACTGATGGTTTGACAGTGTAATCCTTTTCTTCGGCAGCCAGTGTTGATGCGGATCGACGCAAGGCCTCAACATATGCGATCACTTCCACTGAGGTGAGTTCACCGGACGTCTGCTTGGCGATTTCTGTTAGTAGACTCTGGGGCTCCGTGAGGTTGCTCATCTAGGATGAGGGGGGGATATCTGAGTGAGAACATTTAATGATATCACATTCCTGCAACATATTAATTCTGTCCAGTCCTACATGGTTTCTGGGTATGTCGCTTACTCACAAACTTAATAATGTGCACATATATGGGTTAGTCATTCTTAAAACAGGCCTGGCTATCTTTGGCTCAGAGGAGCAGTTTGGACATGTCAGTATAATCCATAATAAAATAAACAGTGACATTTTAACACGTGTCACCTGCAGGCACTGAGTGTTGCAGTTACCGCTGCTCTCCTGTCACGTATAAAATAAAAGTGGAATATCATTTTCACACACTATACTTAACTGGAAATTGCTCAGCTACACATTTTTATTCACTTAAATATTTGTTTCCCCTTCTAAACATCAATCAAATGAGCTTAACATTCAGTCTAAGGCTAGTGAGCCTCAATTTAAAGGTCTGTCACTTAAACCACTGGTTTCCAACCTGGGGGTTCCGACCCTCACTAGGGGTCGCCAAAGCTTCACAGGGGGTCACGACACCCCCCGTTAGGCATCCACAATGCCAAAGAGAACAATAGTCAAGCGTCAGGCAGAAGAAAGCACTAAATTTGCCAGAAAAGAAGCTTATTCACTGTGTATGATTGTTAAAAAAATACATACTATATAATAAGTTATTTAACCCTTTGCAACCTGAGAAAATTGGCTTGATTTCTTTTAAAATCATAGGGAGCAATGAAAGAAGAAATGATCCAAAAAAATTGGAAAGAAATTAGTAACGAGAGAAAATTAAAAACAAGAAAATTAGTATGAAAAAAATTGGGCAAAAAAAGAAAGACGAGAGTTAAAAACAAGAAGTGCTTAGAAATTATAATAATTATGTAACATAATTTTAAAATGAAATAATATTTAATTAAAAATATAGTTTTCCCTAGCCTTTTTCCTTTTTAAAAATAATTTTCTTTTTCCTTTTTTTTTTTGTAAGGACATTTTTTACTAAATTGCTCATTGCCTTTTTCCCCATTTTTTAAATCGCACCAATTTGCTCAGGGTTCAAAGGTTTAAATACTTGGGAAAGGGGTCTGAAAGCAGCACAAGAAAAGAAAATGTCACTCCAGGTTTCAAAGGGTTAAAATACCAGGAAAACTCATGTCTATCGTAATATTCACAGGAAATAATCTGCAATAAATTCATCCAAATGGTTTTACCCAAACTTACTCGTCAGCTTACTTCATGATAAAAAGAGGTCTCTCAAGGAAAAGGGTTTGAAACCACTGACCTAAGCATTAGAGTTAGGTATATTAACCTCGTTCCCTCTCCAGTAACAGGGAGGACAACCCCAGAGAAAAGAGGACGCAAAATTCCTTGCAGCGCAAACATATTCTGCAGAGGATATTTTATGCTCTTGTTTAAAAATAAACCAATAAAAGCCCTGAAAAAGTCCTGAAAAACTCCCCAACACACATGTGTACAAAGCAGCTATTGATTAAAATACAAACTGGAACACCTATTGCCTGCAGGTGGCCAAAGACTGCAAAAAAGTATTACTGTCTTTGCCTGTAGATGGTTCACATTAACATGCCAGTCGTAAACCACTGCTGGTGTTACTTTTCTTTCCTGTAAGTGGGACAACAGAAGGTCCAGAGCTGCAGGTTTGAAACCACTGACACTGCAAGTGGCATTTGGATAATATTCCTGGTGCTGTGTGTCCTTATTTGCTTGGCCTGTTTCATTTCATGCTCATCTTTTCTGTCTCCAACAGAGGGCAGTGTCATCATATCTATTTTTACCTTATTTGGCTGAAGTCCTGAGGAGGGGTACTTACATATTCAAGTGTTTTGTTGACAGTCTGTGTGATGCACCCGATGTTGTCATGGCAGTATTTTTGGGGATGCTCTGGAAAACAACAATTACCTAAAGTATCTCTTTGATTGCTGAATTTATTTCCATCATTTCAACAGGACAGAGCATCTTACAGTAAAGTCTCAATTGCACAAAACCTGCACAGATGTAACATCACATGGCACTCTTTGTGATCATCGCAGCTACCAAAACATCAGAAAACTTAAGATTGCACCGTTTACTTGATGTATTGCATAATACATTCTCCATAAAAATGTTAAGAATTCAGTTCTGTGTTGTGTGTGTGTCTGCGTGACAGAGAAAGTTTAAAAAAAAAAAAAGACGGAGATGAAGAAAGATGTATGTCCTTGGATGTAAGTACCAGCGCGTGAGGGTAGTGTGTGTGTGTGTGCGTGTGAGCTGTTCCATCCTCATACCGACCTTTACATCTTACACCTTTCTCCGGATGAAAGTGCTTAGAGCCTGAAGTTGGGATGTAATCACGCTGACAGGTGCAATAGAAAGATCCATTCGTATTATGGCAGTGTGAGTTTGGTCCACAGACTGGTCCTAACTTGCATTCATCAGTATCTGAAAGGTGCAAATGAAGAGTTCAGCTCTGATAAAAGATAAACACAGTATGATTAAGGTCACACTCTCAACATAAATATATATAATGTCAACAGCAAATAAAGACAGACACGTGCATGTACGTCTCTGCAGTATTCCTGCAATTCAATATGAGTGAAAGTGAAGCTGACAGTGAAGGAAAGTTAATGATTTATTTTCACACAAACAAAGAATGTGGCATAAGTAGTCCGACTCATTCCATTTAATACACTGTATAATTGATTTTGGAAGAGAAACTGCAATTCTTGCATGCGTGTTACACATCTGAATATTCATAAATCAGCTTCTAAAATCAGCTACATGCTTCCACACTGGATTAAATGATGTGTGCCACCCAGTTGGATATCTGCAGGAATACTTTATGCTACAACAGGGGATAAAGGTGTTGTTCTTCTGTTGCAAATGGAGCAAAAGATCTCGGGCGGTTACTCAGAATAGCAGATGGGAAGGAAGCGAAAGGCCGAGGGGGGAAAAAAATCACCTCCAGCACGTTTATCCTCCTCAGTACAGTGAAAGAGAAAACATCTCACACACACACACACACATATACACACATACACAGGCGCCCTCGAAGCTGTGTGGCTTTCACACATATACATATCTCACCTGGTCATATGTGAGGTCCTGTGCCGGTACGTGACCAAAACAAATTTCTGTATATTTATATTACTGGGCCAGTAAATCAGACATTACCGATGCATCCAGTGCCATCGTTGGGCTGGAACTCAGCCAGTCCTGTCGATGTGTATCCAGAGACACATGTACAGTAGTAGCTGCCCGCTGTGTTGGTGCAGTTCCCCCTGTCCCCGCAGATATTAGTCACATTCTGGCACTCGTTGTCATCTGTGGTGAAAAGAGCAGGGTGGGAAGTAAACTGGGTTAGTTGCTGGAGAAAATCAAATAGGCTTTAAAATGGTTCGGCCTCTTTGAAAAAAGAAACTAATTGGATGTGCAATGAAAACAAAATACATCTTTGCAGATTTAACTGGATGCTTTCATGTTGCTGTGATTTGCCCAGGCAGTTTAATACCTACTGACCAGCATTTAGATTTACAGAAAATAACTTGTGGCTAGTTAAAACTTGTTTATCTGACCAATTATTGAGACAAGGATATTTTTGAAGTGCTATATAATCAAGATATGACATTTAAAGCCTTATTTGCAGTCCATTCTTTGATTAACTGTGCTGTAACTGTTTCCTTTTTTGTTCCGGCTGTCATTTCTCGCTCCTCCTTCTGCTTCATTTCCCACAAGGCCTTTCAATATACTCTAGAGAAATGCCCGAACATGTTGCAATCAGCTGTTCTGTAACTTTCTGTTGGAGATATTAGGAGAAAATTGTAGTTGAGAACTGTGATTTAACAGTGCCACTGTATCCAAAGTGTATCTTTCCTTCCTCAAACAGCTGCAAGTCTTTTGGTCTGCAGCCTGCGAAGAAACAGAAATCTTTGCTCTGCTACTTCAACAATTCATTTCTTTTTTGGCTGCCGAACAGTACGCAAAATGGCTGGACCACCAGAGAGCCCTCACAAAAAGTGATGTTAATCCTTTCTGTTTAACTTAAAATAGTGCAGTGAGTTATCTCTGCTTGAGTAAAATAGGATAACACCACCAAACACCAAAATTAGCATGACGTGCTGGGGATATGATGGCAGCATTTCTTCACAAGAACATCTGTTTTTCCAAAAACAGAAACCAGAGCATGTGCTAAAACATGAGGTCTTCAGGAGACATGATCTGGTGGGGTTATTTCTAGAGCAACAATGTGGATTTTCTGAATTATTCCGTGTATTAATGTACAAAAATCTGACCTCATACTACCATCATAGCAGCATATCTCCTGATTTAATCATTTTTGGGGCTTTGATTGCATCTTCACAGAAATATTGACTTGAACTGTACTTTACACTTAGGTTACTATGTAAGGATACTTCAATTTGATCCTGATCTTGAGTCCTGATGTAGATTTGAACTTGATGACGCTCAGTTGTGGTCTTGTCTCAGGCTCCACTAAGTCAGTCTTGGCGGGCTCTAACTTATACACAGCTTCCATTGTTCACATTTATGACTGCCGAGCAGTTTTTTTGCATTTGTTTGATCTCGAAAACTCAAATTACTTAAAATATATTTCTCTTTGTTGCCCAGGCTTAGAAAGCACCAGATAAAGAGCATTTCGCTGCAGATGCTGCTGTGGCCCACGCATTATAAAAAGTGCTGTTCCAGCTTTATTCTCAAACGCACCTTCCGTCTCTGGTCTCTCCATTTATTGGAAATGACCTGGTAAGACTTTCCACTGTTGTTCTCAGTCGTCTATGATGGATGCTCTGCTCTTCCTCTCCTCTGTACCTTTTGCAACAAAAGCTGTCTGCGAAGGGAAATCCTCTGCTCTGATGAGAGAGGTGACTATGCTCAAAGGGGAAATACCTCCATGACACACTGGACCCTTGAGCCATCATTGTTGCGCAAACACTGCATCAACATTTTTTATGAGCAACTTTGATGTCTTTGTTTATCTTTAAGTACACAACAGAGAGTGCTTTTGTCCCTGTGCTTTAAAAAATATTAAAAATACAGAATGGCTCGGCTCAATTCAGTCCTATAAATTACGTATTTATTCTCGCTTTTTAAAAACTTTTTAAACTAACTGACTAAGAGTGATTTATTTCATTAATTTCTGCATTAAATGAACACACACATCCTTAATCTGCGACTACATAAGGACTCCATTAGCCGTGAGCTTCATTGTGCCTTTTTGTTATAAAATCATTCACCACAGTATTTGCACTACTCACATTTTGATTTACTTTTGGCCCTTGAAATATGTAAGCCGTACTGTGATTGTGATCGGGTTTGGACAGGAAACAAAAAGGGTTCCAGGAATTCTAAACAGCCTCAGAAACATAACAGGAGTAACAATGCTGAGTGAGAGGCAACGCTGGCCATTAAAAATGTTACTAATAAAGCTGTATGGCGGAGATATCTTTTTATATTGCAGTGTTTTCTCTGTAATTAAGTCTCAAAGAGGTGAGCTGCCAACTCGCTGGCGAGTTCCAAAATGCCACAGCTGATCCAACAAATACAAACTGCATCTCAAAGAGGGTATGGTGGACGAGAACACATAAAGTTGTTGGAATTACTTACACAGATTTGACTTAAACTCTCCCACACAGTGCCTACGTGTTTTGAAATGACCAAATTGATTATTTTGCCCAATGGCAGGAATTAAAAGCAAAATTAGATGGTAAAAATTAAGTTTCCTTGCTTGTAAAAGTTACTTAATTCAGTTGGACTAAGAAATGCAACATGTTGTCTGGCACATGTGGGGTTAACCATCTCATATTTGTGAGATTATAAGAGACAAACAGTTACACAGGAGCAACACTGTGCTGAACATGCTGATCTGTGTTGGTTGATTGATCAGAGATAGTGTTTCACATGTGTTTATGTGCAGCATTTTTCAATTTTGATGAAAACTGAACCAGTTCTCGTCCTGAACAGCCATCTTAAGGAGCTTTCACACATCTAGCGCCTGATATATTTTTAACTGCTCACATCTGAGTTATTTTTGCACTGCACAGTCACCCACCATGCTCTAAAAATGTTAAATTAAGCCACATGTGTACAAATGTTGGCCTCATGCTCCTGTCTGCTTATGTTAAGCAGCCGCAAACAACAAAGGCGTCCTAAAATAGTCAAGGCTTCCATGACAGCTATACACACAAGGCTGTACTCTTGCATCACTGAAAGTACTAAATACATATGGATGGCTTTGTATGTTTATATTACCGTTGCAAAATGTCGTTCCATCTCCCGTGTATCCGTGGTTGCAGAAGCAGGCGTCATTTGAGCCGTTGAGGGCCTTGCATGTTGCAAGTTGGTGACAAGAATCACAAATGTCAGAGAGGCTGCATGGGTCCATCAGACTGGAGAGCCATGCTGCGTAGACACAAGCGCCAGACACGAGAGTGTGTAAGTTGAACTTATACCATGAAAGCAATAGTCCAAATCATTTTGTGATGCCACTGCTGCTTCTTTTGGCATTTGTGGTTCCAGTAAAAATTGCATTTTTATCTTCTGCTCTGTGGTTAACCTGCCACTCACACAACCACACAGGATCCACTGAAATAATCCATTGAACCACAGTACAAGTTTAGATTACAGGCCGCTGTATGTGGCCACACAAACAATCTGTTGTAAATAAAAAATGTAAAAAAAAAATCACAACACTAGTTTTAATTTTAAAATGACTTAGAGATATATCAAGCTCAGCTGCTGCCCCATCACACAGCCCAGACACACTACAGTTAATATGGAGACCCCATAAGTACAGATCCATCTGCTACTAAGACACCTGCCGTGCTAGAGAATAGATAAGCTCACATACCTGTCAAAAGTACAAGTTTCATTGGGGACTTGAGCAAAGACTCCATACTTGCGCTTGGTCTGGATTCTACTTTTAGCTCAGGCTGCGGTGGGCTGGCTGGTGACGTCGTCCGTTTCCTTGCATCAGTTTTCCTGTTTCCCTAAACCTGGCCCTTCCTGTCTTGATCTTTAATCTGCTTTCAAAAACACGCAGCCTGCTCCCTTCACCAAAACCCGCTCCACCACACAGCACCTAACACACTTTCTCGTTTGGTTCCACTTTACACCTCATATTGAGGACATTTTAGCAGAATTCAGCCACATTTTTAATGCATTGTGGACACTGTGACTCATGTTGCCATTTTGGAAACCTCCACGCCATTGTTCTCGCTAGAACACGTACAGTAGGCCGGGTAAACACAGGCCAAAACAACACCGACTAACTTCACGGAAGGACGACCCCCTCCCATCCGCAAAGGACTGTGCACAAATTCACACACACACATTCCAGTGCTGTGTCTCCCAGTGATCATCTCAATGTTCTTCAGACAATATATGTAGGTCTTCCAGGCTTTTGCTGCTGAAATAAACCAGGGATACAAGCCTTTAAATTCCATTTTATATTCCGAATAATGGAATATGGATTCTTTAGTGCAGTGTTCGATGTATATACAGTCACTCACCACTTTTAAATATATGATTCACAACTAATTCATGCAGTATTGGGTCACGTACGGGATCTTTGACTCACACTTTGTTTAAATGACAAGAAAAGAAAGTGAAAGAAAACATTTCATGGATACATGTCCGGTCTAAACAATGGCCAAATTCTTATTCTGAGTTTCTTATAAACTATCTGCTCCTAAACACTCTTCCTCTAAAGCAGTCATCTATTGAAGATGCTCTATGCTATTTATATAGTTGCTGAAACATCGTGCTGTTTGCTATTGTTCACACTTCTATGCACAGTGCCTCATAAAGACGGTGTGTTTCTATCAGCAGGGCTGAAATAACAGTGATGTTAAACAAATACAGAATGTTAAGGCCCTTTGTGCTGCAGTTATATACTGCGTGTGCCTTTGAAGATAAGCAATAAAACAACACATTTTACTTTTGTTTCTTTGACACCTGTCATGGACTAATGACCCCATTCTCTGTGCGGGAAATGAGCGGGCTGGGTGCTGCTTAGATTTTCCTGGTGGGTTACTGACCCACACAAAACAAAGTTGTGTTAGGTTACCTAATGGCACATGTCAGTTTCCTTGAAAGCCTCAAAGCGATCCGTTTCAGGTGCTAATATTTATAATTCTGCTAATCCACCACGCCCATGAATGTCAATACTCAGGATTGTTTTTTTAGAGGGTAGAATTTAATCGGCACTGGCAGTTCGGAAACAGGTGAATTCAAATGTGAAACGGTGACAATGGTGAAAAAAGAGAAGTAGCCATTCAGGTGTAACTGAGGTCTTTTCACACCGCCTTCTACTTTTTGGCACACAAACACATTCATTGATGAATAGTTTCACTTGGAAGATAAGTTCTTTGTTGACTGTATTGCAATCTGTGGAGGCGGTTTGAATTGCTTAGGCAAGGCGTTCAGTTTATTGCTGAGAAAGGCAGCTGCTTTGAATGACACCATTAGAATTGCGCAGCATTACTGTCCTGGGAAAGTGCTTGGTGAAAACCACATCTGAATGTCTCGCTCTGACACTCTGCTAATGCTAAGGAAGGAAGTGATGTTGTCTAGAACAAACCTGGACTGATTGCACCCTTCCTCCTCCGCTTTTTTGTCTCAGGAAATCTCTCATTTAGCGAGAAATTCGTAAAGCTCACAGGAGCTTGCTTGCTCCACAATGACATTGTAAAAAAAGACACCTAAGAGAAAAGGTCTCTTCAACTGTGTGGAGGCAGTCTTGTGTAAATGTTTCCTCTTTTCCTTTCCTCTCTCATGGATATGGAAATTTTGACTCCGCAGTGGCAGAATTTTACGTGTGTTTCTGTGTGTGTGTGTGTGTGAGCAAACGAACAGTGTTGTTTATGCTATTCAGGCAATATTGAGATTTGCAATACAGACTACATTGGAGAATCTATTTTGACACTTCTCACACATATCTGTTCTGATGTTGGCCTTATGTTCAGCCATGATGGGAGGACTGAACGCTGGGGCACAGATGGCAGCAACTGTCTCATAAACTTGGAGCTCTTGAATATTTCAGTGCACAAGGTTGAAGAGACAAAGTACGCTCTCTGCTCGGGTTCAGAGATGCCAGCTGCTGTGCGAGTGGAGAACCCTACAACATTTACATTACACTTAAGGATAGATGGCGCTGCTTTAACAAAACAGCCTGCGGTTCATTCAGAGAAAATATCCACTCCAAAACTGAAATAACACCTGACAAGCATTACAAGAGTAAAAGGCAGTAACTTCAATTTTGCTTGAAAATGAGATTTTGTCATTTTATGTTTGTCAGCGTTTGGTCAGGGGAAGATAAGAGGATCTAGAATATCCTCTTATAAAGTCAACAAATCACAACAATTTCAGGAGTCTTTTACAAGCTATTTGGCTGACCAGTAAAAAAGAAACCTTAGAGGCATTTTTGTCAGCTTATGTGTTTCGAAATGGACTTTTTGAGACGAAAAACTCTGTCTTACTTACATATAAAAGCTGATTTTATGCAACGAGACAATACCCATAGGCCTATTGCATTATATAATCATATAAACAACACAGCTAACAACATAGTTGAGCAAACTTTGTGTATAGTAATACTAGATGCTTTGCACTCTGGGATCTCTTACAAAAACTACCATATTTGTTGACACTTAAATAACATCCTGGCAGGGTTTCACTGCTGGGAAATAAGAGACGTTTGATTTGATGATGAACAAATAACAAAGTAAATAAACAAAAAGAATCAATGGCCTTATTTTGTCTCATAGATAAGATGAAGTTCTCCCAAAAGAAACAATCTGAGTGAATAAAATTACTTCAGCTGTTTAATAAAGTTCTTGGCTGAATGCTTGATGGTTATTATTTCCTGAGAGATGTGAATCCATATTGCAAAGTATGCCCAGCTAATCAACATTTTAAATTCAATATTTAATAAATAAACACTGTTAGAGGTCCCCAAGTTTGCCTAGAGGTCTTTCTGTCACAGAGGGATTTCTTGGTTAAGGTTAGGAAAATAAATTGTGGTTTAAATGAATAGATTTCTGTCAGACAGCCTCTTCATAAACTTCTCCCATGCACGGCTGCTCCTGGAAAGCGATTCATTCTGCGCATGCGCGTAAGAATGCTTGTTCGCGAGCGGCCGTAGACTGTAGTCCGAACTTTTCGGAACTACAATTTCAAAAAACATTGTTTTCCGTTGGCAGTGTCAGACGTAATAAACAGTTGTATTTCACGCCAGCTTTTTCAGACTCAGTCACAGAACACGACCTGGAGGTGACTGACAAGCAAGCACGGCACTGACACACCGGAAGATGCGCTGCACAGGTGAGTAAGCACCGCAAACTAGCTTATCAACTCAGTGTTAGCCGTTGACATCAAACATGGCGAGGAGAGAACACAGTTTACCTGGATATTGTTCACGTAGCTGACTCTCATGGTGTTTTTACTCTCTTTTACTCTCTGTGCTTCATCTTCTCATTAAAGTTTCAGACTTTGACACCCGCTGTGACGCAAGGGGAGGCGTGGACGTCGTGTAATTTGCGGAGTCTACGCAATTTGCGTACTGAGCCAAAACCTTAACCACCGAGAGGGGGCGCTGCGCATTAACAAAGGGCGGAAACGCATATTAACAGGAGAACTCATTAACTCTGTGTTTCAATCATAGACTGTAAAAATAATTCCTTAATAATATAATTCCAATACCCACACTACGATACTATATAGCAGTGATTCCCAACCTTTTTCTTGAGGGTCCCATATTTTTACCATGGTAGACTTTGGTGCCATATACGTTTCACCCACCCGTATCCTTGCAGTACATATTTTAAAAAAATTCTATACACATTTAATGAATAAGCTTTTGATATAACCCTTAAATTTATTTGTTTTTGACACACAAATGAATTAAATTTTGACCCATAATACAGTAAAATTATTACACCCCTTAAAATCAAGAGGGCTTCACAACCCCCGTGGCTCTTTGGCGCCCCGCTAAGGGGGTAGCGCCCCTCCCGTTGGGAACTACTGCTATATAGTATGCTACAAAAGGATCCTAATACATAGTATGTGAAATGCAGTATGCCAAAAATACCAGGATGTTCGATTCTGCAGCATGCAAGCCAGCATGTGGACTGCACGGTGGTGTAGCGGTTAGCACCAGTAGTGGTCAGCACTGTTGCCTCACAGCAAGAGGGTTCAAACCCAGGAAGGAGCCCTTCTGTGTGGTGTTTGCATGTTCTCCCCGTGTCAGCATGGGTCTTTCCAGGTACTCCGCAGTCCAAAGACATGCAGGCTGGGGAAAGGTGACTTAATTGGTGACTCTGAATTGGCCGTATGTGTCAGCCCTGTGATAGTCTGGCGACCTGTCTAAGATGTACCCCGCCTCTCGCCCAATGTCAGCTGGGATAGGCTCCAGCCCCCCCACGACCCTCAAGAGGATAAGCTGAAACTAAAACTTAAACTTTTGGTGAGGTCAAAAATACCCAGACTTAGTTAAAGAGCTTGGAGATGTGTAACCAATAGCAGCAACTCGAGCTGCAACATGAACCACACACGTTAAAATTTAAATGTGTGTGGCTTTTCTGTGAATCTCGATGTCAACTAACGTTAGGAGGAGGGGACTTTGTCTGACACAGGTTAGCTACTGTGAAGCTGGTAGCCTGTGGCCCAGGCCCTGTGGACAGCTGTAGGGTAGAAGTTAAGTGAAATGCAACTGTATAATAACAATAGGAATATTGATTGTTTAAGTCAACAAACTCATCATAAATATTACACACAATAATAGGACAGAGAACTGCAGATGTAATTTCACTGTCGCAAATATAATATGACAGAAACTACAATCTGTGCAGTTCTAACTTTAATGTTAAACTAAATACATCACAAAGTAACAACAGCAGAGCTCACCAGGTTGATGTCTACCTCTGGCGAATTCAATGACAGGCATTTGTTTAATCTCCAAGGTAACGGATATAAAAGCAAGAGGGTCAAAGTTCAGGGTGTTATGTTATAAGAAAGTATTATGTCCCGATTGTGTACATACTGCATGCCGTACATACAGTACATACTTTTTAAAGGCAGCTGCAGTACCAACTAAAAGTAAAAAGAAAAAGTATGCGATCTGGAATGCTCCACAAGATAAAACGCTGGCTCTGCTTGTGAAACATTTCAAGTGCTCTTGGGGTCACTCTGCTGGCCACAGGAGCCCTAGGCAGCTGCTCTGTAGGACATTTAGGTATACGTACAGAGGAATAATGCATTCACTGGAGGAAAAACCTGATCTGTTTTTATGAATTAAAGGTGAAGTGTGTAGGTTTTTCGTTGTGTTCCATTTGTACAGGGAAGTCAGATTTCAGAGTTTCCAGTTGCAAATTACAACTCGAACCCCCTTAAGTCGGATTGTTTCAGACAGCAGGTTTAACAAACTCTGACTCTTACCCCAAACTCTGAGTTGACTAATCCTTGAGATGGAAAACTCTGAGTTTTCAGTTCCAGAACAGCTGATTAGAGTCAGTTAAATCAGCTCTGAGTATGTTCACTTTGTGTTAAGCCTGTGTGCACTAAATTAAAAAAAAGAAATCATTAATGGAGCATCAATACTACAATTCACTATAGCAACAGGTAAATATAAGACGGAGCCTACATTTGAATCTTGTAGACATAGAGACAATACTGCGTGTATATGTAACTGTGTGCATTTATCAGAGCAGAGAGTCAGAGCAGGGAAAAGTGTCAATAACTTAACACAACAAAGTTTTATTCAGTGTTGTCCATTCATTCGTCATTTAGGCACACATTTTAAATCTGTGTTTTCAGCTTCACTCTAACAGGGATGAATCACAGGAGCCAGAAACTGAAGATGAAAGATAAAACGTATATAAAGCAAAGACACAGAGACATAACTGTAAGCTCACAATCTGATCCGGCAGTAATATGTTTGATGAAGGTTAAAATACAGTGAATTTTAAATTTTAGACATCTATTTGGATCTCTGGCTCAACAGTATTCAGTGACTTGATTTTAGATACTTCAACAAATGTGGTAAATTTAAACACAGTCAAGTCAATGCTATTAAAACACCTTCAGACGAAAAGCAGTCTATCTTGAAAACCACATCTGAAAGTGCACCATGATCCCGCTCATCCCATGATCCCAAATATTACCATATAATCTCCAGTATTATTGGAATCATGTGCCATCAGTGTGACCAATCACATCATGAGTGATAGAGAGAAATATTCTTTCATACTGATTTTTAAAATTTAAACATAGAAACTTCCACTTGCAGACATGCAGAGGTTTTATTTTATGACTCAATCTCAGAGCCCATTGACTATGAAGCAGAGGCCTACATATGCAGATATCTATCTACAGAGATGAGAGGTAACCTGATGCTGTGTGGTATCTGAATGTGAGTGCAAAACTGTTCAAAGTAATGACTAACAGCTCATTAAAGTGGTAACTTTAGATCGTCCTTAGTAACAAACTGATATCCAACCAGGATTTTGATGCTGACAGTAAACCTCCGCTAATTAATGCATCTGATACGAGCTTTGATACGGACTGAATCACTGAGGAAATGAAACAGCATGTCTGGCTCTGTCAGAGGGAGGAGACAGAGGGAAAGTCAGGGTTTGTTGAAGAAAACCTGCCAGTGAGCAGGTTGGGCTCACAGAGTCAGTTAGCATGAGAACTGACCCAGAGTTGAAGTTACCTGTCTTTGTGAAACTGAAAATCCAGAGTATCCGTCATCCCAGGGCTAACAAACTCAGAGTTTTTACCAAACCTGCTTTGTAAAATAAGGCCTTGTAGTGTTATATTGTTTAAGCAATGGCTTACCTGGCTTTAACTGGTATTGCTAACAACACCTGGGTTTTCCAACTTGTTATACTGGAACAAGATCGACTCAGATGTGACATAATTCCCTGCTCTTAACACTGATTTCTAAAGTAAATGGAACACAGCATTAGTGGCATGTAGCAGCAGGGGATGGATATGGCAACCAACTGAAACTTTACCCATGTGCCAAGTGTGTTGAAGCGCTATGGTGGCTGACACACAAGTGCGAATAGCCCCATCGGGAGCCAGTGTTTGGTTTGTCTGCCCTGGGCTACTGTAGAAACGACAAGGCAGGTTTCGTGAAAGAGGATCTGCTCCATATGTACATAAAGGTAATGGAAACACAACTATTTTAAAATATTTCCACACCTGAAGCAAACTGAACCGGGGCCACCTCTTTTTATCGGCCCAAGGTTTGGCTGTTTGGTGCGGACTGTGATGTGGGGGAGTTTTTACACCTGTAATTTTGATAAAGAGTTCAAAAGTTAGTTAGGTAGGTGTAGAAGGGACGGTAGTTTCAGGTGATAATGAACTAATGAAACATAGTTTTAAATAGTATTCCATTTTTGTAGATATATTTAACCCTCTGCTCTTCATCAAGTTAGAAACTTCTCCACAAAAGAGAGATGGTTATGAGACAGGAGTCGACAAAAGCACGAACTTTCTTGAAGTCTAAACTTATTGTCCCATTAGCACCAAAGCGAGTGAGCTTAGAGAGCATTTTATTTGCTCTTCATGGAATAAAACAGTGTGACATTACAGTCCTAAGAACAAAATGCCAGAGGGGAATAAACAGCCCAGTGCAGAGAAACCAGAAATAATCTCGGCTATTGTCACTGTTTAACAAGGAACTCAGCAGTGTCCAGTCATCCCAGTTAAATTTACCAGAGTTTTGTGCTGTCTCATGTGTTTCGCTGCCACAGAGGAAATAACACGATGGAAACATCAGTGGACCTTTTAACAGCAGGAATGGACCAGACGGAATCTCTCCCAAGTGGCCAGCGTCATGCTTGGAGGTGGTGAGTTTAAAAGACAAGCTGAATTTACCAACGTCCTGTGGAGACCTTTTAGAGTGATTGTAAGTAATGTGTGATGATAAAACAGAGAGGGAACGTAGTTACTCTGCTAAAATGTCATGTTTACTGTGTCTCAATTTAAAGATACAATCACTTAATTGTTTTGTTACCCTTTTTGTTTCATATCATGGCCACTAAATATCAGTAACCAGACAGTATAACCACACACGTCAAACAAAGGTTATTGTTTGCCACCAAATTATTGTGCCAGTATTAATCTTTTAATGAGGACAAAAGTACTGAGGCTCAGTTAAAGAGCTTGGAGATGTGTAACCAAAAGCAACAACTATAAGCTGCAAAGTGGACCGCACACATTTTGTTTTAAGTGTATGTGGGTTTTGTGTGAATCAGGATGTCCATATTTTCTAACAATGGGAAGAGGGAAGAGAACTTCTAACACTGCAAAGTTGGAAACCTGCGGCCCAGAGGACAGCTATAGAGTAAAAGTGAATTGAAATACAACCAAAACACCACAGAAAATGCAGAGATATAGAATGCAACCCAATTAAGGATCTTTAAACTTATATCCAAGCCTTGTAAACTGTTCTTCTGCTTGTTAGCTAGATGTTTACTAGCGACTAAGGCCCAATCCCATTTCTACCTTTCCTTAAATCTTCCACTTGGTACTGAGTGCCCTCATTTGCGAGATAACCCTTGATGATGGAAGTGAAAAATACTAGGGTAGAGATCTTTCCCTAAGAAATGAGACACCACTTCATGCAAATTGGCGTGGCCAATGCGCAGGCATATGTTACGCGTAGTAGCGACGCAAGATGTCGGTAGTCATTCAGGTTTGAAAATGCCAGCTCCAGCACTTGTGTTACCTGTGGCGTGTGCTATGTTTATTCTTCTCCGTCTGATGAATCAACGGAGAAGAAATGCTGAAAGCAGGAGGCGCCTACGACGTCTTCTAGTTTTGATCGATTTTGTTCAGGTAAGTCGATTTGTTTAAGTGTTTCGACGCTGTGTTCAACCGAGTTGCTGATTTCACAAGGTATTCTGGGAAATTTCATCTTCCACTTCATTGAAAGTGTGGGTCGGAGCTCCCTTGGAATCTAGGGTGGATTTTAAGTGTTGTAAACCACTTCCACTACCACAATTCTGTTTTGGGACACCACTAGCCTAAACATGAACGCGCACAACCAAGTGCAAGTGGGTATTTCTAGGGGAAGTGTGGGTGGGACAGGCCCAAAGTGGCAGGAATTTTAGGTACAGGAACCGTGAAAATGTCCCCAATCATTCCCTGTTTACCATTTAGTGTCTGCTTTTTGCCCTGTGTGAAACTGTTTCCCTATTTAGTCCTCTCGAAAATTCCCACAATAGGCCTTTTTCAAATGCGACATTTTGGCATGACACAGTTGGAAAACTACAGGTGTAAAAAATAACAGTTGATATCTCAATTCACTGTCCTGGTATTGGGAATGCTGTCTTTGCTTATTGGTTCAAAGATGTGGGACATTACACCTGTCTGTGCTTATTTTTCATGAAATTTAGAATATAAAAGCAGGATCAAAACTTGTTCTATAATTAAATTAATGATGTTTTATTTGCTGTCATATGGCATTTTGTTGGCAAGTGGCTTTGCTGTGGATTGTACTTTGACTGCTTTCTGTTTTACAGCAAGTTAATTCTCGTAGATAAAACCTTCCATTGTTTTCAAAAACTGCACTGAAACAGCTTGCATGCATTGTGTATGTGCTGTCAACAAACAGAAAACATCTGACATGACATACTAACACCTTCTAGTTCGACCTTAAGTTTAATTTAGCCGCTTTATTGTCACTGCTGTAGATGTGAAGGCAGACAGGAACTCGTGATGTTCAAGTGTTGTTTGCAATAAGTGTGTCTGCACCACCCACACACTCTATTGTTCCTGTAGGTTTAGAGATGTAGTGAAAAAGGAGGGGTTTGGCTCTCTGTTCAAGCAGCTGCCTGGTGGTCAGGAGTCAGGTTAGGGTCTGCTTCCTCCCACATCCGGACAATAGGAACAGAGCAGCAGACAGCATTTTCCTCTTCAGCTCGCGAGTGTGCCACATGGACGTCATATGGAGTGTGAAGAGCCTGATTGTTATATAACTTAGTCTAAATTCTAATGGTCTTCATCCCTCAGTTTTACAGTTTTTTTGACCTTGATGAACTCTTGATTTAAATGTTCCTGTACAGGTAGTTCAGATAAATTTGACTATACTTAAAATAAAGTAAAAAGTCTGTAAGTTTTGCTTTTTTTTTATATATTGCCACCAAGGACATGCTAGGACCAATTCTATGCAGCACTTACAGTGTAATATAATAAATCAAATATTCAACACTTCTGAAATTTAATGCATTTGTGTATGGGTGATTTTAAATGGTAATAGCTGGACTGTCAAAACTTTTATCCACAGGTTTTTCAAACAGCTTTTCATACACACACAAAAAGCCTGCATGCTATTTACAGACAAATATGACCGCCGAGCTGCCACTATACAAGCAAGTGATTCTACAACCTAGTTCAGCTTAAGTGATGCAAGGCTTTCGAGGCCACACATGTCCATTTGTTACACTGAAGCGTTCAAGGCCACCGTAGCTGCTATTGCTAAATTGTTTCTAGAGTCAAAGTGGATGTCCCTGGAAATATCTGACAGGTTTTAATAACACACTTGAAACCACTTGGCGTAATTGTAAAAGTAATTGGATGGGTCGCCAGATCAAAGTTCCTACGTGTGACTATGACGGAGTGGAACGGGGGTTAGTTGTCTTGGTCTGCAGTTTGGACATGTGGTGTACAGTGCAATTGACCAATACAGAGTCCATAATGAAAAGGTGCTTTCTTTCATTGAGTTGAGTGGAGGACTGCAGTTCGTTTATATTAATAATAAAAAAAGAAAGTGGCTCAAAATGATTTTTTTTCTTTCCTTCCTTGAAGCAACCTAACTCTAGTTTGACAGGGTCAGATTCCAGCCGGTATAGAGTGAATGACACTGGTAAGCTTTGCAAATACAAAGTCATGCAAAGAGCATTCGTTCAAGTTCTGAATTCAAAACTTTTCGAATCTGTTTGACTGTCATGTTGTATAAGACTCCCTTATCAACATACAATATTCATCTCTGGGTAAATATACTAATATTATACGAACTAAATGCCAAACGATGTCCCTCCTTGCAGCGGGAGGAGGAGGAGAAGGTCTAATGAGGCAACAAGGCTACTGAGAGAAGGCAACAAATACAATGTTAATCAGGCTCAGCCACATGTGCTCTGTTGAAAACACTCTTTACTCACCCTACTTATAATAGCTGTACTGGATATGGAATATCATGTCTTCCATATTGTTGTTTATCTATAGTCAGATGAAACTTATCTGGTTGTCTTACACATATTTAACATGAGTCAGTGGCTTCATGTGAAGCTGTAAATTATGTTCAGGAAATGGGACATACAGAACATTAACGTCAGCACGAGATATTGCAGAGCCCCCTGGATGTCACATGGCAGAACAAAGTAGTGATTTGGTAAGCCGAGCACTAGGATTTGCAATTTATGCTGAACTATTGAACTGTAGAGAGAAAAATACAGTATTTTTATGGAAGTTAGGAGCTCGCAGTCACGTGTCCTTGTGGAAAAAACAGGACTTCCTAAAATAGTGACTAGATTTTAGAATTAAAGTGTGTGAATGCTTTGTGTTTTTATGGTAACTGAATGTGCTTTAATTTGGTGCCTATTAATCGCCTCTACTAAATGACACCAGGGATGAAGGGCATACTGTGCAGGATTTTCCTAAAAAACAATATATAGACTCACATAAAAGTAATATCTCCCAGTCATCAATTAGCAGTGTGTGGCGGTGTATTCATCTACAGACAACCTGTCTACTGTCTGTATTTTCCAAATGGTCTTCTAATTTTAGTTTGTTTGGGACATTTCTGGGTGTTAATGTTTGGGTAGTGGTGTGTAGCCCCCAGCCAATCAGGACTCTAAAAACGTGGCGACAAAATCACACCGCTGTCTCTCTCCACTGTCCTGTGGATGCGAGCTGCAGATTTGTGTATCTGTCTGATCAAGGGTGAGGTCGAGCTAAATACTTACAGAGCAGGGAAGCTAACAGACATGATGAAGCCTGTGCTTAAGCTGAATTCACACCAAATCTGGCAGTGCAGCACCTTCCTGCAGGGTTGTGCAAAGGTGTGGGCGTGTTTTTTTGTGCCTCAGGCCGGAGCCATCGTGAAACAATCAGAAAATAACGTTTTATTTTTTAAATTTACGGCTTTGTTCTTGTTAACTCAGTTTACTCTTTTCATTTGCTTCCTAGCTCACATGACCACGACTGCTCTCTCAGTCTCGTTAAGTTGAGGAGGAATGACAGTCTACCAATCATAGATGTTTGAATGAGACACGTTGCTATTCCCATTGAAGCACAAAAATGTTATTTTCTTTGCTTCTTAATAAGTATAGTATTCCAGAGAGATCTGTCCACATGGATTTCATCATCAATACTCCTTTCTACCTTGTGACTCTGAGGGACTTCCCCCACCGTTCAGCTTTCACATCAGTAATATTGTTCCATATCAGAGCACACCTGCATCATTATCGACGTGACAGTTGTTTTTGTTGTCGCTACAGCGTAGAGTGCCAATCACAAGTTCCCAAGCCCATACAATGAAGCCAACCTTCACATTATGCTTACTATGGTTTACATTCTGGAGACAATGTCAAGAACAACCCGCTCGCCTGCCTTCCTACAGTATCACCCAATGCCATGCTGTTCAGAGGACGAGATTGACGGAGGAGGCTGGCAAAATTGAGAAATGTCTTTGCAACTCTACTCATCGACTGCTATGTTAAAAATGGGGTCCACTTCCGTGTTTTGGTACAGTTGATTTAACACTTAATGCAAGCTGCAGTCAAATACACATGGACCGTAGTTGAGGCCACCTTTCAGGTGGACACGGGCACGGATCAACATACTGTGCACGTTTAAGGTTCACACTAATCAAACAAACTGGACTTTGTGGTCAAGTGTACTCAGATCCAGGCTCATGTTACTGATGAGAAAGTCTCCTTTTTGTCTTTCTGTTTGTTGAACATGAATTGATGAGGACAGACCATTTACACAAAATTATTGGGGGTTTGATGTTTCTTTGTCTTTCCTGAAAATAGCCAAATGAATAAATTCATGCAAGAGAAAAAAATGGTCTTTCAAAATCAAACATTTATGACTGTTTTTTAATAAAACCGGTCGTGGCTCACAGCTTGTAAAAAACTAGCAAAGGATACTACTAAAGTGAAAAGTTAATGTTAAACTGCTTAGTTTGGTGCTCATACTGAAATATACTTAACTGGGGTGAAGCCCTTGTGCAGTTGCATATATGAAATAGACTTTGTTCTGTGTCAATTCTGTGTCTGGACTTGAATTGGAAAAAAGGAGCAATTTCTCCAAAGATCGGGTGCAATTTACAAATGAATTTCCTTCACGCACGACTGCTTCATAAAGGAATTTGTCCTGACTCAGATTGAACACAGTTGAATGATCCTATCCATATTCCCGACTTCTTTACAAGACAATGTTTTCCATTTTCTCAAACACAGAAGTCTAAAATTTCCATGTTCTCAGGTGCAACAAGTGTTACTGATTGGGCCTTTTTTTTTTCTGCCACCAACCTCTTGTTAGGTTACCGACTGGAACAAAATGACACTGGAAAGAGCTCGTGCTCTTTCAAGGATAAAGGGGACACTATTGGGGTGACAAAGCTTTACACTGCCACTTTTCACTACTGCACAAAGTAAGATGATCAGTATTGCTTTTATATTAAGTTTTTCAACTGTATTCAAATAGAAATAATTGCAGAATAGTCATGAAAATTGATTATATTGAAATCATAATGGCAAATGCATTTCTATTTCTAAAATAATGATCATTCTTTCAGGTGGATCACGTCTAACCAATATTAAAAAATTGCTTTTACATTCTCTTTTCTTTTAATCTATATATGTAATGAGGGTTGTAACCTTCTTATTCAAATTATTTTCATTTTCAATTATTGTCTTCATCATTTTTTCAATCAACCATTTGATCCTTCGGTCTAAAAAATGTTATACTACTAAAAAAAGACCATTAAAAGTTCAGAAAGCCCATGGTATTATCTTCAATTGGCTTGTTTTGTACTGACTGTCAAAACTCCAAGATATTCAGTTTACAGTTGCATAAAACAGAAGAAAGCAGCAACATATCTCATTGAGTGAATATTTTGCAGTTATAAGTAATATATTTCTTAAACGTTGAATCAGTTAACATTTTTGCCTATTAATTTTTGACTGACGAATCATTTCATCTATGATGTACATTTGTAATCATTCTTATAATTCTTAATTTTTGGCATTTGATTTGTACATGGCATGTGTCGACCCTCAAAGCCCATTTCAGTTTTGAAGTTGTGAATGAAATTACATGCTCAAATTGTAGTTTCATATTTAGTATATGTAGCATACTAATGCTGCTGGGACACAAGTCAGGGCTTTATCAACCCCGGCTGTTTCGCCTGGGCGAGGTGTATGATGTTACGAGACCGGAAACGCCTGAATGAACCCAGGATACATCAGATGATGAGTCATTCACCACTAGATTTTGTTATTTCTATTTTTTATCATTTTTAATTTTCAGTATTTGATTTATACATGACATGCATCGCCCCTCAAAGCCCATATCAAATTTGTTGTGAATGAAATAACATGCTCATATTATTGTTCTGTGTTTACATTATGTGGCATACTTAATCTTGTTGGTTGATTTTACTGTACTTGTTGGTCATCAAGACATATTGAGTAATCATATGTGTGTGCATACATGCAAGGACACGCAAACTTTCCCACGTATGACCTCATACACCTGCCATTCACACTTCCAAAATTACTACATGTTATGATGTTAAAAACTGCATTGATACATCCTGGCATGATGTGTTCTAACCTTTGGTGCGATTGATTTATGCAAAGCTAAAGGTGAAGCCATTAGTTTCTGGTATGAGATCCCTCTGTGAGGCCGATTCTGAATTTATAAAATTTCAAGGAGCTCTGATAATTTAATTTGGAGTGCCCTTTTATAGGTTAGGTCACCTGCAGCGCGCCCTGCAAATTGAATAAAGAACAGTAATAGAAAACAGGATGTCAGGTGGGCTCCCTGCTTATAAAATCATTAACAACAGTGTGTCTTTTCTCATGAAGGAGCCCATTTATTCTGAGGAGGAAATGTTATAAAAGTGTAGGGAGCAACTCAATTTATTTTTCATTAGGAATTAACTCAGGAGAATCACTGAGAGGGTTAACAGCTGTATGTGTACATCAGCAGTGTGAACTAATAGGTGGGGGAAAAGCCTGTTCAGAAGAATGCAGTACACTTTTTAGATAATGCTCACACTTAATGTGCCTTTTAAGTTAAGTGCAGCCGCCATGCGTAGTATTAATGACACTGTATTAATTAGAACATATTAATTACTTTATTTATAATGTGTTAAATTGTTCACATGGCAACATAACTTCATTTTAATTCTGAATTTATTGCTTCTTAGCATAACTGAGATTTTCTTGCAAATTCTGTTTATATATTCATCTTCATTGTAGAGAGGGAGGATAAGAGACAGACACAGACTGCACCCCCTACACTGGTCCCATGCTGATGGCTTTGTTTGGGTCATATCAGAATAATGCAGCAGCTAGGTCAAATCCTCTCCTTCCTCACCAGACTTCCACAGAGCTCCTGGTGCTCCCAGCATGACTCAGGCCATGTACCGCAGGAGGTAGAAAACCCTGCCTAATCCCCTCAGTGCTTTTACAAATATCTATATTTCCTCACTGAGGAGATCTGAAGATTACTGCTACAGCCCATGTATCTGTGGACAATGCGTTATTATTGTGCCCACATGGTGGTTTTTCATAGGCCTAGCAATCTATTTTATGGTTCAAGTAGCTTTTCTGCCACGGATCTTGGGAATACAGTACAGTGCATGTTGCTGCAGCTGCAAGTCCCGAAGTGGTTCTTGTTTTTGGTTTACAGGAAAATATCACCGATTGTTTGCCCAAACACCACGAGCAACATTTTTCTTTTTTACTTTGGAGTATTTTGTTCAATACTTTTTATATGAAATATTAAAATAAAAGTTGTGGAACTGTTCTTTGTCAGCAGAGCTGGTTTGTTTTGGGAATAGTATTTTGGCAGAGTTTTAACTAGGCTTTTTCGAGCTCTCAAAATTTTTTAGATCCTCAGGTAAGACATTTGGTTTGTATGGAAACATGGCCACTTGTTGACTGGTATTGTTTTTGCCACATATTGTCAGTGTTCTGTGAAATCTCCAAATGATCGTCCAACAAATACTAGATTTTTGTGACTTTTAATGAAATCAATATTTGAGAGTTTAACAAATTTGATGATGGATTTTATATATTAACAAACATTTTTTGTAAGGATTCGCTATGTGTGTGTGATATTTTAGATTTTAAAACTAAACTTGTCAGTGCTCTCTGGTGGACAAACTATATAATGGAGACAAAATTTAAAGTAGTTTAAACATAACTTTAGCATTTTTGTGCATTTCTTGATTCTCATTCACCGACATGTCAGCTAATATTGTTAATAGATTATTTATTGGGCTTTAGGCTACTTCAAATAATGATTTGCTGTAATTTTGGATTGACAAACACACACTGCTTGATCACACAGTGATGCAAAATTACACTGAACTTCAGATTATGATTAATATACAGTAAAGTTCCGTGTGTATTTAAATTAAGAAAACTAGATCAGTCAAAACTGAAAACTATTTTGGGTCAATTCATTGATGAATTGTTTAAAAAAAAAAAAGAAAAATTGATTCATTTAGAATTTAAAAATACAAACACAAATCAGACAGAGCAGCATCTCTTTGTATCTTATACAGACAACCTGTAAGGCAATTCCAAATAGCCAGCAAACAAACTTGCAAGCAAGCAACAGCATTGTAGGGAAAAAACAACCCAAAGAAAACAAACAAAAAAACAAAGATAAAATGCATTTAAGTATGTAATTATTTTTGATAAAACGAAATAAAGAAGTAGGAGGATTACTCTCTACAGGTTTAAACTTACTGCTCTACTAAAGCAAGTGGATGTGCATTAGTCTTACTCGGGGGTAAGCAGTCTGCGGCACCGGAGCCACATGCAGCTCTGTAGCTCGTCTCCAGTGGCTACAAAATATAAAAATCATGAAAAAATCATTGAAATGAGTAATTGTTATCTTATTAATCATTTTAATGTTCATGTGTCTACGTTGTAGGCATAAAGTGATTAGCCTATACACCAAATAAAAAAAAAAACATTTATTGATTAATACATCTGCAGCCGTGCCTTTCCTCTGAATTTTTGCAACTCTCAATGGGGGTGGGCTTGTCTTGACTCTCCCTAGCTAGGACAGATATGGATTCCAAATAAAAAAAGGAAGAGTTTTAGAGATAAATAGAGAATTTAGTCGCATGCCAACAAATTAATTTGCTTTCACAGCCAACACCACAAAGTTAAACTACCAAATAATCATAAATAGCCGACTGCAGAGGAACCACCTTGTGTTGTGGTAAAACATTTTAATGAAAGGTGAATGCTAATCTAGAACTAATTTTGACTTAATAGGCTGTGTTACCTCCATTATGAGGCTCAAATATGTTTTGTGGCTCCAGACAGATTTTATTTTATTTATTTAATATTTTGCTCTTGAAAAATGTCTCTTTTGATAGTGTATGTTGCTGACCCCTGGTCTAACTACATGCTGTATTAAAATATTTCCTAAGCAGGGTTGCTAAGCAGGGTGACTACATTGAGTTGTACACACAGTCTACATTCATGTACATTACTTTCAAGTTTAGCTTGAGTGATGCTAAAATAAAACACAATATAAATGAATCATCAGAAAATATAATTGTCAGATTAATCAGTAATTTAATTCCATTTTAATTGCAGGCCTAGGAGTTGCAAAGTTTGCACCTGAACATAGTGATATGGCCGTGCTGTCTGCAACACTTACTTTATTTACTCTGTTAGTGCATCTAAACTGAAGGGCTCATACATATTGCCAGGCTTTTTCCCCCTGCCTCTACAGATGAAGTCTTCTCTTGAAAAAAAAAAAAGACAACTGTATAAAAATAGACAGATGTTTTACACACTGTCATCTGCATACATTATGATACTGAGTACAGTTGAACCTACTATTCCCCTGGGTTAATGTATATGCTCATTAGAGTATTGTGCAGTGTAAGATCTGATTATAATGTAAGATTGAACACTGAGTATCCACATATGGGTTATTCATGCAGATTGTGTATTAATTAGTATAGTGCCTCTCTGGTATGTTTCATTAGGGGCTGGGCGTTTGAAGTGTTTCTTTACCAGCAGAGGATGCTCATGGCATTATAGCCAACTCTGAAGAAGAAGCAGAGCCTCTCTTCCCTTTTCCCTGGAAGTTCACCCACCAGGGACGCTCGGCTAATAAGTTCCCTTGGCTAAACTCAACCTGTTTTCTGCCTCATTCACTGCAATATAGAAAGAACTAAAGATGCATTTGCTCTTGTAGACATTTCGCCAGACGTCCTAAAGGTTGTACAAAATATTCTGCTGCATAGTTTGGGACTTTAACAATGAACTAATTGGATCATGAAATATAAAAAAAAGAATGTATGAAGCACAAACAGAGTTAAATATTGCCATGTCCACTTTCCTCACCACTTCACAGCGGTGAATAAGGATTAAATAAATTGCCTCAGTGAGGGCTGGGCCATTACTGGTCATCTTTTCAATGCTTAAATCTGAAATGGAAATGAGAGGCAATTATAACAGTTTTTAATATCACCATTATTACATGGTGACCCTTCATTTCACACGGTTTGGGCCCTTTGGTTAAAGCAGGCGTGTTGAAAGTCACTCAGGCTTTTGTTTTTCTTTCTGTCTGAAAGGGGGACTTGTCTTCACTTTGACCTCTCAGAGGAGAGCTTTGTGTGCTGACTTTACTTTGTTATTTTTTTCCCCCTATTCAGCTGTGTCAGGGTGTCTGACTGTCCAGGAACAGTCGCCCAATCTGCCCTGCTGACACAGAAGAGGGTTTTTTCAGGCTTCTGTGATTTCTTGGAGTGAATCACTATCTGAAGTGTCCAATACGGCCACAGAGGAGCCGCGGGCAGCTGTCATTAATGTTATTTCTTTTCTGCTGAGAGAAAAAAAAGTGACCCTTAACCACATCATTCAAAGATAATACTAAAAGTTTTACTTTCTAAGGATTAGACTCTTCTTCACCTGTCTCCTTGATGCTGTTTTCAAGAAATAAATACAAAAAAGAATGCATCAGAATGACGCTTTAACAGCAAAACTTAATGAAGTTGGGATTAGAGTAAAGCATTAATTGATAATCAATTAAATGTTTAAGTCCATATTTAAATTCCAGCTTCTTAAATGTAGATAATTGCTGGGTCTTTTGTGATTGTAAGCTGAATACTTTTGGGGTTTTGGATGGTTGGGCTCTGGGAAAATGGGACATTTCTCAGTGTTTTCTGACATTTTAAAAACCAAAGATTAAAAAACGAATCAAGAAAATAACTAGCACATTAATCTATAATGAAAGGAATCATTAGTTGCGGCCATAGTTCAAATAGAAATGCATTCTCGCATGTCTTTCCTTTCACTAACATTGTAAGCCTGTGTCCAAGATGAGCTCCCCTTTGTTCGCATTTTCCTCGCCGGTACATTTCTGTGAGTGTGATGCTTGTTGACACATATTTGGACAGAGCAGAGCCTCTTCTATCAGTGGAGGGTGTCCACATGCTTGTGAAGTTATCACCTCCAACAGATCAAAGACAGTTGGCACATTATTTATGCATTGGTGAAAGGTGAGGTATTCCGTTGAAGTCGGGCAGCAAAGCATAGCTGCCCCTTATTCTGAAGTAATGACTTCCTCTTGATTGAGTGCTCCAAGTCGAATTCAGAAGCTCTGCTTTGTGTCCTTTTGCTTTGTTCTGTGTAAAAGACCACAGAATGAGAAATGAGACCCTGAAAAAAAGTATCCATAAACAGCTTTGTGGATTCTTTTAAGAAAATTCCCCAATGAAGTATTTTCACAGAGTAGCATCGTTTAATTTTAAGCATCATGTCAGACTGCTCTCTTCTGTGACTATTCTCACAGAAAATAATAAGAAAAGTTACCACCTTTTTCCCTCTACCAAAGTGTTCAGGATGAGGGAATTTCATAGCCAAATAACTCCCATACTATGTTAATTTGATGGACGAAATCAATAGTGGCACATATACACAGGCCCAACTTGGAAGTTACGTCCTCCAGATTGTGATGATTCCCAAAAAACATTGTGTAGCAGAGGCAACACAGTGGTGAGCCCGAGGCTACTCTTTTGCTCCCCTTTAGTCCAAGGCCTTAGGCAACAACCTTGGTCCGCACATTTCAACAGCTTTCAATATCAGATGGGAAATATATGTATCCCATGCCTTCATTTATTGATTATCTTCCCTGTTATATTATGGGCTCTTCAGGTTGTGGCCAATGCTCATGTCAGATTTGAATTGTGTACTGTGGGAAATAGTAGTATAAGTGGGCTTGCTTACTGTTTTGTTTATCTCAGCATTTTAAACTGATAATGAGCCAGCATTAAAGGATCTGTGCCGCTTTAAACAAATGTTTCTGACGACCAGTGGAGGCAGATTTAAGCAACTTGCTCACTAAGGACTATTTTCACTCAAAGGTCATCCAGGATAAGTGGGGAGGAGGAGGTACACCTCGTCACTTTTTGAAGGACTAAGTGTTCTGCACTGAAATAGACCACTGGGAGACTCAAATGACTCAAAAGGCTATATCAGCGAGCACTTGTGGTCGACGTTATTTATTTATTAATTTGAGGCCTGTCTACTGACACATCTGAGTGGTCTAATTGCTGCGAATTGACACCGGTTACTGTCCATAATGGGAGCTTGGGAGTCTTTCCTAACCGCGGTTCATTCAGCCGCCCCTCGCTGCAGCTTAACTGCCCTTAAAATGTCTGATTGCAACACGGGAGCTGTGGGGCGAGACAGGATTATCAGTCTTTGTTGTGTGACTGTGTCTATTATCCTGACCTCTATTCACAGTGGGCCCTTAGGAGTGTCGCTACGAGCCACACAGCAAACTACCCCATCCCCGACAAACAACAAGTGAACCAGAGATCTCCCCCTGTCCCAATGCACTAGACACTTACAGCTCCAACACTGGGCAAAGCACTCCACTGCAGGTAAGGCTATCAAATCCCTATTGATTTAATAAAGATAAATTGGAGGCACTTCCTCTCAACGTTATTGCAGCAGACGCGATTGATTGTTTGTGTTGACTGGTGATATTGTCACCAAGCTGGGTGACTACTGTTAGTTTAGGAAGTTCATTACTAGTGAAGAGCTGCTGGCAGAGTCCTTAATAGGGAGATAAAATGCAGCCAGGATGTTTGGGCTGCTCTTACTGTACTGTGTGGTTAAACCTGACAGTGGTGAACTGCGTAGGCTCGCTGGCTGTGTATATGTGTGTGTTTCTGTGTGTGTGTGGATGTGATTTTGGCTGAGGGATGGGCGCCTTCACATCACAATATTTTTTGCCAAAAAATGTAGCACTTGTGTCATTTATTCAGTGTTCTCTGTAGAGTTTTTTCAGGTATTTATTTCTGTTGCAGTGTGTTAAAAAATAAGGCTAATTAAGACAATTAAACTGTGGATATTAAAAACAGAGGTTTGTTGATTTATACTGTTTCATTGGGGATATTTTATTTAATTTAGTTTTATTTTATTTCCCCAAATTTTAATCTTGTAATTATAATTGCCCAATTTTGAAATAATTACCCCCTAAAAACACAAATTAGGAAATACTTTTATAGTCACTAGATATCTTTAAAGTTAACCTTCATTTGTGTTAAACAGAATGATAAAATGCATTTTGAGTAATAAGTTATATTAAATGAATTGTTATTACAATGTCTTATTATCAATATGTTCTGGTGACCAACATTTAATTTCACATCTTTGGATGGAGTTTAATATTGATAGCAAAAAATAATAATGTTGACAGCGTACCTCAGTTGAAGGGGAAATGTATCTATGAAAAACCTGCATCAGGAAATTAAACTTGCCATCTCTTTCTATTTTCATAAAATAAGTTATTGTGTGTGGTCACCTTTTGTAGTAACAATCAATATAGTTATTTTTACTGGATGGTAATTGGGTTGCTATGCAGAAAAAGTCCAGAGCTTTTCCTCTCTGTGCCACTGACATGCGGTAAGAATCGTGATGAACAATGCCAGAGGACACAAATAAGCGTCCTCGTCGCTGCTCCCAGAGGTTTGTGGATTGAGGTCTGGCACGGCACAGCACACAGGCGTAGTAAGCTTTGGGATTCAGTTCCATAAATACATACCCATTAAAGCTCAACTGATTAATTCATCATGTTTATTTTCATGGTGGATGTCATGTAGCCTATATATAAACTCTCTGTAATCATAAAGATGTCAAGGCGCCAAAAGTTTTGAGGGCTTCTGTGGCATATTTTCAGTATTAAATTTGACCTAAAACCTAAATACGCACATGATGAATGAAGGATGAAGAGAGACAATGGATTTTTTTTCTCCTTCTCTTGCTTTCAGTATTCACATAGTCGATTGAAATGTCTATGCTGTCATGACAGGTTAAAAAGAGGAAAGGACATTGAAGTTAACATCATCATTCATTAAGCCTTTTATAAAAACCAAATAAGGTAGCGCTTTGGTTTCCCTGAGCCTATTCTTTCAGAAATACAGTGCGAGCATATTCTTCTCCATCTGTCTTGAGAAGTTTCAACCACAGCAAGTGTGAATTCAATTTATTTTCGTGTGCCCTGATTCACCGCAAATTGCTTAATGGTTTGAAACTCACTCCTGACAGCACCATTAGAGACTTGTACGGAGATAATTTCCAGTGAGGGCCATTAGAGATGTTTTGTGCTTTATGCATTTTTTTTTTTTTTTGCTGAAGAGTATTGGAATGGGGTCAACCTGCGAATGTGCTCCATTGGACAAAAGCGGAAAAGAAAATATAAACCACTTTAAAACAGAATACTAATTACAGAAACCACAGATTTTAGATACACAAAGAAAAAAAACGTACTTTTAAGGATAGAGGCCAAATAAATAAACAAGACAGAGGTATCTGGGGGACACTTTTTTACTTCTTACAACATGTTGTAATTAGAGACAGTTTTACATAATTGTCGAGAACAAAATGACAATGATTTGGCATCCGGTGTGTGCAGGAAATAACTCTTTAATTGGGGGATTGTTATTGCTGAAGTTATCTCAAAGTTGTCCCACTGTCAAACAGAGCTGGCGCGCAGACTGTGGAGCCTCACTTATCCTCCCTCAGCCCACTACATCAGATGGGGATGATTGCAGTCTTGAAATCAATGAAACCACAAACCTTCCTGATAATATTCCCTCTTGAGGTGCGGTGGCAGTTACAGTTGGGGCACTATTTATCCGTCCACCGGAGTCTGTACCGGAGACATTTGTTGGCTCAGTTTGTGAACTGTACTTAATAATGATACCTGAATCTGCATGATCATCAAAAACTGTTGAGCACACATTATTTTATTGACAAAGAAGAATTTTATAGGCAATTGAACTTTGTTTGTAGCACATTCATTCACCAGGGCAAAGACTTAAAATTCAAGAAGTGCAAAAGTACATGCAAGTAACACAAGATATACAAAATTTAAAAAGTAAACAGTTGAAATCATGTGATTTATGATATGGATAATATTTAATCAATATTTTAATGATGGACTCATTGACAATCTTTTAGACATTAACGGTTCTTGATGTTTCTACTTTTTGTTCTTTAGTGTTGAGAGGAAACACTCAGGACACTTGTACATGATGACACGATTGTTCTTTGGATTTGTGAGATCATGCCCCCTGGAGAAACATCCACAGATCTCTAAATGGACCGTTTTGACAATATGAAAGTCTCTCAAGCCCTCCGATCAATCATTTCTTTCCACTGCATTATTCCCCAAACAATAAAAAGACAATACCAGATTAATATATAGTCTGTTCTTTGCCGGGATTTATCCTTGTGGGGCGGCCAACGTATCCTTGTCTGAAGTCACCAAGCAGTAAGAAGGATTTGGTTGACAGAGCACAGCGGGCCAGGAGATGTCTCTGCATTTGAGGTCACTGGTGGATAGCAAAGTTATCTAAAGCCCCCAGTTTGCGTCGATTTCTCACCCCCAATCCTGGAGTGAGTGTCAGAGATTAGTGGTGCATCCATCCTCCGTGACCTCTAGGAGCTAAAGAGATACTGCGTTGCCATCTTGTGACGTGTCAGACAATGCAAGGGCAAGACTGTCATTTCAATGCCATGCTATGCCACTGGATGGCCCTTTTGTTAAATGCTTTAGAATGGTGGCCTTGCATGTAATTTCAGCCAGTATGCATTATCATGGGCACCTTCCCCCCCATCTGCTGAACTGGCTTTTAGAGACAGCAATTTTGTTCTGCAGACACATGTACTGTATCACTCAGAGTAGGAATGCCGTTAAGTTGTGTGGGAAGGTTGAGAAGAATTTGCACATCTGCGGAGATCATAGGATAATCTCAGGAGACTATTTCTGACACTTAAGTCCTTTAAGATGTTGTGACTGCGATTGTGACGACTTTTTTGTTGTGATCTACCAATTTGGCAATCCCTCTTTGTCTCTTTCTGCAGCTTTTCTGTGCCACAGTAATTTGTCATTTTTACCCAATCAAATGTCAAAGCTTATAAAAAGAAGCCATTTAGTTGTTTCTTAGTGATCTGAAACTGTTTACCCTAACCTGAATGTCAATTTTAATCATACAGAACATGGCTTTTCTATAAAAATCATTCATTTGAGTCTTGTTTTTTTATAGCATAAGTGGTTATTTGATGAAGGTCCATAGTCTGATGATTAATTGACGGACCCTCACGCATGATTAGCCAGCCGTCATTAGATATTCAGGCCTGAGATTCCAGCGTCTCTCTCACTTTGACTGACAAGCCAGTGGTGGAAATGGACAAAGCTAATAGAAGTAGTGTCAAAATGTCAAACGGACCATCTCTGAGAACATCAACAAAATGTCTGTATTGAATCTCTCTAAGGCCTCAGTATTCCCTGACCCAAACCACAGAACTCAATACAACCAGAAAACTGGCATAAAAACCTCAGTCAGATATCTGACATTCCCATTTCTGAGGCTGTCAGGCCTTCTCCTGGTTCAGGCGTTGTGTGATGTATAAATCGTTCCCCAAGGAAGTGGAGTTACTCAAAACACCGCAGACTCCTTCCACCATGTTAGAAGAGAACACGTCAGGCTATACCAAGAGGCATGTTTTACAATATCTTGTGAAAAGATCTGCTGAGATGTATTGAGGTGGGGTGCTGGCATGGTTAAAGCATTATCTCAGACAAACAAATAGTCTTTTCTGCATATCAACAATGATAGTAAAACCCTCAAAAGCAGAACATTTTTAGTGTTGCATAGAAAATTCCTGTAACACAAAAAGTAGAGCAGCAAAGTCACCCATTTTATGAATATCATCTCTCCAAATGTCCCTAGTGTAATCATTTAGTCTACTTAAAGAGAATGACCTTAAAATTACACAGTTTGCATATTGAGATAGATCTCTGGTTTTGTCACTATGTTTTGTGTGTGTTATACGTACAATAGTATGAATACTGCGTGTAGTATTGTGTGCTATTAGTGCTTTGGCCAGTACACATATGGCCCAAAGTAAAACTCATAAACCTATCTCAGTAGGGACAGAGCCTACTGGAGGGGCAAGTGCTTTAATAAAAAACAGGAAATCCCCTCACCTCCAGCATTTTTGGGGGTTTTCCACATTTTAAACAACAGTGTACATTTGAGCAGATTTATTGTCTGTATGCATCTGATAAACTGTTCTTTCTCTTTATCTGGATCTAGATCTGCACAATGAAATATGGGACTCCAAAATGTCTGTATCTATTTTGGCAAATAAGAAAAAGGGGGGAAAAAATCATTACCTCGGGTCAACTCATGCAATGATTTGCAACTCCCTTTAGTGAGTAATTTTTATCTGTGTTTAGAGATCAGCGGTGTCTTTCCTGAAGGAGAGATCCACATTTTTTGTAGAATAATTGATTGCTCAACATCATATGTTTTATAGCATAACTGGCAACTTATGACTTTGGATGACAAATAATAGAGTTTCAGAGGTGAACTCGGGGTACAGGGAGTTTTTGTAAGTAAGTAAGATGTTGAGTTCTGGACATTTCTGCAGCACATTCACAGTTCCTCACTGCTTGTGGGTGCTGTGTGGAGAGCAGATATAACAATTTGGCAGGACAAATTAAATGTGGTCCATAATGCTGCTCTACGCAGCAAAGGTGTTTGAATTCATGGCCCTTCAGGTCATCAATTACTATAAATTGATGATTTTAAAAACTGCAATTACACCACGGGTTGTGAATTATTTAGCAAGCGCAAGAGGGATTACAGGGACATTTTCCACTCTATGGCCAATGTTTTCAAGCAGAACTGTTTACTTGGAAGTTTTTATTTTCTTATTTTTAATCCTCTTCACTGGCATTAAAGCACACAGAGAGAATACATACCAAACAGGTTTGTCTTTTACTTGAGAGAGCAATGGGATGCAGTTTATTAGATACATTACAACGATTGCTAAAACACTACGAATAAATGTACACTGAGATTGTCTCTGCTTATGTTATCTGGATTTATATTATTTTGGGCACGTCTGTAAGTGTTTTCCCAGTCAAGACACTCAGCAGCTAGATGCCTCTTAAGTTTTTGCTTAGGTTGTCAAGTTCATTTCAATGCATATGACACAAGAGTTTCATGTGTACATATTCGCAGCAAAAGAGAGTATGAATGTCACTGGAATGGAGCAGTATTTATGTGTGTTAGTGTGTATTGAAAACAGTGGTTGGAAAATAAGCCAATGTATCTGTTCTGACTGACTGTAACCTGACATTTAAGTTAAAACAGTATGTCACTCTTAAAGTGCTGCTGCGCTTTGTTTATCTGAATTATGGCTGTTGCCATATATTGCAATACTGCGCTATTGACAAGCCAACCACAAGGGATGACAAGCAACCGCCACAACTGCTATGTTCACGTTTTTATTTTCTTTTTTGTTGATGCTAGGCCCTTTTTGTTTTACACTTTAATGCATGTGTATTGCATGTTCAGTAAATTCAAAATGAAAACGAAATGCTGGGAGTGAAGGACAGAGAAAGCAGTGCCAGTGCATCAGTGGTTTTGGATTCCATCGGGCGTGGCTGCGGCGCGTTCCAGCTGCGACCCTACATGCGACCTTATACCACACTGGGAGTGTGTCAGGAGCTGAACGATAGCCTGCCCGATTTTGTTGACTGTTCATTTGGTCATTTTTCCTTGATATTTCTGCTTCTCCCACAAGTAAGTAAGATGGCCCAGGCTATGTAGTATACCTTATGATAACCTAACAGTAAAGCTTATTTATATAGCACTAAAATCAGGATAACTGAAGTAATTAAAAACAAAAATCCGTATATCATGCTGTTTAGCCACCCTAAATCACAGCAGGGAAAATTCCTTGACTGCGACAGCCTTAATCTGAATCTTTGTCGGAGGCTGTGGAAGAAAGGAAAGGCTGAGAGCATGCTTTAGCTATAGATACTAAAGGTAAAGTAAAATAGGAGTTGCTTTTCATTATGTCCATGCTCTTGACTGGCAAAAAGCTTGCCATGTGATGGGTCATGTTTATTGTGAAAGTGTCAGTAGGTCCATACAGCCAGACTGGACTGGTGTAATAACCATATAATTTGAGTTGTCAGCCCCTTTCCACATTGCAACATAGAGAAGGAGCTGTCCATCAAGTGCTGCAGCTTGCCTTTTTAAATGGACCTTTTCAAGTATACTAGCCGCTCGGGCACTTGCATTCCAGTTTCATGCATGGCACTTTCATTACATTACAATTTTAAGAGCACTTTGAGGGCTGTTTAAGTAGTATTTAAAAGGAAACTATTCGTATTACTCTTAACTGAGTGGAACAGACGGTCAGGACCTGAGTCATACCACCAATGATATGGCCTTGCCTCAATATAGGCTGTAACAATATGCCTGGCAGTCAGGAGTTAATGATGAGTATTGGAAGGAATGACATTATCTCCTTAGTGTTCATCTCCAAGAGCGCTGCCTCATAATGTGCTACCTGGGCCCAAGGCAGAATCAGTGTTCGTACCTAGATAGGACCCCAGCTGTGTGTTCCACTGAGATAGCAAACCACAAAAGTAGCCATGACCAAAATGCTGATAATGGAATCAGTGACATTTGATGTGTTAGTTTAATCCCCCCACTTTGAGACTCCCTCACTTTATTTATCAATTCATTTTGTGGATTTGCTCCAACTTGGCTGAGAGGGGTTGGATTTGTGGCTGCAGGAGGACTCTCAGTTGATTGATATGTTATTCATATAAAACCTGTCCTGATTCAATGTTTATAACTATTCCGCCCTCAAGGGAAGTGGCGGACATTTGCGATTTTGGCCTGTTATTTTTAATTTATGAGGAGCTAATAAAGACACCAGATTTTATGACCCCATTTTTTTGAGGTCCCAAAATTCTAATGACTAATTCCCTAAGTCAGAGCAGTTGCCATGGGATTTTTTTTATTATTTTATTTGACAGGGACAATGCTCATTGATCAACAGAACAGGGAAAGAAAACTGCAAATGAGCCAGACTTAGCTTAGAAGGTTCATTTTCATTCATTGTCCCAGGCCGCTTATTAAAAAGCACCATAAAAATTGAATAAATTGACATTTTATAAAATTCATACACACAAAATGATAAATGTGCACAAAACAGTATTAATATTGGAAACGAAAATTAAACCTTTTGCCACTTGAATTCAAAATTAAATTGCTTTTTCAGTCCACTGGATTTTTTTTTCCTTTTAGATCAGCAGAGGTCAAGGTAAACTGGGTTCGTAGGAGGTTGGTCAAAACAAATATGGGGACATCTGGGAAGTCAGAAATCAGAAATGAGTCATCTGCTTTTCTAGACTTATTTTGATTTTTTTTAATGAGGAAGGAAAGAAGGACATAAATATGACACCTGCGATTTACAAGGAGTGTGGTATGAAAATACAATGCTTTAAGAATATGACAAAACATCCAGAAGGAGCGTTAGCCACTGAAGGCCAAGCCAACGTAAATGAGCTCCACCCTGAAAAATCAACCAACTCTGGACACACTTAGCTCGACAAAACTACCTTCCAACTCTGAGCAAGGTTAGAAAATAAAAACAATCCATCACAGACTTCATGTGCAAAGACCTGAGTCCATATCACATTGTGGAGAACAAAGGCTTTTGTTACATGCTTCAGACACTGGTCATAGCCAAGCTCTGCTGAGGAGTAAAGCTTAAACTTGAGGAATCTGTGAGTACAGCAGAAACAGGTTGTAATGCGTGGATGTCAATGGCAAACACTGCTGACCTGCAATGTGCGGCACAAGAATAGGGGACTGCCTAAAAAAACCCTAGTGGTTGTAACCATCAAGGCTTCTGACGTGAGCATTGCCATTTAGTTAGCTACATACCTGAAGGGGAAGTGTTTTGCTCACATGCTCAATCTGACCTCACAGCCAGTGTTAAATCTGCCCACAGTAGCCAGTCTCATGAGGAGAGTGTGGCACATAACTTGGTTTTTGAACAGATGCACAGTAGCAAGCCACGCTTTGGAGATAAAACAGAAAATGTAATGGCTTCGGACCCATAAGCTCAAGACTGATGTCAGCAGAAGACGTACCAGTGCTTATGAAATGCTCTAGTGGTTCTTTGAACAGCCGCCTACGCTGTTGTCTTCCAAAGTAAGAAGGAGCAGCACAGACATCTTCACTCTGAATGAGAAGGGTGTTGGGAATGCAGAAGATATTGTCAGGGCCTTGAAGTGGCGACCACTGTGTTGTCTGAGGAATAAATGGTCGTGTCGTTGTTGCTTGACACACAGGACAACATAGGTGACACAACACTGGTCAGAGACATCAAACAAAGCGTCAGTCAAGGAGAGATGTGTCAGTGTAGTAGAGAAGAAAACCCTCTACACATTATCGACCCTTGACTCCAGGCTAAAAACCCTGCCATTCCTGTCCCCAGAGTAGAGATAGAAAACCTATGTAAGAGTGGTTGCTGAGGCTACAACCCTTCAGGTAAACAGACATTTGAATAATAATGGTAGCATGTATTCTGACCCACTTAAAATGCCTCTGCTTTACTAATATTGAAGTCATACCAGCCAAGATGAGGACGTCATGTGGGCTAGCAGACTTGCTTGTTCAGCCTTAACACCAAAATTATTATCTGCCATAGCTGAGGAAGAGGTGAAAAGATATCAGGAGGTTACCCCACCAGAAGACCCACTAAGCTGGTGGAAAGAACACGAGCAAATCTGTCATTTCCTAGCCAAGCTTGTGAAAAGATACCTTTGTATCCTGGATACTAGTGTCTCAGCAGAAAGAGAAAGTCTTCTCGATGGCTGGAGACATCGTCACAGCACAAAGGAGCGCACACACCCTTAGAGCAGTTAATCAGAAGAACGCTGACATTCCTTCACTGTCCAAATGTCTGATTAATGACAATCCCATTTTGCCGCAATAAAAATGACTGAAATGAGATAATCTGACCGCAAACTTTATCTTATCATATCAAACAGACTTGACAAAGTTTTCCTTTTAGGATAAATTTGCAGTTAAAACAGGTCATGGATCGCAATACATTGTATTATATGTCATTATAATACTCAACACAACATGTTTAAAATCACAATAATACTGCATCATGACTTAAAGGGATACTTTGTTGATTGTCAACCAGCGTTGTGTCATAACAGTAAGAGTAGTATGAGTAAATTAACTGTGGTAGACTTCCTTCCATTTTACCAGCACTGCGGAAAGGGTCATCCTGTGTATTTGAGCTGGCTTTGGGGCTGTTGCGTGAATCACTGATTGTGCTGCATTTTTATCTGCCTACCACAACAGACACGAAGAGTATTAAAGCAGATCAAGAGAGAGACAGCAGCACTGATCAAATATAAACCAATATGCTGTCACTGTGTTAACCGTGTCTCTCTCCAAATGTTTAGCTTTTAAGGACGCTTTTTAGCAGCCGGCCACCATATTGTTTCCTATGTTGAAACGGACAACCTTGCATTACGTCATCCACCTAGCGTGAGCATTTATTGGTTTGATGTGGTGCGTTGCAGTGCTATAGCCCTTTCCCCTTGTTTTCTCCAGTCATGTAGCACCAACTTTTGAAGTACTTGCGTCTCTCTACAGCATTGACGCTCCAGTTGCATATAAAGATTATTTTTCCAGTGGTGAAATACTTCTTTAATAATCATGATAATAAAATCAGGAGTCCTTGGGTGATTCCCGCCCCTACAGTACATGTCCACCCATTAAAGCTCCCCTCCAGTGTATTTTGGCATGTTAATATTTCATATTTTCTTTGTCATGTCCTGACACTGTTGTTTAGCCGCACTGTTTGCCAAAACATGTGCCTTCATTTGGTGCTTTAAGTTAAAAATAGAAGGTTGTTGCTAAAACAGGGAAGACGACGGATGACTTAAGAAGGACGTGCAAGTCGTATGTTATCCTCCAAGCTTATGCAGGTACACTGGCATGAACACCATAAACATCATAGTAAGCTAGCAAGTCAACTTATCTTGTATTGTACTATAACTGTATTATCATAGTCTTAGTTATATCACTGTGTGTCGTTGTGTTCCACCTTAGTGTATTTGTAGCCTGTGTGCAGTAAACGGCTGCAATTAACACATTGAATTACACCAAATCCCACCGGCAGAAATGCACAACACACCGGCTGTCTCTCTCACTCGCTCTCCTCTTTACTGTCTTTCGGCCTCAGCGCACTGCAAGAAGGCTTAACATGATACCGAGGTCCACTGTCTGAAGTGCAGCATCAGGATGTGTTGAAAGTTTGCACCACCCACCAGCATTAGCCTCTAACCCTGGACATCAAGGAAAATATAAATTCATAATTTCTTTGCCGGAAACTGTGATGTTCACAACTTTCAGTCAAAAAGTGGAAAAGTCCCGTTGGAAAAAATGAAAAGAATCACAGTGCTGCCCGGGGCAGTGTTTTGGTGCTGAGCTGAGGCAAGAGCAGCCGATGCTGGTAGAGGGTGCTCCCCCTAAACGTCCTGTAACTCCATTTCAAACAGTGGACCTCAGCAACATATCTGTCCTTCCTTCGATACACTGTGACCAGCACGTGGATGTGTGGCTCCGCAGTGCAGCAGCCAAATGGCGCCTTTACTACAACAACCAACAGCTGCAGCAGGAGGAGACAGGTAAAAAACAGAGCTAGTGAAAGAGATAGTCGCCATGTTGTGCTTATTGTTGTCTCATTTGCGCTCTGATAAACAGTAAATTATCAAAGTAAGTGCCATATTGCTGTTTTCCAATACTGTAGCTGCAGTCTCGTTGCTATGATTATGGATTAACATGATCAGTGACTATTAAACACAGAGCCATTCTGTGTTTGAGAAAGAACATTAACCGTTAAACAGGAAGTAGAACTGAGTAGAGGGGGAGCTTTAAGAATGGCACATCTTCTACTTCTAGGTATTGAGGGGCTAAAATTACACATTTCAAAGCTTTGTATTTTATTTGACCTATAAAAGAAAATCTATAGTGTCAAAAAATATAACTCTTAGGAATCTCTCCGTATTCAAACCAAATATGCCCTTGCGGTGTGACAACCTTAAAGTGTGATAGCTCAGCACTAAACCAAGGAGTGCTAATTGCGACTAGCTAGTAGCAACTGTGACTAGTTAGCTGGTTTCTAGTCCACTTGGTCAAGAGAAGGAATTCAAAATGTCCTGTTATTATTTTTAGTGATTATACATAGGTCACAGCTTACCAGAAGAGATCAGTTTGGGGATTTTTGGGGATGCATTTGTCCTGAAAGCCAGACACAGAGCGGCCATACTGTCACTGTAAAATAACATAATCTACTAATGTAAAATAACTCCCTTAAAAAAAGTACAACTACATTACAGCCAAATCCCTCACTAATGAGAGAAGCAGCCGCAACAAGGAAATAGAAGATGCTGAATTATGAAAAATCAATGAATGAGCTGTACGCGAGAGCCCAGATATCATAGGCTGCTACTGTACATGCTGTATGTGCTTTTTCTGAGCTGCACGAGATTACTATGCAAGAACAGTGAGCTTTTCTTCCTTGAATCGACTTCAGAGCAGACTGTTTTCAGATGCCTCTCCAAGTTCTACCACATGCCATGATTAATTCAGCCGTAATGTATGTTAATGTATGTTAATCTGTGTCACTGATATGCTAATGAATACCTAACTCCCACAATCCAACTTGTCCATGGTGGCAACACACACTCGTTGAAGGAGGTGCCATGTTGAAATTCTGAGGAAGGATCGTCTGTACAAATTGTATTTATACAGTCGGCCTCTGCCGCTTTGTGAGTTGTTTGTGGCAAACATGAGGCTTTCCTTGAATGTTGTCCAGCATTTCTGCAAAATTATCAAATGGAAAGACACCCAGCCTTTGGAATAACAAATGATATTAATATGAAATAAGTTGGTGTGTTTCATGTAGCTTTTTTTTCTTTGTTTGGTTTTGTTCAAGTTGTCATACAGAGGAAAAACGTCAGATATTTTCCTAATAGTATGCTGATGTAAAAATATTATACAAACATTAAACTAAAAAAGGCTAATATGTTATTTAGAATGCGAGCTGTCCTGTATTGAGTAAGAAAAATAAAACTTTATTATGCTTTTTAAAACAAAAACACGAACACAGACAGCTCCAACAACACCAGCTTTACACAATAACTAAACACCTGAGTTGTTTTTTTTAAATGCACAACATCCCCAAGCAATATGATCTCTATATTAACAGTAGATGGCACCAAGTCATCGTGATGTAAAGAGTGAGATTTAACTTATTCTGAATCCAGTTCCACCACGAGTAATCGGGTTATGGGGTGAAAGAGAAATAAAATATATCTGGCCATCCATGGAATAATCTCCCTGTATTTCTGTATTTTCAACTTCCACATTTAGACATAAAGTCATGACATACCACTGCAGTTCAGAGCTCATTTGAGAAAAAAAGAAAAAACCTCTTTGCAATCAGATCACCGTGATTCAGTTTTGGAGCATCCATGCTGATATTGTTATTATGCAGGTGATGTTTATTGGAGCTGAAAGCTCGTTGCTTGTGTTGCTACATTTGTTGAGTGAGATATGCTTTCTAGAAGGGTTGCAGAAGTGTTTACAACTGCACCAAAATACAATCACTGTAATGTATTGCAGCACCAAGTAGAAGAAATGTCAGGGACAGAGTGAAGGTTTGTGTTTCCTGGAGATAACTCTCTTTGAACCTTGACCTGAAGGCTTCCCAGCTGCTGGTACCTGCTGTACTTGAAGAGGCCTGAATGCCTTGATGGTATCTGGTCGACATTCTTCAGCTGTGATGCATGTTGTAAGCGGAAGAAAACTTTTAACCTCTTTAACGCACTTAATATGTGTTGGCCCTTACCTTAAAGTTCATGGTCAAGTTACCTTGTCTGGAAGAGGACACCTGCATCCATGTAAAAATGACTTTGAAATTAATAATTTTCCGGCCAACACTCAAGTGAATATTTTATGATTTCATTCCACTCTATTTGTCTTGGTTTGTGACAATCAAGCCATTGGAAAACAGTCATCAATTATTCACATTTGCTCAACAGGCTCATCAAAATTTATCAGAATGGTCAAATGACAAGACAGCTACTAATACAGGAAAGAAGCTGTTGAACATTTTGTTTTCATAATTAAGTTTTTTGAAGACGACGTGAAAACATAATTAATGAGGACAAGATACAAGATGTTTGATAATGATATTGTTGGATCAGGGGCGCAATGAGCGTGGAAGAAATTATATGAGAGAGTGAAGTGTTCAAGGAGAAGATTGGAGTCATGTCTAGTTAACTTTCTAGCATATACACTGCATTATACAATCATAATTATAATTTTCGTGGTCTTTTTTTAAATCTTTTTTAAACGTTCAGCATTTTACATGTTGTTCTTAACTCTTTTAATTAGTTCATAAATCTTTTAATTTCTTTAGCTGTAGCTTCTGTATTTAAGTCTTATTTTTTCATGTTTAAGCTTTTAAAAAAGAAAATAATTATACTTCACCTGATCTGGTGCAGTTTGATATTTCTTGGGCAGCATCAAATGTAATCACAATGCATAGATTTCATCATCATGCTTTGCAATTTTCTAATATAAGTGCAGAGGTTTAATTTGATAACAAAAGCTCCTTGTGAAATAGTTAAGTGACATTTAAATTTAACCTCGTTTCCTATATGAAGATTTATACGCTTTATTGCACCTGTGTGTGATGCAATTTTCGTTTCATTTCTCTTCATCAACTGTTTTTTTCCAAACTATTAATGATCAGGAAAACACAGCCTACATTCGCACTCATAAACACACTCTGGCCATTTGCTTAGTCAATGTTGTAAAAGATAATGACATGTTGAAAATAAATGAGCCCACTCATAATCATGCCTAATCTGCCATTGCAGCCCTTCTTGCGACAGACATTAATCACGCCTGCATCCAGTGGGATATTTTATTTGCAGTGCCTCAGGATAGGTAAGTGAGTGTAGACACTTCAGCCAGATTTGAGTTGCACTGACTATAATACAATGACCACTAATTGCTAATTATGAAATTCTCTGATGGGCAGAAGCACAGTGGGTTCATCCCATTATTGTTTATTCCTCATTATGTTGAGCTTTGTGCTAATGATTCCATTTTATTCACAGCGCATACACTGAAGAGTTCACCTGCTGTCATGTGCAATATATACACTACGCTGGATATAGTCATTGCACATAGGTCAACACTGCACAAAAACAAAGCTTTAAAAGGACTGTTTTCAACTGCGCCATTTCAAAGTCTTAATTGAATTTAAACGATTGTTTGCTTAGAGGGCCATAAAGTCCCTCAACAAAATGTCTCTAGAATGGAGCCATAACATCAAATGAAGTCTTTAAAACAGTCAAGGAAACATAACAACAAATCTCTGAACAGCTCAACTGTAAAAACTAATTGTTATTGTTTGTGGAAAACTCTTCCACAAAGCAATTCAGCTTTGAATCAAGACGAGATTTAAGCAAATATATGGAATGTAATTTTACAGCTTAGTTGTGTTCCTGCAATTCCCAAATGGTCACCCTCCGGATAGACTAAAGATTGCACCGCAGCAGGGCCACTAATGACTCTAATAGTTCTGGCGTTGTGAAAATACTGCTCAGCAACCAGCACTGATCATACTACAGTATCTGAGCTTTTGAACATGCAGCGCAGGCAATTACTGCATATCGATGGTTAATACACAGGGTTTCTCACTTGATTCCTGCCACATGTTTTTTTTGTTTGTTTTTTTCTGAAAGGCTCGGAGGCCAATACGGCGGATCACCCTCGCAGGGCCACTTTTCTGCACTACTGCTGCCAGACAGTATTATTACTAATGACTCCTAAACCTGTCATCAATTTCCATCAAACCATCTGCTTGCTGCCCTTTACACATTACAGGTTCATGTAAAAGTCTTTAACTGTGTTTAGATATAGAGAGGCACTCGTCAATAACATCAGTGTGGCAGGGAGCTATGTCTCATCAGTAGATCTCCCTGAATTTGTACTTTTGTTAAAAATAATTTGTGTGTGGGAAATGATGTTTGTAACTGACTTTATGACAATCTGAAGGTACCTATGAGTGTATAAATATGGTGGAAATTCATAAATTATGCTTCATAAAAGCAATAATTCTGCTACCCTGAACCCGCTAATGTGTCTTAAATTGACTTTGTCACTACACTGTGTAGTTACATAAGGACATTTGCAGTTCTGATGTTCTGGGGCAAGTGATTTCTTTGCAAGCATATGAGCCTCAGCTCATTTATTAAAGTAGGACACCCCTGCGCAGCCTGCCGCTCTGCAGTATTATTGTACAGTACAAGAAGCGTGACGTGACAAGAATAGCAATTTGTTCAAGGAGGCATTTTGCTCTGTGATTGACAGTAACTTCTTATTAGGTTTATTGCCTCGTGGTTGTATGTGCTGTTTGTAGGGCATATAGCAAGTCTTTAAGGGAAACTCCTTCAGGCCAGATTTAGTCTTCCATTGTGACTGTGTTAATAGAAGAGGCACATACTACGGTTGGGTAATTGTATGGATGCGGTCGTGATTGGATGTATACATTGCCTTTTTTTTGTGTGTGCGTGCAATTTTGTCATTTTGTTTTGCTAATTCAATGGTTGACCTCTGAAGAACAAGTGCATGCTACTGCTTAGTGGGCTCACAGCTAAACAAAAATGTCGGCACGTGCTGGTTGTTGGGCGGCTGGATGGTAGCCAGTTGGAAAAACTTAACGCAGCCCAACTCCACCTCTCACTAAAAGGAATTCAGCCAAGGAAACCGTTGTACAAGATATGTTGATCAATACTGATCAAAATCGCACTTTGAAGAATGAGATAGTAGTGTGCTCAAGGACCGTCTTAATCATATGATACTCAAGAAAAAACGCATGTGCTCTTGAGGGAACAAAAAATGAACCTGTGTGGAGCAGCAACAGATGCAATTGGATTAAGTTAAAAGGCCTTTATATCAAAACATGGCTGCTTACATTAAAACACCGACTGGTTTCGTCTCTGTGGTCTTCGTCAGGGTGCAAAAGGGTGGGCAGGAGTCAAGCAAACATTTTAACATTTTATAAGCTTCGAAGGGGGCATCATACAGAGAGTTGAAACCGGTCGGTGTTTTAACGTAGGCGGCCATGTTTTGAAATAAAGGCTATATAACTGAATTCAAATGCATCTGTTCCTGATCAACATCCAGTTAAATTTAAATCTTAGGCGTTTTCCTGTAACATTAAATGCTCATGACTAAGTATCAGTCAAGGTTAAAGTTCAGAGAAAAACATCCGGCTGGCAGCTAACAGTGCTAACTCCATAAACAGCGATAAAGTTCTGCAACAGTGCTGACAGAGCTAAGAGTATTAACCAGAGGGGAAGTGGACGGGTGGGCACTATACCTCCACAATGCAGCCAACCTGATATTAGTGGTAACTGCCATATGAGCGCAGTCCAAAGCAGCAGGGATGAGCTAGCCAGTGGGATACACACATGCACGGGCACTGTGGACAGGCTCACCTAAACAAAAAACCATAAACGCTCAGATTACAACACACACAGAGGGAGTGTGACTTCATTCTCTGCTCAGGATACCATTACTCCTCTATATCTTTACATAGCAAATAGTGGTGCGTTGCTATGTTAACTCTCTGAATGTCGCATACAGAACTTTTTATTAATTTCTATCATTTATTCAACACTCAAATTTCTGTGCTGTGTGCATGCAGGTTTCATCAGATTTGATTGACAGCGGCATAAGCAAACAACCCCACAGCTGTCATCAGATTCTGATTCATGTTTTGCCTCAATCCTGATTGGTGCATACAAGTGTGTGACATCACCCATATCCAACTGATGCCCGGCCCGCCCACAGAGAGGAAAAAATCAGAAATACAGAAATCTCTCACATGAATATACCAAACCATGGCAGATAATAGAGTGTTCTTGTAGGTCACTATAGTAAAAAGTAGACTGAGAAAGTAGGTTTTCAGGGCATTTAAATGCTGGAATGAGTAGGCACAGGGGTGAAGGTGCATGTTTGCCCATTCAGCTCTCCACACTGTTCCGTAGCTTTAAGTACTGGGCCTGTGTTAAAGTCTGCTGAATGACGGATCAGTGATAAGGTTTCTAGGTCTGTATTTGGATTGCATTGTGACCAAATCCAATTAGAAAGTGAATTTCTTCAGAGCTTATGTGTGAGGAGCGTTGGATGATCACTTGTCCGATGTACAGGTACAGACCAAAGCTACAGTGCATGTAGAGCTCCTCCAAAAACCCCCATGTGACTGTCTCAATCAATTTAGTTTCACCTGACCTATTTATTGCATTCAAATGACCAGGGAATAAAGCTAATTTAAATACTGAAGAGCTGATGTTTGTTTCACCCTTAGCTATTGAGTGGGTCTTAAATTATACATCTGTGGTTGCTGTGGCTCTCTGTTGTCAAGGAAATATATCTACCGTCAGTGGTCATGGTGGGGTCAGAAGGCTCTCTTTGTAACATCTACACACCAGTCCAATTAATACATGTTTGTGCATGTGGTAGTAATTTATATGCAAAAACATTTGCTGCAGAAATCACGCTCAGAACTGTGTCTGTATGGCATTCAAAAGCAGGTGCAGCAATTAACATGACGCTTCTTGTATTTTTATAGTTGGAAGTTCTGCTCTTGTAGTTTATAGATTTGTTATTGAGAGTAAAATAATCTCTTTTTAATTTGTCTGAACTTGACTGAAAGTGGCTAACAATTATTTCATGTGGCATTTACAGCACAGTGAGATACAGTATCTCATATTATCTGTCCATCCATCACTCCTTTTTTTATGTATTTGCTTGAGGGTAAAGAATGAAAGAGAACAGAATTCAATCGCAGTTGGATTTTTCAGGTTTTCATCACTTTGTGTTCTGGAGGAGTCGTTTTTGTATCAAGTTTTGCAATGGCCATAACTTGATTGAATTCTGCCATCAGCTCAACTATTATATTCCAAAACACCTCTGTTCTTCTATACTTCTTCATTTCTGACATTCCAATTATCTTTGCATCAATCATTAAAATCTATTAACATTTCATGTGTTTTTTTATGGATTATATGCTGCAGTTCTCGTCTTAATGCTGAAAGGATTTCTTCTGACTGAATAAAAATTTTACTGCTCATTATATTTGATTCTGTATGTCACTATATCAGGCAACATCCAAATGGACTCACATACACTTTCCTCTTAGTCGTGATTATAGCAGTATCTGGTATTTTATGGTACGCCGTTTTAATTAAAATTTAAGGTATTTTTTCTCCCTTTTGTACAAGTTGGAGGATATAAACTAACACTGCAGTTTTGTCTGAGGCTTGTAGGTGAGCTATGCAACACTTTTCATGGTCTGATTTGACATATATGCAGCATTAAATCTAGAGGCATTGCAGAATAGATCCTATATAATACACTAAATACCAGTGTTAAGATAATTTCAGACAAGTATCTGTATTTATGCACTTTTTCTGTGGCTTCTCACCTGACAAAATCCCTATCAGGTATTAATTCTTGTAGCCTTTGTAGTCACAAAGGACTTTAAATAAAATAATGATTATTTTAATTATCAATTAATCTGCCATTTATTTTCTCAGTTTGTTGTTCTGTTAATAAAATTTAAAAGTTAGTGAAGTTTTTAAATGTCTTTTTTTGTCCAAAAACCCAAAGACATAAAATTCACAATGATATAAAACAGAGAAAAGCAGAATATTCTCAAATTTAAGAAGCTGAAACTGGAGAGTGTTGTCATTTTTGCTTTAAAAATGACTTAATAATCAATTATAAATACATTTGCTAATTTCTACTCTATTGACTCAATGGTTTAATGAACTAAGCATTGCATCTCTTGTGTAAATATATTTAACCGATGCAATCCCTCTGTTGATATTATGCATTAGTGCCACTGTGTGCCAAATATCTTTCACCGTCTCATCATTTAATACCTACAGATTGACTAGTTTCAGTTCACTTGCATGCACTCTAGGATTTACCAGACACATCGATGCTATTGTATGACAAAGAAATGTTTGTCCTTATTCCTTCTGAAGCTGTCACTCTCTGGGTTACTTTCCAGAGAAACCCCATGGTAAGATTCATTACAGCCAGGAAGGGGATCAGTGCTGAATAACTTGCTCATGGTGGCTTTTAAAGGCCTCCAACCTCCGCAACAACAGGAACCTGAAACTCTATACCATATCCATTAAGTGCATAACTTAGCGTGGACAACACCTCCACTGAATGAACTTGATAGGATTGTATTTGTCAGCAGAGGATCAGTGTCAGGGGTAGACTTGGGTCTGATTTCCAGTACAGTGTAGATTTGAAGTTTTTTTAAAGATTTTTCTCGACAAACTCACAAAGGTCAGAGGTAAATAAGCCAACAGTGGGTGTCTGTGGCTCAAATCCATAAAGGGGAGGTCACAATTTAAAAAATGTAAACTTTAGATCATATAATGTTATCACACAAGATATTAAAATGATGACAGAGAAAACAGATGTGTTGTTAGTAAGTCCAGTATAGTTTGGTTGCTCACTTGCTCCTTTTTCAACATAATACCACTGGTGGAATGTAACTAAGTACATTTACTAAAGTACTGTGCCTGTATACTATAATAATGTACATTATTATAGACTGGATCACTGTAACATTGCCCTTTCAACAACAATCACTTTCAGGTAGACAACTGGCAATTGATTTTTAATAGCAGAGATACGTTACTTCTGCAATCATGTTTATTTTTCAGCTGTAACTGTAACATTGACAGACCTATAGTTAAACAGAGTGGTGCAACCTATATGACATGTCCGCTGTGCGTATTTTATGTGTTGTGTTGTGTGTTGCTTTGCTATCATCTTTGAAAAACTAAATCTACCACCATAGAAGCTCAGAAACTACGGACAGGGGCTGTAGCAAAATGTATTTTAGCCACCTAAAAGACCTACAGAAAAAAATCAACATCAGTTGAAGTGTGGACTATATTTGGAATATTTTCTTCCCTTAACGTTACACAGTAACCAGTAGAGGCAGTGGTAGACCAGCAACTTCAATGTAGTGTCAATGTAGCGTAGTGGCTTTGAGATAACTGCTTCAGTTTCCTGTCAGAAAAGGCTGTTTAACGGCAAGGCAAAGCTGTGGAAACATCCTAAATATAGCGTACACTTAAACTGATATCAGTTTTTTAATTGGGCCTTTTAGGTGGCTGAAAACTAACTAATTGAGGCAGCATTTGCTCAGCGGTTTCATTTTATGTACATGACGTGATATGGGAGTTTTCTATGAAGAAATTATTGTAAATTAACATTATGATTCAGTCTATTGATAGAACTTTGAGACATGATAAGTAGTTAAAATCAGCTCCACCTTAAGCAGCCACATTAAGATGCTGCTTAAAACAAATCAACAGTGTTGCGATGGTTGGTTTTGAAATGTGAAATAGGTTACAGGTTACTAGTTACCCTGTAAAAAGTGTAATAAGTAATTTAAGTGTTTAAATTCTTATGTTAAAGCAATGTAACTTATTATACTTAATTATTTTTTGATAACTTCTCTGACAAATGTTTTAAACCAGACAATAATGCTAAAAAGACCTCGAAACATACGTGCACAAGTGCTGTACTCAAATTTGTCCCACTGATTTTTTTTATAAAGCCCAATATCACAAATCACACTTTGCCTCAGAGGGCTTTACAGCATACGACATCCCTCTGTCCTTTGGACCCTCACAGCAGATAAGGAAAAACTCCCCAAAAAACTCTTTAACGGGGGAAAAAATGGTAGAAACCTCAGGAAGAGCAACTGAAGAGGGATCCCTCTTCCAGGACGGACAGACGTGCAATAGATGTACAGAACAGATCAACATTATAAATTAACGGTAATCCATATGTCACACTTTGATGACCAGCATCGTCAAAATACGCCAAATAAGACATTCTTGCTAGTGAAACTATATAATGCAGAAATAGTGTTATATTGTACATCATAAGCTTTCTACCAAAAATAAATATAATTGGATGAAATCACCAGCATTTAGATTTGTAACTGTAGTTTAATTACATATCTTTTCTCAGTAACTGTAACTGATTACGATTACATTTATTTTGTGATCTAATTACATAACTCCATTACATGTAACTAGTTACTCCCCAACGCTGCACATTGGTAATATATAATAAATGCAACATGGGCAGCGGCCATTCGTCATAATGAGTACGTTTACTTCCTTTACTTTACTGTACTAAGTACATTTTCTGATAATACTTGCACTCTTTATTTAAGTAATATTCTTCGTTTACTGGTAACAGAGTAGTTTTGGTTTTTGGATTGCTACTTCTACTTCAGTAACACATCAGAATACTTCTTCCACTGCTGCATGATACCACAGCTTCATGTGAGTGGAAAAAATGAGGGTCTCAGTTGAAGGAGATAATACATCCACATGCTGTAACAAGATTTTTTTTTATTATTATTAATACTTGCAGGTGAGAAAGTGTCTCTCTTGCTCTCTCATGTTATTAGGCTTTCATTTGATCACTTGCCGCCTTTCATTTTCTCCCATACATTCTTTCAGACACATACCTGCACTCTCCCTCGCTGGCATCTGCAGCTGACGTAGTGCATAAAAGAAAGGCCACAGAGGCCGTTATCTGAAAAGAAACAGATTACAAAGTGTAGCTTTTCACAGATACAAATACATTTAAACACTTCTGAAATTAAGTTAAAAGAAAAAAACGACTGAGATTGAAAGAAGGTCCTTGGGAAAAATAATGCGCTGTACTTTTACTCATGTAATGAAAAAAAAAAAAAAAGTCTCAGTGCCAGTCAAAGAGATTGATTTCCATGTTCACAGGGGGGTCAGCTTTCATATCAAAGACGCTGAGATGTGATTTTGATTATGACTGCTTCAGTGCCACCCTACTGAGATGATGTTTTTGGTTGCTGTCTCAGTCACATTTGAAATTGCTTAAACAACAAAATGAACTGACAGACAGAAAGACAGGCAGACATTCAAGAGAGCAGATAACGGAGTAAAAACCGATTTCTTAATTAGCTGCCTTTCATGTGTAACTTCAGCTAATAAGTGCCTGTATGGTATTCAGAGTTTACAAAAGTTCTCATGTCACTGTAGAGCAATTGTGGTGTTTATGGGAATAATGAAAGGGCAGTGGTATTCTTAGTTTCCTCTTTTGTATCGCAACAGAGACCTCTCAATGCTACTGTGAAGACATCCAATTAAAATCAGAAAATATGGCCTTTGAGCTGGAGGTTACTGCTCCCAATGGTATTCTACAAACAATATATTCATGGACAAATGTCTGTCGATGGAAATAAATATCCTTCACAGTGTTAGGCAAATTCAGTGGCTTTGTGTGTGTGACTCCAAATAATGGCAGACCTGATTGCAACTGAGTATTTTCTCCTGTGTTGTGGTTGTACAGTTTGATATGGTAGCAACATAATACTTTGATGAAGAGCCAGTTCACAATTACAGGTGGCAATCTGTCAGCGTTGTGGTCCAGGAGAGATGAGTTGCTAAAGCTTTTTATACTGTAGAGCAGTAAAACTGTGGTTGGCGAGGAGAAGTGTACAAATCCACAACTGCATGAGTGTATTCCAGTGCGGTCTATGATTAACTTCCTTCCCAAGATTCATGGCTTTAGTTGTGTGTATAATTAATCACCTCAAATTAAATTCATGGTGATGAAGTCATAATGAGATTGATCATTTGAAAAAGTGAGGTCACTGTGGTCACTGTAAATCAGTGGAGCTGTCACAAATATCCCAGTCATAATGGTTATGGTTAAATACAAGGGGTGCTCCAACAGTAAACTGACCGACATTTGGTCTGCGAATGCTTTACACCTTGTATGAATTAGTTCAGCTTTGCCTCCATGCCTGTAATTACTGCCCCCATCTGAATGGGCTTAGCAGGCTAGTGTGAAGGAGTCCCAGTGGGGCCCAGCGTGGGTCCTTTCAGCTTTGTATATTCCAGCCGTGCCATTTCAAAAAAATTTATTACCGCCTTGCAGCTCTGGTAAATGTCATGCCATTCTCTCCTGTGTGGGAGGAATTGCAGCCATGGCGGTGGTCAAAGAACCCCAGCCCTGAAACCAACAGGAGACCGGGCATTTTGAGAAATAGGAATAGATGAGCAAACAATGCATCTTGTTCTTTTTTCTTTACTTTACTTTTTTTGAAAATGAAAACAAGAGAGAGAGAATACAATAAAACAGAACAGATGTAACAGAGTTTGTTCAATTTATGCACAGAGGACTGGCAGTAATAATAGCTCTACATTGTCATAGAATCTGAAATGTGCACGTGGCCTATTTTATGAGGTATCAACTCTGTGAAGTCATTTTTATAGTACTGTACATCAACTCTGTCTCCTAGAAACTACATTTATATCCTACTCATTTGTTTTGCCAAAAAAAATGTGAAGAAACATAAATGCTGCCTGGATTATGTTCACTATCAATGTGTTTTTATCGCATAGCAGTCAAGTATGGAAAGTTTAGGGTGCAACGAGCAGAAGGTAATGTTTAGGCTACAACCACTTTGGTTAGTGCTAGGGTCAGATTATGGTTTGGTTAAAAACATGCCCTGTGTTGTGCTTCATGTCAGCACTGACTTTTTCAATGGCTTCTTCAACTTGTACCGAACTATAACCAAATGCTTACCTAAAAAAATGCACCCACAATTACTGCACAAAATATATTTTTGGGTTATTTTTTTGTTACTTAAGTGACTGTGTTATTTATTAATAGGTCAGCATTATTGAGTTACTGGTAGATTATTATTTCATCGTCATTTATGGCACTTTGTATATTATTTCATTTGTATTTTCATATGCAGTGTTTAAGTGGAGTCATTGTGTTCCCTTGGTCATGAGCTAATTGGTTCCTACCTGCCCTTGTTTTATGGGGACAGGTATGAGTGATACACGAGGGAGTGAGTGCTTTATGCTGAAGAGAAGATGCTGTACCCCTGAGTTTGGATGTGTTAGCAAAAACAAATGTTGCAGCCAGCTTTTTACCCACAACCTGGAAGAACAAGGGAACACCAACAATCAAGAAAAAAGGGGCCCCAAAATCATTTCTCACTTGTCTTCAGTATGAACATTTTACGATTTTGTAAATATATCCATTGAAAATGTTGTCCAGTAATGGAGATAAAAGATGTAACTGGGCAGCATTACTTTTCTCTCTAAACACAGTGTATTGGCCGGAATATAAGATGTTCCAGACGCCCATTTTCCAACACCTGTCTTTGGAAAAAGACTTCTCGAAGATACAAAAAAAGTTTCCGATTAGTTTTGTTAGCAGAGATTCTCTGAGATACTGTTGGTCCAAGGAGAAGATAATCCTCATCCCTGAAGCGTTTTCCCTCGTTAGGGAAAATGATATACTTTGCCAGAACATAAACCCCACATTTGTTTGTGTAGTCAGTCAGTCACATACTCGCACTCCTCTGTCAGGCTCTTGAAAGTGGTCAGAATAATTTTCCCTGTCTGTAAGTGTTTTTTTTTAGTGTGTTTGTTTGTTTGTTTGTTTTTGAGCCCCTCATCATCTGTGACACTGGCAATTCTTGGCAGTTTGACAGATGATTTGGTCCCTTGTCTGTCTGCAGCAAAGACGTCAGAAGACAATTTTTACTTTTAACAGGGATTTATTTCCTCCAAAACACAATATGTGAGCCGTCAGAAGCTCCTGTAGGTGGCACTGGGCTAACTTAACACTCTTAGGGCTGGTTAACTCAAACAGACACATCATAAACTGACTTGAAACAAGTTGCTATAGCTGCTAAAATGTACGCTCAGGCACACTTGCCACACAGATGCTTATCACATTCTGTGCCATGTTTTAAGGTCAAGAAGTTTACCTAACTTGGTTGTGATTGACCAGAGTGACAAGGTACACAGAGCGGGCCAGTGAGAGACAGACGATTCATGCACTCATCAGGAGTCGTGCTCCTAATTTTGTTGTATTCCAACGAATCACAGGTCCTCCAGTTTATGTTTTGACCATCCACTCCCACCTGCTTCAAAGTTAAAACTACTCGCTCCTGCTAGATTTGTGCTGGGAGAACCCAATGCAGTCCTTTACTGTACAGTCCCTTCAGAAAATCATGATCTTGCGATGGCAATAATTGATGCAAATTCAGCGAAAGTCTGCAATATTTGCGAGGGCTTGCGATTTTTCAGAAGTCCTGCCATTTTTCTGGATTTTCTGGCTGACCGGAAGTCTTCATTTGAAAACATTTAAATGCATGATTCAAATGTTATGTTTACAGAAGATGTAGCTTACATGTTGTTTTACAGTCACATTGTCTGCTTTGAGAGCTACAATATTCACTCAGGATTTTTTTAAAACATTATTGGAGTCCATGTTTTGAAACTAATTCAATAAAACTAAAGAAGAGAACTGAAACATTTGCAGCTGTTTTTGTAATATTCACTATGATTATTGTAGCAAGTGATTACATGACTTATTTTTTGGAGGCAGTAGTTTAAAAAAAATCAATTATTTTTCCTCCTGACTTGCAATTTTCGTCATTAGCTACAATCTTTGATATTTGCCGCAATTTCCCGCAACTAATAACATAAAAATGCTGCAATTTTTATCTCAATTTTTGACAAAATTGGCCACAAATTCAAGGGTTTCAGGCCGTGAGATCCTGGAGGGACTGACTATAGACCTGCTGGTCACAGCTAAAAACTCGCTAGCAGCTTCAAACTACCCAGAATGCACTGCTAAACCCCCAGTTAAAAACAAATATTTATGTTGCAAATATGTACATGTCTAGTCCTCAAATTATGCAACCCCTGCTTTATCCATCCTAACTAGTATTCAGTACTTCACTTTGACTTCCCTGTGTCCTATCATATGTTAACAGATATCTAATCACTCTACAAAAGAGAGGATGTTGGTTTGCAGAGATTTTCAGAGGAACTTGAGTTTGGTCATTATCAAAGGTGCCCCATAAAAGAGCTTTTTAGGTTGGCTTAGCTCTGCGGATGATCTATGTGTTTATGTCATGGCACACTGAGCCTGAGGAATGACTTGGAACCAGAATGAATGATCTGTTTATATAAAGACAAAAAAAACAACACCAGATTGCCAGAGGTAATTGCAGCTCTTTGACTGCTTCGTAATTTCCAAGCACATAAAAACGATGTGTTGCAAAACTCAAACGACAAAAAGCAACACACACATAGTCTTTTTTATTTTTTCCTTAGTGATAGATATCAATATTGGTCAAACATCATTAAAAATAAAGCTCAAAGTTATGTGTTCCAGTCAGGAAAAATAAATCAGAAAGATCAAATGAATCATCTTTCTATGCCAAGGCAATTAGCGAAGCAAGGAGGTATCCCATGTGCCAAAGGATTCAGAGTGTGTATTTTTACTTAAAAGTGAACATTCATCATATCACAGCTTGGTTTCCTGATCAGCTTAAAGTGTCCCGTAGGTGATTCTTCTTTAAAGACATTAATCATGGATGCTTATTACACATGACCTGCTGATACCAGGTTTCTCCATTTATCTCAGGAAGGAAGACTCCCCTTGTGTGCGGTCAAATACTTACACCTGATCCCTGTGAACCCCAACAACACCCCACCCCCACATCCCCCCATCCCCCTCATCCTCCCTCAAATGAGGAGAAATAAGTGGGTTTGGTAAAAAGAAAAAAAGAAAATGCTGCTTCGTGTCTCATGTCTGTGGTGAAACAAGAAACACAGTTTTTATACAACATTTAACAAATAACAGCACTGAGAGCAGAATGAAAAAACAAACACATTTAACATCTACCATGAGAACATCATTAAATGAAACATCTTTGTATAAATTGTTGTCTGTGTGTCTACCACATTCAACTTATTTTTATACCAAGTAAATCCCTGTTGCCACATGCCAACATTATTTTCTAGAACATATCATCATAAGATGTCAAGTTAATGTTGAATAACATAATTCAGGTTTAAAATACATGTACAGTGCTAGTTAAGCTAACTGTGGAAGTTGCTATATTTACAAACTAATGGGGCTACATATGTGGATTTAAATGCAATTCTTTCAAAAGTATGAAAATACATTATCCATAGGGATGGGTATCATTAAGATTTTATCGATATTACTACATTTATCGGTAGTTTTTCATATTTGAATAAGTGCTTTTTAGACAGTATGTTAATTTAAAAAGAATAAATTCAGAGCAGGATTATTGAATATTTTAAATATAACTAATCAGTCCCTCCAGGATCTTGCGACAAAAAAAACTTTGAATTTGTGGCCAATTTTGTCAAAAATTGTGATAAAAATTTTTCTGTGATTTTTTTTTTTTTTTTTGCAGGAAATTGCAGCAAATTTTAAAAATTACAAGTCAGGAGAAAAAAAATAGATTTTTTAAACTACTGCCTCCAAAAAATAAAATATGTAATCACTTGCTACAATAATCATAGTGAATATTACAAAAACAGCTGCAAATGTTTCAGTTCTCTTCTTTAGTTTTATTGAATGAGTTTCAAAACATGGACTCCATTAAAAAAATCCTGAGTGAATATTGTAGCTCTCAAAGCAGACAATGTGACTGTAAAACAACATGTAAACTACATCTTCTGTAAACATAACATTTGAATCAATTCAACACATATTGTAGGCATTTAAACATAGTGACAATTCTTATGTCGATACAGAGTGTTTCTCCATACTGCAATGACATTAGTGTGATTCGATGATGTGTCTGATGACGTTTCAAATGGTGTTCCATGCGTGCCGACTTCCGGTCCGCCGGAAAATGCAGAAAAATCACGGGACTTTTGAAAAATTGCAAGCCCTCGCAAATATATTTTTTATTTTTATTTTTATTATTTTAAGATTATTTTTATGGCCATTTTTGCCTTTATTAGATAGGATATGATGTTTTAAATGGTGTCGCACATGCAGCGATTTCCGGTCAGCTGGAAGATGCAAAAAAATCACGGGACTTTTGAAAAATTGCAAGCCCTCGCAAATATTGTGGACTTTCATTGAATTTGTATTAATTACTGCCATCGCAAGATTGTGATTTTCTGGGACTGAATAAATGTTGTTTCCAGAGCAGCAACAGTCATTTTTACAACAACAAAGTTACTTTATAAATAATATTCCTGACATGACAATACTGAGTGAACTTTAGTATTCATCAGTCAGTCCTCTGTCCTGCTCTCTCTCTGCTGATGTGATTCACTGTGTACAGGTAACATTAGTGCTGGTAGAGCGAGGAGGGGCTGTTTGTCTCAGCCAGCAGCTTAGTTTAAAAGCATCTGCCCAATTTTAAGATAAGAGTCAAACTAAGGTAGTCTACATACAGACAGCTGTTGTTTGAGCTTATTAGTAACAGTTTGCTATTAACCAACCTAGCGTGTTCTCTGAACTAGCATGTAAGACATAACGTTAGTGTCCGTGGATGGGAGACTGCAAACAGAGCTTAAATATCGCTGTCTAAACATTTACATGTTCATGCTTGCTGAACACGTATTGATATAGTATTGGCTTCTTACCCGTTAAGGTTTAATTACACTTTCAGTAACGAGTGTAGCTGCCGTCAACTTGAGTAATTTTCAAGTTATCTTCACTTCGTTTCCACCGCAACTGCTCGACTGTTCACCGATTACATTTGTCGTGTAAGTGTGTGTGTGTGTGTGAGTGGGGGTAGTTGGCCCCAGCAGAGGGAACAGGTGAGAGGCTGCAGGATGAGAATGAATTAAACCAAAATGAGTAAAAGTACCGATGAAAGAACCAATACCGTCAGAACTTGTCAATACTACGGCCTTTGATAATATAGCGCCAAGGCTAATTCAGTCCCAGGTTTTGATACCCAACCCTAATTATCCATCATGAGGGACTGAACAGGTTGTACTTGTTAGCCTTGCTTTAAAATTACTAACATCCATCAAAAACCCACTGATGAGAACACAATGCTGTGGTGTTAAACTATTGATTGATCTGTTCAGGCATTACTGAGGAGATGTGTAGAGATGGATCATATACATTAATAGAATGTATAATGTCATTGCTTTATTAGGTCACAACATTTTTTGTGAAGTATATCATGTGGTTTAGTCAGATCTCCAGAATTAAAGCTTTGCTTCTCAAATGACATGATTTCAGAACTGCATGCAGAGACTTAAAATATATCAGTGGCTCTGTTTTACTCTAGTCTTAGAATAACAAAGTAAATAGTTTTGCAGGAACAATTAAGTATAGTGAGGATCCACATTTGAATACAATAGATAGTACATTTGTTCTAATATTTCATTTTTGCTGAGACAGACAAGTGACTGTTTTCCATCTCTGTGGTGGACAGAATGACAGAAACTCATCACAATGTAATGCAGTCTAATAACCCCTGAATGTGAGTCCTTGAGAACTCCTGTGGAGTTAAATCAGCGGCTCTCTGACACAACAAACTGTACTGTTTACTGCAGGGCTGTTTTACTTGATTGCATTATTTCATAAGGTGTTCCAGCTGCTAACTCCTGTAATTCCATTGTCTTATGTGATTAATGGGATATTAAAAGTAAAAGTCCTCTTATGGCTTTTGAAATGACACTGGTGAAAAGGCACTGCTGAGGATCCCAGTCACTCCTCTAGCCTGCTGGCTTGAGTTGTCTGCTTAAGGACATAGAGCTACCAGGCAAACAGTGTGTCTGTTTCAGAGGCTTGTATACAGGGAGGGTGAAACAAAGGTTATGGGAGCTCTTCAATATTTTACAGGGGAACCCCTCCCCTGCCATAATTAGACAGATTACCTGTTAGCCATGCTCCCGTGTGCAGAAATGTTTTAAACTGCTCTATCCTCCAGGCAAATGGAAAGGAAAGTCAAAAAGAATTACACGGTGTCCGAGCAACAGTGAATGCGCTATTAATGGCCACAGCCAACGCAAAGAGAGGAGAAAAAAAAAAGACAGAGTAACTTTCTCATGTCGACTGGTGATTAATTTTTAACTGGTTTGGAGTACAAAAGGTTTGGTTAAAAATTTAAAGGCCTTGTGGCTGACAGTGGCAGTCAGATGTCGAGACAGTTCAATCACTACTACGCAGGCTGTTTGTGTGCTGCTGTAGCTCCACATGGGGTTCACAAATAGTGTTTATCATTTACATCTGCTGCTGAGACATTAAAAACAAACAGGTTTCCATGTGTAACGTTACAGCAGTACCATCAGCTGTCACCTCTGTGTCATAACTGAAACATAACCCACCAAAACAGTCAGACAGCATAAGATATGCGACTGCTGCACACATTAAGATTTACATGTCTGATCTATTCCCAGTCACACCTGCTCTTTTTAGCGTTCACACTAATTTACTATTCAGGATTTTCCTCAAAACAAATGTATAGACTCGTACAAAAGTAATCCCTCTCAGTCATCACTTTTTTAAGATTGTTTCTTTGGCTTTTTGCCTTTATTTGATAGGACAGATTAAGTATGAAAGGGAGAAAGAAAGGGGATGACATGCAGGAATCAAACCTGAGCCGCTGTGGCAAGGATACAACCTTAGTACATGGGGTGCCTGCTCTACCAGGTGAGCTACCGGGCGCCCTGATGATGTACTTTCCTGCAGATACTCTGCCCTTTGCCTGTATTCTCTTATTTTCTTCTCATTTTCTGTGCTCTGGACATTTATGGGCATGTACCACCACAGCACTCAGGTGATGCCTGGGCTTTATAAAAAGGTATCGACCAGGTGCCAGAACATAAGCAGCAGACCTCCAAGACATGCACCACTTAAAAAATGGAAATACAGTGAGGTGAAAGGCCAAACGAGAGTGAATATGGGGTTCGCTTCCGCTGGCGAGCATGTTTACAAATGGTAACCAACAATCCTGCATACCTTTAAGCATACATGCAGTCTTTTCTCCATAATGTAGTCTTTATTTTTTATTTATTTTATCCACTGGTATGGTAGAACATTGGGTCATGGAGTTCACTGCATTTCATAACCCTGCAGAAGCACTGCCTTTTAAACAGAAGAATCACCTAAGGGACACTTAAAGCTGATCCGGCAATCAAACTGCGGTATGAACAATATTTACTTTCAGTGGGAATACTCATTCTACAATCATTTGATATTAAAGAGAAGGCACCCCATGTGCCAAAGGATTTAATGATTTACTGATGGGATTTACAAAATGTGGATTTTAATGTCCAATACTTTTACATTTCTTGAACACAGGCTGTTTAACATGCTGATAAACAAACAGCGATTCACATTTCGTGCACAGACGCAGTTTTGTGTTGTCATTTCCTAGTCTTATAAATCCATTCTTGCTTTAGCTAACAGCAACCAATGATGTTATTTTATGCTCAAAATTACATGTCTGCACTTCTTTGATCTTCTTTTATCACTGTGTACTGTGTGTGGTTAAAAAATCCTGTAGCTGTCTGAATCTGTTTTTATGAAGTAAGTGTAGCCTTGCCTTTTACAGCTATTTAAACTATTAAACTTCAACTTGAAAAATGGACATCTTTGTTGCAGCATGCCAGTGTCTGCACACGCGTTTGTACTGCTGCTTCTTTTGGTACATTTCAATGTGAGCAGTTTTCTTACGTATGTAAAGGTCATAGAACATTACTAGTGATCATTTTAGATAGCAGACACTGTGACTTCTGCCTTAGTGTCCAAGTTATGCTGTCCTTGTTGGTGCGTTTAAGTACACTTCAGTGTCTGAGATTTGAAAGCTGTGAGAGATGAGAGTTGTAAAGTGACATTTCAGGAGCTATACACTGAATGCACTGTGGATCCAGTCATTTTAATCGATGTAACCCTCCTGGTGCTTCGTAAATGCTCTCTTTTGATCATGTATTAAAAATTCAAAAAGCCTGTTCGATGTAATGATGTACATAACTTTATGTTTGGAGCTCACTTTCAGAGTGCATTGAAAATATTCAGCACATTAAATGAATTAGTTTTGCTTGTGAAAATATGTATCATACTTGACAGCTATCTTTAGCAAACTGAACCTTTTTTTTTTAGTCATCTGTCTATAGTCAAACTGGGTTCTTTGGGTGGTAGGGAATGAAGTGATAATGAGGTTCACCTTTCTTAAAATGTTCCATAAACGCCATTTAATGTACTGCATTGTATGAAGTGAAAAGTATTTCCCTCATACAGTGCTGGAGTAATTAATCGCTTCCTACTTTTCCAATGTAATCACTGCTATATTTAAACCACGTACAGTCCGTATAATGTTTCCCCTGTGGACAGCAGGACCATCTGTGTTGTCATTTTTTTTTTTACTGATGACACCAGTGCTTCAGTTGCACAATGTTTCTAAACTTGGCCCAGGCTGGATGCAATTGCCTGGCTCGTCTTTTGTCTGTTTTCTCTTCGCAACGTCGTCTTGTTCTCAGTGGTGATCACTTACGGTACCTCGCATTGGGGCAGATGTTTTCCTGTCTGTTTTCCAGATTGTGAGGCGTAGTAGCCAAATGAAGTTGTGTCCATATTGTTCAAGTTTGTAAAATGTGTGTCACTGCGTGGCAGCAGAGGAGCACGGTGGCGTCACGCTGTGGTGGATGCTGCTGATGGATGCTTCTCTGCAGCAGGCCCTGAAAAGGTTGTGAAGGTAAAGGGTAACATGAAAGCAACAAAATACAGAAAAATCCAGGAGGGAAACTGGCTGCAGTCTGTCGGAAAAAGTACAAATTGGGAGACAGTTTATTTGGTAACAATTTGACAGACATGAAAAATAGCTTGAAAACACCAATGTTAATGTCTTTAGGTGGCCAAGCCAGAGCGCTGACCTCTGACGAATTGAGGCGGGACTTTTAAAATCCCTATTATATTCCCTGCGATCTAAATTATACAACTTTACAAGAACATTTTAAAGTGGGTTGAACTGTATAATATTAACTTGTATGTAATCATGTGTACATGTGCCCTTTATATAGCATAATTAAGTTTTAATCTGTAATGCTGCTGGCTTGCTGCAGTAGGGGCAAATTAACCCTTGCCAATTAGACTTAGTATAGATAAGGCTCAGATATTTAAATCACCAAACAGGGATTTCTGTCATCTTATATTCATCGTGCACTGACACCGGGCCCCTGCCTCGGGTGCTTTGATTGAATTTTATGGAGGTCAATTGTTAATGGCAGGAGGGGTTTTAAAAATAAAAGTACGAGTGAAATCCTGATGCAATATTTCATCTTGCGAAGGCCAGATAAAGCCTAATGAAAAGCGAATGCATCGCTGTACACTGTGCTGCTCGAATGGCAGCTGCACGCCTCCACACTTAGTCCATCAGTATGCACAGCATTGGACAAGAGGCTCTAGAATCACAAGTCTTGTGGGACTCCACCACAGAAGGGTTGAGGACATGCAAGTACCTTTCTCACATTTAACTAAACCATTCCTTTTCTCAGAGCACGGAGAAAAGGGGAATTGCGTAAAGAGATGTCAGATCCAAAGAAAGGCAACGAGATATGCAATGTCACCGCCAGGCTATCAGGAGACTCTTTCTTTTTAATCAAAGGCCCCCATCATAATGTCCACAAGCCTGTTCATTTGCAGTGGTCTGTGCAGAGAGTTGCAAAACTGCTGGCATACTGAAAGCTCTCGCTCTCTCCCCGCTGCGATTCTCTGTAGATCATCTTTGATTGACCCAATTAGGCGAGTCCACCGGGTGATGCTTGCTGCTTATTAGTGTTTCACATTGGCTTAATCATTGGATGCAGTACGTGAATGAGGTGCAGAGCAACCTGGCAGAGGGCTGACACAGGCCTCCTTTCAAGTGCAAATGAAACCAAATGATGGTAACCTGTGGTAACTCCAACAGCTGCTTTGAGTGCTTATCAAAACCAGTCTTAATACAATTTAGTAGGTCACTGGTTAGGAGAAATATTTAAGAAACCTTTTAAAGTACAGTAGGGCTATCGCTTGACACTCATTATATTAATATTAAGCAAACCAATCTAATTTTCTCCCCGGTGACAGTTTTAAGTGTGTGTCAGCTAACGCTTTTGCACATTATTTAAAATCCCCTGCATTTGTGACACTCTTTCAAGACGTAATGAAGCAATATTTTATGAGATGAGCTGCAGAGAAGTGGGATGTGAAAGAAGCGAGCAGCAGAGCATTGTGCTACAGATAGATGCAGGTGAACTCCCTTGTGTGACGGATGGAGGGGAAAAGGTAATTTGTGAAGAGACCTACCTGCCAAGATGATGAAGAGTTCTCCTTTGTTGATTTTCCCAAAAGTGTCTCCCAGTCAGGAGTCATAAGAGAGCAGAGCTTACAGTGACACCTTGACTGGCAATCAGGGAGAGGTAGTCCATTCTTGAAGCTTTGTGTGTGTTTAAAATAAAGAATATCATTATGTTTTGATAGGAATTCTCTGTCATTTGCAGAGGTAATTCCTCTTCTCTATGTGACAGTGTTGCCTTTGGGCTTACTGTATGACAGTATTTGTAAATAGATTAAACTTTCCTTAAGGAATGCAGTAGGCATGCAGTAACCTAGACAATAGTTCCTTATTTAGAAACGCAGATGCAAGGTGTGCGTGCAGCGTTCTGTTTGAAGTGTGAAGAGTGATTGATGCCTGCAACTTTAACCCAGAGGTTCTAAATATTGTGATCATTATCTAAACAGTCATTATAATAAACCCTTGAGAATAAAGCTTTGTTTTTAAACTTATATGCCATCCTTTAGATGTCAGAGTCCAAGGAAAACATACATGTATACATAATTTCTATACACATATAATCATTTCAGCAGTATATTTTAAAGCTATTTTGACCTTTTGAACTTTTTCAATGTTGTTTAAGTTGGCATCCGCTATTCTTTTTGGTGCCTGGGGCTTAGTCTAAAATTCAAATGTATTTTGGCCCCCTGCATGTTTGGTTTATTGAATTTAATAAGGTGTTTACTGAGCTCAGGCATCATTGCACATTTGTTTATGTGTTCCACACAGAGGGAAACAGCAAAAAAATCTTTGATAGTTTCAAGTTTCAAAACAGTCTCTGCCATTGAAAAGTTTGGAATCACTTGTTATATTGATGCTTCTCTACTTTCCTTCAATTATTGCTATTTAAAAAACAAAAAACACTAATTCAGACACCAAATGCATTATATTTTACATTTGAAATTATTTTCGTACCAAAAGACAAATGATTAAATAATTAAAACTTCCATTTAGTTAGTGTCCCCACAGTGTGAGAGAATACTGTTGGAACCATTTTCCCCCATCTGCCCTCAATTTTGAATTTGTTGTCCAGTCCAGAGAAGCGCAAGCTAGATCATTACTGAACCCATTTTTGTTCAGGCTGTTTGCGGTCTATTCAAAGGCCAAGTTGAATAGGTTTAAACATCAATGTGCCAGTCCATAGTACGTTCAGACGATAGTTATGGTTGGGGTCAAGAATCTGTTCCACATTAGAGCCGGTTCCAATAATTAGATTCCAAAGGAATCATTAAGAATGTACATTTCTGATCCTCAACAACTACGCTAAGCGATTTTGTCTTTGTTTTGTTTAGGTTCACTGCAAAGATTAGTAAGAGTTGCTGCTAAGAGTCTGGCTATGGTTTTCTTCTCTGCTTGTCTCTCACTCAACCACACATTTGCTACACACACACAACATACTGAGTTATGCTCTTATAACACCAGTTATCATTCTCAACTTGGTCGTGTTGTTTTTTTTTAAGACGCAATGAATGTTCTTTTGTATTTCAGCTCATATGTTCTTTATATTGACTGTCATTTTACCTGTGAAGTAAAAGATCTTGCCTGTGTTGGTCTTTGCGCAGCACCCTCTACTCACAATTAGAAATGTGACAAGGGCAGGGCAAAGTCTTTCTATTATTGTTATTATTACTCTTTTTGTATTCCCTGGCCCTTTGTGTTTTGGAGCCCTGTCATTTTGGCAGTTTCAGTGTTACAGTTACAGTGCAGTGAGTAACAAAAGATTGAACATATTATTATTAGATAATATTGCGTGACAGCAGCAACCAGTTTAAACTGTATGAAATGAATTTACAGGTTCTATAAACTTCATGGAGTTAATTGTGACCATAAACCCATGAATAATCATGTAATGCTAACAGTTAGCCCCGTCTATATGTGTGTGGGAGGATAGTGCTAACCCTAGACTAACCTCCTATTTCCATTTTAAAATTTTAAGAATAGCTTTGTTAAGGCAACACTTTGTAAATTCCAGTGTGTTGAGGCATTATTGTGCACCTGACACCGACACATGAACCTGTATCTATTTAAATCTGCACACATTTTGATGCTAAGCTTCCAATTTCTTTTCTTAAGTAGCTGGTGCTGCCTTAGAGGTATCTTTGTCTCTCTCTGCCCTTTCAATTGTCAGTCTGGTTGAACCAGTGTACAGTGTTTTGCTCTCTGGCATTAGCTTTTTTGCAAACACTTCATACAAAACATCTGTTTGTAAAGAGGACCTTTTACAAACTAAAAGCATAAAAGACTATTCAGAAATATAAAGTAGTCCTCTCAGCTGTCTGACTGTACCCAATCAAGCTTTTGAATGGAAGCACGTCTCTTGGGGAGTATCAGGCAGCCTGGAGAAGTTAGGATCTATGTATTCTTTCCATATTCTATAATTCTCTATTCTATATATTCAGTTTAAGCAGCAGCCTACTGCAGAGCCCTTCTCACAGATGCTGCAGTGTATAAATCTGATATAATGTCTCACAGTCTTCATTGTGTCATTAGATATTAATGACAGAAAGATGTTCATGTGTCGGTAGCAGGTTTGATGTGCGCACGCCAGTTTTATAAATATTTGAGGTGTGATGAAGTAGGTGTGAGCTAATTATTCAGGGTACTGCAAGGTAGCTGTAATCTGATTATTTTATTCAGATACTTTTTTTATGTTAAAGTCAAGTTTTTTTTATACGCTTGCATATCTATTCCAGCTCCAGCACGTTGTATATGTTATACTGAAAGTCAAACTCTTTGCCGTTTGATTCAGAGTTTAATCACGCACACACTACTTGGAACTAAAATGACAGCATTTCAGTGGTATCAGTGTTGCATATGGTGATAGGTGTTTATGCAGAAGTACTTAAATATTTCACACATAGAGAGATGTAGACAGGTGTTGTTTTAACAAACAGCATGCGCCTAAGCACATCCCTTAAGTGAGATGCAGTCAGGAACACATCAGGATCCCCGTCTGTCATAAAGAGATAGAGGCTGGCCCAGAGGAACTCATACAGGTAGACTCAGTAAAATCAATAATAGCGCTGTCTATGCATGTGTAATGTGCTGTCAAACTTCATGATGGTGCCACATCCTCATTTGTTCCCAATCAAATTTAATTAGAAGTTGTAAAGGCTTCATGACATACCACCTTTAAGCAAACTGTTCAGAGCTGTAGCAAAGTTGCAACTGCATTCATGAAGCATAAACGACACTTTTTGGCTGTGATGTATGTTTTTTATTGCAATTATGTCTCATACTGTATTTCTTGAAGAGTCAAAGAAGGATCTCTCATTCTGTTCAGCCCTGAATGTCAGGCAAAAGTAAACGAATTGAAAAGCTGCCAGTGAATATGGAACGAAAATACACAAGTGACACTTATTGTTTAATCATCTTCTATAAAAACAACCTGCTTTATGTTGTGAATTGAACGACATCGTTCTCCTCTCTATAGCTAAATACAAGCCAGATTGCTCGCAGATTAAATTAACATCTTGCTGTGAGTGGAGTGATGGTCAGGAATTTCTAATCAGGCTACTATTCACTCCTTGATGCAGTATCCCATTCAACCGCAAGAGCTGTTAATGCAACAAGAACTGTGTTTATACTCTTGTAAAGTAATCTTGACATGTAGGAAATATGGTAACAGTTGTGGGTTTATGAGGACGACAGTATGATAGTAAGAAGCTGTGTTGCAATACATCTTAATTCTTTTCTCACCAGTGGCAACTGAAAGTTTTGTCCCAAAAGTTTTGCATCACAAAATCACTTCCAAAAAGTGTTTTCAGTATTTTTTTGTGTTACTATAGGTGAAAAGCACCAGCAAAAATAAAAATGTATCAAGCAAACAGTTGAATATCAGGAATATGTAAGTTTAACTGTTTCTATTAACACTTTGTGGTTTTATTTACTCATTGTTTTTTTTCTTTACACTGCTGTTTTGATTGTGAGTTTAGTCATGATCAACTGCTCATCATGCTAATTACCAGGTCTTCTTATGTTTATTGCAAACAAATTTATGTCATGCAAATGGAAGCGAAAATGAATCGGTTCTGCTGCACCAGTTGATATAAAGAAATGTTTTAAAGCTGGGAAAGACTATTTTATTTTGGCATCATTGGGCAGAAATCCCATAATAACAGGAGTTCTTGGCCAATTACAGGTCATTTCAGACAGCAGGCGTTCCTATTAGCTGTTCTACAAATCCAGATGCTAATGCACATCCCTATAGATGGTAAGGTCTGATTCAGTGGTGGAGAAATCCTGTAGCAAGTTGCTAATCCAGCATTGGCAGCTACTGCCTACGCTGCAAACAACCCCAAAAATAGACAGACCTAATTAACAGATAGTCATAAAGAGGGTGGGACAAGAAAGGAAATAAAATGTGTGTCAGTATTGGTTAAGCGTTTCAGACATGGAGGGAAAATGTTACTAGTTTAGTAGAGGGCTCACGGCGGTGACTTTATGTTTACATTTATGTAGCTAACATGAGCTAGAGTGTCGAATTATAGTATGTCCTTTGCCTCAGTCCCCGCCACTACAGACCACCTCACCAGGAGGACAGTAGGCAGCGTCTGTGGCTCAGAGGTAGAGCGGGTCCTTGAGCAAGATACTGAACCCCAAATTGCTCCCGATGATGCCTCCATCGGTGTGTGAGTGTATTAAAAACTGAGCAGCAGGTGGCACCTTGTATGGTAGCCTCGGCCACCAGTGTATGAATGTGTGTGTTAATGTGACTCGTAGTGTAAAAAGTGCTTTGAGTGGTCAGGTGACTAGAAAGGCGCTTTACAAATGCAGGTCCATTTACCATTTACCATCTCAGGAGACTGACCCTCAGTTAGCAGCTGCAGCAACTCAAATCCAGTCACCACACGCTCCAACTCTGGGGAACCCAACAGTCACAATTCCCCACCGGATAAGCAAACTTTCTGTTGCTGCTGTGACACAGGTTAGCCACTGGCCACTAGCCTGCTGTGACACCTGGTGCTTAGAGTTTTGCACTGGCCAGATTTAAGCCGCGACAGCCACCACCTGAAGGTCAGTCTCCAGAGTTGCTTCCTGCTTTTCCAGTGAAGCAATTCACAGCAGCAGTGAGCAGGAAGGGGGACTAACTCGCCAATTCTTGTCTCATTTGTGGTCTGATAAACAGAGAGAAAGAGCAGGATAAGGAGGGGCTGAGCAAATGAGCTGCCTGCAACTCTAAAATGAAATAAGATTAAATAAATCAATGTATGGAGAAAAACACTGGGTTAATGCATGTGGATGCATCCATGCTCATCTGGTGGGAGGGACTTAGGACAGAGAGAGGAGAGCAGCAGGAGGAGGAGGGTGTATTTTCAGATTCTGTTGGGGGTTTTCTGCCTTTTCCAGATTTCTACCCACCCCAGCTTTAACACTAGATTTAAAATTGAAATATTGAAGCTATCATGGTTTGAATGAGTTTTAAACTTTCAAGCAGAAACAATTATTTATATATATAACAGATTCTTTTATTATTATTTTAACTATTTGCATCATCTCAGGGTTCTCCGTTGTTGACTTGAAATATCACCAGTGCTGAAAAAAACAACATTTGCTCTATTTAGTTACCCATAATGCCGTCTGTCAGAGGAGTGACGCCCTCTCACAGTTGTCACAAGTGCTCTGTCTCGTGTCTCCCCTCGGACTGCATTAGTGTCAGCGTGCGCTCTGCTCTCCTCATTGTGTGTAATCATTGCTTTGTCTCTGGTGCCCTGACACACACCTCACTGCATGCAACTTCCGCAGTCCCACCGGTCCCCCCACCACCAAATCTCTTGCCGTCCCCTGCGCCACTGAGCTGCACTCGCCTCACACCTAAAGGGATTGCTGTCACGTTGAAAAGGCCAGGCTTGCTATGCCTGACAACTTGCGTATTTGTACACCGCGATGCAAATGTTTCCCCACTGATATTGTTTTGTCACTTAATGGTGACCCCCACTAGTGTGCCATTAAGAGCTAGGCATTCCACAGTCTCACAGAAACAAGGCATTTCTGTAAACTCGTCCCCATAGGACATTTTCAATACTTGTCCTTCTTGTTATCTATGTGCTATTGTATGCTGCACAAACCCATTTTCTGCTTTATTCGTCCCCCGCTGCATGATGTTGCTGGGAACCCATGGGGGGGTGACAAGAGCCCTTCACCACTTTCTCACTGAAAACTTTCTGCTTTTGTCTACGGTCTTATTTCTGTGTTAAGATGACACCTGGGAATAATCCCGGGGGTTTTGACATAAATGGAATTCAAATTAACTGGATTAAATGCTATAATCATAACAGGCATAATAACTATTACAACTTTGGATATGTTTTGATCATGTCCTTCATTTCATTCTCACTTGTTTTGCACTCCGCTCTGAATAAAGGAATGTATTTTGGACTGAAGCTGTAAATGGAATCAGATCTTAGATATTAGCGAAGGAAAATAACCTAATTTAAAAAACACACTTTAAATGGAAGTTGCACTTCTTGTATATAACCCCAATTATTCTGAATTTGCAAACTTAATGTAATTGATGTGACCCAAAAAAAACCATGAGCAAAAACTTATATTGCATTTGAAACAATTTATGTTGAATATGAACAGTAATAAATCATGTGTTCTACTTTCCAATGCGGTGTGCAACATATGAGCCATATGGTGCCATATTCTTTTGCTGCCACATAAGGGATTGGCCTGTCTCCATGGCGCACATAGTTTACCCTGTTACCTGTCACCACCTCAGCTTTGAGAGACTTCGTGTCAGCAATCACTGTCACGAGTCACATGGTTATGAATAAATTCTAGTGGTAACGCTTTGAGCCTTTCACTTCTCTTGGTGGTGTGCAGGCAAAGCTGTCACGAAGCCCTTTCGAGTTTCATTTTTGGAAACAATCATTGGCTGGGATTTTTAAGGCTTCCCTTGTAACGTTTTTTACATCATTATTGTAATTTAGCTTGCTGGCTGTTGACAGCCACAGCATAGATATCATGGTACTGTGAACCGTTATCAATAAAAAACACTCTAAGTTTCAGAGGGTTGGCTCGTCCTTGAAAGTTAATAACTGTCATTACGATGTCTAAAGCAATGCATTTTCACAATGCAGGGATTTCAAATTGTTTAGCACACCTTTTTTTGTGCGCTGATATCAAGTTGGGTGTGTGGAGCAGGGGTAAGCAAGGCTTTCTTGTCATCTTGTGAAACGTTCACTAAAGGTCAGAAAGATTAATTGAATGTATTCCACTTTTCCATACGAGTGCTCTACTACAGTGAGAGGCCTTGTCTCCATTTTATGCAAAAGTTGAGGATGTGTCGAGGGAAAAAAAAGTATGCTGTCTGTTGAAACCTTGCTGCTTTCAAGGACATGCCATACATAACACATAAATACCTGTGGGGATATGTTTTCTCCCTTAATAGTACATCTTTTACAGTATATAGAATGAAGTGCATCCTGTTTCCTCCCCTTTTTAATTAATTGTGAAGACTATGATACCTGCATACTTATGTGGACGCAGTTTCTAAATAGGTAGAGGGGAGCAGAGGAGCCATATGGTGTTGTCTGACATGAAGAAATTAGGCCACCAATGCTGTCTGTTCATTGTCATCAACCTGGCCACCTGCTTTGCTTCTGCAGCGGGTAAACTAGTGTAGACCCCCTCCCACTGCCGCCTCCGCAGTCCAACTTGTTATATCTTTATAAAACAAGCTTTAACAAAAAACCAAACTATTCAGGGGCAAGTCAAATTTTGATACAAATTAGCAGGAGAGGCCAGTGGAGGTTGTCTGGCTTTTCTCCAGCGAGTTCAGTAGTTCCGTCTAATATTAAAAGTAAACAGATATGTTTGTTTGTGGCTTCAGCGTGATGATACAGATGGTTAGATTGGCCCCTGCCACATCCTCTTAGGTTGTGTCCTTGACGTTGGGATTCTGGGTGCTAGTGCCAAAGCCCACACAGTGAGTAGCCTTACTTTTAAAACGGCGTCCAACAACCTTTTTTTTTTTAGCCATAGCCCGTGTAAACAGGACGTTTTTTTATGTACTTTTCTCTGAGACAAATTTATATGCACACAGCTGACTAGACCTCTCATGACATTCTCACTCCCGGGTCACCTTGCTACTCTTTGTTTGCAATGTAATCATTTACTTAAATTTACTGGGCTGTGATATGCCGGCGAGAAACCATATGGTGGGACTAAAGCTCAGACTGTCAGTCAGCAGACAGTTACTTAGGTCGCATTACAAGCTGCTGGGTTCCACTCAGAATAGACACATTTAAAGCAGACCTCAATGCCGAGAGAACAACCTCTGGGGACAGACTACACACTCTTCCTGAGGCACTTAATTTTTTTCGGTGTCTGAATTAATTTTTCATCATTGCGCTCTAGACTCGGCGAGGCTCCATGGTTTCACTGATCTACAGTGGAGCGAACTGTCATATCCATTTGGCACCAACTCACAGGCTACACCCAGCTGCTATGTTTGTGGCTTTGGTTCGGCGATACAGATAGTTATTTAGATTGTCCTCTGTCGTATCAGCTTAGTCCGTGTCCTTGACTTTTGGATGCTGGGAAGAAGTGCCAAAGCCCAGACAACACCAGGTAGCTTTAGTTTTAATACACCTTCCAACTCATTCTTAACTCTTTGCTGCCAGTGCTGAATTCTGTTAAATTTTACCTTGAATTTAACCAAAAAAAACTATAAAATGGAATTATTTAACCAACTTTCAGCACATTATCAGTGCTGTTTACAACTGAATTCATTTCATCCACAAGATGTGAGATGTGGGAAATGGCTGAATATACACAATCTCTGTGATTCTTTTATCTCTTTTGAATTGCAGGACATAACAAAGGCTAAATACAGCGCATAGCTGTGTCTTGTTAAAACTGTGTATTGCATTATTTCTATTATCTGCCTCAAAGCTCTAAAGAGTCTTGCCAAAAACCTTTGGTCCAGACAGAAGATGGGTATTGGCACATGTCTCAGCCATTGGGTAGAAGGAGTTAAAAGGTCTCCTCAGTTGATTTGGCCCCATCAACTGTCAACAAGTCTTCTAGGCCTTTGCTTGAACCTTGAATGTGCTGGATTCCGGCCTCCTTCTGGTTTTGTAGGGAGGTTTTTACTCACTGCGGCCCCACGGAGCCTGAGGAAGGATTAAAGATTGATGAGAGCTCTCAGAATCAGTTTATTGCTCCAGAGATCCTCGCATGTGTTATGAGTGGGAAGATTGTGTTGCTGTTTTGCCTCCTAGAAGTTCATGAGGCTGGCGCAGCACTGAAGTGGTTGACAATCAAGGTTAGATTGTTTTTTCTGTCTTTTTTTTTTTTTTGCACAGCAGATAGCCTTTGGATTGCCAGAGTGCTGTGAGTAGGCTTCAGTACAGTATATTCTGATGTGAAATGTGATGAAATGCTTGTGCTATCAGGAAAAGAAGCTTTCATATTTCCACAGACTCATGCATTTTGCCTGACTTCAAAGTTGATAAGGGCTACACTCACTCACTATTGCAGATAATACCTGGACCATCTTGAATGAATTCCCACTTTTGCCCCTCTGCTGCACTACATCTGTCTGAAAAGAACATGAACTGTATCAGTTCAGCTTCAGTGAGGAATATAATGCATTTCAATACAGCTGGATTCTGAGGTACTTATGTTGAGACTCAGTGCTGTTTATGAACTCTTTTGAGAACATGCAATACATAGAGAAGTTAGTGAGCCAAAAACTAGTTTAACATTTAGTTTCAATTTTTATGCACATTTTCAATTTGCGCATGGTGGAACCACAGTGGCAACACAGTACATTTTAAAAAAAGGTCAGAATATAGCAGATAGTGTTGGCTAAGGTGAGAAAGTTGGTGGATTGAGTCTTTTCAAGCCACAACTCCACAGAAAAGAAGAAAAAACTATGGAGATGAAAACATCAGAACAGTGTGGAGCGATAAGGAGACTGTAATGTTCCTCAAATTAAAACATGAAACAAACATAAATGCCATGTTCCCATCACATTTTCCACATTGGTTTTGTTTGTTTGAGGTTTGACTGGAGCTCTTCTAATTACGTCAGCTCGTTGCGCCTTCTATTTCTGTGATAGTTTAATGGCACAAGACAAGAGAATAAGTGCCACCAACTGTTTATCTTGATGCGCCCAACTCCAAATATTGGCAAAACAGTGGTGAATAGAAATGCACATCAATTAATTTTTTTAATTTTGCCAATTTATGAAAATTCTGTTAAAATTTGCTCTGTATTTGAATGGAAACTTGACTATTGCAAGATGAACAGATGAAGTACACAGTGGTAAGACTAATATATCGGTTTGCCAATAGTGCAAATTGCTCTCAGGCCACTACCACATTAAAATGTCAAAGGCTTGGGATGATTTTTTATTTCTTTGCACATTTTGTTTGGCCACTATTGAAATATATTTTTAATTTAAAGGCCTGTTGTTGCCCACTTTGCTTAATTGATTTCTGTTTGTTGAGTTTAAACGATAATTTTTGATCTTGGAAACAACAGTTTGATGTTCTTCAAGGTAACAAAAAAATCTTGACACAACGTTCACTGCGCTTTTAACAAAGTCACAGTATTAATTGGCAGATGGAGTTAGCTCAGTATGAAGCTTTTATTTTAATTTTAATCCAGGGGTTTCACTGAGAATTTTGTTGTCTGCAGTCTAATTGCTTTCTGTGGCGTGTTTCCACCCTGCCACATATTGAATATTAACACAAGATACTGTCTATCTGTAACTTCAATTTAAATATGTCTGCAAAAACTCATATCTGTCAAGCCTTAATGGATGCATTTCAAGCAGACCTGAAGCAGTGATAGAAATCTCTGTGGGGACAAATAACAGACTGTATTACAACACATTAATTTTTTGGTGTTGAGTTTAATTTTTCATCCATGTGCTATAGACACAGCATGGCTCCGTAGTTTCACTGATGAACAGTGGAGCAAACTGTCATCTCTATTTGGCTACTCACAAGCTACACCCAGCTGCATCCTACGGCATGAGGTATAAGAGGGGAAGGGGGGCCTGCTAACAACACAGGGCTTTATTACCTGGGAAATTAATGATCTGAGAGACTAAGATGTAATGGCTGAACCATCTGCAAGAAATCATCCTAGAGAGGATCCACTTTCTATCCACTTTCCTATCTGTATCTGTCTATTCAGCCATAATACTCCAGGAGCATAAATCAGTGAGATAATTCATACCGTTAAGGTGAAGACATCACAGTTAGCAAACACAACCGTGTGATTGATTACCTGCAATTATAGTTAAATAGGTTAAGTTAAGTTATGTTTTCAGATTTCCTTTGAGGCTGTTGATTGTTTGCTTTTTGTAATTTATAAATGTGATCACTGACTGAAATTAGAAATATATATTCCAGTAATAGATGGATGTTTTTGGTTGATTTTTTTTTGTCAGAGTTCTTCCCACTTTTTGCCACATTTCTTTGACCTTTTAAAAACCTTTAGCATACTGGAGTGTGAGATACTGGGAGCAGACGAGCCCAATGAAGTTGTAGTTGATGTCATTACTGGTGCAGGCCTGGTTTCTATGGAATGGTAGAGCTGGGCCATTGGTGATTGGCTGACAGGGCGTTGGGAAGAGCCAATAGGAGTGCTATGCTTTATGTGTGGAGCGCACGCACACCAATGGTGAGTGAAGAAGCACCCCCTGTTGCACAGTTTTAGAATTTACCCTCCTGGCTCCATCTTCAGCCCTGCTGGGGCTCGCTAGTCCGCAGTTTTTAGAGATTATAACCTACAGTAGCGAACCACAATGCCAAAAGGCCTCAGCAGTATTCTACTTTAACGGCAGATTTTCTCCATAAACCCTGAGGATCCTGTAGCTGGATTTTGTTGCACTGCTACTGTGTGCTCATGATCTGTTCTGTGAAGTAGGCATTGTGATCTCAGAGTCGGGAGAAAGGACTTGATGAAAATCAGGCATTTGCACCATGACTGGAAAAAAAAGCTTTGGCCTTTCACAGTGAAATTTGATAGGATTATGCAGATGACCGCACTACGGGAATGGAGCCTGACACCAAACTTCATCCAACTCTATTAATTGCCACAAGAGTCCTTACTGTATTTGCAGAATTTGGAGCCGAACAATTTAGTCCTTAGAAGACCATTTTCCCCAAGATTAAGTAATCTGTTATGAATTTGATGAATTCCATTATTACCTATTAACTATTCAAACATGGTAACAGATGATTTTCTAACTTGCGAGGAGAGGAAATTAAATGTTTTTTTTAAATATAACAATTAATTATTAGTAGAAGTATTATTTTTTGGGTTAGACATCTCAGAATTTCACCAGATAAAAATATCTTCAGCCTCCTATAGAGTTGGTGAAATCACTTCCACAGTTTTTCCCAGCTGCTAATCACACTCTCCAGACCTTCCACACCTCGTTTAGCAAGACCATGTTGGAGCTGCTGTTTGTCACATGTCTGCTGTGCACATCCTCACCTAGACATCCTTGTCCTTTTTAATTGAGCTGTTAGCCAGACTGCCATTCAGCCTTATATACTGTACACGGCCCCTCGGCTGACAGGGTGCAGAACCAGGAGGTTCCTCATATGAAAAGCTCTGACCTTTCTTTTGTGGTGCAATCAAATGGGGCTGCCTTGGTCCTTGGCTCTGAATAATTAATTCCTCCCCTCAGTAGGAGTGTTTGCTAAACAGTGGGGTCCTCTGCAGTTCACTTTTTCTGCACCACTGCCACTGCACCCTAGGGGAGAGACGAGTGTACGCTTTAGTCAGACGTAAGATGTGCCTTTCAGAGAAAAGAGAGACAGTCAGGAGATATTGGAAAGCCTCTTCTTTTTTTTCTCTGCAGAGAAAAGACAACAGCACAGAAAGGAACGTAGTGAGCAAACTTTGCATAATTCTTTGCTCCTTTTTATGCTATTTACAACAGCGGGGCTGTTTGTTGTCAAAATTAGTTCAAAATGGGCCTCGTTGCACTTGTTTTATTTTCAAAGATTATGCTCTTTATCACAGCAGTGTGTGCTGATACAATAAATTCCTCTGTACTGTCAGCTTACCTGCTAACACACCCATGACCAGAGGTTAATTTTACTGTAGAGTCCTAATGTAGTGGTCAGCCCTGGAGTGGATTGGTTTGCAGGACAGCCCTAACCTTAACCATTTGTTACTCCTGCCATCCTGCAAACCAATCCCCTGTGAGGGGGGCCAAATGTAACGCCCCCTACTGCATTTGCCTCGTAACAGCGTCATCTCCACCCCCAGTATACACGCTTTCATCATCCATAGAGGAATAATATATTGTAGGGAGATGCTCCTGAACCGTCCTCCACTGGCAGTGTGTGTGACAGCCACTTTGATCTCAATGTGAGAGGCTGAAGCTCCAGGAGAAATTATCAATGAGATGGGGAAAGAGAGAGAGAGAGAGACGAAAAGAGAGGAGGTGGGAGCAGTGCATAGCAGTGTGGTATGCTGAGTGAGTGTGTGTTGGGGGTGTGAAAAATGGCCTATCCAATTAGAAAGTGGTATTTATTATGTAGTGCCCACGGCTTATGAGCCTGGGCAAAATGAAAAATAAAGGAAAGTTATTCACTACTCAGTGCTCTCAAATTATAAACACACAATAGAAGTTGCTTTTGTGGCACATTATTCCCAAAATATCATGTTCCCTGCACCCTGCAAACATCTAGCTCAATGTATGCAAGGGGGCAGTACAGGACTTCATTAGAGGAGACAAAAACCTCTAACTGCTCAACTTCCATGAAAGCTTCATTTAAGCTGAACCCTGTGATGAAGCATTAGCAGTGATCCAGCTCCACACTGGCTGTGCATAAAAGCCGGTAGATTCTGTCACAGAATAAATAACAACCTAACCTACTTTTCACTGGAAAAATATCAGGCGATCAAACGAATTTCGACTGAACAACAGTGTATTTGTGGAGTTTTCATCGTCACAGAATGCTGAAATGATGATGCAATCCTTGTTTATTTATTCACATTAATAAAAACAGACCTTTTTTTGTCTCTGCAGCCCAGTTCTACAAATTAAAGTGTATTTTTGACAATGTATGTCAAACAGTGTTGGCATGCTGCTTTTTCTCAAGCCATCTTGTTAAAACTCTATTAAGAACATGACAGCTTAAATCAAATGTAACATGCGAAAATATATTTATATAGTTGAGCTTAAAAGTTCATTGTTGACCTTGGTAATAGAAAACCACAGAGGTGTCAGAAAAAGCTGCTAAGTTGGCCTTGAGTAAAATAATTTTGTCAAACTATGTGAATATTCTGCATGTGCACTAATAGTTATTGCTGCTTAAATTACAAAGAATGCGCACCTTAAATTTACATTAAAATAAATGTATAAAGCCAGGTTGAAACAGTGTCTACTGCAACAGTAGGAAAGACTTCAAATGGATTTTGATTGACCTACTTATGACTCTTTTAAAAGTACCCATAAAACTATACGTCCATGGCTGAAACAATAGAAAAACTCTTTTAAAGGAAACCTCTAAGAACTGTGGGGAGAAGAAAAGAACAAAAGCAACACTGTGAAACATAAAGCAATATACTGCCTTTTATAAAACCAGGGGGAAAACACTACTTGGCACATGTGCATATGAAAAATTGCAGTGTAATGAAGACATATTAGCCCATAGAAATGTTATTACGGGTGTTGGGAGGGGATTGTTTTTTCATAGGGAGATCAGAGATGGTGCTGTCCTCAGACTTGCTTTTAGTCCTGATCTCATCTGTTTGGCATGAAGGGGGAGCTGTGGCTCCTCCTGTCTGACCAAGGTTACAGCTCCGGGGTTCACTGTGTGCCTCGCACATTTTCTCACACTTTTCTGGCTGCGCTGTGCCACATTGATTTAAATGTATCTGTTGAGGGGAAAATAATCAATGCAAATTCCCTGGCAGTGCAGCCAACAAATAAGACATGTCTGATTCATCAAGCGGACATTGCTATAAAGACCACTCTTTCTCCTTTGTCCCGTTTCTCTCTCTCTCCCTCTCTGTCTGTCTCTCTCTGTCTCTCTCTCTCCCTCACCTCTGGGCCACTTCACCCTTTTTTACTCCGTTCACCTTTCTCTGTCTAAAAACTCTTAGCCTGAATTAGTGGAAGGAGCTTTATCCCTATACATATACCTATGGAACTGCAGCATAGCTATTAAATTAAGGTAGGTGCAAAATACTTATCAGACATTTAAGTAGCTACTGTGTTGTGTTTTTATTTGTTGTTATTTTTTTTAGCATTGAATAAGGGTTAAGAATAAAATATATATATATTTTTTTTTCTCATCTGTTGTTGATACAGACTGGTTTCAATGTCTAAAGAAATAATGGTGTTCTCAAAAAGGTTTTATATCAACTATTTTTTCTTAATTTTATTGTTTAACTAAGAAAGTTAATTTGAAACATGCCCCTAGTTCTTAACCACATTACAATGAAAGTAAGTCAACATGTTGAACAGGAAGGAAGTCTCACCTGACACCTAACCTTAACATTTTGTTTTTGCTCCAGCTTGAACTTGGTCAAACGGTCTGGCTCCTAACAAGGGCAGAGTGTAGCCTGTGTATGTAAATTCACTACATGTGTGAGAGAAATAAAGGCAGGGGCTATTTGGAAATTCCTGTGTGATGAAAGGGAAAGAATATCCCCCAAAAAATGATTAATGTGGTGTTCAGGTACACAGAAGATTGAGTGATCCTGTCATCACACCATATGGTACCAATTTATTCCGGCAAGCATAAGGCAAACTCAGTGGAGGAGCTCTCACGACTGTGCCTCCACCACTCTCCAAAAAGGAAAAATATATATACACAAAAACACACACACACATATATATATTGCTCTTATATATAGAGTGAGAACATTAGCAAAAGCAGATACCCAGACAGATTTATGAAATTGTTCAGTTAAGTGCTGATTGTTATCTCTGCAGTGTTGTCTTTAATTTTAAAGTGTAATTTATTGTGGAGGTGCAGCCGTAGAGAAAGGCCAGAAGTAATTGCTCTGGACAAACTGTTAAAATCCACTCCCATTATTATCGTTATTATTATTGGCAAGTTCCAACATTCTTTTCCTCTTTTTTTTAATGCATGGAAAATTACATTAGCCCCTGTGATGCAGGTTACTACTGTAAAGAGAAGGTTGCGTAGGACTCAAGTGTCGTGTGCATTAACTTCCATTTCCCTGCTCCTCCTCCTCATCAAATATCACTGATGCCAATTCAGATGAAAGTTGGCTAATAGCTGAGGGAAAAAAAATTCTGCCTGTTTTTATAATGATGAAGTGATTGCTGAAATCTGGACTAGGAATAGCGGAGACATTTTCAACAATACATACAGCTTATTATTTTGACAGCAACTCCAGAGGTTTCATTCAGTGTACACTGTCACTTTTCAAAAATATAGCCAGGTAGGAGACAGAAATGTAGTTTGGATCTAACAAGCCTGTCGAATCAGGCTGAGGGCTGTAATTTGACATGGTTTGTTCATCCTCTAGCACCTAAATAGGGTATTTTCCCAGAAATAGAAATTTTGAAGGCTCTGAGTAACTCACTGACCTAAAAGCAGCTGCACAAGAAATTTCAGGTGATGCAGTAATACAAAATATTAGAGGAATAATTAACCTTGTTGCTGCAAAAATGATTAGAATGATGCAGCAAGAAAATATCATATTTTAATATTTTTTAAAAAACACTGTCCTGTGAGATGAGACTGTCGCAGCGAGCGTGGTAGTCTTTCACCAGGCAGCCTATGCAGTGCTTGACATTTTGTGACGTTTCTGAGATGCACCGAGTGCAGCTCCTTTGAATCACGTGACTTCGATATCTCCGTCTAATGCTGCTCAAACATGACTTTCAACTCTCTAATCTCCTATCTCGAGTCATAAGCGGAAATGAGTGTTTTTTGAAAATGCAGATGCCATTGGCAGGGGGGGGGACAGGTTAGGGAGCTGGACTCCTACCACTTTTCTTTTTCACTACCTTGTTATTTGTCGCCTCACCCCTGCAGGGCATGCTGACAGGAACTGATAAACCTCTTTATGGGCTGAACTGAATTGGCTCCTATTATCCAAGGTGTGGAGCTGCTCAATGGTGGAAATAAAAGACTTTATCCACTGCCCATCTGCCCACCCGTCACTCTCTGCCCAGTTTTCAGGATTCCATGAAGCTGTGTACCATTTGTGCTTGTAATAGCTAGTTGTATATAGCTTGGTCTGGAAGAGAAAAAAAAAACTTGTCTGAGAGAAATATATTTTTTTGCCAAATGCCTCATTTGAATACTGGCCCAATAGCCACAGCTTTTGCCATGAAAAATAAATTGCAGTCATAAAAATATTTTAATATATGGGTGTAACTGCAGTTGTGTTATAAGGATGTATATTTGGGCGTAACTGTTACACTGAACAGAGAAAAGGGATTTGCTTATAGAGGAACGGAGCCAGATCTCTAATGTTTGACTTGTAATCAAGAAAGTAAAACCAAGGAAATCTTTGAAAAGTCACTCTTGTGGCTTTTGGCTCTCTAAAAAGCTTTCTGTGATTCCACTGGCATCATATTATCGTAACAGTGTTTGTTTAAAGGGTAATGCTATTGCAGCTCTGTATCGTACTAATGGCAGTGAAGTACGCATTAAAAAAGTATGTGTTTTAAATAGCGGTCAGATAGTTTAACACGTTTCCTGTTGACTGTGTGCCACTCACAGTCTTTATTACAGTGTGGTGCTGTAACAGTACCCATAAATCAGTGAGGTAACAAACAATCAGTGTGTGAATTAAGCCTCTGGTTTTGCTAAAGAAATAATGAGTTGTATAGTTTTTTTTTTTCAGGTTTATTTATGAATATGGATTAGTTTTTGTAGTGCATCATCCTCTTTACTGTGCTTTATTTTCAAACTGTGGGTTTGCTCTTCATACTTGATATTAAAATTGGCATAATGTCTCGTATATTGTTCTCTTAATCACATTTAAGCCATCAAACATCAAGAGATTGCTTTTCAGACTGGAGAAAAATCCTCAACTGTCTTTTTACATCATTTTTGGGACAATTAACTATAATAACAAAAACAGTAAAATCAGTACTTATAGTGTTTTTTTAAACCATGTGCTGTGTTTAAAGCCATGAATGCATGCATGGTTAAAGTGATGGTAAAATGAGCAGATTGCAGAGTGTTAATTTTTATATATATTGGCCGTAGTACTGTATTGATTTTCTGCCATCTTCTAACTTCGCCGACACTCCCCTCTCAAAGCATTGTTTTGGAGCATTTTAACACAGCACATCCTAAACCTGTGTTTCCAGACTTTTTCCAGGTCAACTCTAGTTCAGCCAGATTTATTTATGGGGTGTTTTTGGCAAACAAGGTTGTTGCAAAGTGCTTTACAGACAGCAAAGAATACAAAACAAGGTATAGCAAAAGTTATTTAAAAAAAAGAGATGTAATAAATAAATAAATCCAGCACTGATGTGAGCATGTGTGTTGGCCTGTTTGTGCTTTTATGCATGAATACGATTAAATATAATGGCACCTGAATGACAATGAATTAGACTAAAGGAGAGCAAATGCTTAGACAAAGAGACGAGAATGTAGGCCACGAAAAAGCAATGACAGGGTAAGAGTTTAGGTGGGTATATAAATGGATCCTCAGTCTAGACTTGGATAGCAAGATAATCGTGAGTGCTACTGAAGGTAGTGCTAAGTATTGACATACATTTAATATCTTCACTGACTGTAGCTTGGCTCCAGACTGCTGATTCACTGCCCACATCTTCAGCATGTATAAAATGGTATTTGAGTCTGATTATCAGGTTCTAATGACTGCATTATCTTTGCAAAAAGGCGAAGATGCAACATGACAGTTAAAGCATACCGCACTGAAAACATATGGAAGCCTTAAGGCTGACACATGTCTAGCCAGTTTAATGTCTCCTAAGTGCAGGAGAATCACTGTCTTAGTGATTTGTGTCTTAAAATGTGCTAATTCTATGGTTTGGAGCTAGTTTGGTATCCCAGATGTTTACTTTTAAGTTTCACCAGTTCATCAGTTCTGTATCACACTAGAATAAATTGAGCAGAACATGGTTCTGTAGCACAGCTTTGTGCTCATTGAGATGCAAAGAGGTTCTGCCTTTGATTACAGGGCCACCTGAAAATAAGATATACTTCACGGTGTATAAGGGTTGCAGACTTTCTTAAGTCACTGCATGAATTGTAGTGATTTGGAAGTGTCATTTGTGAAGCTGTATTAAATACTCAAATACTTGAGTCACCTTGAAATGATATAACTATCTATCAAAAGTGCTGCAGATGTGTAATTGTTCTTTGGAAATGGATGAACATGGCATTAAATTAAGCTGGCTGGCTGTACTCGAAGACATCATTGGAAATCCAAAGAAATAAGAGTACATGGCCAAAAAAAATCCACTTTCTAAATGAGTTTAGATCTCAACAGTAATCCCTTATTTTAAGTGTGAAAAAATAATTTCAAAATATATACCAAATCGTAATTTTGGCTTAAAACTGGCTGTACATACATTACATAGACAATATTTCTTCAATCTGATTGAAACCATTCTGATTAAGAGACTCCAACTTTACTGTTGACATGACACAACTAAAGTGATCTGATAAGCTGTTCGTTTACATTCATTTGAACAGAATATAATATTGTTTTTAAAAAAACGAGATGATTCAATACATAAACTAAAGATGAAAATAAGTGATTTTATTTACTGTTAGTGTCGCCTAGGTTATTTTCTGTAGCGACAAATTACAGCTCTCCACCAAACATCTCACATGCAGAATAACACCTTGACGCCTGAACTTATTTACAATTATATAAAGAGATTAATTATTTGTGTTTTTGCTTTCAAGCTGATGCTAAATTAAGCATAGAGTGTTAATTTGTCTATAGCACATAGAATATATATATAAATTTAGGTGTGATGCAAATTAGCAACAACAGGCATAAATGGTAAAAAATGGTAAAAACCAGTGCTTGCACAAACTGGCATTGGGGGAATACATACGCTATCTCAGCTGCAGTCTGAATGGAAGTGATGTGATGCGAATTTGCGACAGTAGGCGTCAAGGGGATAATGGTAGAGGCTTCAATTTACCGAAGCTTCCTAAACGTCTCATATGCACGCTACTACTGCTACCAGTAATGATAGATGATAATGTCCAGCAGCAAGTCAGCCTGTAGCAACAATGGACATGAGACTACTGTTTCAAAATCAGAGAGCACCTCCAAAAAACATAGCACTAGCAGAGCGCTAAATATTTTTTTCAAATTTATGAATGATACTCTGCCCTTAGAAACAGTTGTTGCGGCATGAGCGCACACGCGTCCGCTACGTTAGCCGTTACCCACACGTGGGGCAAATATGCGCAGAAAGAATATATTTATTCCAACCAGAGAGACATGATCAGATGAAGCATTTAAATGGTTAAAAGGTGCCAATATTTTCCTATTTAACAGATTATCAAAGGTTAACACCATCTGTAGATCGAAAAATTTCTTCCAATTGAGGTGGTTACATGAGGCATTTTTATTCTGGTTGAGCTATAATTCTGATTATTAGTGAAATATTAGGGTCCATGTAAACACATTTAGCATCTCACCTTCCATAGCTTATTTTGAGCTCACTGTTTTTTTTTTTGTTTTTGTTTTTTTTTGGTCATTATTTTCCCTGTTAAAGGTGTTTTGGGGTGATTTTCCTTATGCGCTTTTTAGGGTCCAAGGACAGAGGGACGTCATATGTTGTAAAGCCCTCTGAGGCAAATTGTGATTTACGATATTGGGCTTTATAAATAAATTGGAATTGAACTGAATTATTTTAAGAAACCAATATGGCTTGAAAGGAATAATTTTTTTTGCGACAGTAGGCGTCAAGGGGATAATGGTAGAGGCTTCAATTTACCGAAGCTTCCTAAACGTCTCATATGCACGCTACTACTGCTACCAGTAATGATAGATGATAATGTCCAGCAGCAAGTCAGCCTGTAGCAACAATGGACATGAGACTACTGTTTCAAAATCAGAGAGCACCTCCAAAAAACATAGCACTAGCAGAGCGCTAAATATTTTTTTCAAATTTATGAATGATACTCTGCCCTTGGAAACAGTTGTTGCAGCATGAGCGCACACGCGTCAGCTACGTTAGCCGTTACGCAGAAAGAATATATTTATTCCAACCAGAGAGAAATGATCAGATGAAGCATTTAAATGGTTAAAAGGTGCCAATATTTTCCTATTTAACAGATTATGAAAGAATAACACCATCTGTAGATCGAAAAATTTCTTCCAATTGAGGTGGTTACATGAGGCATTTTTATTCTGGTTGAGCTATAATTCTGATTATTAGTGAAATATTAGGGTCCATGTAAACACATTTAGCATCTCACCTTCCATAGCTTATTTTGAGCTCACTGTTTTTTTTTTGTTTTTGTTTTTTTTTTTGGTCATTATTTTCCCTGTTAAAGGTGTTTTGGGGTGATTTTCCTTATGCGCTTTTTAGGGTCCAAGGACAGAGGGACGTCATATGTTGTAAAGCCCTCTGAGGCAAATTGTGATTTACGATATTGGGCTTTATAAATAAATTGGAATTGAACTGAATTGTTTTAAGAAACCAATATGGCTTGAAAGGAATAATTTTTTTTCATTGTGCTGAGGTTAATTAGCCCTACCTATGTTTTGTTTTTTGTCTTATTTTCTTGCTAATGCTAATGCATTTCTGATTTTGCTTTCAAGTGTCAAATAATAGTAATTGTCAAAGCAGTCTTTTTGTAAAAGGAGCGATGCCTTATTAGATGTCTGTTTTGTAAAATGGCGCAGTGACAGAGTTCAGGCTTGATATGATTTGAGGCTTTCTTGAGAAAAAAAAAGTTGTTGGATGTCACTTTAAACAGATCAGGGAGAAAAAAAGAAATATGTGGTGAAATGTCAGATTGTTCAAGGTGGCTGGAACCAGTTACGCTCACTTGATATTAGTATCAGCTGACTGGTTTAAGAAATACAGATGACAAAGATCCAAATCCTCGAGAGGAGAGGGTTAGGCTCTGCGACAGGGAATCTCTCCCCCTAGCCAAGTGTATAATGACTCTGTTTGCATGGGGAATGGAACAAATAGAGCCAAAGATGGATGTCTAGTTTACTGTAGCGCTATCTGTGGAGTTTTGGACTGCTTTAAGCAAGTTATCAAAGCCATCTGTTTGGGCCTACGGGCCGAGGTTGATTAATATAGCCATGGAATGAGAATGTCACAAAGGAACTAAAGTCACAGGCACCGACTACAATATTTCTTTAACTAATTGAAGGATTTAAAGCCTCTCTCCAACCATCCTGATGTCGATCCTTCACCAAGGTAGCAACAAAAATGTACAAGAAAGGCATGGCTCCAGGTCATACTGTCATGTCTCATTACAGAGCGAGCAAAAAATGTGTTGAAAAAATGTGTTTTGGGTGCTTTTAGGGTCATATTTGTCGAGTGTACTGTGGTCTCTGTGGTATTTTAGAGATGTGCACCTTGGCAAGAGAAATGTGAGTACTTCTTTAAAGAGGCAAGTGACAAACTTTGGACAGAATTGATTGCTAAAAGGGAGAAAAAAAAGATGAGGCTCCAGGCCAACATTGCAAAAGTAATTTCTATATTTTTTGAGGAAGTAAGTAGCTCAGCACAAAGAAAGTGCTGGAGTGAGAATTTAAGGCGTCATGTCAAATTTAAGTTGCCACAAAGTTACAGTTAGTTAGCAATCAGTGAATTACTACATCAGTTATACTGAGCAATTTTAAAACAGCTCTAATCTTATTAGCATTTAGATGGGCATGCTAAATGGGGTATTGCACAGGACACAATATAAAAGCAACACCCAATTCATTGACTCTGTGCTAACCACTCACAAATACATCAATAAAAACAATCACGAGTAGTCCTACACTGCCCATCCTTGCCATTTGAATTATTTCAATTCAATTTAACTGCAGTGTCCCACCCTCTCAAGCACCACAACAACATTCGAAGTGCTCAGTGACTTTCTATTTTGGACTAATAATCCAGAAAACAGATTTCCCTTTCAGACCAGTAAGCTAAGCGTCATTGATAGTTAAAGGAAGACATTAGCATGAGTCGGTGGTTAATGACATTGTTTAATGGTGTGTTCACTTTGTTAATATGGCTGACAACACAGACACATTATGCTCGCAACTTTGAGTTGTTGTGAGTTCAATATGAAGAGTCACTTTCAAGGATAAGTTCACAAATTTTCAAATCATTTTTCAAATGGCTTCTTGCCTGGAGGCTAGTCTACAGGGCAGGTGAATAAGGAGTGATGGTTGGGTTAAAAATGCTAAACACAGGACAAACTGTTGAGGGAGCAATTAGGTAGATTTGCAGAAAATAAGTGTAAAATTATACATTTTAAATGGCTATTTTGAAGTTTGGCCAGCCTGAGACCTTGTTATAGGTTTAGATACAATAAATAATGAACTTTTGCCCCGAAATTTAGATGCTGCATTTTTTAAAAATTGTCTGAGTTGAACTATTTATGCCACTGTTGAAGGTTTGCAGTTTCCATCCTTGATTTTAAGCACTTAGTTTAATAGAAAACAAATGGGGGTTTATGTTTGTTTCTCCAAGAGACCCATATGACACAGAAACACACACAAAGAGCTCTGATCCTATAGTGAACCTCCAAGATAGCTCAAGTAATTAGTATAATCTCCGTAGGATGCATTCACTCCTCATAGTTAATTATAACAAATTCTCGCTCCGTGATCCGCAGTGTGCACGGATCAAATGTTCCAACTGCAATAGAAAGATAGAAGCATCTGTCACAAGTCTCCATCTTCAGAAACCCTAAGCCCTATGTGGTCATCGAGAGCGGCATCTCTTAGTCTTCCTCTGCTCAGACGGGGTTATCATTTTATAGCTCTAGTGTACTTATATCTCTCTAATTGTGGGATTCCAGACTTGATTGCACTCCTTTCTTTAAAATGCTTTTCGTCGCATTCAGAGCCCTTTAAAAAGCATGATGCACTCAACCTTGAGAATGTATCAATAATTCAAACACATCATCCTCTCATGATGTAGCTGTCTGAAATTGAGGGAGGGGGGACAGTGTCTGAGGGATAATATTGCACTCTGTCACATCTGACTAGCTGTCACCTGCTAGAGCATGGCTACATCCAGCTAATAAATGCAGTCAAAGCAAGCACATTTTCATGATTTGCTGTACAGTAACTGCTGCCCTTAGCAGGAAATGTGACCTTCAGATCACACAATGTTCTGATAGTAAATAGTTGGAGACTGCATACAGGAAATGGCTGGACTTGTCTTGGGTATAAAATTAATTCTAGGGATGCACCAGTCCTGTTTGTTTGGCCTCACTCCCGATCGCAGTCCTTTGTTATTGACTATCTGCCAATACTGCATCCAATCTACTACTTTTAAAAATGACTTTGACTAGGGCTGAAAGATACGGGAAAATAATCTAATTACGATTTTTTTTAACTATATTGCCATTACGAGATTTTTAAGAATTTATCTGCCTCTTTCGTCTTCTTCTTTTTTAATAATAATTATAAATCTGATTGATCTTCTGTCAGTAACAGCGCTGCAACAAATCACACACACTATAGTACACACTGACTATGGCTTTACCACTCGAAAATATTTATGTACCTCAAAGCCTCGTTGTAAACATGTTGTTGACTGCTCTTACCTCAGCTTCCACATTGTGGTCAGGACGTAGATGTTGACTTCGGGGCTGAACCACACAGTTTACCCAGCACATAGGAAGCAAAACACTGAAACTTTGGTCTTGTTGAGCTGCAGGGTTTATTCAGAGAAAAGTAAAACATGCAATGTATATAGGGCTGGGCAATATACCCATAGTATATCTATAACGTCTTAGATTTTGAATATATATATAATAAGTGTCATTTCCTGGTTTAAAGGCTGCATTACAGTAAAGTGATGTATTTTTCAGAGTCTACCAGACTGTTGTAGCTGTTCTATCATTTGCCTCTACCCACTTAGTCGTTATATAGTCATTACTGATGAGTATTTATCAATAATCTCATTGTGTAAATATTTTTTAAAAGCAGCTTCAACTTTACGGCTAATTTGTCCTCTGCACCGACCACCCATGCCTGCTCTGTATCCTCCCCTGTCACCGTCTCTCTCTGTCTCACTTGCTGGCTCAACCACAAACTCGCTACTCCTACAACAATGCGGTAAACATGTGGATTGCACTAATGTCAGCCATGGCCATTTTCACACAGTAGCACTGCGAGCATCAAAGCCTGCACGTAGCATTTCACAAGTTGTTTTCTTCATCTACTCTCATTTGCATATGTCACGTGGAGCGTACGGCAGCATGTGTGCACTTGAAGCCCACAGGACCAGGTGTTTCCGACCCTCTAGTTGGAAAAAAAAATCATTGCTTTTGTGATTTGAAAATTTCGCTCTATTACGTCGCGATATCAACTTGAATTCAAATAATCATTCAGCCCTAATTTAGACTTTTTCCTGCATAAAGCAGTGCACACTAGGCACAAGGTGGGCCAGCATTAAAATCAGTAAAGAGATTTAGTGATGTATGGAGAGCATATGTGTGGCCCTGTTGTCACAGGACCTCTGTGCAGCATTTCTGACAGCCTCCCATCAACCCCAGCATTTACAAAATAGCAAAGTTGAAATGTGAGAAATGTTGCAGAATTTCTTTGTAAAAAAAAAAAAAAAAAAACTGACTGTGGCTCTGCATGCACGGTATGAAGACACATGCTGTCATATCATTAACTGAAACCTCTGGCTGCTGTTTATTTGTTCTGTGTGCTCTGCAGTTCACTCGCTCACAGCTCAATGTGGTTCCAAAGTTTTCAGGGTGTGCGACAGAATGCTTTTGACAGTTGGCACACCAGGAGAGAGCAAATTGAGCAGATTGGCCTATATCCCTAACCTGCAGATCGTCTCAGGACATCCCTGGTTTTTCAGTCTTTTAATATGTGGACATTTCTTGATTTTCTTTAATTAAACTGAGGATTTTTGCTTTCATAGTCCAACATAAAGACACACACCTGGAGTAAACATACATGATTGTCCATAAGTTTAAATGTTTAAATGAAGATATTTGCTCTGATCTGGACAGGTGACGTCCCCCTCCTGTTCTTCATGTAGTTTAAATACTATGCAAAACTAACATGTTAATGAACAAGTGAATGCCTCTTTCTAATGAACCTGATTACACCCCTGAATATTAATTTGTGCAGCTTTCTCATGACAGCTCTGTCTCAAAAAATGTGTGAAACAAGTGTAAAATTGAAAACAAAAAATGTTGCCCTAAATTCTGTCTCACTCCAGCACAAAACAATTTGAGTACATTACAATGGTTAAGAACTTCATTTGGACGTTCACATATAAACAAGTAAAAAAGTAGGATTAGTGTGAGGCAGCTGGAACTTTAAAGTGAAGTCTGGTCGTGATTATATAAGAAACATTTTAATAGACAATCTCTCTCCTTGTACATATTGACAGTCTAACTCAAGTGTTGAAAGCAATGTATCTAACCGCCATCTCGACCTTCATACTTTTACATTTCAATGTGCTGTTTCATTGTCAAACCAGCGCCTGCTTCAGTAGCTAAATCTCCTTCACATAATCCTTTCAATGGGAAATGTAAATATGTCTCTTATTGCACTTGAAGCATGTTATCTGTATTCAAAGACTCTGTTCTGGTTTCACAGATTTCTTGAGACCAGGTCTGCTGCAAACACCCTTTGTTAAAAATTCACGTCATTATGCCCATTCTGTGATCTACATTGTATATTGCACTACAGTAAAGCCTGCAGTAACTTAAGTGAAACACTTGAGTAAGCTCTTGAATTTTTTATTGTGCGTGATGCAAGAGTTTGGTGCTGTTCTGTATCTGTAAAAGGCTATCAATGAAATTCATTACCCAGTGTATCAACTATATTAAATGATTCACCAATTGAATGGTGAGGTCTGAAAATCTATTATCTGTTGTCATTTTCACTGATGAGATAGCAATGGATTTGACTTGACTCTTCAAATTAGATTCATTCATCATTATGGTTGAAAATGAATACAAATTTTCTTGATCAATTTGGCTCCCTCCCAGTAACTTCTGGTACAAGATAACCAAACATGGATAATTAGTAGATATGAGAAATCATTACCCACTGTTAATCATGGTGGAAGTTTGTCTTGTTCATTGTTGTTCCAGTATCAGCACACTTGTGAGACTGAAGAAGAATATTTCACTGATGTAATGTAATCAGAGATGTCTATCTCTGAGAAGTTTTGGCTCAATTAGTCCTCCTGAACACTCAAGGCGGAGTGCCGTGCTAATTTTTCCTCTACTCAGCACCTGCGGTGCAGTCAATACGCTCTCTCACAAACTTTGTAATAAGAAAATATTTATGAGGCATATCTTGGCATAGGTTATTCACGAGAGATTTTGAGGAACAGGTATTGTCATCCTTTTATTTAGGGACATTCATGAAAAGCAGGAAGGTCCGCAGGACAATAAACACATTAAGCAGATTACATCAAACATAAACAATCAATGTGGCCAGAATTAGAGAACACAGCCATACTCATCTTTGTCTTTTTGATAATCTTGTTTAGTCCCCTTTCAACAAACAGTCCTGAAAATGAACAGTCACGGAGAGATAATACCGTTAAGTTTCAGCGGGAACGTGCTCTGCCTCCCTTGGGCTGGAAGATATTTGGATGGTCGAGTGAAAAATTGCCCTGAATTCTGACCAATGAATCGTTTTACACATGCTTTAATGCATTTCATAAATAATCTGCCTGAGAAGGTAATTAGTGCAGGTGTTTACACATATTTCTGCCATCAGGGTGCACAGTAGGATCACAGTTGGCTGAGTGAGTTTTAGGTTATTAAATTAGGCCCAAGGTAACAGGAAGAAGGATGAGCTACAGTTGGGCAGGTATGAGCAACAACATGTTTACCTATTCATCATCCAAACAAAAAATACATATTCAGGAAATTATGCACGTTCAAGTTATCTCCCATTCGAGAAACAGATTCAGTGTTTGCATAATCAGGCCTGTGTGCAGAAAGATTTTTCATATTCAGGAGAGGTCAATTGCAAAGAGACATCTCCCTGGGGGGTTTTCCAAAGACGAAAAAAGGGTTGGACCTAAAAACGTAAGAATTAAGCTGCTTAACTTCACGGGGCCAAATAGGAAAGTAAATCATTTTCATCATTTTCTCAGGAATAATGCAATAAACAATGCAGTGCAGGAAGCATACGAAAATAGGAAACCTGATCATATTGTTTGCCACTGTCTCACAAAGCTGTCTAACGTAGCTCGTTGCCACGTAGGAGATCCAGCTCAGTGTGAGGGATGTCCCTGGGTTTGGGAAATATTCCATTCAACACTGCAGAGATCTGTCTATCAGTTTCCTTAGAATAACTGTGACCTGCTGTGTACCGGATGCATATGCCCCACTGCAATTTCTGCTAAAATATCAGTGCTTTAGTGCAGCATAAACACTGCGGGTGATGACAGGCCTTTCCCTGAGGTGAATCTGGTTGCTCCATTGCCCCACCTCTTTAGCCCAGACACAGAGCAGCCATCACGTTATTGGTTCTTACAATACTTGAAGCACAGTGACGCTACTTTTGACAATGAATGTTGGCAAGTGTTGTTACTTTCAAGGGTGAAAAAAGCTTTGCAAGACTTTTACATGTCACATAGCTTTACACCAGTGGTTCCCAACCTTTTTACTTAAGGGACCCCTTTTTCATCACTGGGTAGAGAGACGACGATATTTCATATTATATTCAACTCATAATGAAACAGTACAAAACAACTGATGACCGTAACTGCAGGAAGTTTGTGTAAAATGAGGAATTGGGATGAATTTTGAGCAGATAATTTCCATCACAGATGAGTTTTCCTGTTATTCAAAGGAACTTTCATAGGATTCTCTGTGTTATATATTTTTTAAATTGTTTTTTTTAGCAATCTTAAATAGTTAAAAGGCTTCTTTTTTTTTTTTTTTTAAAGAAATTCAATGTTTTCCTCTTCCCTTTTGCCTGACAATTTTTCTACTGGGTCTTTAGTTGTTTTAACTCTTTGATGCAGGATGAGGCTTTTTGGCAGAGAGTAAAGATTTTGTGAATAAAGCTTGTTTTTAAAATGTAATCTAAACTTTAAAAATTAAAAATGTATTTATTTTTCTTCACAGACATGAATATAATGCTGAAATATGATTGAACTGTAAATATTATAATATCTTTAAACGTCTTTAAATAAGTTTTAAATTCAAAAAGGTCTTGTGACTGCCCGGAAAGCTTTGGTGACCCATAGTGGGGGTCCAGACCCCCGGGTTGGGAACCATTGCTCTACACTAAAACACAGAGTCTGTCATGCTTTGCTTGGAATCTACTTATGACAAAACTTTGATATTACCAGAGATGATTTGTCGGTTTATAAAATTCATTCTTGCTTTCTTGAGGATCCCATAACAGAAGCCTAAAATGGTTAGAAAAGATTGTTTTGGTTCCTTATTTGATGCATAAACATCAGTAAAAATGTTCACATTTTAATCAATAATCTCTGAAATTTCACTGGTTAAAAAGTTTATTCTCACAAGTTACAATTAACTGATCTTAGGCTGCATTCACACCGACTGCAGCTCTGCGTGAGAAAACGCAGCGCCCTCATTTATTTTAATGAGCACAGTTTGGCGACATAGCAGGGGTCTAAAAAAAACGAGGGTCGTTCAGCAAAAAAAATGCTCAACATTAGCCGCAACGTGATGTCTCCTAGCGAGGAAATGCGCTGGCCAATCACATACATGCAAGCACACATTCCTGGTGGCTTACCTTGTAGCATGAATGCTGTATTTTTATACTGTTTTGTCTGGATTGTCGCAACAAAAATAATTGCTGCCTTGATACCTTCCCAGAGCTGTTAAAGATTGTAAAGCATTGTGCTGTTTTGGCATCTGAGAAACCTTTAGATTCTCTGATCTGTTATTTAAAGTGGACTACCTGGATTTTATTTATTATCTCACCGCTACCTAAAGCTACATGCCCCCGCCACAATGCAGCCCCTTGCATTGTTTAAACACTGATTCCAGTGAATGCACACTAAAGATGGCAGGAGTTGCTTTACGGTAAGATGGTCCTGGGTTTAATTCGTGGCTCAATTGGTGTCCGCAGTGAATGTTCTGCCTTTGAGTGTTGCATGGGAGCTCTGTTTCCTTCCCAACTGCAAAGAGTCAGGTGAAGTTGAGACTGTAAATTGCCCATAAGTGTGTCTCTATTAGTCTCTCTATGTAATGGCAACCCATCCAGTATGCCATGAGGAGAGATAGACTGAAGCCTTAATATGCCTCAATTGTAAAAAGCAGAAAACATAATGGCCTTTAGTTTGAGGATGGTAATGTTAATCGCCAGCAAAAAAAGGTTGGTTTGGAAGTTGAACACGCGTTGGTACAGCTGGTGCTAATGGACTAAAAAGATGGGCTAATTAAAGATAATTAAGTGTGTGTGGGTTGGTGTAACTATAGTCTATTACCTGCTGATATTATGAAGCTTTCCAGTAACATTACACATAACGTTATTTCAGATCAATCACAGTGATGTTATGGTGTTCAGAGTCCTGGCAGTAAACGAGAGATTTCATTAGCACCTTTGTGAGAGAGAAAACACTGTACTTAGTAGTTATTGGCCAAGTGCTCCACTTTACCGCCCTCAAACTAGTGTCCAGTCAGTGAGTGAGTGAGTTGTAAAAGCTGATGTCCTTAATTATTTCTATTAATAAGATACATCCAACTATAACTATTAAAAGATCACTATCCATCTGTATGGCACGTTTATTTTGGTTAGAGAGGCTTTCTGCTCACTACCATGCAGAAATGTACTTGCTTGTCAGGTGGCACTGGCTGACAGTGCCAATAAGTCTTTTTCAAAACAGACGTGGAATGTGCTGGAGGAGATGTGTTTCACACCATGGCTCTATTTTCATATATCAAAATTAAAAGCAATCCAGCAGCAATGATTTTCACACTTTGCTCGCTGACACATCGTAAAAGTTTTGCTTTGGCTGATTCAATTACATGTAAAAAGCAGGTTCTGACAGAACCTGCCACAACAAGTATGCCATCTTTAATAGAGTGTAAACATCAAGTCAGTCAATTGCTATCACAGGAGAAGATGACAGTGTGTGGAAAGTTTAGGATTTCACCTTTGGAATAGCTGCTGGCATGATTGTATGTACCGGTTTATTAAATCTGAACGTGATACAAAAGTGTACAAGTTGATTTTAGGTTCCAGTAAATGCCTGGGATGTCGTAGATAATTATGTGGTAAGAAGTGCTGACTTGTAATCATAAAGTTAAATGGGTAATTAGTCTGTGTATCATGTGGAAACGTTCTAGGTTTATGTGTGGTGTGTAATTGTAATACCAGGTATTTATTGTTACTAGTTGCATAATTTGATAAGTACATAGTTAGCTTGTCATTTTACATCATGTTCACATCTGTTTCATTCTAACTCTGTCACCTAGACATTACTTTTATGTACAGCTAATGTGCAAAGGCATATTTGGTATGAAGGGAATGTGATGCAGGCCAGATACATTTCCTATGAGGATGTGTTAAATATGAATAATTATTAATAATCTGGTTGCAAATGTATCTCAATTAATCATGCTGTGTTACGTTGAATTCATAAAGAAATCTGTTCTTCTCGCATGCTTCTGTGGAAAATGGCAAATATATTGATATATATTTATTGTATATTGTTAGCTGTTATATATTGTACATTATATATTGTTATATTTTGATTGATTGGGGACCACGTTTTACAACAGCAAAACCATCTCAAAACAGACTCTCGCACCACTTGTACAATCCAAGTCTCATTTATGAGGTCGTATGCTCGCTCAGTACCCCCCAAACACATGCATTTTGGCTAAAAAACAACCAAGTATTGTAGTCTGGTTTTGAAGAGAGCGTAGATAAGTTTCACTTCCTGTTTGCCTTTAAACTGTGAGTTTGTAGCAAAAGTGCATGTGTTTGTGAGCAAACAATCTCAAATGACAGTTAAATTTTGAGCTAAAATTACGGGTGTGCCATATCATCTCGTTCGTGATAATACCGGTATAATTCTTTAATAGCATGTGAGAAATTCATATTGTGATAAATGCGATATTTCAGCTTGTTGACACAACAACAACAAGCTTGGCTGAAAACAATATTATTACAGACTCTGTGGTGGTTCCAGAAAGAGGATCAGCTTCAGTAGTGTGGAATAAACTGGACTTCTCAGACTTTTTGAACGAGTTACCGCTCAGAGGGAACTCATTCAGCGGCTCCTTTGGCAGCAGCACAGCGTCTCTCCCTCTCCTGTCCCTGCTGGAGTAGGAGGAGTTGTTGTTTTGCCATAAACCTTTGGTAATGTAAACCTACGTGTGACAGCTCATGGCTCCACAAAAAAATAACTCAATCATTTAGGATTTTACTAAAAGAAGGAAATCACCTCTTGATTTATATATATATATAGATCCCAGGGGACATTTTTTGTATTTGGGAGCTGTTTAAATGTGTAATTTGTGGTAGATTTTATTTTGTTGAACTATTAATATTGTATACAGAATCTGAATCTCACTCTGAGTTACTGTTGTTGTTTACAAACTAAAGAAACAAGAGATCATTTTTGTTTAGTTTTTACTGAATATTTGAAGGTAAATTGTAAAACTATATCACTTATTTTTTTGTAATACTGTTTTCTTAAATTAATAATAAGATTTTTTTTCATACTAATTTGTCATATTGTCAAGAATATCGTTACCTCAAAAATACCTAGAAATATTGTGGTATTATTTTAGGGCCTATATTGCCCACCCCTAGCTAAAATATGTGTCTGAAATCGTGAGGTGAGAAATTTTTATTTTTGATCAGCACTGCCTAGTTTCACAGTTTGATCTCAGTTTTTTTAGCCTTCGTTTTACAATACAGGAAACAGCACTGTGCCCAATTCATGTTAACAAACTCTTAAAGAGTGCACTTTAATATGTTTCTGAAGACATTTTATGGCAAGGAGTAGATAACAGTTACAGAGTCTTGTTTAATATTAGTTCAGCACTGCCTAGTTTTACAGTCTGATCATATTTCTGTCTGAGTGTGAGACAGAGGGAGAGAGGGGCGGGGCAGGTCTCTCGCTCTTGATCCGCCTCTATAATCTTTGTGTCCAGGGTGGCGGGCATATGAAATGCAGAAGTACAATCTGTAGTTTGAGCAGCAGCCTGAGAGCCAGGGAGATGAGCAGGGGACATCAGGGCACTGGTGAGATGAGGGGAAGTTTACCACAGTTCATTTCCACATACTACCCACACTGTTATTATACAAAGCTAGTTGAAAATCAGCAAAGTATCTCTTTAAGATTCAGCTAAAACCACAGGCCTTCCTAACCTTAACCGAAGCACTGTTGTTTACCAAACAACAAACAGCAGACATGACTTGGGATGTGAACCTTCGTGTCTGGTGTCAGTGCTTTGTATACAATGGGAAAAGAAGTGAAGAGAAAGAGATGACAGTCGCAGTGAGTTTTCAGCAACAAACTAATCATCCTACAATCTCAAGGTTGGGAGGCATCACTCACAGCAATGAGACTCGTTAACTCAGCATTACCATATCAGTAATTAATAAGTTAGACAGGGAGAAGACAACTGTAAAATAAAGTGATGACACTTACATAATAGTTTCCTACTAACTACCCAGTACTTGTGGTGGTGTCAATAACGCCAAAGATGTTTTGTTGGTGACACACAACCATCCAGTATGATTTCACCAAATGAAATCTGTTGACTTGGTTGACATGCTTGAGTACAGCAGAGTGTCATTGTACCAATAGTTAGCTGCTACTGCAGTATACCTTGCTGCCAAGTTAAGGGGAACATCATGGTCTTGGTTAGATTTTTAAAAAAAAAAGACAAGACAAGATGTTTACTTTTTCATTTTTCCACCAGAACCACCACCACCTTTCCCTAACCTTACCCAAAGTGTTTTTGTAGCCTTAACCTTACCACACGCCGGATTTCCAGGAGACAGGTTCGCAGAGCTAATAAGTTCCACATTGTAGTTGTGCTTTGGCCATTTTTCAATTTTCTCTCCACCAAGCACAATAGCTGTGGTGAGTTATAAACTTTGATATATGGGCTAATCACAGAACACTGAAGTATTGCCCACCTTCTAACAGTTTCTGGCATCTGGGAGAGTTTGCCGCCAAGGCACAGCTGGTTGATTTATTGAATTTCAAAAAAAAAAAATTAAGCAATGATGTTCATTTTTTTTTATAATGTGGGGATTCATAATGCTACCACACTGCCAAAGTAAATACGTATGACCTCTTGAACACTTAATGTTCACTGCATTTGCAGAAACCTGTGTTTTCTTTTCACTAAATCGTGTGTAGTTCAGCGGTGTAGTTTTCAATGTGCTGAGCAGAGGATTAGGGTGTGTGAGTGCAGATCAGGAAACTGAAGGTTCAGTATTTATTGCTGGTCGAAGCAATGCTGGCATCACATTTGGTTGATAATGGCCTACAGTAGTTTGTTTTCCTTTTTAGGGGGATTTCATATCATTTCTTTCAACTGGATGCCACGCACTCTGAGGAGTGGAGAGGACAGGCGCTAAAAATGATAATTTTGTTGTATACTTTTATTTTTAAATCACCACAGTATGTAATTATGTTGCAAAAATCTTTGAAAAGCCTAACTGCTCATTTATGGAGCTGCTTTGATAACCCTGTCGGGAAGCTGGGGATGATGGGCTCGAGCATGTAAACCCTTTACAAAGAAGAAGTTACCACTGTGTCTGCAGATACAGTGAGTGCGGCAAGCAGTGCAGACAACAGTAATGAGTTTTAAGCAGCACCACCTTGCTTATACTAAAGCTGTAGGTTTACCCTTGAGGGATGACACAAGTCTTAAAACTAGAAAAACACTCAGTAAGCGCAGACCTCCACCAAGGCCGCACAACTTTTTATAAATGTATTATTTTAATAACAGATGAAGAATTTTAAAATGCATCTGGCCCAGATCTGAATTAAAATACACTTGATTGGCTGATTAGGCCTATGAATATTTGGAGACTACTTAGATCCTCTCTGGGAAAAGCACAAGGTTGAGCTGTGCCAAATTTCAAAGAAGTCAGACTGATGACCATTGGGTTTTAGCCATTCTATTATGTTGCCAAAGCACCACATTGGCAAATGACCATCATATTTTGCACATTTCAAAACACAGGAGTTAATGACAAAAAAAAAATAATGTTTTAACAAACTTAATGAATGGCCACATAGGTGGTGTTTTATCCTTACCAAAAACGAGGCACTTGTTCCTTGGCTTACTGACAAACTCTCCATCAGATTTCATTTAAATATGCAGAACATTCTTCGAAATATCCTGACAAGGATAAACCACACACAAAGACACAATCGGGAGAAAAAAAAAACAGCCTGTGGCGAATGTACTTTGGACTTCGGATGGTTACTTTCAGTGATATTCATTAAGTCTGTTCTATGCTCTAATGTCTTCTGTGTTGAGGCTCAGCTGAATCTCAAAGGTCATTCCCTTCCCACTCAGTGAACAATCATCTATCTGTTTGACCCTTTATCTCGCAAACCTGTAGGCAGGATTGCAGGACTGCATTAATCCCTATTAACCAAATTTCACATGTGATTTAACAAAAAAAAAAAAAACATGCTGTTTCCAAGCCACCACGTGCACTTAAAACATGTACTTGTTAAGAAATATTTAACTAAAAATATCCCTTTGATGACACCTAATTAATCAATGTGTTGTCATTTCCCAAAAGATAGAAATTAACATTCAAACCAGCTCATGTTAACCACAAATTGCACATTTTTAATCGTGTAATAATGTGCGCTGCTAATTGATACTGTGAAGCATCAGAAATATCAAGTATCAAATACGCACCAAAAGCCAGGTATGCAGAATGATTGACATCCAGTGAATACCTCAGTAATCAAAGTCTGATGTAATGCTGCCTGTCTCGTGTGAGTCCGTCCACTCCATCAGATTGCTGCTGGTGGAATGTGGCTTTGCCTCGGACCAGGACTTTAATTAGAATAGACTGTTTTGAAGTCAGACTGGTCATTATCTGGCTAACAGAATGAGGACATTTTTCAGGGTGTAGAGGGAATATACACAGACGCTGCTCTCAGAGCTTAAGTAGATATGTATCAAATAGTCACACAGATAGATGAATGTGATTCCATGTCTCGCATGACATTGTTGCTAAGCCTGTCTTCAACTTTTCATGCTACTGTGAAATTACTCGATTTACAGCTGCTTCAGGCGGAGGCTCGAGTCAGTGTGAATGTGATTGCAGATGCCGAAATTTGTGCAACACCACAACACCGACAATGATGCAGCAGTTCAAATTGATCAGATAAATGAGTTTACTGTAATAAATGCAATACAAATATTGTTTGAAAATTAGCACTCATGACAGTACACATTTGCGAGCTGTCAGTGCTGCTTGTTGTTCGTCAGAATTGTGAAAGCTGAGAGCTTCTTTGAACTTAAGGGGAAAAAATAATAGGGAAAAGGTCTGCTTTTAAATGTGTAGTGTTTGATAATAATAAAAGCAATCTAAAAAAAAAGGGAAGCTATACAAAGATAAGATCTTGTCACATCTTTTGAAGCAGTTGATTAAAAGTCTGAAAAATAGCTGCACTTAACAACAAAGAACAATTGCTCTCAGATTTTCGCCATAAATAAATGCATGCATACATCATCCAATCTGTGGATCAATACGTCAAGTAATACACAATTCCTTTGAATTTCAGTTGTGAGATAACATTACAGAATTAAAACAATGACATCACAGGCGTTTGCCACTCAGTCTTGATAGTTTTACAGTGGACAGTGTGCTGGAGAAGTGAGGAAAGCCCCCTCTGGCCATGTGTCTCGGTGTCTTCAGCTGTGGTCTCTTTAATTACAACAGGAACAATGGGTCAGTTGTCTCAATGCACTTCTGAGGGTAACATCTTTACAACATGGAGAAGCATGGAGAAAGCAGCTGTCAGCAAGGATTTCTCTCCCTGCCTCCCTCTTTTCTCCCTCTTTCCTTTTTATCTGCTCGGCTTCGATGTTGCTAAGCACCGGGGCAAGCAGCCATGTTTGAGAATATATTTGAGTGAGGAAAGCCATCCACATATTTATTCCATTCCTCACTGCTGGATGAAACCACTTAGCATTTAGAATATAGGATGAGTTTCATCTGTGCAGGTATGCCACGGTGGGCAATCACCGAACCCCATGATGTGTCTGTGGAATGGAAGACATGTCCGACCAGATTGTTGTTGTAGGATTGTATTTACCAGAGATATTAATATTTGCGATAAACAAAAGGAGGTCTCTTGCATAACATCTCATCTGGTATTCAACTTAAGTATAAGAGGATAGAAGGGAAGCTGGAAAAAGATGTTTCTTGCTGTTTGCTGTGCTAATGCTGACCTTGATGAAGCTGAGGTTTAATTGAGATTTGGAGGATTACAGTGTGGCATGGCATCAGACAGTGAGGGACTGCTCAGACACTTAGACCATATGTGAGACATTTTTTGGCATGGGCAAATGGAAAAATATATATTTTTTATTTGTGTTGTTTTTTTTTTTTCTTCATGTGATAGGGAATTCAAGGTGAATCCAACTAAACCCTGATGCACAAGTAATCTATTTGTCAGTGCTGCGGCATAAACAAGTTTCCTGTACCCTCCAAAAGAAAAGCCACGTTATTATTTTTTATATTTGTCATACTTTTTACAAACAACAAGAGCTAATGAGAAATCAACACAACTCAGCAACACAACTCTTTTCCCTTTTTGTACTGCACCCCTGATAGCTTTTATCTTTTGATTTTCTCTTACTGTAAGGCTTTCCACATTCACTCAACTCCATGACACCCATCAATGCTCTAGCACATTGTTTCCTAACTGGTGGGTCATGGTCCAAAAATGGGTCGCAGGTTCATTCTGAATGGACTGCAAGCGACTTGCGAACGCATCAACTTTGTTTAAAACACACTTTATTTTTAAGTACAGTAAATTTCCAGCACAGAGCTTTTATTTTGAAGTGCCGTTTCCTGCTGTAGAGTCAGTGAATAACAAACAGCTACTTAAAGGGATACTCCGGAGTCATTTTAGCCCAGGGTCTAACGCACCGTGACACCGAGTAGAACACCCCCTCGAGAGAATGAGTTCGCAGACCGCAAACCTCTCTAGCACTAGCGACTTCAGCGCTAACAGCCAGATAGCAAAATGCTGCTGCCTTACGATCAAAAAAGCCGCTCATAACCACAAATAATGTTCAGAACAGCACCATACTTCTTCAACAATACAAATAGGGTCCCTGCACATAATACGAGGCATCAAACACTTGCTAGTCGACTACCGAATGCATCAGAGTTCGGCAGCTTGGAACTAAACGTCAATGGACTCCTTACTTTTCTACTGCATTTGGTAATCGACTTGTTAGGGCTTTCCTACAACTAGTGAGCAGCTGGAGGACAGCAGGTGAGGTTTTTTTTTTGTCTTTTAAAATACAAACCAGGCAAACCTTACAAGTGTTTGATGCCTCTAGTTATGTGTTGGGACTCATTCTCTCGAGAGGGTGCTCTACTCGGTGTCACAGGTGCGTTAGACCCTGGGTTAAAATGACTCTGGAATATCCCTTTATCGGAGGCAGCAAACTAGCTAAAAACATGGCCAAACACAAATATGACACTGAATATTGAACCCTGAACTAATGACTAAGGAGAATTTTGGACCCCGTGGGTGGACCAGTTGGGAGCCGCTGCTCTAGCATGCTCTGACTGTGATGATCACAAAAAAATTTAAAAAATAAAAAGTTTTTGGGGAGTGGGAGGATTTTGGTGCCCCCCTCTGGGTGGCGCCGTAGGTGGCTGCCTATGTTGCCTATAGGAAGATCCGCCACTGCTATTTATAGAAAGTGACCAAGCACAAATAAAAGCAAACAGCTGTTTTTAAGTATGTAATGTTCAACGCCGTGCTATAGTTGGTGTGAAACGCATTGCTTCATGAATGTTGGCCACAGTGACTGTTTGATAATAACAGTGGGATTTCCATAGAATACCAAGCTGTGCGGCGAACGCGCAGCTCGGTGGGTAGTCAAACAGTCGTACTTACGAGATGCATAAAATTGCTTGAAATAAGGTATAAGCTGGTTTACACCCAGATGGTTGCATGTTATGTTGCACAGAGTCAAATTGAACAGAACAAAGTAGTGTTTAACTGTCTCCCCTGCAGTGCTGAAATAATGACCCATCTTTGTGTGTGTTCTGATCTCTCTCCTCCTCTCCCTCTCAATTTTTTCTCTCTCTTTCCCCCACTCCCTGACATTTTTTTTAAACATTTTTTTAGCCAATTGAGATATGTATCTCAGCAGGAGAAAAACTGCTGTAGTGAAACAAGACCATGAATAATTAAAAACAGCGTTATTAATGAACTTCCAGACATTATGTTGTTAATGAACGATTTCAAGTCTAATTTGTCAGCTCGACTTTTGTTGTCTGTTCCATCACATTTCTTTGCACATTAAGGAGCCATCACAACAACCTTAATCATAAGAGTGTGAGAAAGGTGTCATTGTGTGATGCCAAAGTGCTTTTGGACTGGTGTCTCAGTACTAATGTTGTTATCATTTCGTAATGCCAGATTAGTTTGACTCTCATCTTCATAAACTTTCAGATAGGGCTGTCCTGAATACAAGATTTTGGCTTCAATAAGAAATATGGGGGGAGATGAGGACATCAGTCGATACGCCTAAAATAACGTGACAGTTAGCCACTTTGTTAGCACGCAAGTCGCACATTAGCCACAATAGTCTAATAGACAAAGCTTGTACTTACAGTTTTCAGTTGATTTGCAAAGCTCGCTGTAGATTTGTGACACAGCAGTGTCCTCTGGCACTCAGATTTTGGGAGTTATCTTTGTACTTTTTGAAACTAATCCAGACACTTGACAATTTCCATAGTATATCTGCAAGCCTGTCACGTGGTCAAACTGACCCAGTATCAGTAGTGCTGAACTGCTGGTGACTGACATCAGATGAGGGCGAGTTACAGTCACATATAACTATGTTTAAATGTCCTTGTCAGTGAATAACTACTACTATGTTGATGCATAATTAATAGTATTGGATAACTGTTTGCTAATTTATGGGATTTTTAGGGTAATGCATATATATGTATCCAAGAAATAAAAAACAGAGCCTTTGAAAACAGATTTTGACGTTAATTACAATGGTAACAATCAGGTCAGCCCTGCTTTTAGAAGTGTATGCATTCTGCTTTAACATACTTTTTATTCCAAGCATGTGTCGCCAAGTGTGTGCCTTTGTAGTTCAGGCTGTCGCGTAAACTCCAGACTGGGTCAACTTTAGCCATTCAGTGACAACATCACTTTCTGTTGACTGATTGGGATTTAATCTCCCTTCAATCAGCCCCTCCCAAAACACATACATCATCACCCACTTCCTCCATCTCCCATGAATATTATATTCTGCTCGTGAGCTGTACTACCAGTGACAGGCAGCTGGTCCGGTTGAAACTGAGAGAGCTGCAGCAACTGTGAGAGGAGTTTCTTGCACAGCCGTATTTAATTTCTTTCAGTTCTTCAAGCGGACATGCTTATAGTTCATGAATGAGCATACGCTACCACGGTATGTTGGGAGTATGTACAGAAAAGATCAATGAAATATCAAAGAACTGGCAAAATTAGAGAAAAACTATCAATCACAGTGCTACTAATATATGTCTACAGGGTGATATTATCGGATGAATAAATATTTAATCACTAAGCACCACATCACAACAACAATAATATCTATTCACAGTGAGCCTACGAGTACCAGTTGTGTCTTATCAGCATGACAAGATGGTGCGGCTGAGACTGAAGATCCCAAAGATCCATTAGTGTCCTCTTTTTCATTTTGACACTAACTTCTGGATATCTGCCATCACTTAATATTATATTACAGCATCAACAACCCCCTGTTTATCTTTATTACTGGCCCCTAATCTCTTGTGACAGTTAATCATGTTACAAGTTCTTTGGGTCGCTTCAGTTCTCTCCAGCTTTCAGCATTGTCTTCGTTTCTCTTACGCCGTGATATTCATAACTTCTGATCACTGTGAGGTCCATTATACGGTGTGTACCCGTCGCAACTTGTGTCTTAATAAGAGAAGTCACCCGTTCTCCCTCAGTGCTGCTTAGCCGTGCTGTGATTAATGTCTTCATGGTCTGGTCGAAGTGTCGATATCTTCAACAGCTGGGCCCATCTGTCATCTTTTTCCTGTGACACCCCTGAACGTAACTCAGGTCCTATCAGGGAGGCCATCCATCAAAGTGGTAAACAGAGACGTCTCACATTAGCAGCCCTGAACACTTCTCATCGTATACCATAACAGACAAGCAATCATCTGGTATTATGTCGCGCCACAGGCTAATGTGAAATATTAACGGAAATATACAGCACACCAGCTGCCGATTGGATGGGGCATCTGTGCTTAGCGTAATGGGTGGGTAACAATTTAATATTGTGGAGACAGTAGATTGTAAATTTGCTCTACAGATTTGTTCCTAGGCTGTAACACTGGGTCAGGGAGCACGTCAATACAGAGCAATTTATATTTTGGGAAATCTTTCCGTCTTTACCCTCATTTCTTAACCATGCTTTGTGTGTATAAATCAAAGGCACACAGTCCATTTACTCTCAATAGCCTACTCCTGCATATTGATTTGTGTTGTATACTCTGTGTTGTAAAGTCTGAGAAGCAAAGTAGAGAAGAGCATTTCACTTGTAGTTAAACTGGATCTGCTTTATAAGAGACTCATAAAAATGACTGATATCTACAACCACCTTGGAACGTAGAATCTAATGATGCATTCAGATACATTTATTACTTTTGCCTGTCATGCTGTTTCCTCTAGGGGGCAGTAGAATCAGGGACAGCCAGGGTGTCTCTTCATCTGTGCGATTGGTGACGGACTCACCACCATTGCTGCTCAGATAAATGCTCGAGGGTTGAGGCCACGGGCCAGCTTACTAGGGATCAACCTCATCGTTCTCTCCAGCAGCCCCTCATCTCCCCTCCATCTCTCTGCCTTTCTTGCAGTCCTATGCAGCACTCACTCCTGGCGGGGATTATGCTGACACTGTAGTGGGAGGAATATATGCATGTTGGAAATCAAGTTATGGAGCTTTTGTCAGTGCCGTTGTCAAGTGATGGAGATAAATGTGGGTGAAATATGTGTTTTCAATGTTTGGGAAGCTCCGCCTAACACTCAGCTCTTTTTAAAACCAAGGGCTACATTTCTATTTCTATATTTTTCTCTCTGCTTTCAGCAAGGGTGCTTCTTTATATTCACAACTGAAACATAGATAATGGTCTCAGCAGCAGTGGGGATTCTTGAGGATAAACTTGTTACAGTTAGAGATAAAAACACGGCGATATCGCAGATAAAAAAATCAGTCTCTCGGCTCTTGCAGCTGACCATCGCGGTCCGTTATTTGGATTCAACCAACAGCAAGCCACATGGTGTTTGAAAAAGAAAAAACTCTATTAGATAAAGGAGGCCAAATTAGGCACAGGTCCCCTGAAATTGAGGCAAGATAGTGTTTCTTTGACTCTTTGAAACCCAAGCACGATCTGGCACACATTTAGGAGGAGGACGGCTAATTGCATCAGCACCTCTGCATAAAAACTCAGTCAGTTATGAAGACGTAATGGGAAACAGGATTCCTTCGCAATGCTTCATGTAATGCACAACTTTTTTATTTCCTCGCTTGGAGTTTTTTTTTTTTTTTTCCATCTGCTGTGGTCAAAGTGGAGATACTTATTGTAACAGTAGGAAACATATCGCATGTATTGAGGAATGGAGCAAAGGAGGCCAATAAGTAGGGCAGTTAAATGGAAATAGTTTCATTTCCTTTGGTGTAAACAAATACCCCATGTAGTCCCCGGACCAGAGCTGTGGGTAATCGGCTGCTATAACTCAACAGAACACTTTGCCCTGAGCTAAACATAATACTTCCTGCACTTAACTAAATCCATTTTTCAACCCTCAGAAGAGTTATGACACACCAATACATTATTGCACAAATGTCTGACAAAGTTAAACCTGTGCAAAACATGCAACACAACAGTGTTTGTTCAAAGAACTCTTTTTTTTTTTTTTTTTTAAAGAGCAACTTCAGAGCGCTGTGTTCTTCGTCATTAATTGTTTAGTGGACTGAAAATAATTGTATCAAAATTTAAAAGGGGCAATCTTGAATTCCTGTTCTGTTTCAATTCGATTCTCCTCGTTTTCAATTATCCATGTGACTTGCACATATCAGGGGGTTAGTCAATAGGCCATTTCCCATCTGTATGGATTCTTTTCTCAATGCTTAGGCTTTGCTTTTCAAACACTGCGAAACTCAGATAATTAATCACTGCTTGCAGCTACAGGTCCGCACAGAATTGTATAGATTCACAGAAACATGATGTGCAGTTATTAGGGTTTGAGCACAAAGTCAAAGAAATCCCTTTCAAGGACAGACATATCCAAAATGTGAGATTAGGCACCTGTGTGAGACCTCCATCTTTCAAGCTGGTGTTTTCTGTTTTTTCTGTCCAAGTTCCAGAGTTCACTCTTTTGTAATTAGCACCTTGCGTCTCTGAGATGGGTTATAGTTGACTGCTAAGGAGAGGATGAAGCCTGCACTACGGTAATAGCATGAATACTTCTTTTCACCCCATCACAGGAAGACGTGGGAGGTCTTTTTCACTTCTGCAGGTGGTGTGAATGCTATTGCCACACCTTCTGGAGCAGCATGCCTGTATCCAAAGCCAAGGTACTCCTATGATACCTCATACCGGTTAGGTTGTTTGTACAACCTAGCATAAACACTTTGCCCATTTGTTTCACTCAAGTTGTAATGGTGCTTGACTAGCTCCTACTGCCTGCACGTTTCAGTCTATATCTCAGCAGTAAAGCAGGAGACAGGCCGGTCTAGGGTCCTGCTGCGAGGCGTTGGTAGATAAAGCACACTGCAGGTAAAAACATGCATAGCCACTCACCATTAGATCACTCCCCATGCTGTCCCTGAGATGGCGCTCTTAATTAGAAGGTCCTTGGATCTTGCTGTCTAAACTCAGGTTTTACTGCCCACATTACCACTTTGTATAATACAGTTCCTCGCGAGCTACGGTAAAACATTACAGGGGCGTACAGTATATTATGAATACATGCTGTAATTGACACTATTTTGGAGTTGCTTTATGGCTTCATGTTGAACTTCTGCTTCCTCCCGAGCACCGTCTGCGTTGTCTTTGGCGATTAGCCTGTTTCTCACCTGCACTTCCTCCCCAGACAATGGCCTGTTCTGCTCGTGCAGATGATGAGGTGCGGTATCAAAGCCAAATGAGATGGCTGCCAATTAGGGAGGGCTTCCAGGTGCATTTCAATGCAAACTCGCACCAGTAACTGCACCCTGTAGTGTCTCCATTCAAAGGCACTTTATAACGGGCAGACTTGAACAGAAACTTATGAAAGTATTTCAATTACCAGAATAAATGACAGACCTCTTTTCAATACTTGGCACAGGAGGGTTTTGATCTTTGTAATGATGTCTTACTAAATGTTTTAAGCAGGATGTTAAATTGACTTGCCGCTGGTACAGTTTGTGTAACCTCTTTTTTTTCTTCCTTTTAATGCTAGTTAAAAAATCTAATAATCCATTTGGCTGTGTTCTGGATAGACTCCAATTCAAATGCTTGGAAACGGTGTGAGACCACACAGTTATTTGGACAGCCCCCACACTCCCCAGGGGATACAATAGACTTTTATATTGTCTCTACAAGTGCTTTAGCAGCAAAGCCTCAGACAAATTAAATCACTTTTTTACCAAAAGTACAGGTTGTTTCCGGCATACTTTAATTAAATATCTATAGATTTAGAAATAAAGGCACTATACTGTGCAAGGCCTTTGTTGGCAATTGTCAGCGTCCTGCTCAGTGTCACACGTGAAATTAATTGGTGTTAATTTTGTGTTGAAATGAAAAAAGCAACCAGCAAATGCTGCCCAAAAGGAAAAAACGATCAGTGCAGACTCACTGTAATCATATGCAAGACATTAGCATTTTAAGCATTAGTGATGAACCAGGAACTTCCCCCTTAAACACCTTTTGCCCAAAACAGGTTAGGTCATGACAGAAAAAAGGCTTTCCTGTGTTCCTGTGGGTGTGTTTCCCGAATCTGCAAATGCACAGTGGTGCACCAAAGTGGCCTTTGAATCACAATTTTTAGTTATTATTCAAATTAAATCAAGTCAGGGCAGACGGGAAGAGCAGTCAGAAGAAGCTCGCTGCTGTAAATCTTGAAGCTCTACCTCTGTGATTGCTCAGGCCACCGTGGAATAAAGATTAGAAGAAAATCACTAATCACAGCGGATGTCATTAGCATACTACCAATAACGGGATGCAAAAGGGAAAAGAGGAATTGCCTTATAATGCTGGTTAAAGTACGAATCAATGCCATGTATGGATGCACACAGCTGCTTCACAAACAGATATATTCACTTCCAAACATGGGTAAAGGAAGTGTCTAATAATGATGTTTTTTTCAATGTTTTTGTCTGAGTCACTCGCTGAAGCACTTGATGCTAATATCACATTCCCCCTCTCTCTTTTGATCAGCTTTTGCAGCTGGGCTGCCCTGCCTCACTTGGATGCATCAACAAAGCTTGAAGTGGCCACTCTAATCTGGTTAAGTATTGCCTGGTTGGGGAGAAATTAGCCGAATTCTTTTAACTTTTCAAACAAACATAATACAGTCAAACTTGCTGGATGAGAATCAATTACATGAACTGAAAATAGGTTCGGGGGGGATATCATTTCATTTCTGGAAATCATCTAATACATCTATTCAATGGCATATGCCTGTAGTGTCACATCGAAGCCATATTTCAGTCCAGTGAGATGAATGAAGAAGAGTATCTGTTGAAACACTGCCGGAATACGTTTCACAAATCTTTTTCACCCAGTGGCGATATTGCTATTATCAGCATTACTTCAAAAATAGTTATTCCCTGCCTAAATCCATAAGATATTGTAGGAATAATGGGATAATTTTAGGGTAATTGCGTAGTTTCTCACTATGATTGGTTGGATTGGTGGTTGCAAACTATTGTCCTGGTTGTATTGGTGTATTAAATAAAATAGTTTCTGTTTCTTCAGTTTATTCAAGATGTTTTTTTCTTTTAAGCTGAGAAATATATTTTCCTGAAACACAATTTGCTTTGAGTCCAATAATACAAACAACACAATGGGTTTCTGTTTTGTTTAGTGATACAAAAGCATGTACGTTTTATTTATAACAATCTTTGATATAGCTGTGCTGCTTCTAAATTAATCATCATTACTTTTCTCATAAATAAATCACCTTCCCACTCCAAAGTCATCTATGTTTTTGTATCTAAAGCTGAGAATATCCATTTATGTACCTGTCAAACAATAGTTTGTGCAGATAAATTACCTCAGTTAGTATTAAGCTTGTTGATACGATACTACTTTCGCAACATCGTCTCTTTTAAAGAGATAAGATTGTGGAAAAAAAAAGTAGACTTCTTTTATTATCATCTTGCCTAACAGATGGTTTGGAGGGGGAAAAAAGAATAAGATCACAATACCAACATTTTTGTTGTATTGAACATTTTCTCCCATTGGATCTTTAGGGCAGATTGTCTCCATTTTTCAATGTGTCTCAACCCTTTGTTTGAGAGAGATCTGTTAAATCTGTCTTGCTGCTAATAAACTGCCATTATTCCCTCCAACAAGGCTGCACTCATTAATAATGCTTCTGTCAGATGCTCATTCTCTTCTGTGAAAATAGAAAATATCATTAATTACAGTTTCTGTCACCCTCTGACAGCTCGAGCAATTGTTCCAGTCCCTGAGTTCTGTTTCATTGTGTCCATACCTAGTGACCACCTATTCTTTACTGTCTCAATGGGGATGTCCAGCATGTGAGAGCCACAAAGGCCCTGGGAGATCGCACCACACATTGCAAAGCTTCTGTCCCAGCAACACATTAGTCATCCACGGAGCGATTGAGTTTGGTGGTAAACTCAAAATGTAGATCTATCTCACTCTCTCAAGCAGAGATTAGGGGAGAGTATCAGTCAAGATCGAGTCGGTTTGCTTTCTATTGTGGATTTGTTGCATTTTTGCTACTCAGAGAAATATCCTCCTCAGAGAAACAGAGGGATTTTCTTATTCAATTCATCAACGGGGGGAAAAGAAAAGAAAAAAGACTAGACTTAGAATTGCAGCTGCTGAATGTAGAATACATTCTTGTATGAATACACAAGGATCTTATTGCATGTGGAATGCTTACAAATAGAAAAATGGGCAATATGAATAAAATGAAACAGTTGCAGGACAAGAGCCTAAGTCTCCAAATATATACAAGCAGTGTGTTAACACAGAGAGTTGCTCGGATTGTTTAGTTCTACATTATGTAAACTACAGAGAAGCTCACAATCGCACACCAACTGTTCCCCAGAGCGTTGCCATGTCAGACAAATATGTGCCTTACTTTGAGGAGTCGCTGTTATTCATGCTAGTTGAACTTAATACTGCAGTTACCATGAACCAGAAACGTTTTAGTCTATTAAGTGCCATCAATCTGCCATCAAGTTATTGTGTAGGCACCGTATAGAGCGAGATGCGTCAGCCTGCATGCAGAGCTCATTTTAGTTTGTTTATGTATGTTTTTCGATTGGCTACAGGGGGCTAAATAAGCACAAACACAACTGTTTCTGCTCCACAAATTGGCATGTGTTGCAAAATGAGTTTGGGAATTCATGTACTTGTGTCAGTGAGTTTATGGACATGAGCTTTCTGTGGACTTTGGACAGTAAAATCAAACTTGTATTACGTTCTCAGCATACACAGTGAATTAAATCTGCTTAGAGTGAAAGAAAAATACAAATATCGATTGAAATTTTTATATCATGTATAAAAAATGTATGAATAAAAATAAATAAATAAGTAAATAAATAGATTTTATATATGTGTGTATGTATATGTATTTAATACAATATATATGACATAGTTAGTGATAATAATTCAGACCTGATGCTTCAATAGAAATCAAATAGATATTCCCTATCTGCATTATTTTGGAGGTATATAGCATTTTTTCCTGCTTCTTTTTCAAGGTTTGCATTCAGCATGTCTCGGCAAATAAAATCCAGACTTATACATATTTTAAAGTTGAATAAGAATGTACTCATTTAATAAGTAACTGCAGGTCTCCTCAAAGCACAGCTCATACAAATACACTGACGCACAAGAAACGTACAAACCTGATGCAAAGATAATGGCGTGATAGATATTGATTTATTTTTATCTAATATTCTCTTTTTAGGTGTCTGGCTTTGAACATTTGTAACACTTGTTGCGGTATGTTTCATGCAATACTCTCATGTATGCACAACATCTGTTCTGCGGAGGTTAAATGGTATTGGATTTAATTTTATATTAGAACATAAAGGCAGTGTGAATGACGTGATAATAAACAACACCGGGCTCAAATCAAACTCAGTCACTCAAAGAAAAAAAGAAGCTGCTCTTCAAAGGCTTTCCAGGGAAACATCTAAATGTAAAAGTCCAAAGAATTCATTTTATATTCTGCGGACGTGATAAACCTTATTAATGGATAAGCTGTCGAGAAGCCATACTGTTTCTTAAGTTATTGCTGAAATATCCTCGCACATATTCTGTCAAACACAGGATTATATGACACAATAACGCAGACTTTGGTTAAAGTTTCCCATGATGGATAAGCTTTGAAGGATATGATACCAGACCCCATACATGGATGTAATTAAACAAGGGCAAGTGATAGCAATAATGTATCATCCACTAGAGCTGAGGTCCTGGCTTCCTACGATCCTGTGTTACCAGAGACAAATGACTTGCAGCAGTCGCCAGCGTCGCTTTTAACTTTGCATGGTGCAGACACAGAGAGGGAGTGTCTCCCTATCAGTGGTGGCCCAGCCAAGACAAATGGACAGTCATAATCCCCCACTGGTGGGGAATGTGGTTTATTAGAATACGATACAGTGGATGTGAAATATTTTTCTTGCAGCGCGATTCAGTTTCCAGCTCGTTCCTCACCACACACAAGTCATACTTGACAGTTTCCACTTTTTTGGAGCAGCTTAGCCATCTTGGAGCTACTGCCTTCAAAGTTAGATAAGTTGTCTGTCAAGGAGGAGAGTCTGAAATTTATTATTACTGCCTGTTCGGTCCCCTACTAGAGAATCTGAAGTGTGCAGATGTAAGTAGGCCACAACATTCTGTGTAATTAAGTTGGACAAAATGCACAGTGAGTTTAACTAAAGAGAAATATGCATTCCTAAGTGTCCTAAATTTAGAGACTCATTCTGGTATCTATTGGCAAACAGTGTTTATCTATTCAGTTACAGGATGCTCTGTTTGGGCCACGCGTGCAGGAACTGCTGACGCGAAGGATTTAGCTATTATTGCATATCATTACATGAATAAAATATGTGTATGATTACATGCAAAAGTTTGTTCAACGATTCTCCAATTTAGATTTGTTGGGTTAGAGGGGGGGGAGGCGGAGAGGGGCGGGTTTTGTCAATACCTTGAGAAGTAATAGGTCTATGACCTGTGTTAATATTGAATAGAGAAATTACAAAAAGTAGTTTTGTAATTTTTCAATAGAGAAAGGTATTGCATGGATCAAAACTTTTCTATTAGTAGTCTTTTAACCTACGCTTGCATACATTTTCTGTACACTTGTAGAGTAAGGAATATCAAAGAAAACATAATTCATACCCGCACATTAGGACCTCGATGACTTCCATAGTGTTTCCATCCTCCTCTGCTCCCTCAGCCTGCATCCTGTATATTGGCATTCACGTCACCCCGACTCTCGGGGCTCTAAAACACGTTTGCTTTTATCTCATACACTCTGGTCATTTCCTTGAACACAGTAAGGACCTGCGGTGCTAAGAAAATCATTTATGGCTTCTTATGTCCGGTCCAGTCCTCCAGGGGTCCTGCAGTGTCAGGGGAATGTAGATGAGCCCGCCTCAGACCTCTTTTTGCCGTTTTTTGATGGACCTGCAGATGGTTTGTTGCACACCGAGACCCCCGACGGGACCTTTGATCCTTGTTCTAAAAATGGCCATCTGAGCTCTTGATCATAGGTGGTTCAGGACAGGGTGAGCCCTCATTTCAACCCACCATTTTTCACTAATTCCAGTTTGCCCGTAAGCAGCATTTCACATTAAGACATATTTGCTTTGATTGAAAGACATTACTCTGCTTTTTAATACCTTGGTGTCACAGAATCTGTATTTAGTTGAAAGTTTTGTGCGAGGAATTCACACACAAAAGATTAATGTCGTAATTACTTGAGCATAATTACCGGGGAAACAGTTAATCAGCATAAATTAACAAACCAAATAGTTTGAAACATGTACTTGAGGAAATAAACATATTATCAATTATAATGAAAAACAAGAATCCAGGGTGCTCAGACATCGCTTAAAAAGCCTTTATTCCAAATTTTTCTTGAAAACTTATCAGCAGGCAGTTTGTATTAAACTTTTTATGAATAGTCAGTCCAATAACAATCCCACAGATGTTTTTTTTTCTTTTTTGGATTGCTTTTACTAAGCCCTTGTGTCCTACAAGCACATTCATAGCGTTTATAGCTTGACAGCATCCCCACATCTGATACTCATTATTATTACAGACCATGTTAAGTGTCTACCGTGACGTGTTGGAAAGCTTGCTCACAGTTTATGCACAAACTATTAACTGTTCTTTAACTTTTAATGGCTAATAACTGTGTAATGATACTTATTATGTGTATAAATATATATTTCTGGTGAAGGAAGCTGAGACTTGAATGTGATATGAACGCAGTTTTCTATTTAATAGTTTAAGTTTGAGGAATTTTGATATCCAATATTCAAGTCAAGCCCGTGAAACATGACTTACATCACGGGACATTAAAACTCTCTATTGAAACTCATCCATCCATTTCCTATACCCACTCGTCCTATTTGAGGGTCACACGAGGCTGAAGCCTATCCCAGCATGCACTGGGTGAAAGGCAGGGAAACACCTGCCAGTCTGTCACATAGCTAACACACACACACACACGCACACACACAGACAGACAGATTCACATTCACACCTACAGGCAATTTAGAGTCTCCAGTCAACCTGAGCTGCATGTCTTTGGACTGTGGGAGGAAACTGGAGCACCCAGAGGAGACGCACAACAACACAGGGACAAACAACCTTTTTGCTATTAAGTGACAGTGTCACCGAGCCGCCCCCCCCCCCTCCTCCCTCCGCTGAAATCCAGACTAATGCAATTCTTTTATAGCAGCAGCTCCGTGAGATGTAGTGACGCTCCACGCCTCTTCAGTGGAGATGCAAATTATGGGATATATTAATTCCCTCTCAAGAAAGAGAGAGCTTTTACTCAACCATTACGGCTCAATCAGTCATTTTGAAGCAACAGTTAGGAACTGTAAAATGTCTCGTGTGATGAAATTATTCCAAAGGTTTTTTTAGACTTCTACTTGCATCTCACAGGGAGAAAACTCAGGTGTCAATGTTTTGTTAGTTTTGTGAAATATCCCTCAAGGAAGCCAACAAACATTATTTATTCATTTACATTTTTCTAACATAAATTTGTAGCTGTTGACCATTTAAAAGAAAAAATGTTTTCAAGGGCTCCTTTTTTTTTTTTTTTTTTTTTTTTTTTTTCCTGGTTTTAAGCAACAAAAAACTGCGTTTTTTCCAGAGTAGAATAACAAAATACAAAAACTTGCATGTTGGCATTGCATTTTTGTCCCAAACAAACAAACAAACTAACTAAATGACATCACACATACATATATACATGGGCAGATACACATTTCAGACATACATGAGCAGAGAGCAAGTACACACACATTAGCTCCTTTCCCACCAACATTCCCAGGAACTTTTATTTCCAGGAATTTATTTTCCTGGGTAAAAATATTCCTGGTAATCTCAAAGTTCCGGAAAGTTTATTCAAATCAAGCTGATGATGTATGGGGCGGCGTGTGCCCTATATTTAGCTCCGCCAGCTTGTCAGCTATTCTTCCATAGACTCGGTCGTTTCGAGTCGTCGACTCGAAGTCCCGCTGAAATTCTTCCTCATCAAATGCGCTCAAAAGAGCCTGGACCTTGTCATCCGTCCACTTCTCATAGCTTCTCTTGTTTTGCTCCATTTTCCAAATGATCAAAACACAAATGAAGTGAAGCTTGTAGAAATGAAATAAAATTTGCAGCCACACTGACACGGAAGTGCGGAACGCTGCAAGTGTGTGTTCCTCCAATAAGCTTTCTCCCGTCCCTCAAGATTCCCCAGAATTCTGGGGTATCTGAAAAGTCCTACCCCCCTACTAAGTACTTTTTCCAGGGGTTAAGGGAAAGTTTTTTCCCCGGGTAATTTCAATGGAAACGTGAAATCTGGGGTAAATGACAAAAGTTTCTGCGGTGGAAAAGAGGCTATTCATACAAATATATTTATACATCAGTCACAGTTGTCTCTACATTGTAATTTGCTCTAAGAAAGAATCAATCATAAAACATTACACAGTTTTAGTGTTTTCATATATATGTCAGAAATGGTTGCTATACATATTTTCTTCAAAACCTACATGTTTGACTGTTTACTTAATGTTTTATTTACTCTAAATATAAAACCATACAGATTTTAGTCCCATAATGTGCATTATAGTCATTCGTATAAATAGAAGATTTACATCATTTTCAACTACAAGAAATAGATCAAATATTTTCTGTGTTGCTGAATGCCTGATGCTATAATCCAATACATCACAATATGGCAGGATTACCACTAAATTTGTCTTAAAGTAGGTCTTTGCATCCTTCCTTTGCCGATTACAGAATGATCTTATGAAAAGGGATTTGGGATAATATTTGTAGATTATGATTAAATCCTCTATTGTAGATACACAGGAAGAGGTTGGGGAGAAAACATTGGTGTTTGGAGTTATTAATATTTTTGTTATTGTGGATAGAGACGTTAGATGGCAGTTTATTGTAAATCCAACCATTGAACACGCTACAAAGATCGTCAGCCTTGTTTTCTCCTCCTCAAAGTGAGAGCCCAGTCTTAGAGACGATAGAACTCCCCCAAAATATGCTATCAATGATTGAAAGTTTTCATATAAGATTTTAAAATTCCCCTCTTGAGGTAGAAATTTTTTGAATTTAATAAATGTTTATCAAACATGACAGCCAAGCACAGAATATAAATTTTAATCTCTCTACCTACTCTGTAATTCACTATCTTATAATATTAAAGGTGCAGAAGGGTTTACTCAAGGAATTGAAGTAAAGCACCAAATTGTGGCTGAGCATGAGATTGGATTTCATTCAGCACAGATTTCCACTCCAACACAGGTGCTGTACCACGAATCAGCCCTCCTGAAGAGTACAGTTGACAAACTTTGTGTGTGGCTTGGGTTAGTGCTTATGTGCTCAGACAAGGTGCTGTTTGTAGTACCTCCTAAAGGAGGCTGAGCACTGTGGATTACAAGCAAGGCTAACGTTTAGCTGCCACCCCAGAAGACATGACTCATAAGCTCTAAAGAGCCGCATATGTCTGCATCGTAAGTCCATTTGTGATATGACAACATGACCTTTGGATTCAGACCCATCTGTTGTGCCTCAAATGTTTACAGAGGAGTGAAGAAGTGCTTCGTGTTTGCGGTGACTGGAGGTTTGGAAAACACGCTCCACAAACAAACCATTTTTAATAAATCTTGTCCTCAGTGCCGCCTGTAACAAGCAGAGAAGTCACTGTGGCTGTAAGACAGCTGCATTACACTTTGGCCCAATATGTTCATTTTTCCTACATTGTTACAGCAGAACATTTAACACCTCCAGCATATTTCTGTCTCTGAATGATGCAGAGTCTTAAAGTATGGCCATGTATGGAGTGGATTCATCATTGTGATTCAGACTCTGTGTATTTCAGAGGACAGCATTGTTGTATTTTTAAACTGGATTCACTTGTTCTGGCCACGATTAAACACAACCCTGATGTGTCGTCACTTCACAAACTTTGATATGGCAGTTACCTAGTTACACATCCAGCAGACACAGAGCAACATTGGCATTCATTTGGCGTTGTGTATCTGGCCATCTGGTGAATCTAAGTCTATCATTCACTCTCCTTTTAGTTCTGTTTTGGTCCCCATCTAACCTGGTCTCACTTCCAACCTGTGAAATAACAGTGCACGGTCAGTTGCCCTCAACCTCAGATACCGACAAACCAAGGCACCCTTTAGCGGCGTTATGAGACCTACCAGGCAGTGGCATTTTTTGATGCTCTGCTGCTACAATATAAAGAGCCAGAAAGTCCACATATGAAGTGGATGGATTAAACAAACTCTGGACTATCACCTGAGACACCGCTGTTCATGTCCTGTGTGAAACCAAAAGTCAATCATATTGTGCTAGTATATGTAGCATACTGTGTGACATGATGTTTCTAACTATGCTTTGAGTTTATTTAGTCTCTTTTGAAATGAGACTGTGTACATTTACCAAGCAGAAACTGTACTTTTGTTGTGAAAATGGGCGTTCATTTTGAGAAGACATTGTGTGCAACAAGCGTAATATGACACACACCCCCTAAGCGTCCAAAACTGATCCTGGAGGCATACCAAAGCATCATAGCTTGATGTGTACGAATCAGGCGTCTCTATTTGACGCGTTAGGGGTTAGAATGTGCTGCTCCACCAACTCCGTATGAATATGTCTGGCTCTGAAGTTGCTAAATGCTCCGCTATGTTCACCAGCTAGTCATTAACTTTGTCTGTCTGCTGCTCTGTGCAGGGCGAGTAGTGTACTGTGGATTTATGAGAGCATATGTGCTGAAAACAGCTGCCTGCTGCGGCTGGAAACAGGGTTGGGTTCATCACTACAAGTGACACCTCACGTTACACATAGGCATTTGATCCAGTATTAATATGAAAATATCGATTAATGCAACTGTAAGAAAAGGTAAAAAATAGCAGTAATCCACCTTTTACCTGACTACATTTGCCATTCATACCTTTGTGACAACCAGCCTGCTCTGAATTTGGTTATTGAGTGTAGGGGGGCCACAGTGAGCAAGGAGCACCTCTCCTGCAGATGCCAAGTTGCCAGCTGCCTGGAAGAAAAAGAAGCACCTGTCTTTTGACCACGATACAGTGATGACAGAGCCGGAAAAAAACAACAAAAATACAAGGACAATAGGCAGCTTGTCCTTGGCCACATCTGGCTACACCTATTATACCAAAATCTAAAAAAGAAACAGCTATGAAAAAAAAAACACTGACATCTCTGCCGTTAAAAAATCCTCTTTTAACTTCCGCAAGCACATCAAAGTCAGTTTCACACACTGTAGGGTAAAATGTAGTGAGCTAGCTAGCGTTAGCTGTGTGCTGTGTTCCATTAAAAATGGAAGGTAACTTGTAATTTAAGTGATTTACCAACCAGGTACTTTTTAACTGTTATTTGAGTTTATTTATTTTCACTTCTACTTGAGTCATATTTTATAGGAGTAATTGTAGATTTTCAGTGCTCTAGCCACCACTGACACATAATAATACTTAGGCACCAAATCTTACAAGGCAATGGCATTTGATGTAGTTTTGAGAGTTGTGTTGTGTAAAACTGATTTGAATTTGGTGTTGTAAATGTGTAACCGAAGCCCCTCACCATGTGAATGCTTTAATAAATGGCAATATGCAGATTGTGTGTACTGCTTGAAAGACAGTAAAATAAAACATTTTCAAATCTAATCCTGTTTCTTTGCTTTAATTGTTCCATTATCTCTTGATTTTTGTCAACTATGTGTAAAAAAATAATCCTTTTTGACTATTCTTTTTTCTCATCCTGTACAAGATTTCAATATTTTTTCATGATTCCTCTTTAACTCAGGTGTTTATACATAAATGTATTTTAATCCGTGGGTTGTCACATTTATCCGAGTGGTGTGTGTTTGGTTCTCAGTCTGCAAAAACTTTGTTTACATCTCCAAAACCGAGTGATTGTGCTCTAATTTATTAATGTCTTCCTCATCCCATCCTCTTGATTTAACAGCGCCTGCCAAGGATCTTTTAATACTTCAGATGTTTTTAACATTAATCCTTGAATTCTGAGTAACTTTTGACTAATCTCCACCCGTTCGCCCTCCTTCACGTGACTCCTGTTTCACAAATGAGTTCAACAAATGAAAAGGGAAATTTTTAATTAAGCCACAATAAATTAATAAGTTGCACACTTGTCATAATTTTCTCTTCTCCTTGCCGTGACGTCCACCAAGCCCCCGTGTGCTTTTTCAAACAAACGGTTCAAACAATAAAAACAAGAGACATGCAACTATTCAAATTAGAATTACGGTCTCTGTGGGCCAAGTGTAAAATTGCTTTCACCTCCTCTTGTGTTGACTGGCAGGCCAGGTCATTACTGTAATTCCATTGTGAACGTATTTTGCTGCAAATCAACTTATAAACTGTGGAAATTAACAAATGAGTGTTGTGCGCTTGGATTTGTATGAAGAGTGGAAAGATTGTCTAGAACAAATGATAATTAAGGTGAAGCCAACCAATAAGCCTGAAACGAAAAAGGTGACAGTCTGAATTTATTCACATAAAAACACCTCTTCCTGCTTATTACTGCCATCACTGTTTGCTGTTGTTTCCTTAAAAAGTGTGTATCACATAACACAAAGAACAGTGCATTACATTATTTAACTGCAGTCAGTTTAATTGTCCAGATGTGCTACGCTCTGTGTATCTCCCTTGTTTTGACATTTGACTTAAAGACTACACAAACTAAAGCCCCGCGTATCACTCATTAGCACCATCAATCAAACGTGTAAAAAGGTTTAAATATACAACGCTGCTGACATGTGAAACTAGCTGTTGACATAACTCAGATACATTAGGCCCTTAAACAAACCATTCCTCGGGAAATCATCTGTTAACGTCATGCTTTTGGCAAAAATGAGCTCGCCTTTTCAGTGTCAGAGGGGTGCTCCGCTGTTAAATCAATTGGTGACCATCATTATTCTTAACTATGCTCTGAAGGAAAGCTATTTGTTCTTGCCAGGTACGTATATATTGCTCATAAACCATTACACTTTTTTTTAAATCTGAATTTTTATAGTTTTGTAGTGAATGATCTCACACTTACTTTCTTGTTTTCTGACTTGTTAGGATCCATTTGAGCTTGATAGCAGTTAGCTTTCTCATTCCTTTTTAGAGATGTTTTTAGTTTATGCTCAGAAAAACACAGTCAACTGAGACAATAATATTTAATCAGCCAGCAGTAGCCGCCTGCCACTGACAAACACCTCAACAAGTAGTCGAATGACAAACAAATCAGCAGGAAGCCCATCCTGCCACATCACTGGCTTGTCAGTCGGAGTCCTCACAGTTTATGTGTAACGTTTATCTTACTGAGGAAACTGATAAGTAAATAAGTCTCGGGGGAGCAAGTCCTCTGATAATGTAATGCAGTGGTAATGGTTTGGAATCCTTATTGGATGGTTTGTTTTTGGGCAGGAAGTGGCCCCCGTCCTGGAGAAATCTGACCTGGGCTCGGGGGTCAGCACTGTCAGCTTGTCACAATTATCCTCGAGGTCCTTTTTACTTCCAGATTGGAAAGAAAGACAGAGCTCTGACTCTGCCTTTTGGCCAATCAGGAGTGTCACAGGAAGGGAAGAATCCACTTGGCAAAACCTTTATCAGCCCATCAGCACCACTGCATGACATGGGAAGACAGCCAGACATTCTTCTCACAGCAGATCAGTTTCTTGGCTCTGTCTGTGTTTAAGTGGGTCCTCTGCCACTTCACTGTTGCTGATAGTAACCCATTTGGCAGCCAGACATGACTCGGCTGCCTGGAGGAGGGCTGAGGTGGAGGCAATAAGCAAATCCAGTCACTGTAAACTTCTCTGCAGTCATTTTGGGAATGTTTTGAGAGTACTCCATTTACCACATTACTCACATGGTGTCTCAGAGTTCCCCTTTTTACATCTCTATGAGAAAGAGCACACATCTCTCCGACTTAGAGCGATGTGTTTCAATGGAGGTGTATGGTCAGTCAGAAAGCTGCACACCTGTAGTACAGAGGGCTTCAGTGTGTTAGCTGAAAGACACTGTGACAGGGTGCTTCTGCTTCTGCAGGGAGCTGTCACTGCCCAGTTATTGTTAGAGAGAAGTGAACAAAGTCACGGTAAAGCCCAGCTTCACTCTAAGTATTTCTATCTCAATATAGGACCTAAATCTCTTGAAAATCATTAAGCCAAGCCACTACAATCTAAAGTATGGTATGCAATTTAACATTTAAGTGAAAAGATAAGCGGATTGTTTTTTTTTTTTTTTTGTACAAATTTGGGTTTAGAATCTTTGCAGCGACAATACACCTTTGAACATCATAATAACATTATTTATTCATATCATCCATAGCAAAGTATTTTTTACTCCTGCACTGCTCTTACACTTTAATCACCTTACGCTGCAATACCTGCACTGTCAGCCACAAATTCGTGCTACCATTATAAGCACATCTACTGCAGTAACAGCTCTCTGTCGTAGTCCTAGGACTAGACCAGGGGTGTCAAACTCATTTTAGTTAATGGGCCATATGCAATCTGATTTGATCGCAGGTGGGCTGGACCAGTAAAACTAGTGCATAATATCGCCTTCAAATTATTCCCTTTTTTCATTGAAAGAAGTACATTTTAAAAACGCTCATCCACTTACAAAACAGATGACAAACAGCCTGTAATGTCTTCAGAAGAATAAATGCAATTTAACAATTTTTTTTTCACCTTTAGTCAGTCTGCCACTCAGTGTAATTACATGTACATCTTTTTTCATACATTTCCTCTTCTGTGTATTAATCCTGACCACACCACACCACACTAAAGTGAAAGAAAAGAACTGTATTCTGGTCAGGGTGGAAACCTCTAAAGCAGCATTTTATATGAAGAAGCCTACTCAATGTTTAACTTGCTCCTGAAACCTAGAGCTCCTCTCAGGTGAGCCTGACGTGCCCAAAGTCATCCAGTGGGCCGAATTGGACCCTTTGGCGGGCCGGTTTTGTTCTGGGGCCATATGTTTGACACCCCTGGACTAGACAATCATCTCAGTGCTGTGGGTCTCTATCTTTTTTAATCTATTTTCCTGTCTATATGTGTATCTGTGTCTTTGTTTGCAATGTGTTGAGTAAAAGCTGAGTGCTTTAATTTCTCTGGGGATTAATAAAGTATCCATCTATCTAGTACAATAGTTTTAGTATTTATCTTATAGTTTATCGCTAATGGACTTCTTTGCAAATGTATGTTTTTTCAGATCTATTTTATTTGTATACTGAGTACAGATATTTCACAGATATCTATCCACATATGCAGCAGCATGTAATGTAATTGTTTTCATTTACATTAATACACTGATTTTAATAAACCTATCATCTTACAATTGTTGTTTTGTCCAACTACAACTTAAAAACTCAAATCACATCAGTCAAAAATAAAACAAATCCTCACTATTGAAATGCTGGCACCAGAAAGTTTGCACTTTGCTAATTCCTATCCATTATACAAAGTATTGTATGAGGACATGCTGAAAAGTTATACGTCCTTAATCCTCACAGGATTTGCATCTTTAGTTTCACTCTAAATTAGAAAGTAAATTTTATAAACATAAAAAATACAATAACAGGAATAAGCAGTAATAACAGGGGAATGATTTCTGCAACAAGCTGCTCAGTGACAGATATATTAAATAATGTATGAAAATTACACTTTGTTATGGTCGAGTAGTCACAGGATTTAGTTACATAGCGAAATGGACAAAACCAAGCTAATCATTTTAAAGCTAAAATAATATTAAAGAAGTATTTTGTCATAATTTAAATATATTTGAGCAGTAAAATGAAACGGTAAGGAGGGGAATGATTACTTATTTCAACTTTAATTTTTGCTACTTGTGCGTGAAAAATAGAGTCATTCTGTTGGTTAACTAATCAATTAATTCACTAATCGTTTAAGATCTAATTTCATGACATCATTCTAATATGGTAAATAATTGTTAGCAGTAGTAAAGAGACAAAAGAAGTTTAGCGAAGGACACACATAACTTTCTTGCAATAAGGAGACTGAGATCACTTCTACCGACATACTGACACCTACCTCCTGAGATATTTGCCAATTTGTGTCTAAAAAGCCAACGAGAGATCAATAGTCATTCAGTGCAAGTTTAAGTATTTCTGTGAGTTCTCTGTTAGATGAAGTGGGTCACACATGAAGCGCATCATTCACTCTCTGATGAGACCATGAGTATGCACGGCACAGCACTCAATCATTGTTAATCAATTGAAATTTCTCGACTATCCATATTGCACATGGGAAAACACATGCTAATGGTTTAACTGTACATAAGGCATATTGTGTGATATCTATTTATCTGATGGGATGTTTCTGATTGTCGGGGTTTTATTTTTACCCAGGCCATGTCAGTTTGTACCATACGCCATCTGTTCAGTGCATGCTGGGACAAAGCTCAACTATCACTGTGAGAGAGGACATGAATCAAGTAGTGACTCGTTGATTATAGCTTTGTTTGAATTAGTATGTGTGTGTGTGTGTGAGAGAGAGAATACAAGCGTTCATACATCACAGGGCCAAGTGCCACATCTTGTCTGCAGACAGAGACTTTAAGTCTTTGTGCTTGTTTGCAATCACTGTAAACTTTTTTTTTTCCACCATTGGCTTAAGTAGGATGTGTCATGTCCAGAACCCGTTTGCTGGTTCAAAGCCTCGATCCAGCGAAGTACATCTCATTTTAATTTCCATCTATTTCCAACCGTTGACCACTAATCAATTGAGTTTTGCCATTTTTCATGGGAGTGGCAGCAGTTTCCTTTGAGGATGCAGTCGAGGCATTTAGAAAATCAGCACTTTGTTTGCTTAACAATTTGTGGCCAGCCTCTGTTTATATGCACTCGTGTGAGTAAGGCAGCTGTTTGCTACCGTGATTGGTCTGGATCGGTTTAGACCGAGGACTGGAGTGTTACTGGTCCAGACCACAATGAAGTTTAGAAAGCTGTCTCAAAGACAAATGCAGCAGTCTGATGAATCACAGCATACAAATGGCCGGCTCTGTTAAATGACTGAATAACAGTTAGGAGGGGAAATAGAAATAGGGGATTCATGGGAGTTAGATACAGGCAACCTCTTCCACCCTTCCCTACCTCAGCATCTCTCCTGGCTCCACTTAGCCACCGTCCTGTTGTTCCTCTGCCACTCTGCCGCAGCTCCAGTGCCATCCAGCATCCTGCCTCTTTCCACTTCTCTGTCAGTCAGGTAATTATAGCCAGAGCAGTGGGAGAGAGTCAGTGCTGGAGGGTTAGCCTCGGACCTTTGAGCCACGCCACCTTCTCCATGTCCATCTCCTGGGTTGGCTGGCAGAGCTTTATAAATGACCCTGCCACTGGTCTTTCAGAAACAATGGAACAAGCAAAAAGTGAGCCAAAGTACCACTTTACAAGTTCACCTTTGTCAGCGGCAGTAAAACGAATATTTCTCTGAGCACCAGGCTTAAACGTTGTAATTGGCTCGAGTAGAAAGTCATTTGTGTAATTTTCTCCTCGGATGTTCTGTAAACTAAAATGCTTTATTGTGCAGTTTTTTTTTCAAGACGGACCAACCTGGGTGTTTAAAAGAGCAAATGTAAAAGCTTTCATTAACTGGAGGTATGTAGGTGGAATTACTAATGTGTTATGTCATTTTCTGATGGGCCGTAGCTAAATTCAGTTCTATGAGAATGTCACAAATTATGACTGTTTGTTTGTCTTGGCAAACAGGTGATTGTGGGTGTTAATCATTTGCCATAAACTTTGTAATGCTATGATTAATGATATCCATTCAACAATATGTTGTTGTTTATCAGCAGATATGTGTACAGAACATATTTGGTAGTAGTGCAGGCAGAGAGGTAGGTGGAAAAAAATCAGGCTTTTGTCATTAAGTATTTGTTTGTTTGTTTTTCCTGAAGCCAGCGTATTTTTAAAAATTATTTTGAATGGGAGAATTGCATATTTACACCAAGCTACAAACGTCAGCAGCATGCTGACGCACTCTATTCTGTGTTGAGCGTGGCATGTTTGGCATTTTTTTCCAAAGCGTCACAGGCTAAAAAATTTTCAGCTTTTGGTTAAACACTGTGCTGTTCAATTACAGTGGAGGAGGAACAAATACCACAAAGACCAACCATCACATCTTAAATGTACAAGTGCTGAACAACGATATTATGGAGGAGAAATATGTTATTTGTACTTTGTATATATTAATATATTTCCTCTCATGAGCCCAAATAGACTGGCATGTGCCTACCCTTTATCCAAAGCAAGTACCTTACCTTGCCCCGATATCGTTCACTATATAATATTCTGTATCATAGCAACCAGACACACTTGAAGCATTTCAGTTGAAAAAAACGCTGTGCCTCCATAGCACTCTCAAGTGCTCCCAGCTGGGTGTTTTCTGAGGAGCGTTTTAAGTTGAGAAAAAAATGTTGTGCTAGACACGGCCTCTTGTACCTTAAAAAAGTAATGCACTTTAATTCATATATAAGTCATGTAATCATGAGCCGGGAGGCTTTGATCATGAGACCCATGTGCTGCAGGTTGTTCTCTGTCTATGGTGGAGGCAAAGAGGTAAGTCAGTTGAGGTAGCATATAGATCAGCAAAGTACACACAGGGAGGAAGATTTGGGTGGTGGAAGGTCAAACAAACACAGGACTTTGACCCCAGAGACAAGAATTTGTGCCCCATGTGAGACCAAAAGTCATCACTGAGTTACCAGTATGTCTCCACATCACGTTACAGTACGTATGAAACATCATGAAAACCTAACCTTACCATTAGTGGTGCTAATTTGTACGATATCATACCTATCATACAAACCACTGTAGGAGGACATGTTTAAAAGTCATACATCCTTAATCCTTACAATATTTGCAAGACATCTTTAGTCTCATTCTAAATTATTTTTTATTCAGAAAACAAATTTTATGAACATAAGCCATAAAATAACAGGACTAAGCAATAAGAACAGGGGAATGATTGCTGCAACAAGCTGCTCAGTGGCAGATATATTCAATACTGTGTGAGAATTACACTTTGTTATGGTCGAGTAGTCACAGGATTTAGTTACATAGCGAATTGGACAAAACCAAGCTAATCATTTTAAAGCTAAAATAATATTAAAGAAGTATTTTGTCATAATTTAAATATATTTGAGCAGTAAAATGAAACAGTAAGGAGGGGAATGTTTACCTATTTCAACTTTAATTGAGGACAAAATCCATTAATTCTTGTCCCCACAGAACCGAGGTGCTATAATGTTCTGCTACTCTCATGACAAGTTTAGATCCGGGGCCTCTAGATCTTAAACCAATATATAGCTTATTAATAGAATTTATGTGCCATATACCGTCTTCTCAGGGATGGGCTTCCTAATTATCCCACAAGCTGAATGATATTGGTGTGCTTTATTAATGTTCCACGCTATTGCCAGGGACAACCAATAAATACGGCACAGGGGATTTCACCAAATGAAATGGGAATATTTTAGTCTTTTAATGAAGCACTGTCAATGCGGACCACATATACCCTTATTTAAATATGCACATGATCCTTCAAAGACATATTATACAAAGGATGGGTAAGTGATGGTAGCTGACTTGCCTTTTACAACCGAAGAGCTGCTTTGAACCGCCTTGGGCCCTTCCTCATAAGAAAAACAACAGCATTGCATACAGATAAGATTCACCGCATCCCTTTTATTATTATGATATTGTTCGCTAGGTGGACTTAATGAGCACCTCGGGGCCCCGGCATGGCTTAACTATCTTTTTCAGGGTGTCTGATCCTGTTGGAACTAATGGGAAAGTTTACATTATGGACATGGGCATTTACAGCAATGGGTCAGGACATCAAAGTACCAGGCTTGGTTTTTCTCACCTTTCATTGGAACATAATGGAAAATCAAACATCATTATCAGTACATCGAGCCATAAAAGACAAATGTGTGTGTTACTGCTCACACTCTGTTTTCCTCAGTGTTTTATGTGCTCCCTCAGGAGATGTTAAGGCCTGTTGCAGATCGGCCATAAATCCCAAACTTAGTCTTTTTTTTATCGCAAAGGGAGGTTGCTGTCTGGCTGAAGATTGACCATGGCTCAGGGCTGGATAGAGACCTATATGACAGGCCCCACTGAGGACTGAATGGACAGCAGTGTCTGATGAATGGCCTGCCTCCTTCTTAATCACAAAGCACTCGCACCAAGTGAGACACCAACAAAGGTGGCAGCGCTAGGCAAGTCCAAGGTTCTCAATAAACCTTTGGTGACACACTCTGACTTTCTGTGGTATATCAACACAGCAGTCAGTTCAACAGCTGGCAAACTTGCTCTTTAATTATGTCTCTTTGTGTATGACAGCAAAATTTACTGGATAAGGCTGGTAATGTTTTATATTGTCAATAAATCCCATGAATAGACCAAAGCCATAGACCTCCACTGTTGTATGATGCGAAACATGGGCGCTGTAGTGCCTTTTGAATCAGTTCCACATATATATATTGTTGTAGCTACTCACTAAAGTACCAAATGTGAATTAACAATTAACAATGCATTGTATCTTGACACAGAAGGGGCAGTAAGAAGTTAGCAGTAAGAGGGGATCATCTGTTAAATTTAGGCAACAAAACTACTTGATTATAGTTAGGAAAAGAATTATGGCTGCCACTAAAAGAACACCTGGCTTGAAGTGGCACAAACGCGTCAGTAAACAGGGGTTGTCGGTAAGGATTTGGCATCAAAACTACTTGGCTATGTTTAGGAAAAGGTTGTGGCTGTCGCTAAAATAACACCTAGCTTTGAGTGGCACGAACACGGCAGTAAGAAGCGTTGGCGGTAAGGATTAGGCAATAAAACTACTTGGTTATGGTAAGGAAAATATTGCAGATGTCCCTGGAAAAAAACCCGGCTTTGAGTGGCACAAACACCACAACTGATGGTGTTGTTTGTTGGTCTTGGATGCCTGTCTCCCGAGTCAAATCTGGTGTTAACGTCTGGTCTTTGTTTGACCCATCCCTTTCCACCCACCCTGAGTGGACGTTCACACTCTTTAAGCTAAGTCCATTTCTCTGAGCGTCTAATAATGATGCAAATGGGTTTATATTGGAGTTGGTGGAAACCTTGGTGTGTCCAACACAGACGCTAAGCGGTGCCCACAGCGTTATTATAGAGACGCCAGGGGACACTGCCCAGGGTGTTTATTTTGACGCTCCGGGATTGAGACCAGGCTGGTATTAATCCACCTCTGAAAAAGGTCCCAAACAAATGTATATTTTATTTCAGTCCTGTTTGAGTACTATTTGCTATAAGCTACACTGACCAGCTGTTTAAGGAAATTATTTTGTGTCTGCAATAGGAGGGAGTGGGCTCAGAGATGAGTATTGAAAGATACAGTTTTAGTTTTGGTCTCTTCATGATTTTCCAACATTAAGAAAACAGACAAACATCAGTCTTGTCATTTAATGCTAATGTCTGAGTTTGCTTATAAATGTGAAATTTCAGGAAATACTACGCTCAAAATATTTTATTTCCTCCCCCAAAGCTGCAATATGTTTTCAAGAAAAGCTTTTCTTTGCATGATGTAAAAATTGCTTTTTCTTTTATTTCTGAGTCCCATTCAACATTGAATTGCAAAATGTAAATCCTAATATATTTTTTTAAAAAGGCTTGTGTCAGTGGAAAAAGGTGACCCTAAATACATCCTCCAGTGTCTGCACATTGATGAGTGGAAGGAGGCGAAATTGTCCTTCAAAGCCCGTTATTATTTGAGCAAGCTATTGCAATGCACGATGCACAGTGAGCCTGGAGCATAGGTTGCATTTTGCTGTACACTCCACTGCAAAATGAGACTAGTCAAGCCCTAATGTAACCAGCAAAAGCTGGATAAAAATCTATACAAACTCAATTATGAATCAATTTGAGTTTGTGTCAGACAGTCTGGTGCCAACAGAGTGGATTTTTTATTAACTTATGGTCTGGGAAGAATGAAACACTTTTCATTTGTGTACTTCAGTATGTTGCTTCATGATTCAGAGGAAGGGTGTTCACACTTTGTCTTAGAGGGACTTATCTCTCATGGTGGACCGGGTGGAGAGGCGCTGTGTTTTGTGTCCTAATTGTGAAATTTGTTCTCCAGTTTGTTACTTCACTGCTCAAGATTGACAAATTATAAAGATGTAAGGAGATAGAGATTCCCTTTTGCAAAGCAGAAGGTAGCTCAACAGTTGATTGAGTAATTAAAATTGAATCCCTCCCACATTGATTCGTATTAACACATTGCTGTAGTACATTTGAGTTCAGATGGATTTTTTTTTTTTACCCTGCACCCCACTGTCCTGCTCTAGCGTATCAAACTAGGTCACAGGCTTGAATATTCATGATCCTCTATGACAACTCCCCGCTATTCCATGTCAAGACCTATGTTAATTCTGAGATTTGCACATTTGAGTCTGCTTGAAACTCTTTAACTTCACTTCCTCAGATTTTGAGAGCCAGTCTGACAACCTAGCTCTGCTGAAAAGAAAATATTGTGCTGCACAAGACTCATTTAATATACCTCACATCCAGAGTTTGGGGTAGATAGAAGCAAGTCATTTCCTTGCTTTACTGGACATATGGCTGCCAGTTTGAGGGGTCACTCAGGATACAGCTGTGATAGCTTGAGATGTTATTGATTTGAACAAGATAGCCAGGTGGCCAATGGGATTCCCAGAGAATGCTGTTGTTTTGCACATAGATGGATTGTGCTCCTGTTCTCATGTGTCACCGGAGAAATGACAGTTGAGACTTGAATATTCCGAAACGTAATGGTCAGCTCATCAGCATTATAATCCATCTGTCAATCACCATCCATTTTGTCGTTATCATCAGCCAGTTGCCGCCTCCATTATATTGTCCTGTGTGTGTGTGCACGCGCATGCAGGGACAAAGCATTCGCTCGTGCACACAAACACTCACGGGTCCCATTGGTTCCATTAAAAGTTGCCCTACAGTAGTTTGTCCTTTTTTGTCCCTAACTCATACACCTGACACTCGCCAGGAATACCTGCTCCGTCCCTTAAGGTCAATAAAGTACGAAAGAATTGCCCAACAGAAATGACAGCATTTTCCCCTGGCGTTTACCCCCAGTGTGTGATGACCTCTCATTAGTAAGAAAGTGGGTCGTATAGGATCTGGTAGTTATCAATTCTTGAGTGAGAAACGGAAGCCGTGTATACTTCATCTTGGGAAATAAAACAACCCTCTTGGTAGTCATTTACTACTTTGCTGCCAAGAGCAGCATCATTAATTGGAAATGGTGTGGAATGCTTGGCATGGTCCTTTTCTAACAAGTTGACTAAGAAGCGAGGCTTTCACAGCCAAACTGTGGGTGCGTTCAGCACAGAAACAGTAGGGAGGAAAGCAAATGTGATGGGAACGTGCGATTGATGAAAAAAAGCACGCATTTTTAGATGAAAGGTAGTTAAGGGAAGTATACATGCAGTAGCTGGCTGTTGTGAAATATAATGTCCTTTTGGTTTTTTTTTTCCACTTCCTTTCTTTTTTCTCTCTCTTTGCTGTTTTCGTGCGTCTCTTTTTTTTTCCTCCAGTCGTTCAAAATTACCACCGCCCTGTTGATGTATCTTGAAGATGATTATCCACTGAGATTGGGCTTCTGTAGCTGAACACGCCCAGGGGAGCCTCATCACCCCCGCTGTAATAGACAAGAACAAAAGGAGTGGAGAGGGAAGGAGAGGAGAGAGGCAAGAATTCCACTGAGCTACAACAAAGAACACAGTCAAGTCTTCACCCCCCTCACACCGTCGACGGCAGCCGTTCAACCTGCTTGCCGTGAAGATAGCTCGATCCTCATCTCACTCTGGGAGAGAGATATACGGAGGCATATTGATCATAGTCTGCTTACAGCTGTCATTAATTCAGACAACTCGGAGCTTAATGAGAAGTTTTATTTCTGCTTCTCAGTTCCTTTGTTACTCAGTGGCATTAGATGTTCGCCCCCCATCCCCCTCCTCCTCCTACTTAGTGTGACATAGATGCTGCCCCTCTCCACCTCCCCCTGCCAAATCCAACATTTAAAGATTTATCTCTTAAATGAGAACCTGTGGTAAACAGGCTAATCTGTTTGGCAGCACTCACGGTCATGGCTGAATAAAACATTTGACAACGCTAAGCTCCCGAATCTTCCTATCTCTCTCTGGCAAAAGGCCTCTCTCTGCCTCCCTTCAGGGCTCCTTCATTGTTAATCCTACCGATCGCATTCTTCTAGCTTTTTGCCGTGCTGCAGGGGTGTGGCCGGACTTTTGTCTCGTCTGACAGAGAGTTCATTATGTGATTGGCGAGGAGCTAATGCAATAACGCTCATCACGTGCCGCTACTGGGGCCAAGTCCAGCCGTTCAAGCAGCACTCTGTTCTTCTTCCTCTCTCTCCCTGCGTCTTGTGGAGGCAGCCTGCCACCTCTCCTGTGGTGACAGGTTCCCTCTGAGGTATTTAACCACTTGTCTTGCAAAACCCCTTTTAATTGAAATTACCCATTGGCTGATAAGCTTCTGGAGCCTTATCAGGGAGGAGATATAGTGGTTAGGGTCTTTCATGCTGGAAGGTTTTGCTGTTGCTTGCTCTTCTCGCTCTTTTTGTAATTGTCTTCCTCTCTCTTACGTCCTCACCTCCGCTCTGTCTCTTTTTCTTTCCAAATGGACGATCTTTTATTTCTGTTTATTTTCTATCTGTTGCTCACTTTGTGTCCTTCTTTTTGCTTCTCCTCCACTTTCCCCAGGTTTGAAAGTTGCCCAGTCAAGCATCCTGTCCTGTCTCTTTGGTGATACAGGTGCTGTTGTTGCGGCTTCGTAGCGTGCAATACACTACATGATCCAGTAAGCACTTTGGTTCTTATCTGACATACACAGACCTATGAACCACTATGACACGCCTCCCCTGTTGTGAGCTGCGAGGAGCCACCGGTTAACCGAGCTAATGCTGCTCCAGCCAAAGTCTTCAGACTTGGGTGTTTTCAGATCGAACAGCTTCGCAGCAGTCTCATCAGTCAGCACACAAACTGCTCATTTATCATTCTGCTGGTTCAGGCACATTACACACTAATGCAGAAGTACCATAATTAGGTCAGTAACAATCTGTTATTTAAATTCTGGTACAGTCAAAACTTAACAACTTCCCTCCCACACACACACACACACACACACACACACACACCAAGTGAGATAGCAGAATCAGCAGCTGAATTAGTCTTTTTTTTAAGTGACAGGGGGAATTTAATGATGACATCATTCTTATTAAACAACTCATCGTGTTTTTCTCAGTCAGCTCCTGCCTGCATGAAACCGTCTCTATACAATGATCTTCTTGGATTGGGTACCCTGGAGCATGCAGGCTTCTTTTGTATAGTGCTGAAAGAAGAATGATGTTATCAAGTCAAAGACTGCTACAGTGCGTTGGCTTGCCAATAGAAATGCACATTAGCTCGGTTCAGTATCCCCTCTTTCGAGTTGCGGCACGGCACACTGCACTTTTGAATGGGCTCCAACTCAGCGGGCTAAATTCAATATGAAAATGCAATCGGCATAAAGCAAGGTAAACAACCTCAAATGTATCCTTACTTTTCCAAAGATGTCATGAATCCACGCACGGCGGGATGGGCTCATGAGTACACACAGCTCAGAGGGCTGCTTGTATGTTCAACAAAACACATCGCAGCTACCTGGAAAGATAGACTCAGGGATTTCTTTTGTTTGATATTCAAATACTTTTCTTGTGAGTCGGTAAATAAACTCCAGCCTCTGCCCTGTTGAATACAATTTGAAGGCTATGCCCCGCCGAATCTAATTTGATGAGTACTTACTATGCTGAAACCCACATCACTCTTCAGGCATGACACAAATGAGTAATTCAGTGGTCATTTATAATGAAGAGGCTGTTTTTATCACAACCCTTGGTATGAACAAATCAATGTGACACCAGTGTTACATCTGAATAATTCATCAGCAGTTATTAGGCCCTTTCATTTACATGTACTAATTGGAAGTACTGCTGCACACGCGCCTGTATGATAATAGTTATGCTTAAGCTGTCAAGTGCACATAAAGGCCAATAGATCTTTCATACTAGTTTTATATGTATGGGCTTAACTATTTGATTGCTGAAATGATGTGTCAGAATAGGGGATGTTTGATTAGCAAGCAGCACGTGGCTATTATGAGTCACAAATTAGGGTTTTTTTTTCTCTCTCAGATCTCCTCCAGTTTCTTTCAGAACATTAAACACAGATTTAATTCAGCACATGTTTAGTCAACCTCGGGACCACCCTTGCAATAAATCAGTATATATTCAAACTGAAATATGAAGGATTTAGCCAAAACTTGACAAAATGCAACAGCAAATACATTCTGACTGAAACAAATGATCAAATCATCTATCTATCAAGGAGGAAATGCTGCTAAATAACATATTTGAACTGTTAATACGGAACATGTTACTATTAATATGGCATGATTAAATGTGTTTATGGGTACGTTAAGGCACTCACCCACCCGATGTCACTCCCAACTTGTCAAATAACTGACCGTTGATCAGTGGCCCATCAGTGTCAGACAATAAGAGGCACTGGGTGACAGTATTTGTTGACGTTGTATGAAAATTCCATTGTAAAAAGAGTGAGAAAGGCCACATAGGTCAGGTGGAAGGACAGGTGGATTGGTCAAACAAACTCCGGACTTTCACCCTGGAACCAGCTGTTCGTGTCCTGCGCGAAACCAAAAGTCAATTGAGTTATTTTAACAACGATGTAGTGTGGTACAATGTGTAGCATACTGTGCTAGTGACGTTATATTACATTAGTAACATACATATTTATTTTAAACCATGATGATTTTTTTCTAAACCTAACCACATGCTTTTGTTGCCTAAACCTGAGGAAGTAAAGTTTATTTTTTAAAAAGACTGAATGCATTTGACAAGCAAGAACTGCACATTTCAGAGACAGTACATATAACGAGTGTAAATTAACACACTGTCCCTTAACGTCCAACACTGACACAGGAAGGGTATCTAGCACATCATATCTTATGGGTCACTGATCAAGCGTTAGCACTCACAACACTTGATTAATTAAGGTTAGGGAAAGATTGTGGTACCTTTGGGAAAAAGGTTAAATCACACACTCCTGAAGACTGTACTTCATTTTTCCACAAACAATGCACATCTCATGTCAGTCTGTCTGACTTTTATTTCAGCAGCATCATATACTGCATAAAAAACCTGGTAAATAAACTGATAACTGTTTTTATGGTCTTATCTTTAGCAGTCAGATTTCTGTGAAGCTGTGACCTTGATCTTTGAGAGGCAATACATGAAATACTCAATTACTAAAATGTACATACTTAGAATGAATAAAAATGTTTACTTTTGAAGTAAGCTATCAACATTAACTGGTACTGATTTGATACTTTTCTTCCTATTTAAGTGAGTGAAATCTGACTTTATTGTAGAGCTCTATCTCTGTTTACAGACCACGAATAAGACAAATAGCTAGCTAATGTTAGCACACCATGCGGTCCATTTGCCTCACTCCCCTCCACCAGCAGACCATTCGCCCGCAGAAGAGCGGGAGGAAGGAGGGTTGACGCTCTAGAGACAGCTCTGTAGTGGCTGTAACAACTTGGGTCTAGCCAACAGAGACGCAAGTTCCGGGGGTCACAGTGGGCTAAGTCTAATCTATGTAAAGGCAGCAACAGAAAGTTTGCTGGTCCGGTGGGGAGTATATGCTGGTTGATTCAAGTTGCTGTTTAAGCCACTAAAGGTTCATTTCCTCTGACTGGTCGGCCATTTTCTGCGATACTTAAGTGAATCAATTTTTCTCCCACCCCGACTACTGGCTGCTTTTTAGTTTAAGAATTTACATTTATGTAAATATTTAGCTCATAAAATACAATGCACTGTACAGTCAACCCTTTTTAGGTTGTGTCTTGCTCTTTGCCCTGTTTCAGATTTCTATGAGTTGATTGCAGAGACATTTCCGATCTAAATGTCTCAAATTTAAATGACTCTTTGAGGCCTAAGGAGAAAAATTATTTCAATTTCCTCACACAAAAAAGCAAATATTTAAGAAAAGACCAAAAGGTGTTTTATTTCTTTCCTTCCAATTATAATCTCCCCCACATTATTCATCATATAATATTGTCATATACAGTAATTTATCTACAGGAGCCCCTGCTCTGCAGAACAACTGCTTTTATTTTTGATAATGTGAGTGTATTTTGCTCATAAAATGTGTGTACTTATACTTAAGATATTAATGTCATTATTATGGAGTATCTTCACTTTGCTGTATTCTCACTGTTAGTTAAAAATATTATCTCAATACTTCTTCTACCACTGAACATATCGCACCAGATAAATAAAAACTAGATTCAGCATTTTCTACCTGACTAGCATACAGCGGAGTGGAAAACGGTATTTTTGGGGTGTGACCAACAAGCTAAATGAAAGCCTCAGGCATTCATATTTGAGATTTACGTTGCACAACTCAGGAGTTTAGGAGGGTAAAATGAGCAGATTAAAAAGGCTTGTAAATACAGGGGAAGAGAAGGAGCAATGTGCTGCAGATGGAGGGGAGTGTGGAAAAGCGCCAGTGCTCCGGACGGGCGTGACCTGAGAAACGCCATGTGGAGGTAGAAGGGCCCGCTGGAGCCACCTGAGCCTTGACTCTGTCTGAAACAGGAGTGCTTCGTTGACAAGCCATCACTCAGAGACTCCGACAGGGCTTTCAGCAGACCCCTGTCCTCTCTGGCCCCCCTCTCCCCACGCCAGCCCCCTGACACACACGCTCGAACCCTACACCACAATGTATGTCAGCACTGTCATTAGGGTAATTGCTGATTACGTGCACAATTGTCTCACCCAGCTCTACCAGGCGTCAATCAATCCACAACTAGGTTTTCCTACATTTGTGATGACTGTTCAGGGCTTCTTTATTTCTCTACGAATTGTGGCCTGGAGGAATTTTTCTTTTTTTTATGGACAGAATTTGTTTTACACCGGCCAGTTTTAGTGTAATATTTACACCCTCGCCTCTCTTACAGACTGAACAGTCGAGTGAGATATGACTGGCCAGACGTCACGGGCACAAGATGAAAACTCACGGCAAATGCTTTCGTTTTGAGGCCTGCTGATGGATAAGTGGACAGTGTGTCACAGACAGGTAGCTGTGAAAAATTGCCCTTGTTATGCCTGTAGACAGTCAAGGTATCAGTGGATTTCAAAGCAGTGAAAGTCCTTGCAGGCTTTTTTGACAGTTTGTCCTTCTTAGTGGAGGTAACAATACTATATATAGTATATATAAAGTTTAATGTTTGTTTATTTATTATTATTATTATTATTATTTGTTTTACATGGGCTTTCACAGGCTACAGTTTCTGCATTTAAACTATCAGAAAATCTGCCTTTTACATCCCTGATACTAAATTGGTAAAATTATAATTTTATCTCAATATTCTTCCTGAATCCATTTTAAAACGTTTAAACCAGAGCTTTAGCAAGTCTTAGTTCCTGTTTATACGACAACAATTTCAACCAAAAATGGTAAACTTTTGTCGCATTTTAGGTGATTGTTTACACGACAGCGGCATTTTGGGTACCTGAAAGTCAGTGCAATTTTTTGGAAACAGTACCTTCTCTGTTGTCATGTACACTTGCACTATGCACTTCCTCTGAAAACTGAGACTTTTCGCACATTTGCATTACGGTTCCAGTCACTAGGCATGCGCAGGAAAGTCGACCATCGCAACAACAATGGCGGACTCCCAGGCTCTGTTTGTGGTGCTCACCCTGTTGAATTTATCAACGCTTCTCCAGCAAAGTGTAGATGTACTGTAGCAACTCCACCTCGTCGTCCTTCCAGACAAACGTTCGTGTGCGTTGCCATTTTGTTTGTTTATACATTACCACTCTGTAGAAGGAAGTGCATGTGCGCAGGCGCATGTTGTTTCATTACAAAGTCACACCGCCAACTGCTGACCTGGCATGTATACTACAGCGTTTTTGGTCATTTTGTGGATCTGTGTGCACGGTGATTGTTATCAAAACATTGTCGTCTGAACGCAAAACTTTTTTCAGAATGAGAAAATGAGAAACTCTTCCGTTTTCAGTGGATTGTTTTCGTGTAAACATGGCTTTAATCTTCTTCCACACTGCCGCATGATAACCTCCCTGACAACTGCCTACCTGCAAGAGCGTTCCCCCAGAAAGCAATACGCTTTTTAAAGCAGCTGCTGCCGCTACAGTTCAAGGCTGCAATGACAGGTAGGTGCTTTGGTGAACACTAGCAGAGGTGCAAGCTAGATTGTAGCTGCATAGTGCAGCAAGACAGTGGAAATCACTGAAATTACCAAAGACTTCGACTTATGTGAACAGTTTACCAGTCATCTGAAGTTTGGTAGTAATGTTATTCCAGGCTGCCTAGCGCCATAGCTGCTGGCACCATAACTCCAAGTATTGAGACCAACATTATCAGCTCGTCCATCTTCGTTCTGCGTCCGCAATACCATGATTTTTGATCAGGCAAAGCCAGGCGACAACAGCTGAAACTCTGTGCGGCAGGGCAAAATCTGTGCATGTTCACATGGCAGCAACTGCTTCACACCCCTACCACTGTGTTCGAAACCGCTTCCCCTCTGCTGCCTTCTTATTAAAATGACTGGAGGCGGCAAGTTATCACCCAGCGGTGTGAAAGCTCCTTTAGTGTTAAATGCAAGGGATTAAAATCATAACCAGAGAGCCCCTGTTCAATCAAACTGCAGTTGTACACGTACATTTTAGGACTGATGCTCACATTGAGGCTTAAAGTGAAGGAGCAAGAAGTTATTATGCGCTTCGTGAAGAAAACTTTGACAGAAGAAAGTCTTGTTTTGGGAGGTTGCACATGTAACCTCTCTGTTACAGGACAATCTCTTTGATGGAGTCCTGTCTTGATAGAAAACAGGTTTGCCTGTGGAATGAAAGCAGCAGCTGCTTACACTCTTCGTCCAAAACATCGGTTTGATCAGCTATTTTTAAGGCTGGCGCAGTCACACTGATGAATATTTCAATTCGTATTTGGGGACTAAAATCAGCTCTCCTTGTTAAAAATGCATGATTTCATAACAGCTTCGTGATAACAATATTAACCCATTCAAACAAAGGCTCACCTTTGCAATTACACCAATCAGGGGTGATATCAAAGGGAGGGCATGCTGATGCTGGCTCTCCATATTCAGGCAGCGTCTCCATTTCCTTATCATGTTGATTTCAGGTGATCGCTCTGCCTTCAAATGTGTCATTTACGGCTGTTTTTGAACATCACTTGAGTAGAAAATTGCTCCTGCATCATACCTTTGTGCTCGCCTGTGTGGCAAGGGCAAAATCTGGTGGAGGTGGCGAGGGCAGACAGATAGAGACGGCGGTTGAGGTGAGTGGTCCTCCATCAGTACCAGGTGATGAGTTTATGCGTCCTCACTCCCCAGAGGCCCCGAGGCCATGACCTCCCATCCATCCCCTTACGCTCTCATTCATTTCACTTTCATAAGCACCAGTAATGACTTCGCTCCAGTGAAAGGGAGAGAGAGAAGGCTGAGACACTTGTTGGGGAGAAGTGGAATCTTCTTCCTGCAATGGCAATTGGTTGTGCTCTTCGAAAACGCTGCAAGGAGATATATAGCTATTACCGGGGTCACGCAGGACAGGAACAACAATCATTTTCACCTTCTCGTGTACACATACCGCTTTATGCAGCTGGCACTCAAACAGATTGACACATGCCTAAATGTACACATGCATGTATATGGACTGATAGCGCACGCAGACTCACACACTCACACAGTGGCTGATGGACCAGCAGCTCTGTGCATTGTAATATGCTTGGGAGCCTGTACAGGGATTAGCAGCTCATTTCAGTGGCTGCACAGTTGGCCTTCACAGTCTCCCAGAGGAGGGAGACAGCTGTGCGGGGGTGCTGTTTGGAGAGCGGTTAGCACTGTGTGTGTGTGTATGTTGAGGGGCGGGGGGGCACGGCGTATGCTTATCTGACACCAAGGGGCAAATTTGAGATGGTCCAATACCAGCTTAACCAATACACACCACTGCACTTAACTGAAACGGGACCAAGCAGCTGACTCCCACCTCTCAGGAGATGCCTTATCATATTGCTCCTCACTTTAAACAAACTACAAGTTTGTGAGGATTTAGCAAGGCTTCGGCACAGGCATGTGACGAAGCATGAACCCATGTGTTAGAGAGGATTTGTGATGATTAAAAAAAAGACCCTCAGAGATCCAAGTTAATTTTAAAGTCGGTTCCAGCTAATTCGAAAAGATAAACACAAACATTGGTTTCTTTTTTCAACAAAGTGCTCAGGGTGCACACGGCTCGGACTTTGTTGTGATAATTACATGTGAAACCACTGACTTTAATTACATTTTGCCTGGACAAACCGCTCTGGTGGCTTGCGGTGATGGGATCCAGGTGGACCTTGTTATGAAAATGTGAGAAAGGTCTTGAGTGACGAGGGGGTCATGTGAAGATGTGCCGCAGTGATCTCATACAAACCTAGGCTGGAGAAAATCAAGAGTTACCTGCAGACACTTAAACACAATAAATACTTCTGTGGAAGTAGCTCCTCTGTCAGCTGGACACTAGGGTTCTTGACTTAAAGCTTATGAGGTGACGAGGTGTTAATACTTGGATTTGATGACCTGTGTGTGAGCGTCTTTGGCTCTTCTTGCACCCATTCTCTCTGTTAATGTGGCTTTTATTTTGCAATATTTGTCCGTTTTTTTAAAGCACTGGAGAAACACTCCTGCAAAACACTTAAGACAAGTTTAAACATTAACACGCCAACATATTTTTTGGCATTTATGGGCCAGGTTGTCATTGTTAGCATTAGTATAAACGCTGATCGTAGCGACTTTGTTGTTACAGGTTAAGATTTCATGCCTGCTGGTGGGCCGGCTTCCGGAATCCTAAAACGTCAACTGTCAGCTCCAAAGCAAACACCGCCGACTCCAGGACGGAAAGGAAAAAGGAAACATTGAACAAATCCAGAGTTCAGCGCTCCAAGAAAACCTCTAGCAGAGTAATACACTATGACATGAGCCAGGGAGTCACTCCTCTGGTTATTTCCCAGGCGCTCTGAGAGTTTTACAAAAGTGAACAAAAAAAGAAAAAGATCACACCAACTGATGTCACCATCTGTAATTTTGCAGACAAAGGAACCTTTTACTGTGTTGTATCCATTCTATTATGTTGGGCACCATGAACTCTCATGGCATTTACATGAGAAATAGGACTGGTGGTGAGCCTGGGCTCCATCTCACAGTTAGTTGTCTCTCTAATCCAATCTAGTGCGATGGTGTTGGTATTGCAGTACCAAGGCTGCAGCAGCAGGGGACTGCTTTGTGAAGATAGGAGGGGTGTTATAATTTTGAGACCCCCAAACCATGGAGAGGTCACTGGCTTTGCTTTTCTGGCTTCCTCTGACTGTGTCGACATGAGGCGTGCGACTGAGTGGGATTTAGAATTCAAAGGCAAGGTTAGCTTTGAATCACTTGAGACATCCAGTTGGGAATAAGACTAAGAGATAAAAAATATGTAAAAGTAAATGTTTTCTCCACTTATTGTGTACTTTGTGGGACAAGAAAGAAACACACAAGAACATTTTCAGTGTTTGACAAGTGGAAGCCGATTCAAAAAAGACCTTGCTGTTTTCTAAAATCTCTCAGACTTGGACACAAAAACCCATAAATATTTACTAAGTTTTCACAGAAGAAAAGTTAAGATACAATTACTTGTTTTCAGACCCCCACCCATTGTAGCTGCCACCCACTCCACAGCACATCGTCTGTTGCAGTTTAATGTTTGGGTGCTGGAGAGGTTTGAGAAGAGTCCCAGCGTCATTGTTCCAAACACAACAGCTGTGACTTAATGAGTCCATTCCAGAGTGCTCACCCTTTGCCCGAGTCTGAGCTGCTTCCACTGCTGCCTCCTCATTGACCACATGACCATTGTCACCAAGGTATTCACTGGGTCTTAATGGTAAGACACACAAGAATGCAGCGGTGGCTGAGCCTTTGCCACCTCGGAGCGATGGTGGGAAAGCTCCTGAACTCAATTCCAACGGCTTACGTTTACCATGACAAACCAGTGACCTATGGGTTCACTCTAGTAATTTGGGGAGAACCTCCCACGCACACAAACAGAGACATACTCACCCATCTCTCTCTGTGCAACTCCATTTAATCTGCCTCACTGTGTTTCTGTCTCTGTATCCTAACAAGGACATCTGACAGAATTCTGCTTTAAAACTGTGTTTGTTACCTTCAGTTTGAGAGCTAATAGCGTCTGAAACTGTAAATTCAACATTCTCCTTCAACATGGACAAAATAACAAGGATGAAATTCTTGGCTCTTTTTCTGTCAACGACAGAATATCATTACCCGAAAAACGCACTAACTGAAACTGGGTCCTCTGTGATCTCGGCGACTGCAGTTTGTGTTAAAGCTGAAAAGGAGCAAGACGTGATGTAGTACAAACCTGCAGCCTGGCAAGGGAAGTTAGGACGTTGCCATAGCGATCGAGATGAAGCAGGCGCAATATTAAGAGTCCATCATTAGACAATTCTTGTGGAACCATGCAAGTTAATTCATTTTACTTCCACATTGAGGCGATTTGACTGGGCCTGCTGGAAACAAGCTTTTTATGAATGAATTATTCACACAGATGTGGTGATCTTGGCTCATAACGCAGCTTCAAAACAGTCTTACATGACCATAAACCCTTCTTACAGTCTTTTATTCCACATTCACTTCAGCTGAGTTATACTTATGTTACAAGGCTAATCATGTTGAGTGTTTGGTGCCCGTTTATCCTTGAGGAGGGGAAGAGCGCCTGTCAGTCCGCCGCATATGCATACAAAGTGGTGTGCTTCTTTATTAAGGGCTGTACAAACAAGACTGTATTAAGAGCTGTGAGCAAAGATGGTGCTGAAGAGCCTGGAGTTACACACCCTTAACCCCAGGAATAACACAGCATGGAGCTGTCATTCCAGTCAGGTATCATTATCGCGGCAGGTCTGAGTTCCTGGTGAAGGCTGACAGCTTTATGATTTGATTCACTTGCGCTGTGAAGTAATTAAAAAGGAGGTTAGCGTTGGAAATTCACAAATATAAAAAGCAGACACCTGAAACTGTGTTATTCAGGAATTCTATACACGGTATTACTAACTTCCAGCGTGCTGATCTGTGGTTGCTTGTAAATTCATGCCATAACATATTTGTGTATTCATGGAAATCAGTTACATGAATAGTGAACCTTGAGTCTGTTCTGTTACACCCACCTAACAGCATGCTTAAACAATATTCATAATTACCCTTTTAAAGATATTTTAATTAACCTTACCCCTTTTCTATCACACCACCACCATTTGAGATCATGCTGTGAATTGAATTCCAGTCATGTGTCCTCCATTCATACTCTGAATTAGCTCCAGCAAAAGTCGGCGTGTTTGACCCTGGACATGAACCTCAGGGAGAAAAAGCCTTGTTGAAAACCAGGCAGGCCAAATTCATGATAACCTCCCCCCCCCCCTCCGGAGGTTGTGCTGGTGAGGTGCTTCTCCCCGTCTCTTCCACCCTGTCTCCTCCACATGCCATGCAAAGTGAATGACATGATATTAAAGCACTTCCTCATCAAGATTGAAAGGCGTACATTCTTTTTTTGCCTTGAAGCAGTCAATTATTTGACAAGTACACATAATGAACAATGCAAGACTAGTCGGAATTTAATCAAAAGGCAGAGACAGGGGCTCAGTGCAGATGGGAAATGATTAACACAGTTAATCAAACATCCCAGCGTTAGGTTAAACATGGCAAGCCTATCCCATCATCTGAAAAAAGGATGAGATCCATTGCACATTTCCATTTTTCCATTTCCTTTTTGCCTGTGGAACATTTATTGCATTTATTATGTTGACCCCTATTTATTCTGCTTCTATCATGAAGGTATTTATGTTAGTCCTGACATCTCTGACTAATTCCCCCTCTTTAGTGAACTCTCATGCAGAAGAATTCAAGGTAGCTGACTTTGAAGAAATTGTCAAATGCGGTCTAATCCAGATGGTATTTATGTAAAGGTTATTTGATACTCAGAGGGATGCTATTGAGAAGATTTTGTGAAAAATCACCCACACAGAGTTTATAACACAAGCTCTTGAGAGAGAATCAAATGCATCGGGCAGGTCAAAGCATAACAAGTGAAAACTGTACCGACACAGACTTTTATCTTTGATCCATAGTTTTTCTTTTGCAGCAAATCGACAGAAACTATTAACAAGAAAGGGTCAACTTTGTCTAATAGACCAAAAAGTTATGTATATTATCATTATTTGAAACTGGCAGTGGTTGACTGTAAGTACAAAGACTATTCACTGAGTACTGTATTTGGGTACAAAGTTGAAGTACTTGGACTGTATGTGAGTGTTTTCATTTCATGCTGCTTCTATTTTACAGCTTCTCAGCTCCTCACCAATCAGCCTCATATTTTGTGTGCACATTTACGATTGTATACTCAAGGCTCTCTTATGCCTGCAGGTATTCAGAATTTTTGAGAAACTAGTTTAACTGATCGTTTATCATGGGAGGGAGGATAGAGTTCAAGTATCGCAGGGTATTGTTCATAAGTGAGGGTAGAATGAAGCGTGAGATGTATCGACGGTTTGCTGCGGCTTCTGCAGTGATGCGGGACTGTCGTGGTGAAGACGGAGCTGAGCCTGAAGGCGACGCTTTCGATTTACTAGTGAACCTACGTCCCAACCCTCACCTATGGTCATGAGCTCTGTGACTGAAAGAATTAGATCACGGATACAAGTGGCTGAAATAAGTTTCCTCCGTGGGGTGGCTTTGCTCAGCCTTACAGATAGGGTGAGGAGCTCGGACATCCGGAGGGAGCTCAGAGTAGAGCCGCTGCTCCTTCGCATTGAAAGGGGTCAGTTGAGGTGGTTCGTGCATCTGATCAGGATGCCTCCTGGGCGCCTCCTGCTGGAGGTGTTTAAGGCACGTCCAACTGGTAGGAGGCCCCGGGGCAGACCCAGAATACGCTGGAGGCCTGAGAACACCTTGGGGTCCCCCATGGGGAGCTGGAAAGCATTACTAGGGAGAGGGACGTCTGGGCTGCTTTGCTTGGCCTGCTGCCCCCACAACCTGGCCTTGGATAAGGGGATGAAAATGGATGGATGCTGACATCTCACTCCTCTTAAGCAGCCGGTAGCGGCTTCAAGTTCTCTGGAAATCATCTGGGTTAAAAACAACCAGCCTTACCTAGTCTCTAGTCTGTTGCAGGCAACATTTTGGCCTTTGTCATGTTTTAATTAACTGACATTCATAGAAAAGTTTGTCTCATTTGAACCGGAGCATCTGCAGATTAATTGCGTACCCTATGCACTAAAGTTAGGCTCAATACAAGATGAATAAATCCCCATTTTTTGTTATCTTTGCCGCCATCTTGACTTTAACAGCACCAGGACGGACATTTCTACGAGCTGCAGCTCCCCATGCTCTAGCTGCAACCTGGTTTTGTTCTGTCAGTCCTATAGTGTCATACCATACGGGGACTGTTTCAGAAGTTGAGAATTTTACCTGCCCGATTCTGTAGGCTCGGTCATTTTTCCTGATATTTGTAGCTAGTCCATGACTGTATGTGCTTTTACCATAATTAAGTAAGCCAAGTATGAAGTCGTTGCTATGTTCGTTGTTGTTTTGTCTACATCAGTTGTGTTTACTGTTGTTTTATTCTGCTTTGTTTTGCTGTAGCCTACAGACTAAGTTAAATCCAGTTATGAACGACATGGGTGGAAGAACTACGGCTGTGTTTTAGTCATTAAAAATACATTCAACGTCATAATTATGTCACAAGTATACTTCACATACAGTGCCTGTTAGCAGGAGAAATCGATCTGGTCTGTACAACACACCATGTCTCTGTCAAAAGTAGACAAAGCACGTATTTTTTGTTAGTTACTCCACACTGTCTCCTTCCCACCTGCATCACCTGCACTCCTGGCTAGACCACATCCTCAAGATTATAAAACTCCACCCTTCAGGGCCTGTGACTCTCCTTTCTTCCCTCCAAACATGCCAGGTGGAACAAAGAGGACTGATATTCCTGAATTTAAACTGTTGTTAAAAGACGAAAAAGAGTAATACCATAACAGATCTATCTGCAATAAAATGTCCAAATGGATCCTGCGTGTTTGAATGTGCACCCCATCGTAAGATGCAGCGTAACTATACAGTTTTTCAGCCCACTTTTCCAGTTAGTAGTAAAGCTACTTCCCAGATTTTACATGTCACATATGATCCTAAAATATGAGTCACTGTCAATGATAGTACATAGCCTCTTTGCATTACAACAATCACCTTGACCAACTACAACAATTTATACTGCTTACACATTAATGGATCAATAATAATAATCCAATGATATAGTAAAACACTTAAGTGTTTTTTCCTGCAGCAGTCTTTTACCTTTGTTTTCTTAAAGTATATTCACTGCAGATACTTGCATACTTTTCAATGGAGGACCTTCACATGTAATGAATTGTTTTATATTCAAGTTCTTTATTTATCATATGCACAACAATTACAGAGAAGCAGTCACTGGCAATGAAAATCTAAAGCCTCCAACAATGCTTATTAAATTAAAAAGTGCAAGATGAAATAAGGGATATTATAACATAAAGGAAAGTTATATAAATTAGACATCAATTTGAAATGAATGAACTGAATGTAAACAGGAATGTAGTAAATGTATATGCATAATTGTCAGTGTAAATGCACATGTATATGGAGGTGTAAACAGTTGTACAACACTGAGTAAAAATATGTAAAAGCAGTGATGCTGTTTCCCCCACCACTGCTCTCTGGTGGATTTATATCCGCAGTGTGTTGTTTGGGACATAAAACGTTCAGAAAAATGAACACATCAATAAAGATTTGTTTTTATTTTGTCCTCTGCGGTGTTAAGCCTGTCTCAGGTGTGCAGTAATGGAACTTATGTAAATCCTCAAAACATCTCTTAATTCCGCAAACTTGTGGAAAGTCTGAAACAACGACTATTGTTCCTTTCCCACTTTACCATGCAACAATAATTAGCCGTGATTACAAAGTATCTCTTGAGAAATTGGGACAGAACAATTTAGTTCATTGTCCTCAGAAATTGGAGTTGCCCCTTCCTTTCCCTTGTCTTTTCTCCCCCTATTGGATTCATGTGTTCTTCAGTGTGCCAGGAAGAACACACCACTAATCAAGCAAACTATTTGATTGGCCTGGAAAGATTTCATTCGGACTAATTTGGCTTAATAAACAGTTGTGTCAAATGATTTGGACGAGTGCAATTCCAGACCTATTAAAGGATGTGTATTAACGGATGTGCTTTTGGTATTGGCAGTATTTACATACGACCTTGCACATTTGCAAAAGCCTGTGCTTCCTGAGGCGTGTGGCTGCAAACACACCGCTAAAAAAGTAATCAGCCCTCAAGAACAAGTTGTTTAGTCATATGTGCAAGTTTTGACAAATTGAAAGACCTTCAAAGATTGTTGTTGACTCGGTAATAAGCATCTACAGCAATAGCCAGCATAAATTTGGCCGTTTTTTATGCCTTGGTGAGCAGCCTCTGTATTTAGAACAGTAATGTTTTATGGAAATAAGCTATATGTATTTAAAACTTATAATTGTGTTCCTTTATACTGGCACAAAGCAGTTACTTTTAAATTAGTGGAATTAATCGGAATGCAAAATTGAAGGGAGGAATGTCTGTCCACAATGATGAATGCTTAAGTAAGATTTTGCTTCAATTAAAATTTCAGGCAATTATTCTAAAAGATTATTGACCTCTAAAGGGACTGGTGAGGTCACATATTTTCCTCTGTCTTTGCGGTATAGTATTCATCTTCATTAGAGAGAACAATTGAAGGCGTTTTCCTCTCGTACTAGAGGGTATTAACGCAGACAGATTATCCTCTGCACACTTCACTAATAAAGTTGATTTCTATTATTGTCTGTCCAGGTAAAGGCAGATTTTGAAGCATTGTCTTCTTCACTTTGACCTGCTCCTCCTCTTCATCAGCGCTTTGTAGACTTTCTTGTCCTCTCAGCAGACACAGGAAGGTCATTTTGTTTTGATTGCTGTATAGCTGTTGTTTTGTTCTGTCAGAAAGTCAGTCCTGCTTATGTTAGACTGGCAACTTTGTTAGAGGCAAAATACATCTCTCTGATAGCACTGTCTTGGTTTAATGGAAGTTAATGTGGGGCTATGAAGCCTTATTTTCGCTAAACTGAAGAGCCAGACATTTTTTTTTTCTTTTTAGTGCATCTGATTGATGCATTTATGCAACTGGCATAACACGTCTGGAGTCCTGCGCTTACCTCAGTGGGAATATTATGGGGATACATCAACTTTAATCTGTGGGAGACAATTAAAAAAAAAAAGTTAACTTTTAGTTTTAGAGTTCTTTGAAAAATTTAAAAGTGAAAAAAATATCACAGATGTTCTCTGCTGCCGAACAACTCTCAGTATATCAACGTGATGAATTATAATTGTGATAACATTGTGCTTGACAGAAAACCTGTGACTTCAAACGTGTTGCAATCATGAATAAATGGATCCTTCTTTCAACCCAGTCATTTTCAAGTACACCGAGCATTCACTGGGTTTACAGTGAAAATGCCACATCTTTTGTTTGAAAACTGTGTCCACATTTACACAACGCAGAGCACAACACGGCAAAGTGAAGCAAATTGGAACCGTTGGCCTCTGCTGAACCTTATTACTTGTGACCATATATCATTTTTTTATAGGTCACAAGTGAGGCACATCTGTTTCCACTTGGCTAAGTTTCCATACAAAACATTTGAATAGAGATTCTTCACCTATATCCGTTGCTCCCCTACGCTTGTTTAAACCAACATATGTCTCATACATCAAACCTCAGAAAGAGCAAAAGGCTGTTTTGTACCACAAAGTGTGTTTCTGAAAAGGTTTGACTACAGAGCACAGTTTAGAAGATTCTCTAATGTTTACAACGCGACACAGTTTTCTTTTAAAGGATTTGTTTATGTAGTGTGGTCTTTTAACACTCAACTTATTTGACAGTTGTGCAAGCCAGAGCTCAACATGCCCACACTGGACCTTGCTTTTTTCAAATTTGATCTCAAAGCCCCTCATGTGTTTGACTTCTTTTTAATTGCTTCCTGTCTGCTGGGTCAATTATAACTTCTGGGCCCTTTCAGGGGGACCGGCTATTGCGGCATTTTTGACCAGACGGAGTGATTAAATATCTGAAATTTGAGCGGAATGATGAGATCACTCACTGGGACTTCATTTGATAATATTTTACTTGGTGTGCCAGCTCACAGCATACACATGTTGATTTACGTTTGGACAGAAGTTGATTGCCTGGGCTGCCTTTTCTTAAGTCCGTCTAATGAGAAATAAAGGGAGACAGACAAAGACGATCTGAACTCTTTTATCCATTATTGATTTTGGGTCAGGTGCACCGCAGTGTAAAGACCCCATTGGTATTGTATTTAACTCAAAATATGAGCCTTGAGAACAACGCTCAAAAGATTAACCAGTAGTCAGCAAGCAAATTAAAAACACATAAAAACAGGTTTTCATTAACATATGGTAATCCATTCATTTTTAATTAACCCCAGCAGCAACGTGAAAGCAAAACAATGTCTGTGTCAACCTGCACTCTGTCTCGTTTCACGTACCTGTGAAAATAATGAGGGCTGATGATAATGGATTGTTTCAAAACAGAAAATAAAACTAGCTATTTTAAGATATGGCTTCAGCAGGACAACTGTTAAAAACAGCTCACACATTCATGTCAAAATACAAGCAACAGTCTCCACGAATAAAGCTTATTAAATCAAGGTAGTAGTCAGCTGTCAAAATACATGTTTACAAGCAAGATTAAGAACATTTCATTATCACGTCAGCCACAGGTTGAAATTCAACATCCTTATACACAGAAAAGCTTTGTATGTATTCAAACTTTTATAAAGCAAGTGTATTTATGTAGCACAATTCAACAACAGTGCAAAAGAAACACATTATAAAAGGGCGTTTAAATACAATTAAAAACAGTCATTGAGAGCCACGAGAATAGGAAATAAAAGCAAGATAAAAGTAGAATAAGACAAGTATAAAATACAAGAATAAAAGTTGAGGTGCAGTGTCAGGGATGAGTAATTATTTGATTTAATAAAAGGCAGCAGCAAACAGAAAAGTCTTCTGTCCTGATTAAATAGAAGTGAGAGTAGTTGTGGACCTGCAGTTTGTTGCAGATATATGGTGCATAAAAGCTGAATGGGAATAAAAGCGAACCTGTTCAAGACGTCCTGAGACCTCTTGATGCTTCATAAAGCAGAAGATTGGACCTAAACCATTCAGTGCTTTGTAAACCAAGACTATATTTTGAGATCAACTCGCTGACAGACAGGAAGCCAGTGTAAAGACAACTGCAGGGATGTGATCCACTTTCTCGGTGTGGATAAATTAACATTCATACACAATGACCCCTCAGTTTTTAATAAGCACTGTTGCTTTCCTAACTGTGCCCAGTTCAACCAGTGCAGAAACAGGGCCGCCCCTGGAGGTGCCACAGAAGTGAGGTCAAAACTCCAAGCTGCACGGTTGCCCATGGCTATATAAATATTAACCAAGTCTTCACTGTGTAGAGAGGCCTTCTTTGATTATGAGTCTGCTCTAAGAGTTTGATATCCAAGGAGACCACTACAGCCAGCCTGACTAAATTGATGAGAGAATACCGGGAGAGTCGGTTTAGTTGTGATGTGGCAGAGTTTCACTTGGAACAGATCAAGCCGCTGGATTTCATGCAAACGAAGCAGGGAGAGAAACATCACTGGTTCGCAGTTCACATACTCGAAGCTTCTCTTTGAACTTTTGCTCTGGTGGCTGGGAGAGATGTGACAGGAAGAAAATAGGAAATGCAACCCCCTTTTTTCAGTGTCCCAAAGTTGATTCGCTGCACTTTGCCCCATAGGATTTGGTAAACTGTGAGCTTGAATGATGTCTCAATTACAGGAACACATTTTGATTATTTTGGTCAATAACTCTGTCGTTAAATGAAGCCAAAAAATCTGACACAAGTTCAAAATAAAGTTCACAAACACTTAATGAAGAAATGATTGAGTGATTGAGTTTAGACGTGGCTTTGTTAATTGTGCTCTGAAGCATGTAACCTGACTAAATCTTTGTCTGTCGTCAAGAAAAAAAGGACTCTGATTTGTAGGGGGTCAGCAGCAGTCCTGTGACTGGTCATGTGTGCCTGAAATGTCAATCATGTGCAAATATTTTGGGAAGGAACCAATAAGCATTGTTAGGCGAACAATTGAAGGTTAAGAGGCGGGCTCAGAGCCACATGGGAAATGGGGAGACATGTTTGCTCTCACCATGGATGACTGAGGCCTGTCCAAAGCATCTGCCATGATTTTCAACTGAAATGAAAACAGAAACGCAGCGTGGTCACATCTTTACTATCCTGCAGACAGCATTTACATTTCCAGTTTTGTGTGATTTCATATTTACTTCAAACACTGCCATAATGTCTGTCCTTGTTTCTCACCTTCTAAGTGTTTTTCGGGCCGCGCAACAGAGTCAGCGTTTACCATGCACCATTTGGTGAGTGATTACGTGCAATATTGTGCCGCCTTTGCAAGATATGATTATATCACAGTTTATCATAAACACTTGCACATAAACAATTTATGTGGAACCGCTGTGACTCGTCAAAGAGACGACTGCACAGGCCGGGGTCACACACACAAGGCGGCCTGTAATTAGCTAAATAATTTTAATTACCGTGTGATTCAAACTGATATCTCTGTCTTCACCTGTTAGTATTCAATCTGGCTGTGAATTTTACAGTTCAATGATTTATGCTCATTCAGAAGAATAGCAACACAAGTCTAATGCCCTCTGTTGACAATGTGAGGAAGCAGATTCAAATGAATTCATGCAAAATGGCAGTTTAAGCTGTTCAACACTGCAGCCATAGAGACACCACATGTGTTTTTAGTCTGCGCTTATAAATAAACATTTCTCCAGATATGGATGCCTGCCACTGGGTGACCTTTTTTTTTTTTTTTTTACATCTGTTTTCTCTTTTTTGTCCCATGCAAAAAAAAAAAAAAAAACGGGCCTGTATTATTATGTAAAATTATGCTTATGAAAACATAAGTCTGCCCCTCTGCTGCATTCACCTTCACCTGGCAAGCATGACTCAACTTCACATTTCCACATAGTGGGTGAAAGGCAGTTTTTATTGAAGCCAGGTGTGTACCCACGTCCTGCCTGATAATGTTTCTGGACAGAATTCCTCAACCAGATCAAAACATGCTCCGAGTCTTCACCGAACGCAGAAAAAAAACTGGATGTTTTGTTTGTTTTTTACATATTCTGATTTTAAGATACAAAATAGCAGCTTTGATTTTAAAACTTGGAGATATATATTTGACTTTTTATGGGGGGGGTTAATAATAACTAAAACCATACATTACAGCAGGGAATGACCCTTAGAAATCTAGCACAGATCGAACTGTAATCCCGAGCACTGCACGGCGAATACGAATGGTGGACCACCAACATAATATGCAGCTTACAGTAATGAGTCAAAGGGTCAAAGCCGCAGCAGCCTGACAAAAATCCCTTGACTGCCAAATGGTGTCATGAATCATGTAAAAGAAAAGAGCAGGGGGGGAAAACACACACACACACACACACACACTCACAATCGAGGAGAGATTCTGGGTTTGAAAAACTGCTTGGCTCCACATGCACACACACACACACTAACACACTTGGCTCCACACACTAGCAGCACCAGCAGCAGCTTGACCACTGCTGCCCGGGCCAGTGTGTTATCCTGTGGGGCCAGTTGGAGTGAGGAGGAAGAGGAGGAGGAGGAGGAGAAGGGGGGGAGAGGAAGAAAAAAAAAAAAGTCTGTCTGTACTTCCATGTTCCTTTTGATGCTTGGTAGTATTACAGTAGAATAAGTCCTCTGTCATTGGTTGAATAGGCTGGACTGCCTACTGTGACAGAGTGAGGGCCTCTCATGCCCAAAAGGAAGGCAGCGGTGCATCTCTAAGCAGAAAAAAAGGGGGACAAAAATGAGGGGAAATATATTGATAACCTCCTTCCTTTCTGTGTGACGTATCTGAATGTTAGAAAAAAACAGAAGAAGAAGCTGATTCCTGCCGGGCATGATAATAAGTTGATGTGATTAGTCTCCTTGCACAGATCTAGACTCCGAGTCAGCGCGGATCTGGAGTCCATGTCAGGTTTTGGAGGAGCCCTGGGCTCAGACAGCTCCTGCAGACGGCAGCCTGCTCTCCACTGCACTGGCGCTGTTTACTGGAAGCCCGCTCCGCGCTGCTTCCACCAAGTGTCTCAACACTGTGAGCGGGATCTTTTCCAGAGGCGAGCCGCTGAAACTTGCCCACAGTCTCACTCTGAGGAGCCCAATAGGAGCAGCATCGGCGGTTAAAGTAGACAGAGAGAGAGAGATCCGTCTTCTTCTTCTCCCCTCTTTTCATCAGACACTGAAAGCCCCCCTCACACTCTGTCCCCACTCTGTCTTCTCTGTTGGGTCCCCGAGCTCCGCTTCTCCTCTCGCTTGTTTGTTGTCGCTGCCTCGGGAGTGCAGGAGGAGCGCACAAGGAGAGCCGAGAATAGATGAGCCGCTCAGAGGTGCGCGAGGTGTTGATGAGTCAGGACTGAGAGCAGCAGAGCAACACCTTGCTTGCCATGGAAGTGTGTGTCCGGTGCAGGAGAATGTACGGGCTGAGAGGGGGACCTGCCGCCTGATAGCCAGCCTCTGTCCCAGATAAGGGGAGCATGCCTCAGACCTGCAGACTCACTCTCTTCGCTGCAGAGGAGTTCCCATCAGACTGTCTTTCCACAATCTGACATCTTTTTTATTTTTATTTTTTATGCAATCCACATACTGACTTCATTTCAGCCTGTTTGGCTCCACTGCTTTTCAAGAAAGGTAAGAGTAGTTTTCCTTTTTTTTTGCACCATCACTACTAAATAAATCAGAGCTTAAGCAGCATTTTGACAAGTTGGTGTAAAGTGGAGGAACTTTTTTAAGAGCCTTGCATATGCTGTCGGCTCATTTAAATAGTGCTCCAGCCTCACAGTGTGTTTGGGCTACTTTTTAAAAGTAAGAAAAGGTCAGATTTTACAAGCAGGAACATCATTTAGCTCTTCTTTTTATAGTAATATAAATGTTCCGAAAGGGAATGGTGCTTAATTGAGAAATGGTTAATGAAAACATAACCAGATGTGGATTGATTTGTTCGGCTGCCGAGTTTGGCTGAATGGAAACTATTAAAAAGTGGGGGAGCAGCGCATTTATGTGACCCAGAACATGTAAAGCACCATTTAATTGGAATTTATGCCTCCAGAGTTGTAGTTTGTTGGTGGTGCTTCTCTTTTTTCTTTTTCTTTTTTTTTTTTAAAGCCATTGATGGTGTTGTTGGTATGAAAAGGGATTTATGCTGGAAGCTGTGACCTGAGAAGCGATGTCGGTGTGATTCTTGAGAGCATTCACTGGCTAATCCAATATAATTGGGCCTTGGCTATTTGTCCAAAAGAAAAGAAAAGAAAGGAGAATATCAGCCTTCCTTTGTGATAATTACTTTTGGGTATAAAGGAGCTTGTGATGCAACGGTGCTCCACGCGTCATGGAAATCAATCAAAGGCAGAAATACAAATGATAACATCCCCCAAAAAAATAAAACAGAGGGGGGAATATTTGGCTGCTTATACTTAACTCAGAGCCAGTCGGCGCAGAGTGGCAGTAAAATTAGATCCTTTTACTGCACATTTATTATTTAGGCGTACCGATTCTGAACGCGTCTTGTCAACCATGTGTTAAAGAGTAGGGGCAGCAGCAGGAGCGCACACGCGGTGTGTGTGCCTCTCCTGGCCCGACAAACGCACCGCGGCCAGCCGGTGATGCATGGCAGCCCGGAGCACAGCAGCAATCTCTGGTGATCGATCAGCGGATTGGGGATAAATTTAGCCCCAGTCTTCTCATGCTCTCTTCTTCTTCTTCTTTTTTTGTTTTTGGTTGTGTGTCTGATTTTAAAAGAGAGAGGGAGCTATGAATTCCTGCTTGGATTAGAGTCCTTGAATGTGTCTCATTGGTGTTAAATATATCTGTAGCAGTAGTCATCATCATAGCTGCTCACTGCTGCTGCAAAAAATTGTGTTTTTAATCAGTGTGCATTAAACACAGCCCCGACTGAAGCTTCTCCAAGACTATTTTCATGGGAAGATACAACAACAGATGAGTGTGTGGAGGATGAAGTGGCTTTATCTCCCTCGCCATACATAACAAAGTGACATTCAGCTAAATACAAAGGCAGCCTATTTGTGACTTAGTGTTGAGTTTCCAGGAATGTGTAAGAAATAAGCTAATACAGGCTCTAATCAGCCTCCACTTCTTATTCAAGCCTGCTTTACGAGGCAACTCCATTTTCACGTGTTTGTGCATCAAAAAAATGTTTGAATTAATGCAAGTGCAAATTCCAGCTGTTTGGAAGGAGCACATTAGCATGTCAAAGTGGTCAGAGCCCCCTCACACAATGGAAGGAGTCGTATTTTCTGCCACAGGTTTTGGCTGAGCCTGAAAGGCTCGAGAACGAGTGTGTGTTAGCTGGTGAAACTGAAAGACTCGTGTGTATCTCCCCCCTTCCTTGTAAGTAGGTCCGTATGACATCTTGTGTATAGCATAATCTCAGTTGTATTTGTTTGTGTGTTGGTGTGAGGGAATATGTCTAAGCTTTCACACTACAGGGTAATTGTACAGTGACTCACGAAGAGCAAATAGTGTAACGTTGGAGGAGAAAAACATTTGGTTCTTAGAGGAAAAAATAACATGAAATTACAATTGTGTAAACATGTATTGGAGGGATTACTTCTCTGAATTCTCGCTTAATACAGTAGCAAATTTGTAGTTTGTTGGCGCCTGTGAAAACAGGTGGAAATAATAGCACTTGTGAATGCGGGTTAAAGAAGGAAACTATCTTCTCGGATGTCTCAGTGTTTGATATCTTCAGCTCGAGCATGCCATTATGAGCATTATACCGTCGAGTCCAGCGTGAGAGAGAGTACCTTTTTCAGTCTATAGCCTTGTTTCAGTGGAAGTGCGTCCGGTTTCAAAGAACTGCAGCTGCTCTTGATCTGCTCAGAGCACCAGATTGCCCCTCTTTGCTTGTGCGTTCATCTCTACTCGCAGATCAATACAGCCCAGCACACTTCTATATGGGTTTGGGGGAGATAAAGTGCTACATATCACTCTATTCTCAACTCTTTATGTGACACTCCCGCAGCACACGAGACTCTTAGGGTTCAGTGAGTGTGATTGGATGAGTGGGTTTTGAGCGAATCAAAATTTGTGACATTACGGACTGTTGCTTCATTCTCTCTGCTGCCATATTTCCACCCCAGCTGAGGTTTTGTGCTATCTACGGATATCTGACTGGTGCATTAAACGCATCATAACGCAGCTTTCATAGCCTCTCCAGATTTTTGAATTATACCAACAAGCCAGGCACTTTCACCCTGGCTTTATTAAGGTAATTTGTTATTGATTTAATTCATTATGAGCGCACACACACTGACCAGTGGCAACATTTGCTCACTCTGTTTTTGTGTCGCACTCACTCACGAGCGTGGATATCTGCCTGTCGTCTTTGTCTGAGCAGCGATTGGCAAGTCCATATGACTGATTTAAAGGTTGCACTGTGGCTGAATGGGTTGTTTGTGCTAACGTGACACTCTAGGCATGTCGTGCCTTTATTCACGCTGAACACCACCTTAGCTACTCCACAGCAATATCAAGCCAATGATGGAGGCTGTGAGTGCATCAGAAGTGGAGGATTGCAGGGAGTTAAATCATTTGGATTTACATCCCATTGCTTATTTGGCGTGTAAATTGTGGGTTTGTGTTTTCAGATGCAATCTTTGCTGTTGCTAAACCACCTACATGGAGTCATACTGTGCGGATAACTGCTCGCCATTAAAGGGAAGAAACAAGGCTGTAAAAGAAAGCTATGGCAAATTTGATATAACGTGCAGGCCTTTGGTGGGCCAAAAAACCTCCCCTTTCATGACTGATTTTATTTTACGATTGGCAATCAGTAAAACGCTGTGCGCCAGCGTGTTCCCCTCCCTGCCATTTTGTGAAACATTTGTTTCCACTTGCCAAAGGCCTCTGGTGCGGCGGGGGATTCGGTGCCCCTGAAATGGCAGGTGAAACTTTCTGCTTGCCTAAATAATTTCCTAGCAGAACATTACACAGCAAGGACATAGACGGCGGAACGTAAGGGTCAATTCAGACTCTGGTGACAAGAAACAACATGGATATTAGCCGATGGCTCTCACATAGCTCTCTGTGCACTGGTTAAGTGGCAGCCTCCCTGAGCTTATCTGGCATCTCTTTTTTTGTGCTTCACTCATTTTGTGCTTCTCTGAAAGGCATTATTTAGAAGAAAAGGAAGTGCAAAGTGCAAAACTGGGTCATAAAAAGCGTCCTCTGGTAATAAAACGATTGGCTCGTGTGTTTCACATCATGTTGAAAACACTACCTGGGTCTCAGATAAGATATGCTGGGTGCTATTAGCAGTGTGTGTTTAGGTCACTCCCAGTCCATCTGTCAGTGTAGCATTGTGCAAAACAAAACTACATGAATTTATCACCACAGTTGGATTTTTTTTCACACATTATTATTTTACAGATTAAAACTAGAGCAGTAGCATCAGTTAGAATTAGTTTTTAGCACTTAAAAAAATTAGGTTAATTATATTTTTTTAAGATAACAAGGAAGCACATTTGCAACTGCTAAAAAATGTCGTAATTATTTTCTCATTTAATTGTTCTCTCATTCAATTTTTGACATATATTCTTATTGTAATTTAAAGAAGACTAACATTATAGGAAACACACACACACACACACACACACTCACACACACACATGCTCACACACACGTACACAGACAATGACCCTGTCTCACTCTTTGTGCTATGTGAACAGGACTCGTCCTTATCTGTGCACAGCTGCAACACTATTTGGGAAAATATTCAATTTCTGTGTGACAGAGGAGAACCTGGGAGGCAAGGCTCTAAGCAAACAGCAGTTATTGCGGCTCTGCCATAGCAGCCGAGAGCAAGGCCTGGCTGGGAGAGAGGGGGGATCTGCGGACGTCTGCCAGGGGAAGGAGTAATGTCTCGGCTGGATTATAGGAGAGCGAAGCACTTCCACACTTAAAAGCCCCTTTTCCAACAAGACAGGGCTGTTATTTAGGGATGGTGTGGGTAAACACACCAGAGCAATATATTTCCTCTGTATAGACTGCTGTTGTCCTTGACAATTGTGACTCATTGCAAGTAAGATAAGTTTTACTCCTCATGCTTTTTTTTTTTTTTTTTTTTTTCAACAATAATTTCATGTTAGGCTGTGGGCGTTCTTCAGTGTATTCAGACTGACATTCTTCCAGCGAAGTGCAAAACTGGTAAGCAGGGTTCAACATTAAAATATCATTTTACTTTTGTTCAAATGGCAGTGTTATTCTATTCGGGTTTTTTTTTTTTTTGCTTCCTGTTTTTTACTGGTGCTGTACTCAAGATGTAGCTGTCAAATGATTTACATACGGACTGTGTCGAGTTTTATACTGTTTAGCATTGAACTGGACTATGATACTCTCGCAGAATACCAAATGCAAAAGGAGGAAGTAGCAACAACAAACTAAATCTGTTATAAAAATATGTCTTCCAATTGGTGACATTGGAAGTAGGAGCGCGTTTTGATTCGCTAGTTCTTCTTACGTGTTTGCATATTGATATTCTGAGAGCGCTTTAATTCAGAAAGATCCAATAGCCGCTCACCTATGTTGAAGTCTGTATGTTGGATTGCGGTTTTCAAAGCAACATTAATTTTTAAAAGATCAAATGCACCAAACAGTAAAGTCAAACTGTAAAGAAAGAATATAAGACATGCAAGTAAATGCACTCCAAACAATCTGCACTGGCTACTTTGCAGCTGAAGTCCTGCCAAATGCATATTACATTCAATGTTTGTGCTCGCTTTTTTAATGTGTTTGCATCGCCGCATATTTCAGTCCTATATGCTTATTTGGTTATCTGGTTGGTTTGGAAGTCTGAGGCTTTGATAAACGATATTTTATTGTACAGTATTTAGTTGGGGAGTGTGGAAGCTTTGTTCTTGCAGTGTAGTTGCCAAGTCAGATGGAGTTGAGCGTCTGGTCTGGGAGTTTCAGAGGAATATCACAGGCATGGTAACTTGCTAAAAAACTAAGCTAATCAACAAAATAATTGTCTGTTCAATTGCTACCATGCCAGAGACATCAAACACAGCCGAGGTTGAAAAAACAATCAAATTATCTCTTAATGATTGCTCACGCTGACAGATGAGCGCTTGTGAGTTGGGTTTTGTTTGTAGGCGACATATGTGAGGAAGAATGAACTTTGTGGTCGCCCGCTCGTAAATTCTGTGTACATTTTGGTAATCTGCATAGATATCCATCATCACCTGTAATGAAAACAATTTTATCTTATTATGTGGTTTTTGGCATTGAAACAGAGAGAAGTGTATTAGTCTATTAATTTCCTGCAGTGAATCATGAATCCTGCTGCTTTTATCCTCGCTGTACCCTCCATGTGTGGTCTACAAAAATGTTTCTGTTTCCTCTACAGACTAAAGTTTGGCCCCTGTGTCTGCTCTCCTCTCTCTCTTTCTCTTTCTCCCTCCCTCCCTCCCTTTCTCCCCCCCTTTCTCTCTCTCTTTCTCTGTCTTTCTCTCTCTGCGTAGATAATGTCTCTGCAAATGATTTAACCGCCCTCGTTGAGGCTCCTTCCAGTAATTGAACAAGCAGAGACTGGGTGCTTTACAGGAAAACAATAGTCATATTATCTCAGATCTCCACTACTCTGACATTCAACAAAACACTACCTTGGATTGGACTTGGCGGACTACTTCGAGGGTCTGAATTGAAGAAAGGAATCAGGTTTGCTTTCTCTCCATGAAAAAAAAAATAGAAAAAAAAAAACACGGCAAAATGGATGCCATTAATTTTAAGTAGGCGCAATATGTTATGAAAGTGTCGCATGATTGGAATGCATGTCTTGCAAGATGCACCTGGGGGTAAAGTGCAGCCTTGGGTGGTACTTGGTTGAGTCAGAGGCATGCGCGCGAGAGAGGCTTGGTAATAATTAATCAGAAATGTGTTTTGACAAACAGTGACAGTGCTTGTAGCAATAATTAGTGTAAAGATCTGTGCTAGCTATATAATTATATTATATTAGAATTATTTTATAAAAACATTTAAGCAGAATTTGCACACAACAATTAACGTTATTGTTATTCTGATTATCATTGTTATTGCTAATAATATTATGCTCCAGACAGACAAATCCCTTTACATAAAAATGTGTCTCAAAAGCCCATATTTCAGCATGATTGCTCCAGGTTGGAATTTGTTTTGTTTTTTGGCAGAGCAAGGGGAGCTTTGATTGTGTTGCTGTGGAGCAGAATTGACCTTGTGTGTCAGAATGAGGTTTTTCTACGCCTTGTTTCATACAGAGCACTCTTAGACTGAAATGGCCTTAGGAGGAGTTGTTCTTGACAGAGATGCATTGTTTCAGGCAGCCAATAAACCACTGCACTGAGTGGCTACATCTGTGAACCTCATCTTGACTACAGTGTGGGGCTAGCAACAACACGGCAACTGTCACAGCTGCACCTGCTGCTGTCTCAGTACAGAGCCTCCCTCTCTGTTGCCCATAGAACCGCATCAGTCTCCTCTCCGTGACAAGCCAGAGGCAATGGTCTCTGCTTGGGTCAACTGGAGAGAAGCTTCTTGGGAAAACATTTGAAAAACAGGGGACAAAATGTCAGTCCCGAAAAGAGATGTTAAAATAAAATTCCTGCCCTGAGGGCCAGGATTTGGTTCAGTTGGAGCTTGGGTATAAAATTCCTGTCTGTGAATCATAGTGGGGGTTTAAGAGCGCTGGCTTAGTAAAACCTGACCACCACTTGAGTGTTCATTCTTCAGCGCATTTGTCCAGCTACAGTAACAGCCTGGGGTTTGATATGACAGCAAGTTGTCTCTCCCTAATACTGTAAATGATGAATAGAGATAAATGGAGCTGACTCTTCTGTACACACACCGCCCTGCTTGTGTATTGAGGCCTTTCAGAAGATGATCTGATCAGCTAAGAAGAGATTCAAGAGCATTAAAGGCTTTTAAATCTCATATGTACTCATATTTGCTACGCTGCTGTTAAAAGTCACAGAGCTAGGATTTAGCACTGGAATTACTAAACCTCCATTTTTGCACACACTTTATTTGGTTTCAGTGAATACCTGAAAGAGAAAACAAGAGGCAAGAAATATATTGCAGAGAAAAATGACTAGTGGATCATCATGCTGTCTCAGAAAAAGATTATTGGAGGCGAACAATGCCGATAGGATTTTCAGCCAGCAGAAGTGATGCAACATGTCCACTTTCCTGCCAAATTGAACTTAGGAGTGTGAAAAGCAATGCTGGGACACGAGGAGTGGGGCTGACGTGAATGCAGATAGTGTGGGATTAACACAGGGGAAGATTGAGCGACAGTGGCCGGTGACGTCTCTTTACAGCTTTGCTTGTACAGCTGTGCCAGGCCTGGCATTCACTGCTGCCTGTTGGATCCAACTCCTCCTCCACTGCCGGGGGGTTAGGTAATGAACATCTTAAATACTGCAGATAAGTTGAGCTCCTGGATGTGTGTATGTGTGTGTGTGCGCGTGTGTCGATGGAGATATCAAATTATTCATGTATTTATAATGAAAATTGGAATGCTTAATATTGACACCTCGGTGTGTCTGTACGATTTGATCTTTTTGGCATTTGCACAGGAAAAATACCATATACAGGCTGCCCTAATAATTCATCATGCCTCCTTCTAAATGAGGTGTGAGGCGGCTCTGCTGGTGTGAATTCTGCCATAAATCACACATACCCTGACTGCTTTATCCATTAGAACCGACCTGTTTGTCTAATTCCGCTACTCAGTCCCCAGCAAACTGGTTTTAGCAATTAAGACGAGTGTGAGAACTGCAGCTTCTACTTCACACCTGGTATGTTATCACTTGATGCGACAGACATAGATGTGGTGGAGCTAGAAAAAATAAAAATTAGGCATAAAATGACAATCCAGTTGAGAAGAGGCGATTGATTATCCAACAATTCAGGATTAATACTATAAGAATTGTTATTTTTAGCTTGGCTATTTTCTTTTAATTAAAGTAATGGTGAGAATATAAAAGATTGCGCCGCTTTCTAATGAAGACAATGTGTCTCCACAACTTTACCTTTAAGAAATCGGCCTTGACAACTTTGCATTTGCAGCGTCTTTCAGCTCAATTAGTCGATTTTTAAATTGTTTATTTAGCTAAAGAAGGAGGGGATTTTTTTCCCTGTCCGTAACGGGAAACTTCAATTTATTTAAAAAAAGTCCCCAAATTTTGAGATTGCATGTATGGTTTTCTTTGGACAGTAAAAATTTTTATCTCATCGCTATTCGTCCAATTTGTTATGATAATTTTAAGGGCGTAATCGGCCCCGCTACGCCATCACCCATTTAAGTAACAGTGGGCGAAGTTCTTGGATTTACTCCGACTGCGAAAGTGTAACAGCAATCTCCTTTTTAAAAAGTCAGGTTTCAGGTTTTACAGACTGTTTTATGTAGCTGACTGCGACATAAAAGCAGTCTATAAAAATCCAAAATTACTTTTTCAAGAACCTTCCCTATTTGGAGATGGATGACACCGATTGGCCGACGTCGTCTAATTAATCAAACACCAAAAATCGGCAAGCAGATAAAACATTTTTAATCTTAACCTACAATATACCTGCTTGTGCTCTCATAACAAACAACAACTGGAAGCATTAAACTAAACATAGCTTTTTTTTTACCTTTATGATTCACCCAGTGATAAAATCAAAACAAGGTTAAATGATGACCAGAGAAAAAAGCTCTGAGCAAGCTGCACGAGTTCTCAAGCACTGCATCTGTGCCCGGCAACACATGTTTCATTTTTAGCTTCAGCATCAGCCGCTGAACCAATGTGATGAGTGCTATTCTGTAGTAGTTGATGGAAATAGGAAAAAAGCAGTGTAAAGAGGACAGTCAAATGGGGGGCATTTGTGTCGTTGCAAAAAGTGGAGCCAGTGGCATTTCCGTCATTCATCAGCCCGAGCTGATTACTAGTGAGTCTGGAGTGAGCTGACAGGATGCGGCTCCTGCAGCCATTACCATCAGAAATAGGTCCAGCAGGCCCGGGGGTAGGCGTGGAGCTGCAGCTCGAAGAGGCCGAGACCCGCCTAAAGGATGGAAAAGTTTGCCATGTTTTACTCGATAACATCTATCTAGTATAGAGGTGAGGCGGTACGTTTTGTTAAGGTATTTAGCACGGCTTTAAAAGATCTGCCGATGATGAACCCCAGGAACTTTAGCTCTGTAAATGGTGGTGTTGAAATGTATCTACCAGAGACTGAAGCTGAGTCTAACAATCAGCGAGAGATGGTGAATGTTGCAGACACCGCAACGCCTACTCACTTTACTGCGAGGGCCAAAAAAGGGATCTTTTATTCTCTCACCTGAAAAGGCTCGTTGGCTCCTGTGCATAATGGAAGCAGTGTAGCAGAGGGAGGGGTGTGCAGACATCACTCGAGGACAATATTCTGAAGTCACTGCCACAAGACTCTCTCTCAGCTGCATACTTGGTATTTAAACTTTAACAGAAGTTAAACATTTTGTGCCAAGACAGAAATGTGTAATGAAGCTTTCATAACACGATTCATACAACTGGAGCATGCAGTGATAGCCCCAAACAAAAGTGCTAATTGATGCTGAGGATATTTTGGTGTATAAAACATAGAAGGATGACAGAGATGGAAAATATTCGCAGGACAGGGCTGAATATTTATTAGCTAGACAAGAATATCTCCTTTGAAGTTACAGTGAATCACTGCTTTTAACCTGTGGTTGTTATTCACGCGCTTTCTTTTTTTGTTGGGTCACATTTTCGTAAACTTTGTGGAATGCAAATCGAGACATCGCTTTTAGTGTTTGTGTTTGTTGTTTTGTTTTTTTATCAGTGAATCTTGAATATATCCATTTGTGTTTCCGAATATCATAAAACACATAGGATGCTCTCCATAGTGAGAAGTGTTGATCGGCTTTAATGAATCGTAGGTCGAACCTGAGCTGGTTGCCAATGAAGTTTAAAAATGTTTTTATTTTTAAGAATAAATCCGGCCTTATCACGCTGAACTAGCTGCTGCTTTTCCGCGTTTTGCAGTTATTGATTTTCAAAAGCGCTGCCGCAGAGGGCGGCGATAGCGAAAGGTTGAACCCGAACTGTGTGTTTGACTTGAAGGAAGTGTCTTAACGTAAGGCATCAGACTGCTCAGTAATTTAACAAGACTGTATTAGTTGTGTAAAATGCAAAACTCCTTGAACATTAAAAAGTGCATCTTGTTTTGTACCCATCAGATCAGCTTATGCACAGTGACAATAATTGTTGATCACGTTAACAGAAACTGGTCAATGGAAGTTAAAACATATTCTATGATATCATCTAGCAGCCATCTTCATCAAACAAAACGTTATCTTTCATCTGCATGGCTCTGAATCGTGCACAGCGTTAAGAAACGACCTCACAGAGACGCTTGTTGTTGTTCAGAGGAGAATTTTCCCTCCACAGCGAGAGCCCTTGTCGAAGCATTACCTCCTCTCGCAACGTGGGACTTTGTTATCACACTCACTTCATATTCATAGTGAGTCTTATTCTCCTGTCATTATTTTGTGTAACTTAGAGCTGTAGCAATTACACTTCAGTGGATTACCTATACAGAGATACAGAGATTAAAATCTCGGCTTCATACTACCTCCAGCGTGGCGGTTCAAAGGTGCGACCCCGCGCCGCAATCCGCTATCGTTTGGCAGAGCACGAAATTGGTCAACCTTTCAGAGTTTGTTTGGGAATTTGAATCCCTTTGGTATTCAAAACAGGAGGGCCTTATGACAGGGAGATAATTTCCTAGTGAATGTTTTATCGCAGTCCGCTTGACAGTCTCCTGTATCTGTCTGCTCTCTCTCCTTCCTTGTGTCTTTAGATTCCCTGACTTTGGTCCAGCTATTCAGAGGGAGAGAAGAAAAAGAACAAAAAAAGAAAACCCTGTTTGTTTCCCCCCCTTTTGTTATCACAAAAAGAGCAAACACATATTAAACATACACAAGGTGCAGAAGCAATGATTGCTGTATCTGCTGTCCTACTGTGGGTGGCAGGGGACGATAACATAAGCCACAGAGCCATTTACATATTCCCTTTTTTTTAATCATGTCAAGCCTGAATCATGGTCAGTCGGAAGCGGGGGCATATTCTTGAAAAGAGATATTTTCCCCTATAACAAACCATCGTATTTTTTAACCCACTGTTTTAATCATCTTTCTCCTGTGGTATGCCATATGTTAAGATTTGGGCAAAGGCAGAGTACAGCAGCTTTCACTCTCATCCATTGAGCGTAAGCCAAGTGTTTGCTTGATGACATCTCTCACATCCAAATTGAAGTCGAAACTTATTTGAAAATCTACTTTTCTCTCACTCTGTCAGTCCCAAAGAGGCTGATCCATTGTACAGTGAGCAGGCAGGAGTGAGATCCTATAGCACCTTAGTTATTAAAAGAGGGGGTTGGAATGAGCCAATCTGAGCTTGTTTGCATCACAATCCCCCACACAGTGCTGATGTTATGCTAATGAACGCTGTGGAGAAGGCTCAGCCCCAAAACTGTCCTCTCTCTTTCACAGCTGAAAGTGGGGAGAGGGCAAGGAGTAGTGACACTGAAACTGCACGAGGAAATCTAATGATGCAGCCAGAAAAACTCAAAGCAACTTAAATAACTTGCAGTTTAAATGTGCTAGTAGATGTTTGCCTTTTGTTTTCTGGGGGGAAAAAAAATGTTGAGAATACATTTCATGTTTTTGTGCAGCTGAGCGTGTGAAGCGTTTATTATTTGGAGCAGCAGGTACATGTCTTTTGGATTTAAAAAAAAAAAAAATACCAATGTATCGTCATCGGGTTGAGCAAGCACCATTACCTGTCAGGGCAGTACTGAGTGAAGATTTAGGGCTGACAAGTGATTGCATTCAGGAAAAAGACTACACCCACTTCTTTTGTCTGAGCTTCCTGACGAGACACAGCGCTATACCTTGTTTTAGGTTGACATACGCCGCTTCCCCTGTCTGACAAAAGGCATTCATGCCATCTTTTTAGATTGAAAATAGATGCGGCAGCGCTGGGATACAAACGTGCTAGGATGAAGTAGGCTACAGTAGATCCACTCCACTGCTGAAATAATTTGTGTGAGTGTGTATTGCTCCTGCTGTAAGGGTAAGGTCCTTGTGCTGTTTTCTATTTTCGCGAGGACTGACATTATGTGGCGTCCCTTATTTTGGCTGTTTGTCCTTCCTCTGAGCCACAGAAAGGTTAAAAGCCTCAATTAGACACTGAGCCAAGGTCGGCCACATTTATGCACAATGCCTCTAATCTGAAAGAATTAGCACCCTTCAAAAATCAAAATATCCACCACTTTAGCAGCACAATCACAGCTTTCCAAGCTGGTGCGTTTTTAGGATTTTTCAAGTGATTCAAAAACATTCAACATTCAAAGACAGAGCATCTCTCCGGATGCTTTCTTGAACAAATGTGCACTGAGAGAAAAATACATCACGGGTGCTCAGGTACAATGATGAGGTGAATCCAGGTAAAAGATAGTATTAAGCCATTGTTAAATATACCAGTCACAAAGAAGGAGATGTGGCTCAACAAGCCGAGCAAACAAAGAGGAGAAGGATTTTGGAGCTTTTAGACAATTGAGATGTGGCCTGGGCAGAACAGGCTGTGACTCAATCTCAGGATTGTGCATTCAGTGTAAGCCAAGGATTTACTTAATGACACATCTTTTCATTCAAGGTGGAGTTAAAACATCCCCCCAGTTTTTTTTTCTCTGTCCCAGAGATAATTGCTCAGCTTCTTTTTTGTTTCTCGTTGCTAAAACGAGTAAAGACGTGGATAAATGGCTTATTTCCCTTCTCGCGCCGCTCCCCTTTTAAACATGTCTCTCACAAGTCATCTTCTCCGTTACCTTCTTCATGTTTTGTGTTGCTGCCCGCTACCTTAAAAATTAATCATCCTGTTTAATAACGCCTCACGATCACAGTGCATTATTGATGGCGAGGTCCTTAATAGAAGGATAGAGCAGGGTTTTTAACCATTCAGCTGCTCATTTTGAAGGGGGGGAGGGAGGAGGGTCACAAAAGCTGCTTACTAGTGCATATCCGAGTAAATACAGCGCATTATTATCATAGACTAAAACCAGGGCCCTGTGCATCCAAAAGGGCTCGGTCTCTTTTCCCCAAACAAACATGTTGTTTTAGATGAGTGGCAACACTAAAAATAAATAAGTGACACAAGCTGCCGAACTCAATAACAGCTTTTCAGTGAATGTGACCTCAGTGAGCAAATCTCTGACCTCAACTGTTTATTTGTTCACCACGGTTCAGCTTCAAGCATGCGAGCAACATCAGTGACTCGGACATTTTTTTACCTGACACTTGTTAAATGTGTGTTTTTGTCTGTGAATGTGCTGTTTTTGTCCCCGCTGCTTTACTTTGCTTGGCCACATTGTATTATTTTTGCATGAACGCAACAATGACCGTTCTCATGCTGAAATTGAGAGGATGAGTTTGGGAGAGTGTCTGGGCCAACTGCCGAGCTCAGTTTGTATAATCCCTGATTTGTTTTGACTAATTTAGCCATGGCAAACTGGATCACACAACAAATGTTTCCTTTCTGGTGTCCTAATGTGCTCTCCGACCAACAACCCAGCAAAGTATTTGTGTGCACGTACTAATTGGATTGGGTTCTTGGACAGGGGAGTATACGCTACATATTGCATGCGCTCTGTGTATTCCAAGGTGAATCGTGCCGTGTCAAGGACTTATTGGACTTGATTGGCAGGTACTATCACCATGAGATGCCCATATAATGGCAGGGCTCCCATTCCTGACCTTCCTATTTATCTAGCTGTATTAATGTCAGCCTATTAATTCCTAAGCGGAGGAACATTTGGCAAAGACACCGTTTAACGGGCCTGGCTGAATCATTCTTATCTCAACAGACCTGAAAGGAATAGTTTTGCGCTATCAGCAAGTGGAAATGACATTTTGAAATTTCATTTGAGATAATCCACTTCACTTCCCAGTAAAACATCAAAATTACAACTAAAAATGTATGGAACCTGTATTAAAACTTTGTTACCGTGGCAAATCATCTGGCTATAATCCGTGTGGACAGACAGGTGTAGGTATCTTTCAGCACTAATAGGATTTTGTTGCATTGCTAAAGTGATTATGAGGCGATGGATTTAATATATATTCAGGCAGAGGGCAATGTAGCACTCAGCGCCTGGGGACACAGTTGAAAAATAACATGTGAGACTGATAAAAAAACACATTACATATTGACATTTTAATAGGACTGGCCAATATATTGATAATATACAGATATGAGACTAGATCTTGTCTTAGATTTTGGACTTTGTGAGTCCCGAGTGTTGTCTTTTCCAGGTTTTAAAGGCAGCATTACCGTAAAGCGATAATTTTCTGAACTTACCTTAACCCACTTAGTCATTATATCCATATAACTATGATTATTTATCAAAAATGTCATTGTGTTAATATTTGTGAAGGCACCAATATTCAGGTATTTGTTGAAAAATGTTGTGATATGTGATTTTCTCCATTTCGTCCAGCCCTACATTTTAAATTAAGAAATACTAACTGATAAATATGTTTGGTTTTTTTTCATTTAAAACTACACCAGAAAAATTTTGTTTTTGACAATGCTTCCTTTTTTTGTCTTCATAAATATATTGATGAGCGGGAGTGTTCCAGCTTTTGGCCCATGATGGCTTTTTTTAGTACCCATATGTCCCGACCAGTGGGGAGTACTCTAATCGATTAATTGAGTGGCTCATAAAAATGATCAATGGTGCAAACCCTAAGAGCAATGAGCATGACAAGCGCCACGCTTATGTCACACGCTCCGGCTCTCCTGCATGCTACTGTATTTTCTGTGGACGTGTGGCTTGCGTAAGAGCTATAATGATTCATTTAATCCAAACATTATGATCCACAGATTCAAAAACAATTGCTTTGATGTACTCTTAGATGATGAAAACGGGTTAGGTAATATCTGAAAACGATAAGCAACTGTGAGCCTGGAATACAGTGTCTGTCTTAATCAGACATCTCTGGCCATAATATGGTGGAACTATCTGAGATTCTATCTTGTGCTCATGATTTTCTGAGAAATGTTATACAACAGCTTTAAAGGAACAGTGTGTATGATTTAGGGAGATTTAGTGGCGTCTAGTGAGGACGATTGCAGATGACAGCCAGCTGAAACTTCTCCTGGTTAGGATCACCTTAGTGTTAACTGTTGAGGAGGTTTTTACCGGGAGCCGAATTGTCCACAGAGGTCCCTCCTCTCCAACACACATGGTCCAGGTATTTGAAATGGATAAAAACACTTAAAAAAAAAAGTAGCCTTCTATGTGTGCCCACCTTATTTCTGATCCAGACGTTCAGTAGGTTTTTACTGTGAGCCGAATTATCCATACTGGTCTCCCCCTCTCCAGAGCAAATAAACCCTGGGATATAAACCAGAAAAAACCCCAGAATAAAGTAGTTTCACATTACAAATCAATATTTCTCTGATTCACTTTGGCATGTTGGAAATGGACCTGTTAATATGTGCTCACCTTTGTCCTCCAATAACCTACGGTCCAGGGACTGGTTGCACAAAACAGTTTTCTCCTTAAATGTGACACTTAAGGCTTCATTTCTCCTTAGCAGAGGGACTAGCACAGTTGCACAGAATCCCCTAAAATATTTTCTTAGTAAAGGGAAAATGTTAACTCATTTGCTGCATTTAAAGAAATTTTACAGCCGTAAAAGTTTCCATGGAGACTATTTGATTGCTTGGACTCACACTTGTGATGCCTGTTATGATCTCACATAGTTGGCTCACAGTTAGATAGTGAAAAATGGCAGAAGAAAAGAAGACAAGTAAACCTATAGCCTATTGGTCAGAGGAGGAGGAGAATATACAATCATAGAAAGCTCCTACTACAAAGTAAATTTTATTCCCAAATACCAGAAAACAGAAAACAATTGCAGAAAGAAATTGCAATGAAAATTAATTCAGTCAAAATCTTAAGTGTAAAATTAAAGGTGTATCCACTGGGTTCGCCTGGTCGCAGAACACTGTTCTTGAGTAGTGTTAGTTTTTTCATTTATCACCACAAACTCAGTCATGTTGAAGTTAAGATAGAATCTAAGGGTACCTTAAGTTTGTTTATTTACCTTGCTTTGCTTGCTAAGGTCTTTTGTGCAACAGTCAAGGGATTCCTTAAGTATAAGACCAAGACAAGGAGAAAACCAAAAAAACACTTAAGTGAACATTTTAAGGAAACCTTAAAGACCGATTATATATGAGGAAACCTCAACTAGGACTTAAAGGAAAATCTTAATTTAAGGTGTTTCATGCAACCGGCCCCAGACTTTCAAGGGTTTTTTTTTAAACCAGAGGCCAAAATATCTGCAGAGGTCTCTTTCCCTCCAAAACGAACGGACTCTGTGACTCAAACATGTAAAACACTGAATAAAGCTGACGCAAACACGTGAATGGCCCTATCTAGAGTCACTGTTTGGTTTGTCCGTTCTGGGCTACTATAGAAACGTGGCAGTGCAACATGGCAATCTCTGTAGACAAAGACGCGCTCTGTATATAGATATAATGGCTCAATCCAAGGTAACGCAAACACAATGATTCTTATTATCAGGTGATTATACACCAAAAAAAACATATATTCCATTTCTGCCAATACACATTTCAAACATGCATATAAACATTATCTGATGGAAGGACATATCTGCAACCTACCCACAGTAATGTAATATGTTTTTGTTGCATAAGAGGAACCTGCTGAAAACCAGCTTTTAACTGAGGCAGGCCAGTTTCAGCTGTAGCACACAATGTTACTTTTAAGTCCTTTCTTGTGTAAATGTATGAAATAAAATCCCACACACTGGACCTTTAACAGAGACTGCCCCTAACGGACAAACCCGCATGTCTTTGTTTTTCTCCTCTCCCTCCTTTACCTCCTGCATCACCCCACCCTCAGCCCCCTCCCTGAACTAGTCAAGCTGTCCTGTTGCGCAGCATGCGTGTTTGACCTGGTATTTCTCGGGCTGAGCTCCCATCAGGGTCAGGGCCTGCATGCGTTTGGGGCACCAGCAGTCACACAGTGTTTGGTTGGGTGTCATTCAGCTCCTCTGGCCCTGTGCTGCTCTCAATCATTCCCACAGCAGAGAGGTCAGCCTCTGATTCCTCACTGCCCCATATCTGACTCAGTGGGGCTCCAGACTCATCCGATCACCAGCCCAATCTCTCCCCTCTGGAGTGCGAATTTTCTGATTTACGCTTGCAAATTGTACATCTTCAGCAGTGTCAAAGCAGGAACACAATCTCTTTTGGGAATATATTTCCTCCACAGCTGAGGCTGAGTGTTCTGTGACTGAGCCCTGTGTCCCCAGGTATTTCAGTTTTTCCCTCAAAGTGGCTAAGAGAAACAGAGATAAGAGGAGTCTCATAGTATGTATGAATTCATGTATGAGGATGCTGTTGGGAAAACCCAATAGAAACCAAATGTGTTCCCTCCATTCAACATGTGGTGGTCTGTTGGTTCTGATTTACATTTCAGTGAATCTCCGGCCCCATATTTCCCTTCCTTTGCATCCCTGTGATGTTCCGTGACAATTAACATCCCGACTCTTTCTTGGGGTTTGTTGAAAGCTCAGGGGCTAATTCAAGGGTCAAGCAAGACTTGCAAGCTGTCAATCTTTCATTGTAACTCGACCCCCCCTCCCCCACTCAGGTTCTTTTATTCTTGGTCCCCCCCCCTCCATTCTCCCAGACCTCGTTTCATAGAATGGGGCAACTCTTCTTCTATTCTCCTGTGGCCCTCTAACAGCTAGAGAGGGACAACCAGGAGCTTTGTCTAAGGAGCGCGGCATTCTTTGACATCTGCCTCTTGTTTTCAGACCCCCGCTGCATTCAAAATTCAAACTGTCCTTTTCAATCAGCCCCCCTCCCCTCCCTTCTAATAACCCCCTTCCTCCCAGTTACTAAGCCTTTTATTTTTTATCTGAAGAAAGCCAACTGGGATCCTGCAATTCACAATTTTGTCACTCGGTTGTCAATTATAAAGCATTCTGTTGTAATGCGAATATATCAGGCACACATATGTTTAAAGCCTCTGGGCCCACGCCCCTGTGGCTTCTCCATTTCTCAGAGTACTTAAACACATGTCTGCAATGACTTCATATTTAGCCAAAACAGTGTGATGCCTGTTGACATTTTAGCAATCTGTGCTTAACAGTCACAGAAAATTGCCTTCATCGTGTGTCTGGTGCATTAGGAGCAGCCATGTTGATCACGATTCTCTTCATCATCTCCGTCCCCACCCGATGTACAAAGCAGGCACAACACCACATTGTTGCAGATGCTAAAACCTGCTCGGAGATCACACCCAAGTCGAGGGCTATTTATGAAAACAGTCAAGGTACGATCGCCGTCGGTTTCTGTTTCAAGGCGGAGAGAGAAAAGAAACCCCCAGCTGAGAGGGGAGACCTCAGCACGTTTAATGAGAACGGCAGTCTCCCTCTAGTCTGCGCCTTTGGTGTCTCAGCATGTTAAACACTCTCAGCATGATACAAAATATATTAAAGTATAGGACTGTTATCATCGATTTACAGAACACCCATCCCCATGTACTAGGGATCTACATTCTGCATTTTTTTTCGTGGCAGGGGGTCTCGACTGCCTTGGAGGCAAAACTGTGTAAAGGCATTTCGTCTTTGTCTCCACATTTCTGACACAGGAGGTCTGCTGAACACGCTGCCTCTTTTTTTTACACTAAGCAATGATGACGGGGAAGCAAGAATAATCATATTGATTCAACACTGTTATCTCAGGCTGAGACTTATAATAGTTTGTTTACATGTGTAAACACAAGCACCCGCAGCCACCAAAGAAACACAAATATACTCAAATGCTTTTAACCTGTTCCAGCTGTAATTAATGTGGGACACAGGTATATGGTATTTATGCAAAACCTAGCAGGTTTAAGCAAATTTTGGGTACTGAGCTTAATCCACTGCATTAATCTGTGTCGGGACAATCCGTGTGCAATCACTCCATTACAACCAGAGTAAGGCAACAGACCAATTACTACAACTACCATGTAAAACCTTAACCAGGTTATCTTACTTGTGTCAAGGTCGTAAGCCCAGTAGGCATAGCATCAATCTCTGGAATTGCATTTGGCAGGTATATCCCATAGTGTCTGAGTTTTGAGTCAGTGCACGCACACAGAGGTCACAGAGCAAACCAGATGCAAAGCGGGACTGTATTTGATAAAAGAGTGACAAGGCTAGGGATGGTGGGAAAATAAAACTAATATTTTTGAGTGACAGTGAAAATCATTTATTGCTACAACTCACACCTGAAGTGATCGCACCTGTGTGAATCTGCTTTGTAAAAACTTGATGTTAGAAGCAATTAACACCAAAGATGTCTCTCCATTTTCTTATTATAGGCTTCTACTATTTCCTGTTAAGGCTGTTTTATAGCTGTGCTTAGACTCTATGCAAGTAACCTCCACCATTGTGAGCATTTATACTTGCAGTTGATGGGCCTGCATTGTTCTGCAGTGACACCTCCAAAGTTTGATTAATTCAACTAAAGCCCCGTTTCCACCAAACACTTTTGGTATGGTACCTTTGGAACCAAAAGTAACCCTTCAGACATGGTACCTAGACCCTAGCGTTTCCACTGCAAATAGTACCCTTAATGTAGGCGGGGTTGTTGTCACTCACTGCTCCATCCAGCACTCACTTATTTCCTGGCTCTTAACTGGTGACACAGATGGAAGTCTGCACCTTGTTTATCATCCACAGAACGAGGCTACACGCCGACATTCTCAGAACAAAATAAAACTGCAGTGAGAGCCTCTCTCCATGGGATATTTTAAAATAGCGGTTTTGTGCATTTAGTCCTTCTCAGGCAAGCCCGGGGGTTTAATGTTGCTGGAGCCCACAGGAACAATGCTCTACGGCGCTTTTTTTTTCTCTGTGTGATGATTAGAATTTATGCCGTTCACGTAGTCCGGACGAAAATAATATATATAAACACTTGAGGATCCACTCATTACTAAAAGTGTATGTCATATAAAAACTAAAGTGATGGTCAAAGTTGTCACATTAAAATTTAAGGAGTGCTGATGTATTCATGTCGTCAACTCATGCATTAAGTATCATTACAAGTTAACGTTCCACCTTAAAAGTTGCCAGCAGTCAGCCCAGTGAATGAACAGACTGCAGTGTTCACAGTTCCACCTTTTAGTACCAGATCTGTGTGCTAGGTACCCCAGAAATGGGGACGGTACAGTACAGTTCCATTGTTACCATCCACAACTTTTCACAATGGAAACTGGAAAAAACTGAACTGAACTGTTCTGTACCGTACTGCTCAAAGGAAATGGGGCTTAACACCAAAAACACCTATAAAACGTGACTTAAGTGGGACAATGTTTAACCAAAGTACAAAACGTGACTCTATTATATCTCACAAGGTTCACAGACTAAACAATTGTCTTTTACCAGACACGCTTTCCCCACAAATACAACATGCTAACATTATCAGCAAAAGCTTATGACATTTTACATTGCATAAGTTAGCATAGTGGCTAGTGGACTTTCCTCTACTCATATGAAGCCTGTATAAATCACACAGGACTTAGATACAATGTAGTGTGGGCTTTATTTTATTCATAATTCATTATCTGTTATCTTATTCAATAAAAGTAAACATAAGCTTTGTTTTCACTGAGGGAAATAGTGTTCAGTTTATAAAAATAACCAGAAGTCTGCATAGCTGTAAGCTGTAGTTACATTTCTGGGAAGGTGCGCATCAGGGTCGACATAGGGTACGAGTCTATGTGGAGTCTATGGCAAACGTTGATTTAAAAAAAAAAAAAATAGTCGATTCATTGCAGAGGTATGTATTCTGCTTAAGCTTGTATATAAATTTAGATACCAAATACCTCATGTAAACAGATTACTGGGAATATTGGGTTATTGTGAACCACGTAAACACCTTAGTCAAACTGTTACTTTGATCTGAGCTTTCACAGTAAATTATTTTGTGCATGACAATATAATGATTGAATGGGATTATCATCACTCACATGCAAATGTGTGTGGGATCTAAGTATTGTCTGTCTCACCAAGTGGACAACAGTAAGAGCTAAGACTTTGTGCGCACAGATGAAGCTCCTTTAGCCTATATGCTCACTATACAGCTTTATTGTGGAGACAATCTGCTTAAGGTCTCGTTATACTGCGTGGACCTCGAGTGAAGGCTGATTATTTGTAGCCCCCTTGCCTGATAAACTTAATCGGTGCCACATGCACAGATCAGCTGAAAGACAAGGGTTTTGTTGGAATCCAATATGTTTGGTTTCTGTGATCAACTTTCATTTGTGGAGTCTCATGACTGCATATTATTCCATTGAAACTAAATACACTGTGGCTGCATGTACTCTGCTCCTGTTAACCTCTTTTAAATGGCTCTAAAATTAGAGGTCTCAGGTGAGGCATAATGTCATACTAGATGAGCTGATTATGGCAGGCTTAATTATAACTTTGTTGGCTAATGTGTGCGCTCCGCATGTTTTCTCGGTGATGAATTATTACACTGTCTGAGAACTCAGACAAAAAAAAAAAAGTAGATCAAAGAGTCTTCGGGCTCGTGGATATTCTCCGGAGTGGAGGAGCCAGCCGAGGCTGATTTGTGCAGCTCTGACTGTACATGACAAACAGAATTCCTCGCCGTCTTTTCAGTTGAGTTCTCTTGTTAGCTGCTAGTATGATGGATAACACTCTGTCCCTTGAATCTTAACAAACAATTGCAGGCTGTAGACACAGGGAGAAAATGGCATGTTGTTTTTGAATGTGCTAAAAAATAAAGAAAAAAAAACACTTTCTAATGGGGTCCTATGTGCCTTGTTGCCAGAGTGATGCCATATCCCATGGTGAATGTGCTAATGGTTCATGGGAGTGAGAGGACTGAGCTTAGCCCAGCAGTGTAAACACACAGACAAAAGGGAGCCGTTAGTAGTGTGAAACGCATGCCTGGGCGCGCAGGTAGGCATTAGGTTTCACCCTACACAGCGCCAGCACTGTATCCATGACAGGGAGGAGGCCATTTGCTTTTGTAGCGAAAGAGAGCAAAAACAAACATTCAAACAGAGTCGTACTAGGGGGACAGGTATGGATGAGGAGGGGAGAGAGGAATTCTGGTTTGTGGAGATGTAAGGGAGAGAGCGGGGGAGGTGGGGAGGGGAGGGGTCGGGGAGATAAGGTGGTTTGTGGTCAGTCACAACAGAGAGAAATGACCATTTGCTTGGTAGTGTTTGTTTGTTTGGCCAGGGCGCGGGGGTGGAAAGAGTCACAAAACATCAGTCAAATAGAAGTGCTGTTACATTAGAACCACTGCTGAGGCAGAAGTGAAGTGCCGGTAGAAGAAAATTCAGCCTTAAAACAACTATACTGTGGCTCATCTAAAATGTGGATCTTAAATTAGCCATGTAGACGTTAAAAAAATAAACTATAGTTGTTCCAGTAGCATTCTTTGCAATACCAATGCTTTAAAAAATGAAAAGCTGTATACTACTGGTTCTGTTTGGATGTGAAGTGATTGCTTTTGTTGCTGTATGTTGTGAACCTTGTTAACCTCTAAACTGGTGGGACTTTCCGGTGTAAAATATCGCCACATTGCTAACATTTTGCGAATAGCTAACATTATTTCCAGGAATCAATCCCTGTCTGTGGCTGCATTGTGCAACTTGCTATGCAAGCTATTGTTTTAGTGCAACAAATAATTGATTTCCAGGATAACTGCCATTTTATATGAGTGAAATGCTTTAAAGCTTATTAATAAGTTACATGGCATCGATTTGCATACTCTGTGATACCTTATCCAGAATTTTAAGAAGGTATCAGAGGTATTTCCAATCCTGGTATTGGTACCAAAATGGCTCCAAAATACTAAAATATCATCAGTATTTGCCCAAACAAGATAGTATGCATCCACTTCTAGCATGAAAAAAAGTTTTTCCATTTACTACTCAGACACCAACCAAGCTAATGCAAACCAATATGACAGTAGGAGGATGAAAAGCTTTTTGGCTAATGTTCCTCAGCTATTACCATGGATATTTTTAGCAGTTAATGTTACTGTCAGTTAATTTAACATTTCCACCATGTGGTTGTAGAGTCTTGATGCTGTGTCCATTTTCAGTTGCCTGGTGCAACTCTCCTGGAGAGTCCAGAGAATTTTTTTTTTTTTTTTACTGTAGGGCTGATTTGAAATTTCAATCTGCTGGAAGCTTTTGTTCCACATCAGAGTGATTTTTTTTGGAAATGAGAAGTCTCAGCACATGGTGAAGTGAATCAGCATCACTTTAAAGTCCCTACTGATATGTCACTTCAGCCCTGTCTCCTAGAAATAAGGTTTACATACAACTGATTTGTAACAGCAAATATGTTGTGAGGGAAACGTAATGCCGGGCAAATTATACTTTATATTAACATAATGAGGAAATGTTGCTAATTAAAGTCTCCTGGCAAGTCGCTAAGATGTTGATACTGAACGTATCAGTAAAACATTCACTGCCAAAAAAGAAAGTCAAAGTGACAACAGCATTATTTTCTAATTACCTTTTATTATCATTTAATTTTTCTTAACATTAATCAAAGTCCTTTTGCTGCCAAAACTTGAGACAGGAACATGAACCCAGAGTTCTGGTGTCAAGGTCCTGTATTTTGTATGCTCACCTTCCTTCCCAAACACCCCCCTCTGAAGCCTACGCAGCCCACCAATGCTTCATTACCTGAAGAAACATTGTCACTGAACATAATCCAGGCTACAATTACAATGTAGAAAACAGTCTGCTAACATACAAATGTAATTTCTAGGAGACAGGATTGGTCACCTCGTGCTGTGGGAATGATTTAAAGATTCAAAAACACTATAAAAATGTTCTTTGCGCTAGGTACAGAAAATATAATTTGACACAGCACTGATAAGGTTTGCATCACGAGGAGATGGACAGGGCATGCCTTATCTGTTTGATGACAGCTCAGGTCCCGCCCCTCCCCTGCCAGTGAAACGGTTAGCATTCAGCAGCCATTAAGGGATTTCCCCTCTCAGGATTATTGACCTTCTGGGCTTATTTTAGTGGCTTTGCGTGGGTTTGTAGCATTTCACAGCTTAAGGTTTGTCACATTTCTGCAGTGGAATGTAAATGCAGCATCAAGTGCCTTGTGGCAAGAGTGTGACAGGGTGAATTCCTCTGTGAAATCACACAGGGACAGAGCTCACCACGTGGAATAAATTTCATCCCTGAACTGAACGTCTCTCTTGGTCTGCTCCACAGGTGAGAGGATCAATGATGAGCATCTCTGAGACCAGTTGGCTTGGACCTTTTTAATCAGAACCTTTTTAGTCACAACACAAACCCGCCACAATCCATCAACACCGGGCGCCATGGCATGCTCCCTGCGGAAACTACACACCTTCTGCTGGTTTCTCATCACACTAGCTCAAGTACACTCCACAGAGGGTAAGTACAGAAACAGTTGTCTTTGCTTTCCCTAAAAAACCCGCTGATTTGCTCTAATGCCAGTGCTCTTATAGCATCTTTTGAATGAGTATTGTTTCAGGCTCAATGACAGCCGGCGCCAGAAAATATTTTTTTGCTATTGTCTTATTTAGGAATATAGCACGAGCAATGAATTTGTGACTCAAGCCAAAGCTGCTCCTCTGAGTGCCGGCAGTGCCTGTGTAAGTAATGCAGCTCTGAGGACAGTGGGCACAGGCGGATGGGGGATAATCTTGAGTGGTTTCATTAGTTGGTAAATTGTGATTTGTCTGAGATTTTCTGCTTGAAAGCGTCAGTTGTTCCCAGTGGCATCAGAGCTGGATCCATTTGTAAATTCCCCACTAAAATTTTCAGTCTCATGGCAGACACACACAGATTTCACACCTCGAAAAATATAAAGCTTGAATGTGTTTTAATCATAGTGCATTTAGCTTTGATTAAATCACTCTCAGCTGTCTCGTAATTACAAGATTTATGCATCCAAACCATATCTCATAAACTGCATCCTGTACATGTTAGTGTTTAATCATGAGAATAGAGGTGCATTACTTTGGATGTTTAAAGATTGGATTTAGAATAAACTTAAGTTGGCGTCTTTGCAGTGCAATATATCAAAACAGCCGCAGCAGATTTGATTTGCTGGTGCCAACTGTTGAAGCCTCAGCCAACAGTTCACTATAACTGCTGTACTGATTTTTGAAAACTCAATAATGTAGGATTATTGATTCAAGTTTGGAAGGTTATGGTTTATCAATATACTTAATTTACAGTATAGCAAGTCATATTAAAATGATATGTGTTACCAGATGTGTTTCTCATGTATCATCTGGCTTGGATTAGGTGTTTCATATGAGAAAGAAAAGCTCTGTAGGCAACAGTGGATTAAGGAAATGCGGAGAGTCACAGAAAATCAAGTAAAAGTGACTGTACAAATGTATTCCATATATGTTGGCACCCTCACATACCGTTTTTAGAAACCTCGTCCAGAGATAAGAGTCTGCAATTTCAAGGTCTAGGTATGTGTACGGAACCCTATTCAGGGGCAGGAAAGATAGTCGCCACCCCAGAGAGTTTCTGTACACGGTTCTGGCGCTTCTGGTTTTACAAGGCGAACCATAGAACTCAGTAGTGTTTGAAAGGTGTGAAGCAAGTAAGGGATCTTGATGCTACATTTCTAACTGTGAATAGTTGGTCAGGGTGCATCTGCCAGAGGGCATTTGATAGGATGAAACTTTATTTATGTTAAGACCCATATACATTAAACCGAAATCAAAGAACTTCTGACGATGAAGGCTGACTGTTGTGTCGCCTTGCGTCACCTGTGTCTCGGCTAAAAAGTTGCACATGAACTCACTGATCAAACTACAGCCAACAGCCAACAAGCAAGTATGTTCTGTGCCTGCAGGAAAGGAAATAACTGTCCATACCAGCAGGTGGCGTTAGTTTGTATTCATCTGGAAACCAGAAGACTGTCGGGACAGATTTAAGATATTATTAGCCAGTTAGGAAATAAGCATCACATCCAGTGTTAATAGAACAAATTATATTTACAGTGTGCTAACATTTGTTACAGTAACAAACCTTTTGGCTTTTTTGTTCGCTTTTCTTGCTTCTGTTTCTCTTCTCATGCACTGAGCTGAACTTCCAATCAGACGGCTTTCAAGACGCTGGTTAGCCAGTTAGCACATCAATAACACAACCCAATGTTGAAAGAACAAGTTATATTTTACCGTGCGCTGGTGAACAATAACACAATTACATCCATACTGAAGAGCTCACCGCCTTAAAAAATAACACTAATATAACAAGTTAGTTTTGATCTACATCCTTTTGACTTTAGCTGTTTGTTTACTTTCCTCACTTCCGTTTCTCTTCATGTGCACTAAGCTGAACAACAAATTTCATTCACAGACGGGCCCCACCGTCTCTGAGGCCAATCCAACATTTGAATTGGCCAACAAAAGCAGACAAGGTCTGACTAGTGCCAACAGTGTGGGACACAAAACAAAAACAAGGGTGACAGATGCTCACCATCCGCCGACTCTTAGCTTGGTGTGTCAGAGTCTTTGTAAGACCGATTTTTGACAGGTGACTCCATGTGATTCTGAGGTGACCCTCAACAGTCTAAACACTACCTGGGTAAACACAGGGAGTAAGCAGTGACTGCAGTACATGAGGAAAAAGGTTTATTTTCAATCAGGGGAAAGAAGAAGTAAACACAACACAGGAATGAACTCATTATTGATGACATTTGTCATTCCACTTTTCCTCTTGTTGGTTCTCCTCCGCCCTCACCTCCCTCCCATTTCCCATCCCAGCCGCAGAGATCAGCCCAGAAACAGTTCATTACAAACAATATCCCCAAGTAAACATGCTTCATTAAACTGCGTCTACCCCTAATATCTTTTTAATGCATTTTTATAATTGAATTAAATGGGTTAGTGGAATGCTGTAAATAGTCTAAAGTTTGGTTCTTTTTCCCCTCGTTTTTTCTTTGCGTTTGAAGGAAGAGACACACACAGACAAGATTGAAACTGTAGCTGTGGGGGATCGTGTTCCTCTCTGACCTCCTTCTATACAATACATGTCTCATCCTCCACATTTCACTGCATCAGTTCCACAAGTATAGATGGCTGTGATCTGTATTTGCTCAGCTGACTCACTGCCAGTCCAGGCCTTTCATCCCCCATTTTCCTTATTTTATTCACATCTTGAGAGATTGCTTATATGCATCCACAACCCCAGCAGCCCAGTCAGTGACATTAGTTTCTAAAATTGATTTGGCTTATTCTTTTAATTATGCTATAGTATGGAATAGTGTTATACATATCAAAGGAGCCCTGGGGCTTAAAGCTTTGAACCTAATGATATGGATATGTAATTAACCATGCTATACTGGAGATATCATTTGTTTGTTTTTACTGTCCCTTTTGTGAACAGCAGTATTCAAGTGTTGAATTTTGTACAGTCAACTGCTGAAACTATCATTATTTTGTTATAACGCAGGTAGTTTTATACACTGTGATTGTTTTTCAGTCCTGGGACATACATTTGAGCCAGTGCTCTTGCAGTATGCCCGTAATCCTACAAAGCCCCGGAGGACTTGTTGTGACATTGATACTGTAATCAATATTATATCAGTATGGGCATAATGATATGAGACTGTATATCATCTGGGGTTTGGGTTATAACATAGACAGCTCAAACATGCTCCCAGTTTCAAAGAGTCATTACTAGGGCTGAAACAATTCCAGTAACTCGATAACTGAAAATAATTGATGCAAATTATCTGCATAGAAGCTTTGTTTAATCCATGTAACTATATACAGCGCACTGTGTATTGCCCTGATGATTATTATTGTGGCACAGTGTGCTAACGCTGTGGACACATGACATGAAGAAGACAGCTCAAAATTGTACGTTCATGCTTAAAACAGAAGACGTGATTTGATGGCACGGATTGCCACGAGAGACAAACACAGAGAAGAGACAGAAGTTTGGGATCATTTCAAGCTGAAACAGAACGAAAACTTTGTACAGTGCATCTATTGTAAAAACCAAACTAGCTTACCACAAAAGCACAATGTCAGCATTTCAGGATCCCAATAGAAAGCATCTAGTCAGTGCAGTGGACCTGGCATAAGGTAACATTAGCGTTAGTGTTAACGTTAACGTCCCTCTGGGCTGCCAGAGCTTGGAGCTCCCTGCTCATCTGCCGGCAAAATCCGCCATATGACGGGAAACCTCGGGACCCCTGCCGGCGGCTGAGTTGGGAGCTTCAAGCAGCACCGAGGAAAGACAAACTGCTCACATCGCAGTGACACAAAGCTGTTTGAAAAGTGCCAGAGTTTCCCTTTTAAGACCATAAATCAACATGGTGGCTGGTTAGACTTTAACAAATCTACAGCAGCATTTTATTTTCTGTTTTATTTTCTTGAGCAAAATTTAGCGAACTGAAGTAAAGTTTTGAAAGCCTTCATTTATGTTTTTATAATGATAGTCTGTCACACACTCACACACACACAAATTCAGGTATGACTTATGGGGACATAGCAAGAAAAAGCAGGAGGGAATTCGTCACGACTTGATAAGTTCTTCTACGGTGTCCTCACAAGTCAGTAGTGTCCTCACAAGGTAGTGCGAATACCAGTGAAATGTCCTCATATACAGGTTACATGGACACATGCAAACACACTCACAAACACACACACAGCGATGCATAAAATTCCCCAAAAATCTAAATATCAGGCAGTGTAAGAAACAATTGGAGCCTAACTATTGTATGCAATTTAAGCATTAAAAGCACTTTTTTTTTTTCAAAAAAGGAAATTAATTGGTTGTTCGTTTAAGGGACCTGCTTTATTTTCTCGTTTGTATATTTACTATTGCTCTTTAATAAAGCTTAAGTATTACCTGATCACTTAATTAATTGATGGACTAATTGGTAGAATACTTGATTACTAAAATAATCGATTGCTGCAGCCCTAGTCAGGACATGCAAATTCTGCAATTTGGCCTCAGTTTCATTTAAGAGGCACCGATTTTACACATCCAGTTCAGTTCATTACATGGGGCACTACTCAGCCTGTTAAAACAGTTGCATCATGTCTTTAGTGGCTCTGGAGGGAGATTTCCAAAGTCTGAAAACCCCTGATGATGCCATCAGGGGTTATCTCAGCTTGGGCCTGAGACTTTTTCTTTTCTTGAGACTCTGTTCTTGACAATTTTTTAACAGAGTTAAAGTCTGTATTATAAACTGGGAGCATGGAGTTTAAAAGACATAGGAATTTAGCAGGCAGAGAGGGTCTAACAAAAGATAATAAGCTGCATTGGGGAAGGGGAAGGAACCTGTTTTTTTTTTTTGGAGTTGGACTCACACTTTGGACTAAAAGACATCTTGGCCTCTGCTGCATTGATTTTAACTTCTTTTTTTTTTCTTTTTAAATCTGTGACAGGCTTCTCAAATTTATTTTTGTGAAATCATAATGAATTGATGGAGCACCCTAATACATCTCATTACACAGCATTCATTTATTGAGAAATTTTTAACACAGATGAGCATTTTAAGGAAGGTGAGGTAGGTCAGGAAGTACCAGACATCTCAGTCTATCACTTTAATCAGTATGCTTTACTCTGACCCGCTTTGATATTGTTTTGCATCAACACAAGTTTGCCCTCTGGCATTCAGAGTGATCTTCTTTGAAGCTGCAGGTTTATTTCCTTTTGTTCTACTGGTGTCCTCTGCAGATGTCACCATAGCAACCCACCAGAAATGAGATGAAGGTGTAATTTATGAAGTAATAATGTTTTTTTGCAAAATGTAAAAACTGTGGTGATTTTCCTTGCAACACATGATTAAATTGGCTCACATGTCTTCCAAAAAATAATTTAGTCAAGTCTAGTGGGGTTGAAGGGATTTGTCTGTATCAGTGACAGAATAACAATTCACACCTAGCTCAGCCACACACTCTCTTCAAAGGCTTTCCCGAAGATTGTTAGAATTACAGTGAGACAGAATTAGAGAGCAGAGCAAGGATTCTGTGTCAAGAGGTAGGAAGGGCAAGGTTTGCCACATGCTAGACAGAGTGCTAAGAATATATCAGTGGAAAATGTCCCTGTTGTTACATTGTCTGGTGTTAATGCATCCCACCTTCCTGTCATCAGCTTTACTGATTTGAAATCGTTAGTGATCAGAAAAACATGTCCAGCTTCAGGCTTTGCTGGCTTTATATAGTGCAAACTGTGCAATAAGTAAGAGACCATGCTCTATAGAGGTACAATAAGAGCAATGCAATGTTAAGTAGGTTGTAGGGATTTCATGTAACATTGGTTCAATAACAATTGCATTCTCTAGATTGCATGTTGCCTTTCCATTACTATGGGGCTATGGGGCATTATTATTGTGTCTTTGATGTTCAAGTTTCAGGTTCATACTTGTTTCTTGGGCTGCTACTAGAACATGCTTACATGCTTAAATGTTCAAAAAACACTTTTCCGCATACTGTCTGTGCTGGAAGACCCATGTTCACCCCCTTTCTGAAACACTCCCTTTTAGTGCCTGTCTCTTTAAGACCCAGACACACCAAACCTGGCATCAAAGAACCAGTGGCGACCAAGGCTGACTGTTGCGTCGCCTCATGTCGCCTGTGTCTTAGGCAAAAAACTACACATGAACACACTTTAAAGACTACAGCCAACAGCCAACTAGCACATACCTTCTGTGCCTGCGTTGGAGTAAATAATTCTCATACCTTGCAGGTGGCGGTTTGTTTTCATCTGGCAACCAGAGGACCGTCTCAGGACTGATTCAAGACGCTAGTAAGCCAGTTAGCAAATTAACAGTACAATCCAATGATGAAAGAACAAATGATATTTACGTTGTGCTAACGTTTGCTACGATATCACACCACTAGCCACCAATTCCGTTTCTCTTCTCGAGTACTGAGCTGAACTTCCACTCAAAGTAATTTCATTCAAGAACGGGCACTGCTGTGTCTGATGCTGCTTCTGCATGCTGAAAAAAGCCAACAAGGGCCAGCTAGTGCAAGTGGTTCGTGAAACATCGCAAGAGCTAGGGCGACAGATGCTCACTGATAGCCCGACATTGACAGACGGCCTACTGTCAGCTTGACGTGTCAGGGCCCTAAGCCCCCTCTTTAAAAAGCCCAGTCTGCTGTGATTGATCAGTGTTTCCGGGTGTTCTGTATCTATACTCTTAACATCTCTACACTGCCATTGCAGCAGGAAAAATGACACTTAGGAATTTCAATTTTCGCCATGAAAAATCACCTGATCAGAAATCAGCAAGATATTAACACGTAGCTAAGTGTAGCAGTGTAGGCTATGTCATTTATACCCTTGCAGTAACGTGCCTGGAGTAGATGACCATACAAAGAAATTCATCACAAGCTGTCGTCAGCTTGTCTTCAAAGCAGAAAAAACATTGAAAGTATTCAAAACAGTCTGAAGCCTTGGGTTTTTGCTCACAGAGATTACATTTACGTAAGTTTACCTCATTTTTTGAAACGTTGGCTGCCTTTAATGTGTACATCTGACATTGTGACATTATAGAAAATGAGGAAAAGCATAACACGTTCCCTTTATGGGTACATAAAGAGTTGACCGTGTTATAAAAGCTGCGTTTCAGTGGCAGAACTTGTTTGAACACGTCTGACACAGAGAATTTCTGTTCCCGCCGTACACCCTGAAACCACACTATTGTTTCTTCTCAAAGCTTGAAATGTTTAAAGTACTTGAGATTTCTCAAGGGCAACAGGGAAGGGCACCTTTAAAAGTCCTCTTTTTGTACCATGTGAAAGGAAAAGAGAAGAGACTTAAAGCCTTCATCTCAAAGTGAATAGAGTGAAATAGACAATCAAGGTGTTCTGAAATGTAATTACTGGAGGTAAAAGCCCAGGGCTTATTGTGAGACCGAAAACTACAAGAACAGGATCCAGCACCTCCCAGTGCTGTGCCACCACCTATTTGCTCTGGTTAGCCTTTTCTTGTAACCATGAAAGCATATTTATATAACTTTCTGAAAATGGTCCTACCCTCATTTTTTTACACTCTGAGAACTTCTCTCGCCCTGATGCCAACCTTAACTGTAATAGGGCAGGCTGATAATGGTCATGGAAAGCAGATTAGTATCTAACAGGAAAATCCAATCAGCTAAACATCCAGATCATAAGCCTATCCTTCTGCGTTTTATTCTCTCCACTAGGGGCCTCTTTCTCAGCAGTTTTGCTTCTGCATTTTATCTTAAAGAGAAAAAAATCAAAATACTATCTGTCAGGTGTCAATGTGTGGAACCGCGGGCAATAGGCCTGTTCTTTTGAAGTACTAATTTGTGCCAGAGTTGTGTCCGTGGAAAAGAATAGTACCCCACTGCGACGCCACACTCCTGTTCCCTGACCACTTAATTTGGTATTCAAGAGACTTTGAAAAGGCTGGCCCATAGCTAATTTGTTAAAAGAAACAAATCAATTTTTAGGTAATTATTTTATGTAGCACTTATTTGCCTGTTAAGCTAGGTTTTTACATCTTCCAGTTTATTTCATATTGGAAACAGCACTAAAACAGTAAAGGCTCAAGGGGTGAGTTTTCCTTTGTCTCATGTGTCTTTAGTAAACAACTTCTGTCGGTTTTGTCTTTCCACCTCCCGCTTGATGTCATCCTGGTTGTTTGTGGCAGACTGAGGAATCTGGCTTCCCGTGGAGCCAGGCAGGCGTGGGGCCTGTGTACGAAGGCCCACCATGCTGTCATGTCTCTTTCATCGCCAGCCAGGCTTGGCCAATAAGGAGATAAGGAGACAATGACTGGGAGAGCAAGCAGTGGCAAGGTGTAACCACGGCCCCTGGGTCTCCTCCCTGCCGAGCACTTCAAATCCTCATTAGGATTTTCAGCAAAGGAAGGAGGGATTTTTCTGGATTAGGGCTTTGTCACCGGTGGCTCCAGGTTGGTGTTTGTCATGCAAGAGCATGGCGGAGCTCTTGACATCTTGCCACCCTCCTCCCTCCCACCCAAAGACAGTCCCTCCCTTCACCTGGCTACTGAGGCAGTTAAAAGATGTTCCACTAACCCAGAATGTATGAAACTCATATTTATTAACTCACTGCCCTTGCCAAAGGTTTTTAACGCCATCCTCGTGGCCTATGTTAGGTGTCTGTGGGTTTGGGCTGCTGCATCAGCGTTCTTCTTAATGGTTATTTATGCAGAGATAACCTTGGGAAGCATCATTAGTTTGTTGTGTGCTGTCGCCGTCCATAACTCATGCTGGGATCTCGGCCGTGACACCGATGCGGCAGTTCAGACAGGAGACACGGTGCCTTGTTTCAACTCCAATCACTCTCCTCCATGTGTTAGTTATAGCAGGGACACTGTAAATGGTATTTTATGAGGCTATTTATCCCTTAAGTTCTCTCTTATTTCAAGGTTCCTGAGCTGTATTTTTTTTCTCTTGCAAGGATGTGGCTATTTGTTTAATTAAGTCATGAGTCCTCGCAGACTTCTCACACAAAAACAACAGGACTGTGTTGCTCGACATGGTGCTCAACCTCTAACATGGTCCTTAATTGGGTTTCAGACTTGTCTAGGAGAGTGCTTCAGCGTGACAGAGACTCAGACTTAGTGTGAAACCTACCTTCTCCCATCATTCTCGGTGCTGATCTTTGTGGATAATGGGCATTCACACGGGTCTCACGAGGCCCTTGCTGGGTGGGATCTCAGGCACCCTAGATTAGTCATCTACCCACATGTCCCTATCTGTCTTGTATTTTACCGTCATGCTTTGTCTCACTTTGTTCTTGCTCAGGTAGAAACATGAGGGCCCCTAACAAGTATATCCCAAACAATCTACACAATATGTTCTGATAACCCATCGAGTCTCCTCTCTGAATGCCGAATACGGGAACAAAAAAACAAATATGACTTATCAATCTCCAGTGCAGTGGTCTATAACCAAAGACCTATTATTCATGGAACATTTGTTGTGTTGTGCTTTTGTTGGTTGTCTCTGATCAGGCCATGGCAGATGTGACTAGCAGTATGTGGGCATCTTTGTATAAGCAGGCTTCAATTTGTCAGAGATATGCCTCTAGTTTTAAAGTTTTTGTTTGCTCCTGTGTTCTGTATTTGCTACTTGTTGTGGTAGAATGAAAAAGTGTCTTAAACTCACTGCAGGATCAGATTTTAAAGGTTCAGTATATGTAGCGCTAAAGGCGTGTGTATTGAGAGAATACTCGTGTGATAACAGAAATAGCACAGGCTCTTGGATTCTGTAATTTTTTATGTTGCTAGAGCCTGTGTAGTGGACATCAAGGACTGCAGACAGACCTCACGCAAGGACTGCTGATGAAGTGCTGTCTGGAAGGGGCAGATGAGGAGAATGTTTTTGATTATCCAGTGTAGATGGTATTTCAAACAGGAACCAGCATGTACACCTCGCCGCCAGACAAATGAGCCAGCTCAGCTGGTCAAAGGGCAAATGTAGCTTGGTTTCCTGTTTGCTACTGTAATGCTGTGGAATTTTAAGGTGATTAGACTGCAGCGTTCAGGTCACACGGAGTGCAGCGTTGCAATATTCACTCATAGGCCTCAGCTTTTCCTGTGAATTAGAGACTGTTAGGAGTGAACTGTTACTCTGCATGCCATGTCATACTGTGAATTACATGTTTTTATCAATGTGAGCAATTTAGTCCCTCTGCACCGTCTTGATGATGACTGATTTTAGCAACCACAGCAACCAAGGGATGAATGCATTGAAGTGGTCTTGTGAGAACTGCTATTTATGAAACCATTGACTCATGCCTGTGAGTTTTCCATCCCATATCAGCTGAAATACCTAATGTAAACAACAACAATCTGCAGGTGTTCAAGGGGTATGTAATCACGTTTTCATTGTGCGGATGCTGTTGAAAGGCATGTTCACTGAAGCACAGGAAAGTGTGGTTATGGCTTGGATGTCGTGCAATGAAAACTGATTGCAGAGCTAGTAATGACAGATTCTGTTAAGAGAACATAATATATCCAAAGGCTTAAGATTTCACAGATTTTACAGTTCACGCTCGAGAGTCAGATGCAAGATATCCCTGCTTGCCCTTAGTGGAATCCTCTTTGTCCTCTTGCTTTCAGTCCTGATTTAGAGCAGCTATAAATCCTGAAGAGGCTCCTGTAAACGAGGGGTGGTGAAACTACGCCCATAAATATAAAGGATTTAGAACCAGGGCCTTTTGAAGGAACTCTGAGTGCCCATTTATGAAGCTTGTTAACTTATAGAGTTTCACTGGTACATTCACAATTTTCTCCTTTTTGTTCAAACTTCTTATAGCCTTTTCTTTGCAGTTAAAATTGTCCGAAAACTGCCTGACCAAAGCCAGGCTGCTGCAATATGCCTTGTGACAATGTAATAAAGTTGTTTAAGCTCATTGCCACATTAACTCATTTAGAGTGAAGAAGTCATTAAGTGTCGGCTTATTTGCTGTCAAACGTCCGGTCGGGCCATATGTGCTATGGTAGATCACTACGACTTGACCGCGTGTGACTTGACTTTTGACCTTTTGAGTCATAATGACCCCTGAGTGCGTCTGTATGTCAAGGGCTTGGGCCCCTGCTCTTAAGCCCCCCTTCAAGTAAATGATGGGCTGGAGAAAATAGTCATCAAAGACGGATTTCCTCGGTGGAGACGCTACAAATCAATATCAAATAACTCATTTTGTGTCAGCCCTTTTTAGCATATAAGGGTGTCTGTTATAATACTGACTGAGCCCAGCTGGACCATTGCCTCTTGCTTAATAGTTGCTCTTGTACCCTAATTTCCATCAGACACACACACACACACACCCCCGCAAGTCCCCAAATTATTTTTAAATAGCCAACAAGCAATAATTAAGGCCGATAAGCATGAGAGACATCTGATAAATCCTTAAATGAGAACTTCAAAGTGCCCCTGCTGTGACATGTGAGGGCTGGAAACAGATGGAGGAGTGAAGCAGGCTTAGTCTGTGGACTTGATTCAAATGAGGTTAATCCAAATCTGAAAGTTTCTAATAAAAAATGTTGGGGGGAACCTTCTTTTGAATGTTATAACAATCAGTTCACTGAGGGGAAAAAATACATATGAGATGGAAGGTCATCAAGATAATATTCAGCGTCTGGATTATAATGAATAGCAGCCAATAAATCCTTGATGAATTGAAACAAGAGTAAAATTCAATTTTCGCTTGGCCGGCTTTCTCTTCAAGTGTTATGAGATGGAATCCTTGAACCGCAGGAAATCTAAAGATAATAGTCCTTTGATTAGAAAAAAAAACGGAATTCCTTCATCGAAATAAATAAATAAACACTATTCCTTCATCAAAATAAATAAATAAATACTATTGTTTCCTTTGTGTTGCATTTGTCAGAGAAGAAGTAGGTGTGCAGAATATGTGCATAACCTTGAGTGAGTCCAGTGAGGAGACAAAAGCTGAGGAGGCCAGTGTATCTGGGTAAAATAGCATTGTGTCACATAACAATCCACCTAACCTAGAAGCCAGCAAGTCTGCAGTCTAGTCTGAATAAGAAGTGCATAAAGAATTCAGTTGGAGCAGCAGTCGTGTCATCAGGCCATGACTACCCGGTTGGTCAGGGAATTTAAATGCCAGGTGGGGGTCAGTTGAAGCAGTAGCTGAATAATGTGGCACAAATGCATACACATGAGAGCCGAGTCCCGGGAAGAGGAACCACTGCTGTGGTCTGCTTGAGGAAGTGCACTTTGGGAATGCAAACCAAGCAGATGGACCCTTCTCATTTGTGTGTACAGCCACTGGTGACCCATTGGGAAATGCTTCCTTATTGAATCGAGGAGCATCAAACGCTTCATTGGAGCAGAGAAGGAAGTCTGGGCTACCCAATGTATCCAAGTCCATTTTTTTTCATCATTTGTAATGGAAACTGTGGATATAATGTAGACCAGAGGAAGAGCTACAAACACATCACAAATCCAGTGTGAAAGGTCTTTGGCAGAAAAAAAAAAAATGACTCACATCCATATCGCTTTTAAACCCTGGATCATTTGATATCTTCTGAAATTTGGTCTCTGATAAGGCTGAGTAATGAGGTCCAAAGAGCTCACTGCCACTAAAAGGCACCGTGACTCTTAGCACTATATCAGTTCTCCTCAGGAATGAGTCATAGGAGCAGTCCACTACTAATCAAACAAAACACATTTAAAGAGTAGTCAGCTCACTTTCAATTTGCACAATTTTAAATGTGAGGTTAAAGTCTGAATCATGTTTTAATTTATTGCAGGTTGGACGCTCATTTCCTGATTTTTTTTTAGAATTGAACCAAATGTGCCTCAACGCTGTCTTAATAAAATGGGCCTTCTGCCTGTGACCTCATCTTAAAAATCTTAAAATTTATTGTAATATAAGGCGCAAATCCACCAGTGACCATTTGTTAAGGACCATGGGACCAAATTTACTGTTTGATGGTCATCGCAGTCATTTCATTACCACAAGATGTCCTTGCTTTTTTGTGTGACCTAAAAAGCATCGCCCCCCCCTTCACTCTCACACACAAATACACACACACACGTACACACACACCGCCTGGCCCCAGGGCTATCCGATATTAGACAGTGAGATGACATTGTGTGCTTGTGCGAGTGCAGTCAGCCGACATGTGCAGATGATGTGAAGTCAATAATGCATTATGAAAAAAAAGGGATTTATGACCTTGATGAGCCCCATAGAGCTTAATTAGGCCTTAAGGTTGATTTACATACAAGTGTACATGGAATTTGATGAGGCTGTGTTTTCCTGCTGGTGCAGTGCTTTTTCATTTTGTCTGGCGGCAACACTTGATGCCTCGTATTTGTTCAAATTCTTCCGGATTAGAAAGAAAAAACATAAACCTTTCTTGGCTATACCAGACTTTGCTGGTGTCCATGTTTTTTTTTGTTTTTTTGTGAACACAGTAAAATCATCAAGCACTAAGCTACAGGATCATATTTCCTTCCGTGCAGTGATGGCATTTCCTGTACAGGCTTACAAGTGCTGGCTGAGGCTGAGGAATAGAGTTAATGTTAAAAAAAAAGTCTGTGATGGGGTAAATTTCTGCTTAAAGAAGCCCACTTTAACACCAAAAGGAGGGGAAAAATCGGAGTCTTTTTTCATGGCGTCTATTCAGAGAGAAATGACAAGATCTTTTTCAGAGTCATGTACCTATATCAAAGATGCTCCTGATAGCCCCCCTGCTGTTGCTATGGAAGTAGCGGAGATGTAAATGAACTGGAGTGAATTGGATGGTGGAGAATACAAATGAGGTTGGAATGCTCGTTCCCCTGCTGCTCTTTGCCTCTTCTTCTTCTTCTCCCAATATCTCTCTCTGTTCCTGTCTCCCTCTTTCTATGCAAGTGGGTTTCAAAGACCTGACATTACCTTGTATTCCACATATTTTGACACTACATAATGTGATGTGGGATCTTCTTTTCTTATACTGTATGCTTTTTTTTTAATGGCTTCAGATCAATTTTTTCTTTTTTTCTTTCTTTTTTTTTTGCCAAGACCACTATGGCTTTGTGCACATTCCTTTTTTTCAGTCTGGCACTGCGCATCGTGCTAATGGATGGATGAAATAAGAACAGAAAAATCAATGGTTTTTCCCCTACAGAATAGCTTTGGCTTCTCACTGATCATCTCTGATATAAATATGAGCTAAGATGTCGTGTCAGTGTAATCGGTGCCACATAAGTCATAGCTTCAACATCAGTTGTCAAAGAGTTTAATAATCTACAGATGTTACGGGCTGAATTACAGAGGAGAAAAAACCTCTACAGAAGTGACTGTCGTTCGCTGTTAGCCATGCCCAAGAAAATGACATCAGCTTTCAACACACAGAGTGTGGAAAAAAATAGAAACACAGCCTTGAGTTAAAGTTAATGTTAAGAAATTCAAAAGAATAATATCTGTCAAAGCAGTAGTGTAATTCTTTTTCAGAATGGCCACACAAAATCAGCAGTCTACCTCATACCCTGCTGTTTGCAGGATATATGCAATATTTTCTTTCTTCTCCTCCTCTGTGTGGACCTGACTTCTTAAGAATACATGCTGTTGTAAAGGATATCTCTGGATTATAGAATCAGCACTGTGGGAAGAGTCTTGACTTAAAGGTTTCTTTTCCTTCACAGACTTCCTTTGCTTGTACCATAGAGAGAAGCGGGGAAAGGGGTGGGGTGGCAGAACCTGGAGGACTCAAGCTGAGTTTCCTGTGGCTCCAAGCTAATGCCATAGGCCACACTTTCCTTTCACCCCAAATCCCCCCAGCAAGCGACCTTGTCGGCTCAGGAGTGCAGAATAATGGCGGGCCAAGCGGAGATGCTAGCTCATTTACAAGCAGCTGTTTAGCTCTCGTCAGAACGAGCGAGGAGAATCAAAGGGCTGCGTTAACGGTAGACGACAAGCGTCGGGAGCGTCCCCGTCACTTTCCTCAGTGGCTCTCGACAGAAAAATTATCTGGTTTCACATCAAAATAATCTGGAGACCTCTTTTGTGCTCCGGCCACAATGATGGCAGCGTGAGTGGCTGAATAGGCCTTTTGATCAGCCTCTGCTTTGCCCCTGGACTAACTCTGGAAGCATGTGTAACTCAAGTTACAAAGGGTCATTTTAATATGAAAACCATTTACTGGAGGCAAGATAGTCCTGATGAAAAGCAGAATAGTTCATCTGTCATTGCATTTTTGCTGCATAATCAGTGTTAGGTAATGGTGGCATATTTTTAAGTACCTGAGAAAGACTCAAGTTTGTTGCCCTCATTAAACGTACAGCTGTTTGCGAAGGTGCACTTCAGCTGTGTGTACTCTATGTTCTTTATGTCTGCGGCATGTACTGTATGTCCCTTTGGGTTTGATCATAGTAATGTCTAGTTTCAAGGGACTACATGGGAGAATCTCCCTACATGGCTGATGAAGATCCTAATGACTCCTCGTTTGTGTGAAATAGGAAGACATTTTGTTCATTACCTCTGCTTCAGTGACACTCATATCCTACCAGATGGTCACTTTCCAATTGATTTGGCTCATCTGTGGGAAAAAAAAAAAAATGAATTAAAACATTACAGCACCAAAGAGACAGCGCATAATGGGTCCACTTTACATACGGGAGTTTCTCGCGGTTCTTCAGCTGCAGATTCTGTATGCGCCTAATGTAATGCGAAGGTTACACATGGTAGTAAATGCCAGCCTGGGAAGCTTTAAATAGAGGCTCCTCATTGGTGTAATAAAGTGTTATAACCCATGGAAATAGAGGTCCTGTGCACCAATCAATGCCAATTACTAGCATGTGATAACAGCATGTACAATAAGCATGTGTCAAAAGGTTGAGCAATCATCTTCTTTAAAGAAACCAAACAGCTGTTTTCCAGTGGACAAAACAAAAATTGGCTCTAATTTGTTGGTTGTAAAATATGCACTATTTCCAAGGCTTACAATGTAATTTCAGTCTGTGGGTGGAAAGAAAGAAAAGAGCTCAAACTGCTTGCTTTGTTATTGTGCAGTGCCACTGATCATTGCTTAGCTCAATGCTTACTACATAGCTGATGAAGAGGAATTGAAATGCTTTTCTAGTGGTGGTGGTGGTGGTGGTGGGTGTGATGGGTGACCAGAATGCCTGATTAGTGTCAGCATGGCCATGATAAGGATCTGACCAGTAATGTCTCTGCTGCTCCACGTTGCCATGGTCACAAGATTGAGCTTTCCACATAATATTTATTGACTATGCCTTGATCCTTTGCTCCCTGGCGTTTAATTAGTGCAGCGAAATGTTAAACTCCTCCTTTTTAGGTGTTCCACTGATTGGCATCTCTATTTCCAGCCCTTGTCGTAGCTTTGGATGCACTATCACAGAGTGAACGTACATCAAAGCCAGTAAAATAACATCTCAGATTTCGAGGGGGTGTCTGAAGTGTGTGCTACCTGCGAAGAGGAAGGTGCCGAGTTTCCCTCTGGGTCTGAAACAGTGTGTGTATGTGTGTGACAGCCTAGAAATGAACACAAGTAAAAATTCCTCTAGGTTGCAGTCATGTGGTTCTGTTTTTGCGCCCATTCGCCAGCGGTGTGCTTTATGTGTGGCACCATTTTGTTTGCTCAGCAGCCTTTTCCCATTTGTAGAATGAAACACAATATAGCAACAAGTGCTCTTGTGCTGCTCCAATAAACTGTTGAGTCTTTGTAGATGTGATTTTAGAGGGCTTATCAGGACGAGTGCGGAGGAAAAGACATTCCTTACATAGTCAGTATTTTAACAACCGGCACATATTGATATTCTTGACGTGGTTTACTGTCAGCATATGGAAAGTAAATAATTTTCATATCATGCATTCCCTGAATAATTATGCTAATGACCCTGTGAGCAAAATAATGATTACTTTTCTGGCTCATTTGAATAATGAATTTCTTTAGTTAAGTGAGACAATAAGCATTGGATTTTGTTTATGTTAGATTCACTGTGATCACATTATTCTGTTGTAATTGCAATGCATCATTGTTCCAGAGCATGATCGATGCTGTTATGTTGTCTTCATAATGTCTGTATGAAAACTGAGGAAAATGATTTATTTAAAATATTATTATTGTTATTTTTATTACTAAGAATTGAGTTTTTTTGTATTAAGTTTTATATATATATATATATATATATATATATATATATATGTATAGTATGACATGTTATTATTATTATTTTAGTAGTAGTAGTAGTGTCATCATCATTTTAAATTAAATTCCATTTCATTTTATTCCTGTTATTTTGCTGGATGTCACCACCACAGTGTCATATTTTGAATTTTAAGACATATTTTCTGGGGAATCTGCAAAATGAAATTAAATAACTGTGCAAACCATTAGAGAAAACACCCCAACATAGCTGACTTCATTTTAGGCACTGAAATAAGGACTAACATCAATTGTGTGCTGGACTATTGGATGTCCCTTTATAGATTTGTCTGTGTCACTCATCTCCCCATGTACCAAAAATACCACCCGACACCAGGGTGAAAAGTAGTTCAGCCTCGGGCCTAATCAATGGAGAGAGGCTTTTGGAGGTTGTTTACGATCGTGCTTTTGGTCCATGATGCACAAACCCAGCTGGCAAATAAAGTGCGCTTTAGAGGACGGCAATTTCGTTTGATTTCCAGAGATTTGAACACGAAAATGTACCGTTATTACAGGGCCTGTCATCAGCATGGTGGAGCAGTTGCTAGTGCATTTCAGTAGGAGTCTTACAGTATTCTTGAGCACACATTTATCTCCTCGTTGCTCCGGTCTCTGTTTTCCTACTTAAGTAGAGAGACTGCATCAGTTCTAAATCATAAAACCAGAAGCTGAGATTGTAAAGGCTCTGCAGAGGGATTTAAGTGTTATAACAGTGTTCCTGGTACACGGAGCATCAGTGGGTTTGGCTGCGGATTTGCAGATCAAACTCAGAAGTCTTGCACATGGCCAAAGAACCAGTTCACTTCCAGCCACAAAATAGGCCAGTGCAAGGTAATGCATCCCACCCAGCCATACGTAACTGCTGCCCAATTGATCCGTGCGAGGTGTATTTGACCTCTAAAGCAAGACAAGCTCAGATCAGTCGATTCAGTAGAAAGAAATGCACTGTTTGTTTCGAGTATTGAAGACACTCATGCCTGAACATATTCGCTGGTGAGGTATGATGTGTTTTTTCTGCTTGTGCGTGGTATCAATTACATGGCCATTTAAATTCCACATCTTATGTATTTTTGAAAAGCTTTTAAATTTCTCAGTTGCATCACGATAGCTGTCCTTTTCTTTGATAGGACAACTGCTGAGAGAAAAGCAGTGGATGTGTCTCCATTACAAAGCTGCCATTTTCATGTCATGTTCTAAGTATAGAAATTTAAATGTGGCATTGACTGATGTTTTACATATGTTCTTATGGTTACTACACATCGCATTGCTGACTTTTGATGGAGCTCTGCTGAAGTGCATTGACACGAACTCAAGATTGGCTGTCAAGTCCTGTTCCTAACATGCAGTGTTTTCTTTTTTTTTTCTTCCCCCCACTTGGGCTTTTTCTCTCAAGCCAACATCTCTGATAAATTGTTTATCACCTTAAGCGTTTCTTTTTGACTCCAGAGAGAAAAGGGGCTGCAAAAATGAAATATGGCTGAAACCTATCATATTTGAAAGCCTTTACTTTTTCATGCCTATTGGTCACATGAGAAAGTTTGCTGTCAGAAAGAGCAAGTAGAGGAAAAAAGATCATTCCCTGATGATCGTATGCTCCCAAACAAATAAAGTCTTATAGAGGTTAGATAGGCGAGCTGCCCTCCTCCATACAAATATATCCTCTGTTTACCCTGAGCTCTTTAGTAGGACTTTCACCTGATTGCTGCACAAACGGAGGATCAGGCAATACAAACTGACATTTATCTTCCTTTGTAAAATACCACAGTAGTATTTCCTGGCGAGGGGCACAATACAGAATGCTAATCTCCTGCCATTATAGCATAGCATTTAATCAGACAAAGATAATTATATTGGTAGTTAATTGATGAAGCATCCAATAGGGTAAAATGAACTCGGCCTTTCCAGGCCAATTTAGCAGAGCTGAAGTCGGTGGCTTTAAGTAAACTGTTGCCACACAAAGAACATCTCAAAGGATGACTCATGAAAAGAAAAAGGGCTTTGTAATTATAAACAACTGCACATATGGATCGGTCCGACTTGTCCAGGTGCCAAACAAATTAGAGCATGAGAAGTAGTAACGACACTCTTTTTTTTTTTTTCCTTCTTCTTCTTCTTCCTCCTGTGACTGTGAACCAAACCTCATTAGGGAAATAGAGGCTTTGGAAACACTAACAGCATAGCCATCAACCAAGTCGCAGGTAACAACACCATTATTTAAAAGGCTCAAAGAGGTGACAAAGTCAGCACCGCACGCAATGAGGCTGTAGTTATTATTCAGTGCTGCCAGTGGTTTAGTCAGAGCCCACGGAGGGACAGCTGGCAATCTTTTTAAGCTCCACGCCACTCTCCTCTAATACTTGACATATCACGGCCGTAGAAAGCTGCTCTGACCAAAAATATCCCATATTTGGACTGCTATAGTTTATGCATGTAGTTCACTTTTAGTTTAAGTATGGCTTTTGGCATTGTTCACATTTGCAGAGCAGAAAGCCACAATATTGATTTCTTTTCTATTTTTCCTACCCCCACACCCTCCCTGACAGACACACACACACTCATACACATGCAACTTTTCTTTTTTTTTTCCCAGCCTCTCAATAGCCAGCCCTTCGATTGTCAGCACTGCAAAGTGGATTAAATTACATCTATGTTGTACAGATGCTTGTTGTACTTTTTAATTTTGGATAGAAAAATGAGCTTTTCAAGTAAACCACAAGTCTCTAGTGAAAGACTATTTGTTGCAGTGTGTTTCCATACTGAAATCAAACACATGAAAGCAGAATGACAAAGAAAAGACGTTGGTGGCAGACTTCAAAAAACAAAAAAGCGCTGCAAAATGGATTCCTATATATTTTTACCATCACTCGGCTGTTGGGTTTGTTGTTAGTGTTGCGTCAGTGTTCTTACTGTACATAGACGGCTGTAAGGGGTTACAGTGCTCCAGACATTTTAGCCGACAAACTAGACTTTAATGACAATTATCGATTTTCTCCAGGACCAGTTAGGCACGGGGATGACATACTAACACCATTAGCTCACTGGTGCGGTTGAGATCTGAAATGTTCACTCAATATACTGATATATGTTTGTCAGGCTGGAAGTCCAATACAAGGTTCACCATCCACACACCAGCGTGATTCATCTTGCTAAACAGTTACAGCCTTTTGAATAAAAAGGAATGCGCAGAGATGCTGCTCTTGTGTGTATCCAGCACATCCAGTTCTGATATCCTGCCGCCTTTCATGCCGTCTTCCTCTGTGTCAGCCCAACTACACATCTCCCTTCGATTTTCACTGATAGAGCTCTTTCTCTCTCTCTTCTCTCCCTCAGGGTTTAGTCGAGCTGCCCTGCCATTTGGCTTAGTACGGAGAGAGCTGTCTTGTGAGGGTTACCCCATCGATCTGCGGTGTCCAGGAAGTGATGTCATAATGATCGAAAGTGCCAACTATGGCCGAACAGATGACAAGATCTGCGACGCCGACCCTTTCCAGATGGAGAATATCAACTGCTATCTTCCAGATGCCTACAAGATCATGTCACAAAGGTAAAACTGCAGACATCTACCAAAAAAGAAAAGTATCACAAAATGAGGTGTCTGCCAAAGTTACAGGACTCTTAGAAAATAATTGACAGGGCTCAACAGTAACGGTTGCCTAGCTGCCCTGAGCAGCCAAATACGGACTGCTGTCAACCATTTCATTTTGTCTGGTTGCCCCTGTTGGCATCCATTTTTCCTGTGCTCAAAAAAATCCTCTGCATCCCTTACCTTTGGAGTAAAATCTTCCGACAAGGAGAATAACACGGCTGCTGCCGGATTGATTTACTCCATCGAATATAGCAAAACTGAGCGTTAAAAAAAAAGAAAAGAAAAAGGCAACAGTAGCCTGTCAGCATCAATAACCTACAAGACATTAATGTCAGTGCCTACTGAGACAGCTGAAACTGAGCGGAGGAGAATTAGAACCTTCACCAGAACTTGGGAGGTGAAGCAGGGCTCATAAATAGGGGAGAGAAGATTAAACAAAAAATCTGTGTCACAGGGCAAAGCAAATAAACTCACACCGGACACCATATTCCCTTTTAAAAATATGAACATAACAAATTAAGCTTCCAACAACAGTCACAAAACAGAGAGCTATTTTCAGTCCCTCCTGATTTGACATGACTGACAAACTGCAGATCTGATCCGGCTTGCAGGAGGTAATTATTCTGTCTATTGTAATTTACTCTGTTGAATACATTACCTTGCAAATGTGCATTCTAGATTAAGTATGCTAACATTAGTCTATCACTGTTAGCTTTGGTTTGCCTTGTTAGTCGGGCTGAGCCTCCTGCTCTCAGCTAAATCCATTTAATGTGTACCTGTGTGAGTGTGTGAGCAGTGTGTGTGTCTGCAACAAAAAGAGAAAGACAGGGAGAAATAAGTTTGCTTTATATAAAATATGTCCAACCATTTTTTAGTAATAAATTAATATTTTGTCAATCCAATCACAAAGTATTACACTACAGCAACTCAACTTTGGGCACCAAAAACTAATGGCTGTTTGCCAGCTGTGCAAACATACCCTCTGACTCTTCATACAAAAAAAAAATCACTGATTGTGGTGATGTTGAAAGGATAGTTGGCAATCTGCTATAGCTTTTATAGATTAGTAGATAAAACACAGAGGAATACATTGTAGACATTGTCCTCATTAATGCAGAACTTTTTTAAAAAGCATATTTTTAATAATTTTTTTAAATATTTGGATTCCAAACACAGGGTCATTATTTTCCTACATCTGTCAGTTTAGTGTAAAATGTGCCTTTTTGGAGAATTTCAAAGGACATTTACTAAGTACAGTTCTAGGTACTTGTACTTTTACCACATGTCCTACATAGTTACATAGGCCGTGGTTATTTTTAATAGTTTTAATAACTTTCCAAACATATGATCAGTTTTAGATAAAACTACCAAATAGTGTATGAAATAGTAAAACATTTGCTTAAGATCAGTACTGCTTACATGTTAATGTGTAAATCATAATTTGTGATTATATAATCAGGGTCATGGAAAATCTGGAGGAGTTATAGTTACATTTTCCAGACCTGTAAAAGTCAAGGAATTAGTAAAAATCATTAAAAAGTTTTGGAAAAGTCATGCAGTTTTGTTATGTGTAATACAATTGTGACAGTTATCTTCTGTGGACGCATAATGTGACATATGTGACAAATTTATCATCTGTAGCTGTTGACGTAATGTAGCTTTAATATTTCGTGGATAACCCTCCACATAATGTGACATAACTGCAAATTTATATCCTGTAGCTGTTGAAGTAACGTAGCTTTAATATTTCGTGGATGACCTTTGACATTATGTAACATAAAGGCAAATTTATCTTCTGTAGCTGTTGACGTAATGTAGCTTAAATATGTGGTGGATAAGCTTCCACATAATGTGACATAACAACAAATATATTTTCTGTGGCTGTTGACGTCATGTAGCTTTAATATGTGTTGATGTGTGACAGCATTTTGTTCATTTGTTTTTTCATTTCCTCCCCATGTCCCAGCTCTCCCGTCATGTACGCCATAGCTGAAATTATGTTTGAATAGAGTTTGAATCTGATATGTTTGAAAAACGCCAGGCAAGCAGGGCAAGAAAAAAATAATTATTATCTGTCCTTGAAATGTCATGGAAAAGTTTTGTGTAAAAAAGACATTGGCATACTGACTACTTTTAAATTTAGTACTTTAGGTACATGTTAATAAAACTTGTAGGTGTAACGTTGTATTTTTATAGTGTTTTATTGCTACTTTTATTGGAGTAAATAATCTAAATACTTCCCCCACCACTGGCATTTTCCTTAACTTTAAGATACTACTCTTCAGTGTTTGCCCTTTGGTAAATCCTGTTGGTCAGATTAAGGGCAGGCTCTTGGCAGGCCTAACTTACAGATTGATCACTGACCAGAGAGATGGCCCACATTTTAAAGCCACTGTCTCTGTAGCTATCAGTCTTGTGCAAAGAAGTATGATTTATTGTGGAAAACAAACCCACGGAGGCGCATGGACTTGCACACACACACGCAACTCGGCGGGGTTCCGCTGGTAACGCCGTATAGATGAGACCTTATACATGAGACCAGTTGTCACATAGGGATGCCATCTGAGCCAAAGTGCGCGGGATGGAATGACATATGAGTGCCACAGAGAGAGAAATTGGACGGTATGAGGCCGTCAGCAACTCTGGCAAGCCGCCTTGGGAAATAAAAAAATAATGAAATAAAACAGTAGAGCCCTTGTATTCAGGGGGTTTATTGTCAAGCCCTATTTGATGAAGTCAGATAGCTGACTCACATTGTCTGTCTTGAAAGGCTGCAGCCTGCCTGCTACCCGCTTGTGGCCCTGTGTATTACGCTGCCCTCAGCCTCGCTCGTGCAAAAACAGTCCACTGAAGCACAAATCCTGACCCAGCAGGAGCCACCTGACAACAAATCCCAAACAGTCTCGTAGAAAAAAAACACTCTCCACCAGCGATTACGGAGGACGCCGCTTCATTCCTCATATGCATATCCTGAGAGTGCCAGGGGCCGTAGTTCAGATGTTATTTTAAATGTGTTTTTAGCATTTCAATGTCACTGCTGAGCCATTGTACTCAGAGCAAAGAGGGAAATATGTGCGTTCTAAGAAAAAGTCCTGTGATATGAAAGGTCTCTGTCAGGCGCGTGGGTTCAAAAATCACACAAAAACAGCCTTGCAAGATCTGATACCGCAGGAAGAAATCCAAAAGAGATCAAATGATGTAAAAAAGTGACTGGCATATATTTACATAAAGTGGCATACATGTATAATTTCTTTGTCAGTGTGATAGTTCTTGTGAGATATATCACCATGGAAAGTGTGAGAGCAGATTTATGGTATTTTTTATGTGAAAATGAGACATTGATTTTAAGATTAGTTCCTATGTAGGTCTATATCATGAAAGCAGTGTTTGCGTAATCAGTGCAGAAACTTAAAACAGTCCACTGTCGTGAAAATAGATTCAAGGACAGCTTGACAAATGCCCAAGAGTGCATATGGGACTAATTAGTGATTTTTTATCTCTTGTCCGTTTATTTACAGAAATAGACTAAAATAGGAAGCAAATGTAATGCCTCTGCTGCCAAAAATAATTATCCTCAAACAAGAAATGTGGTGATTTTTTTTTTGCCTATTTGGAATGCAGTGTTTGTTTCAAGGTCTGAGCCCTTCACTTCTCCACAAGGCAAAACTCTGGTGTGTGCTCTGGCTCCTGCTGAGGCTAACCCAGCTGAAATTTTTCCATATGTGGGGCAACCCACTGTACACACCGTGCGTGGAAAGAAAATAGTATTTCCTACTGTACAGTCTCCATCATCAAGAAAAGGGACTGAAGAGCCAAAATTATTTGTTGCCATAATTACCCTGGCCGGCTAATTTAAGTGTGTGGGGGAAAAATCACATTAGCACTTGTGTGGAAAACTGTGTTCACTTTTAAACATCCGAAATGAATGCGGTCCTGAAGTGTGGAGAATTGGATTGAGGCTTCACTGAGTTTGATAGATCCTGTTGGCACTCCAAGTTGTTTTTATATCTGGCTGGCATATTATATTCATGAGCACAATGATTTTATGAAAATAGCCTTAGGACGGTTGTGGCTCAATTAGAACATTCAGCTGCAAGCAATTAGTCGACTCAAGTGGGTGATAATCTGTACAGGAATTTTTCACGTGGACACCTCCCCAGCAGATGTGAAACTGCACGGCAGTACAGTTTGAAATAATTAATTCATTGATAATAATATTCAGCGAGGTTTTATGCTCTTCTTTTCAGGATTTTAGTTCTTAATAATTACATTTCCTCATCTGCACTGATGATAATGATAATGATTGCAACCACAACACATTCTTACCACACAGATAACATCCTCCAGATTAGAAGTGTAATTTAAATGTATTTGAATATTATTTTGTAGCACGTCTAGTTGTACATGCACTAACCATCTGGTGCTCGTTATTGATTTAAATCTGACCACCGGTCCTTATCACAGTAGCTTGAGGAGTAGTAAAGATGACAATGACACATCTTGACTAATCACTTTCACAAAAAGAACATATTAAGATATTCAGTATGAATAAGTGGCTTACATCTATTGATTTTTTCTTGACTAATGAGCTTCATTGGAAGTATTCGATAACAGGGTCATTGATTGCTGTAACATAACATGGCTGGGTCCTGCTGTGCCTGTGGATCATGGCTTTTCCGAGGAGCCTGTCATTGACAAGAATGATCAAAGCAGATGGCTCTCTAACAGACGACGTGAAATTCATTAGCGGGATTAGAGGACAGCTAGTTAGTTAATAATTATCATTAAAATGATCATTGCCATTCACCAGTGGGCATTTGAAAATCTTTAATTCGTTATGACGTCATCAGCTTGAATGTGACAGATTTTTACAAACGTTATTAAGTTAATGGGGTTGTTAACAGCTGACTTGTAATGTTGAAATGACCCAGTAATATTAGCATGCAATTGCCAATAAACGCGAGGCAGTGCTGGAGACTAAATGATGCTGCTTACACTATTTATATCAGTGACAGGACTGCTTGCAAGGCTCTCCGAGGAGCTCCATTGCTGCCGCCTGACAGCACACTGCCTTGTTCTTCCTCTCTGTACATACAGTGTTAGTGTTTATTTAAAGCGCAGCAGATTAAGATTTCATAAAGATCCAGATTCAGCTTGGGGTGTACACAAGTTCATGAGCCATGAAACTGCACTTCACTCAAGACTGTATTGGTGATGATGTGCTAAATTTAAAAGCGTATAAACCGTCATCAGTGATTCTAATTAGCCAAACTACTTCTGATACCAGCGAATAACACCCATGTAGTGAAATCATATAAATAAAAACTTTTATTTTTGCATTTTAAAATGTGAGGTCATGGATTTCGGGAACAAACATGTTATGTTACTGTGACAATGTGGGTTAGTCAATGTGACAGTATTTGCCACACCATTTTCACTGTGGTAGGTGTCACTTAAAAAATGTATTAGACCGTAATGTGGACAGTCAATTAGCAGGACTGCTTCATGGTTATGTTTAATTTTCACAAGATTTTCAATATTTCTCAGGTATTTAATTAGCTACATTTGCTCAAAACAGACACACCTGTCTGCTTATTTTATCCAGAATTCATCTAGGTTTCCAGACAATTTCCTATATCATGATATATGTTAATGTTACAATACAAAATTACATGTACTAGTGTTTAAAAATATATCAATGTATCTATACATATTGATTCTGAATATCTGAGAGAGTTTCAGCACTCATTTTCTGCAGTATCAGTGCTATCGATACTACCTCCTCGCTATCTACTCTCTCCAACAGCGAGTTGACACACACACCGCTGCAGTGTCCCTATAGTCCCGCCTCCTCTCACTCACTCACAGTGCTGTCTTCTCGTCACTCATGTCATTCGCTCTAGCTGCATACAGCCTTTTGCAGCACAGTTTTGCTTTTTACTTGCACTTCACAGCCTTTTGAATGTTTGACAATCTCAGAGGCTTCTGAACATGTGCACTACTGCAAGAATATTGTTTGTGTTGATGTTAAAAAAAAGTTTTAATTATTGTTAATGTTTACTGCAGTCATTCTGCTGTTCTCCGCTACAAACCAAGAATAGAGAAGTCGCTGTTGTCATGCTATAGCCTTGTTATATTTTAAATAGTATGACCTCAATGTCATTTTTTTCCTGGTGGTATTAAAAATGGTATCATCTATTGTTACAAAGTTCTAAGAATTCTAATATTGTGGCAACACTAACATTCGCTATATTTTTTTCCTATATGAATCACCCTCTATTTGACGATATTATTGGAATTAATAATGTGTGCGAGATACATTTTTTTCCACCAGTGTTTTAAATGAAACCCTTTAAAGCTATCTGTCATGGCACACTTAGTTTATGAATTTTCAACTGAATCAAATACCTAAAATCATTATTAAATGTCCTCAACAGCATTGTATTCTGCTCATGTTTATAAAGTTCACACTGAGTGCCTGTGACACGCACACACTCTCAAGTTTTCATGTTTTATTGTTTCCAAAGAGATTTAAATTGGCTGCTTTGTTTTTATTTTTCTTATCAAGAGAAAAAGCCTCTTTCATGTCAAGGTGAAAACAGATCTCGACAAATGTATCCGAACTAATTACAAATATGAAACAGAAAATATGTTTTTGCAGAAGTATTCACCCCGTCAACATCATTCTTTAGTAGATGTACCTTTAGTTGCAATTACCGTCTTGAGTCTCGATCAGCTCTGCTTCTTTAGACATGGCACTTCTTCCCCGTTATTTTTGGCTAAACAAGCTCTCCTATGTGGAGTTGTGCGGGTTTCATGAGTTAATAGACATTTTTTGAGACCAGCCACAAGTTCTTGATCTGGACTGTGACCCAGCCACTCCAGGACATTTACATTGTTGTTCTTAAGTAATTCCTGTGTCGCTCTGGCTTTATGCGGGGGTGTGTTAGCGTTGCATTCGGCCGTCTTATAAAGGTCACATTTAGACCTGTAGAATGTCACAATAGTATTTCCATTGACTTTAGTGGCATGGCAATATACCTTTTGTTGGGTTAAAAATCAATAGGTGAGATGGACGGATGTGAGTCAGACAGCCTTCCTCCTGAGTCTGTAAGAGCCTGGAATCCCCCCGTTGAGCACCATTGGCAGCTCCAGTAAATATAACATAAACACAAGCATATGACAGTAATTACAAGTTTCTGGGATGCCTTACCCCGGATATTGGCCCAGACCTGAAGTTGAAAGCAGGATGCTAATGGTTAATTTCTAACGACCTATTTCCTGAAACATTATTGGGCCACCCCCTCAGAAAATGGTCTAAATACACTGATATTGGAGGTGATTATACATCCAGTGTGTGTGTGTGTTTGTGTGTCTTGTGTCCTGTTTGCAACAGATTGTTTCTTTCGCTGCCATTTTGTGGCCCTGGAAATGATTTAATTTTTCAATGGCCTGTCTGCTATCAACAGGCTTGCCTCTTGAGAGATGTCTGCCTTGATAATTGTGCCATGAACCTCATCAGCATTTCAGATGAAATGGAGCTAGACGGGTCACTTTGAGTTTAAGAGACGCTAATTTGATTGAAATTCAAACTGGGAGCACCAGGAAGTAGATTGTGCCTTTTTCTGTAATGTGCTCCCCTCACTCATGTCGCTTTTCTCCTCCAGTTACACGGCGATTGTTTTCGCTGCTGAAGCTATTTTTTATATTCTGAATTACAAATGGCTGCTTAGGCTTCCTGGATGCTGGGGAGTGTTGAGGGATAGAAAATTGAGCAGTGGGAGCAAAGCAATCTTGGATTCAGCGGTTGAGGAGTGTCTTGCCCTGAGTCTAAACTGGATGTGTCACATGAGCAGCACATGATGCGTCACATCATGAGAGACCGCCATGACTGGTGCTGATGTACTGGGTCAATGTAAAAGCAGTGCTTTGGAAGGTGTAGAGACAATACTATTTCAAGATGATTTTTTGTTAGTATACTGGTGTATGAGATCAGAGAAGTAAAGTACCAACCCATGGCTTGGTAGACCGAGCCTTTTGCCCAGTAAATGATATTTAGCCAAACCAATAACATGATTTTTGAGGCCAAAACCAATATTGACATTAGGGATGGGAATTTTAAGTAATTTCCATGCTAGAGCAAAAAACTCTAACGTAAGAACAGGGTCCAAAATGAACACCCAAGGGAAAATGTGGGTAGAGGTTAGGGTTAGCCTCTCTCTGTCTGTGCTGCACAAACTGTAGAGATTAACTATGATACACAAGTTGAACATTCACGGCTTGCACTGCACATTTATTTAGTTTATTTTGTCAAAATTCAGATTTATTATTTTTGCTTTGATTGTCATAGATAGCAGTTACATCACTGCATCCCATCCAAAAAATGTAAACTTTGAATCAAAAACAAGGTTAATTTATGTTCATATTTATTTACTTATTTATGTAGCAAAGCAAAAAAAACAAACAGTTACCTTAAATATTGAACAATACTGGCATCCAAATGAGTAGTTGAGTACTCATGCCCATCCCCTTATTGATATTTTTGTTTAAAAAATCAATAGTTAGATGTTCGACCAATTATGAGTATTTTAAAATTAAAAAATAAAAAGGTGTGCTTGTTCTCTGTTGGCCAAACTATGTCATGGAGACACTGGTCTTACATTTACCTCAAACGTATCTTTTAGGTGTCTGTACTGCAATTTCTTCGGTACCTATTGGCTGATATACCTGCTGATAACCATATATTTGTGATGAGCTAATATCAGCCAACACATCTGCTTCAATAAATTCTAGGGCTGGGCAATATGAAGATATTATATCGTTACCAAGATATGAGACAATGAGACTATGGATCGTCTCAGATTTTGGATATTGTAATATCGTGACATGGCATAAATTGTTATTTTTCCCTCGTTTTAAAGTGATGTAAATGTGTCAACTTACAAGAAGAAGAAGAAGAAGAATAATTTTGTAACTGTTGTAATGCTTGCCTTAACCCACTTATTCGTTATAGCCACATTATCAATGATTATTGATCAAAAATCTCATTGTGTTAATTTTTTTTTTTTTTTGAAGAAAAAAAAAAAAGTCATTCCCACAACTTTGTCACATCAGAGAAGGTATTAGGTCAGAAATATTATGTTCTATTTTGTCTCCCAGTTCTACCATTGATGACCTAACAAATATCAACATATGTATCGTGTATCGAGATGTAGCCTAAAATTATCGTGATATAATTTTCAGGACACATCGCCCAGCACTACTAAACACAGTACATTTGAGGTTAGAGTAGTACACCCAAGCTTACGCTGATCTACTGTGCACAGCAGCATTGATTAAATTATGTAGTGTCTGTATTTGGAGATGTATCAGTGAAAAACAGACCGAGGTTACAGTCTTTGTGGTTTATCTGGGCTTTAGAACTACGTAACGTCTTTTACTACATTTGTTATCGGAAATAGAGTTTGTAGAATTTTTTATGCTCAAGGCAATTTATTATTCATTTAGCACATTATCTTCATGTCCAATTATTCCTGTGACATGCTTTATGATGGCAGTGGAAAAGGTTAAATTGCATGTGGATACATGGTATCAGGAGTGCTATCAGTTACACCTTGTTGGCATCTTATCACACCCCTTCCCCGCTGTCAGCAGGGAGTGCTCATTTTTAAAGGAGATTTGCATCAAATCCAAGCAGCATTTTCGGTGACACTCTAATTGTACTGATGTCTGCCTCTCCCAAAAGGTCAGAGATGTGATGGGATTACATTTGGAATACTTCAGTGTGATTAACAGGCCGGTCGGGGAAATGGAGGCAATCAAAGCAGAGAGTGGCTCCATTCTGCCCTAATTTTAGTCTTACCTCAAGAAAGGCTGTTGTTAGGACTATTTTTGACACTTAAAATTCCAACTATTGTTTATTTAAAAAAAAATATGTCATAAAGTAATGATAGATGGATACAGCTTTAGAATTTTAGCCCATTTTAAACCACATATTCGGTCACATTCAGGGTGTGGAGCTCTATAAAGTCTTATTTTTGTTTTTTAAACTGTACAACCCTTTCTTAAATCATGTCACAGACATATCATACTTGTACCAATTTCTCAACAAATAAATAAATAAGGCGCTGTATATTTTCCTTAACATAGAGAAAAATAGCAAACAATTGTGTAATGTTGCTCCCAAAAAAAGATGGATAAAAACAATTTTTAAGTGAAGTATTTGAGCTCCGTTTCCAACCAGCTAATTATTCTTTCTCTTGCATTACAGGATAAAATAAATGAGTACTTTTTCCACTTTGCCTCAGTAAAATCTTGTTGAGAAGTCAAGGTATTTATAGAAATAGAATGTTTCACTCTGGAGGAAAGTGGAGAAAAGATTCCTTTGACTTAATATTCATTATGTACATGATTAATTACTATATCGCCTCAGACTATCAAAAGATAGTCAGAGATATCATATTTTACATGTATTTAATTAGTGTGCACTTTGAGACCTGTGCCCTGGCAGGCCCAAGTGCTGAACTTTTTATGGGAGGAATTTCAATTACATGCTCTGCCTCAAATTGAGGGCTAGGACTATGCATGGAAGAAGTCATTAGGGCTTTTTCAATTGGTCTCAGGAGATGCCCAAGGTTTCACAGATGAGAGGGAATCAGAGTCACACAATCCCATAGATCAGGGCGCTTCTCCTCCACAGCTCTAAAATTAGGGCAATATATCAGAAAGAGCTATCAACACTTATGTCAACATTGTTTCAAAAGAAATATGAGGTGTTTTTTCCCCAGTGCTTATGTCCTGTTGTTTAATACATTTGCCTGAGAAACGATGGCAGGCCTATGTCTCATTAGTGTCATGAATTTTATTTTTGATATCATTCTGTTTCATATGCCTAATATAAACCAGGCAGTCATTTCCCGGTCTCATTGGAATCTGTTAGATAAAGCACTGTAATTTATATTGCTCCTGCATGATATGCTTATGCATGAGCAAAGGGACAGAATCATCAAAGTGACCATATAATATATGGAAAGTGCTGCAGAGTCATGAAATATTACCCGCAAAAACAAGCAGCGTATTATACGCCCAGCATGAGGTGCATGTTTTAATTCCAAAACAGTAATTCATTTCCATAAAAACAAATATAATATGCTGATATTCTCATCTGTTATCACACGTGAAGGTCATTAATAAAGAGAAATGCCCCTTGAGACCTTCACTAAACACAGATGCACACGCACAGATACAGACACAAATATGTGTCATTAAAGCTCTATAATATAATATGCTATTTTAACATGCCAAAAGCAACATTTATTTTTGGTGAAATTAAAAGTGTTTTCTATTAAATGTATTTGGAAAAAATGTGTGAACTATTTTAATTGGCATGTGTGCTGTTAGGGAGAAATAGAACAGGAGGAGGAGGGAGGTGAAGTGCTTTTGTGCTTTAAAAAAAAAAGTAATGGCTAATTCTGTTCCCTGTTGTTATTGTGATTTAGTGTTGTTTTTTTTATTTGAACACAGGAGCCGTTTGTTTAAGTTGCTGAATAATGTTTTGTGCTGTAAACCGTATCACACTGCATGCATTCATGGTATGCAGCTAAAATGTGGTTGCTTTCAATCTAGAACCTAAACAATTTCCAGCCCCCCGTGCGTTTGTTCAACGCTATACATCCCAACAGTAAGCAACTCTCCACTGTTCCACCGCGCTACCTAATATTATATTAATAACATTTGGACACAGAGCGGTGATTACCTCAGCGGCCCAAAACAAAGGCAAAACCCAAAGCACAATACAGTGCAACCAGTAATACATTTTCCAATGATCTGCTGTAAATGGGCTCACTGGTCTATGATAAGAAGAAACAAATATTACCTCTGGTCCCTGCTAAATCAGCAGAACAGAGTTATTGATCTGGCTCCTCACGTTGCCAATAGAATTTTAAGTCCCCTCGGTAGCAAAGATGGCTTGCTGGGGGTATAGATGTCATTATCATGATTTCAGTACAGGGAAAGGGCGGTCACCCGCAATTCCCCGGGCTTCACAGCACACCACAGGCCCAATTAGAATGTCTGCTCTCCAGATGTTAAAGGCAGCGCCCGAAATTAACTTTTGACACTGCTTCGCATGGTTGGTGGAATGAAAAACAAAATGTATACATATATGATAGCTCTGCCATGTGAGTTATAATAATTATATATAGGCTATTTCTGTTCTTTTTTTTTTTTTTTTAAATCCATAAATTACACATATTTTGCAAAACACCGAACTGACTCTTATAATTTTATTTTTTCTGATTGGATGCCTTAATTAGTATTTTGGTATTTTCTGCTCTTCCGGGTCGAGAATCAGGAAAGGCTGCAGCGGAAAACATTAATGAGACCTTTGATGGCATTTTGGGTGCAAATTCAAGAGACTCATCTAGCCACTCAGCATGTAGACCCATTCAGAGAACGAGCACGCTCTAATCAATAAATCGGGACATTTGAGAGGAACACAGACTTTGTTTGTCCCGTGCAAATGCGCCCCACCAAACACAGATGTGGGGGGTCAAATTCTACAATCGCATGAGGCTGCAGTGCAATTGTAGTCCAGTGTGAATAAGTCTTTATCTGTATCCACCAGGATTTGTTGCATTGATTTGCGCTGTTCATGTTCATTTAATTTAATTGCACATTTCATGATATTCACAGAGCTCTAAGTTTAAGAGAGCAGTGGTATGTTTAACAACACATACACACATTTACTGAGGTCACTTTGGGGTAATTTACCCTCAACCCTAACCACTACTTGCCTAACCCTAACCTGAACTAACCCCAATCCTAACCACTGACCCAGAACACAGCTTTTTCACAACTAGAGACACAGCTTTTGTCCTCACTTGGACACACATACACGGGTTTGGATTTGATTCGATCACAACTAACAGAGACGGAGTTTCAGATCACACATTGCACAAACTGTGTGTAACTGCAGAATTCATTCAGAAAACGGGGAGTGTAATACACCGTTGTCCTTTTATTGACTAGACAGGTAATATTGTTTTATGGCGAGGGGAGGAAAAAAAATGTCGCAGAGCCTTTTTGGATTCTTTCACTGGCCTACACACATTCAGACAGATTATCCAAGCTCTTTTAAAAGACACACAAAATAGCACGGCGCACAAAGGAACTCTTTTACACCAAACATATAGCAGAGAAGAACAAATAGGCGAGTGCTGAGTGAAAAGCATAGAGTTGGCCCTGACTTTATAGCTAACACTGCTACGTGGTAATGTCAGTGCGTCTTTGTTGGTGAATTAGAATATTTCGCAGCCTGAGTTAAGAACGAGTTAAGAACACGTGTTTTTACATCTCTGTGCTCCACTTGAATGCAGTGTTTTAACATTTGTGTGTTTCACTGCTTTGACTATTTGTTCTGCTTTAAAAGGCACACGAGTTATCGTTGCTAAATTTGTTTGTCTTTGTTTGTCCCCTTCTCAGATGCAACAATCGGACCCAGTGCATTGTGATCACGGGTTCAGATGTCTTCCCTGACCCCTGCCCAGGGACCTATAAGTACCTGGAGGTCCAGTATGAGTGTGTGCCCTACAGTAAGTTTGACCCTTCTGTCATGAATTGAAAACTGTCCCTCCTCCCTTTTCCCCGACACTCTCATCCTCTTCTTCTATGCCCTCCCTCTGTCTCTTTTCCTCTCTCGTCTGTATCATGCTGTATCCTGTCCCATTTCTTCCTCCTGCCTTGTCCAGACAGTCTGCTCTCTTTGTCTGCAACACCTTCCAGCACCATTTTCCTCTGTCTCTTCTTCCATCTGTGTCACACCATGAACTTTTCATGAAATATGACCTGTAAAGCCCTTTGGTCCTCTTTCTGTACTGCCTTTATTATTGATGTGCTCGCTGTGTTTCCAGCCGATCGACGAGCCTGGTTATGAGGTAGCAGAATAGAGGGAGGGTAGAGGAAGTCATGCTGACTCTCCATGATGGCAAGCGGGTGTTTCATTACTCAAGTCTTGCACGGAGAAGTCTATCAGGCGCAAAACACAGCTCACCTTGATGGCTTAATATACATCCATACAACAGGTGTTGCAATATGTTAACAGATGTTTCATTATGTAACAGAACAGAATGGCTCCACTCGTAAGTCAACAGCGTAATATTTCATCTAAAGAGATAGTGTTAACATTTTGCCTGCTCCTTGGATGCTAAAATATTCATTGCTCCCAAACAATCTTTAGATTGCCCTTTGAATTAAAATTCCCCTTTGTCCTTTAAGCTGCCATGTTCATTTGCAATTTGTGAAGGAAATTCCCCCATGTAACCTTTACAAACTGATTAATGACAAAGATTTAGATGAATTGCCAGAATCACTAATCAGGTGGAACTGAAATAATTAGAGTGGGAGTGATGGGAAGATAGTATTTGGCAGCTCTTGTGGATTCAAATGAGTATTTTGCACACTGATGTCTTAAGATGCATTTCACTCTCAAATCAACTCAAAAGTGAAGTTTAGCCCACATATAAATAATGCATCTTTATTCTACAGTACTTTATACATTCAACACATTCCTCCTGCATTGCTCATTACCAGTATACCTGTCCCAGCTGTTCCCCTCAGTGTAGAATCAGAGTGCATTAGTGAACATCATTAGATGGTGAAACTCATTACAACTTAAAGGTTAACCTCTCGGAGGCTTTGAGGACCTGTAATTAAAAATGGAATAAGCTGTAATGAGCATTTGAGTCCACCTTATTGAGCAAAGCCAAATCCTGTAGCTTTCTTAAACACCAAACTGCTTGTTTTTTTGCTCCTCTTTTTTTTTTTTTTTACTTGCCTCATAGTTAAGTGCAGTATCGATTATGTCTTGCTGTGTTACCTCAAACCTAATAGTAGGATTAGCCTCAAGGTGCACTCATGTCCACCCACTGTTATGATTGTCTTTTGCCTCCTTCTTGCACCAAGGAAACAGTCAAGGCCGACGTAGTGCGGTGAAAAATAATCTTCCCAAGGACTCTCAGTCCTGGCAAAGTCTATCTAACATAAAATTCCAAACAGGTCCTCACTTCACTCAAAGCAGTTTCAAACATGCATGTCTGTAGCCCCGTCTTTTTGCTTCTCAAGGTCCATGCCCAACCAGAATAGGACCAAGAACACAGAATGTATCCTATCGCAACTGCCCCGGTAAGTGATTAGTGTTCTCCCAGTCTGATCAGTCAGTCCACACAAGCCCAGTCCAGCCTTTCCCACTCAAGTCCTGTTGTAAACTGTGCTAGATTGTGATTTATAGGCAAGTTTCCTGTTATGTTTTCTCCCCCTATCAATCCTGTGTCTCCTCTTCCCCCCAAAAATAAAATCTATATACCCAAGATCATTTTGTAGAGTCAGACTAACGCAGAGAAAGGCAATCATAGGGGAAGATTTACTGAGCTTTTCCACACCAGAGCAAAGCCTCAGTACAGTTTTGAGATGGGATAGCAAAGACCTTAGCACAGTTTCCTAGTTTTCAGATGGAATAGATCATATGCCAAATACCAAGATTTGTGATTAAAAACATTGCAGTGGTCCAGGAGCTTAGGATCCCCTGGATTTGCCGGGATACAAGACTTGAGAAGTTGTTTTGCAAGACAACATATTAAATCCCCATTAAGCTGATCAACGACGGGACCGCAGACAGTGTCCTCATTTTGACTAGTAGCCGCTGCCCCTCAAAGCCTATCTGTGCCATGAAATATAACCAGCAGTTTAATAACATAATATGATAAACAGTTGTTTCCTGTCTCTATAACTGACTGAATGTAATGTGGTAATTAATCCGTCCTATTGTCTGAGCCTTTGCATAATCACACAAGCAATTTTGGATTTTTCACTTCTGTGCAAGTGGCCTTTGCAACAAGTTGCCTACATTTCCACCATTCTCATCCTCTTGGCTTCATAATTTGGTTCTTGTCATGAACCGCCCTCATTAGCAACATTATCTTCATGTTCCAGCCAAGGATGTAAATTTTGCCTTCACCTGGCACTGAGTCACCCTCTGAATTGGCTCTAGTAATTGCTTGAATCGGGCAACATGAAAGCAGAGATGTTTCTTTATGAAGACTGCTCTGTGCAAGCTATTTTTTTAAAAAAAAGAAGAAAAAAAAGAGCTGGAGAAAAAGAAAAAAAAAAGTTGCCATCCCTATTCTACCCTTGCAGAACAGTAGAGTTGCTGCCAGTGGGCATAAACAGTCCTCAGTGCTAATATTTTCATTTTCCATCACATTCTAATGCCACTAAACCCCCAGCTCCATGTGACAGTGATGACTAGATTATGAAAATTGAAGTTAAGCCGTAAAAGCATGATTTTTGGGTCCCCTTTGGTGTTTTCGTTTCTGTGTTCAGTTTTTATCCTTGTTTGTTCAGTGTAGCTTACATGATGCTTCAATTTAGATTAAACACTGGAGCCACTAGCTGAATCTGCAGTTGACGGCAGACATCCATTCATATCAAGATGGAACACCTAATTATTAATAGTGATTGTTAATATTCATTATAATTTGGTTAGTAATAGGTCAGCCCTAGAAAGTTGTTAAAGTCTAGTGGAGAAAGTTTAGGGTGTCTGGGGTTAGTGTGAGTTGGCATGTGTCTCATGTTTGTTTGTTTTAATGTTGCTATATTATTATAAGTGACTGACTCTCTTCCCTTCCCCCTGTGCAATCTGCAGGAAACCTCCTCGGCTATCTGACTCACTCTCTTCATCCACTGACTGATTTCTGATCACACTGATTGTTATTTCTATTTTTACATTTCTACTAACGTCATCAGGTCTTCCGTCATGTGTTCTCCTTTTCTTTCCAGGTTTCCTTCACGCCATCTTTCTCTGTCCACTTCTCGCCTCCTCTGTTTTATGTGGCCGAGGCAGCTTCTGAGAACTTCACTTTTAGTTCATTTGTTTGCTTCCTGTCCTCTGTGTTTGTTCTCGTAGTTAGCTGCAACACACTTGAATTTCTTCTGCAGAAGGGCGTGAATTCATTTACGGATCCTTGTGAATCTCTAGTTTCTGCTTTTTTTTTTTTTTTCGCCACTGAAGCCTAGGTCAGACTCGACAATTATAAAACTTAAACTGTAATACGAACCTGCACTAATTGGAGCTTGAGGGGAACCTAGTTTATGATTGCTCACATTATCCCACGGCGCAAACTGGCCCAAAATGTGTACATTTAGTATTTCAACATTGATCCTCGCAGGCCCGCTGTGGTCGAGCCTTTGTCTCGTGAAACCATCTGAGACTGAAATCTGAGAAAGACAAAAACCAATAAAAGTGTAGAGCAAGGACGAAAGAACCGACGTATGCAGTCTGCACTTGAGAGATGAATATCTGCATCAGTACAGAGTTGCTAATGAATAATATTTAAAAGCAAAGTGCCTGAATCAGTGTGCATTAATAAAAATACTTTTTAAGTAAAATATTAACTACAATGAAATTTAATAAACTACAACTATGCAGGAATTTTCAGTACTATTTGCAAGCAGTATCGCTAGTAAAAGTGAGCATGAAAGCCAACTCCAGATTCACTCTTGTTTGTTAGATTTGAGGCTCTCTGCACTTTGTCCGTGATTTTTATAGCTTCTTCTTGGATTCCTGCCGGTCACCAACTTTTAAAGTCCTGACCTCATCTGTGTGCTATGCACAGAAACACCCCGAACATAGCAAAAATAGAAAAAAAAAGAGAGAAAGTACAGGCAGAGTCTGTGCAGATAAATACACTGCCACACATTTCTTGTGGGCCAATTGACAGGGATTACTTCTGTGTGAATCTTTACATTGTGTTTTCTACCTTATCTGCTTGGAATTACGTTTGTATGTTACTACCTGCTTTCTTAATGTTGTCGTTGTGGCAATGTAATCGCTGCCTGGATTATGTTCATAGGCAACATTCGAAAGGAGAACGTTGGTGAGGATAGTGTGCATACAAAGTGCAGGACACTAGAACTTTGGGTTCGCTTCAGATTCCTGTCTGAAGTTTAGGCAATAAAAGCACTGAGGTTAAGAATGAAGAAAAGTCTTGATTTAAGTTAAAAGTTAATCAAAAAGGAATTTGAAGAAAAATGCCATAGTCACTACAAGTGGATAGTTTATTGCAAGGTTGCCTGTTATGGTAGAAAACAACTGAACATTTTTGTTACTTGCCAGATATGTTAATTAGCAACATTTCTTCATTATAAGTAATCGGCTAGGCATTACGTTTTCCTCTAAACACTTTTGCTGTTAAATATTAGTTGTATATAAGTGTCATTTCTTGGAGACAGGGCTGTGTTTTTAGGAAAACCTTGCATATCTTAAAATATTCACTGTAGCGTCAGTACCACATAATAAGTTGGTATTATCTCATCTTAGTATGTTTTCGAAACTTTCCTGGACACACAGTAAGAAGAAGAGTCACTGAATGACGTTATAATTTCTCTGTCATGCCCGTCTTTATCCCCTCACATTTGGTCAACAACCTGCTGACTGAACAGCAAGCAGATGGACTGTTTATCTGAACTGTCCCAGTTGGGAAAGACGTGACTTGAACAGTTTTGTAGTCTGACCCAGGCTTTAGACGAATCTGAGAAATGTCTTTTCTGACAAATAGTTTTATATTTGTTATAAATATGTTTCTAGAAATCTTCAGTTTTGTTGTAGCCAAAACTAAGCTGGTGATTTTCATGTTATGCTAACGCATATGGAATTTTTTATTTTTTATTTTTTAACATTTTAAGTCTCATTATATGTTTTCATAAAGGAGCCATTAACATCTCGGATGAATAGACTTGGTTATGCTTCTTAGCACAGGTGCCTTGTTTGAATGTGCACATGTTGGCTAATTTACAGCAGCCTTGTATCGGAATTAAGTGCAGCGTTGTTCTGTGGAATTAAATGCACATTTCAACAGTGAGTGCACATAAGCTATATTAATGTATTGTGCTTCAGTGACTTATTCTGATTACCTGCTTCTTTGAGAAGGCCACAGTTAGTGTTTGTTTTTCTGTGTTCACATGGCTTCATAATTGTAAAAGTAGCAAAGTACAACCCGGATTCCAAAAAAGTTTGGACACTCTGAAAAACATAGATACAAACAGAATGCACTGATTTGCAAATCCTTTTCGATGATGATAATTCAACACTGCAACGTTTTGTTTATTACACATTTTTCCATTGCAGCTATTCACATGAAATTTAGATCAGATTTAGGTATTAACTCAATGACACTACACTGATAAGGAAATCATAAAGTTTCAATCCATAAAAAATGGAAATAAGTATCGAGCACGACAACTGAAATGTATTAAATACTTGGAGAAACCTTAGTTTGCAGTGTCAGCTGCAAGACCCTGCCTGTATGAATGAACTCATCTCTTACAGTGTGATAGAAGATTTTGGCCCATTTTCTTTTTCACTTTAAATCTAGAAGATTATGGGGGGCCCACTTGAGAAAGCCATTTCACTTTCAACACCGCAATTAGTGTCCTCAGTTCCCAAACACTTGCTGAGTGTTTTTAAAAGAAAAGATGATGTAAAGCCGTGGTAAACATGCCTCTGTGCCAACTTTTTGGAATGTATTGCAAATTCAGAATGAGTGTATATTTAAAAAAAAAAAACAAACCGTATATCAGTTTGAACATTAAATATCTTCTCTTCGTACCATATTCAATTGAATTTATGTCAAAAAGGATTTGCAGATCATTGAATTCTCTTTGAATATGCTTTACACAGTGTCCTAACTTTTTTGGAAATGCGGTTGTATGATTATTGTTAAATAGAGACTTTTGTAGTTATATGTAAGGTGTTACGTTGTCCAAATGGTAAAATTATTTAATAATTTGAATCAAATCTACATGTCTTTAAAGATATAACAAACTACTACTACTAATATTTAACTTTCTTTTTTTTATTTATTGAAAAATTGGATTTCGGTTTGGTTTATAGTGGTGGATGGATTAAAATAGACCACAGTTTTAAAGCAACTTGAAAGCAGTCACGTGAAGTGAAAACAAATGAAATTGCAATTAACATAAATCAATAAAATTATGCAATAAATGACACCTTAGTGTAGTATCCACAGGGTGGCTTTGAGTCACAGAAAATGTTGTAATTACCTAAAATTATTCAGACAATTTTCATTAAAACGAGAACAGTCTCTTTACTTGTCTAGTGTTTTTTTAAATGTTCATATCAGAATTCTTAATGTCAGATGTTGTGCCATTTGCAATGGTGCATACTCGCAGGCAGTTGGCAATCTAAATTTAAAATCCATCCACCACTGTGACAGTTGATCATTTTCAATGTTCTAATCTAACCCCTTTTCTAAGACAGGACCTTGACGGCTGTGTGTCACCGTTCTTACAACTCTCCTGCTTTCTCTGAATAGGTCTACCCGTTTTTGTCCATGTCTCATAACGTGTTTCTGCATATGTAATCGTAGCAATGCCAGTTAATTCATATTAATCTCTTTTTTTCCCCTTGCACCCCTTTCATTCTCTCTTCCAACGCTAAAAATAGAAGTGGAGCAAAAAGGTAAATAACAGACACGATCCAAACCCTAGCTCCTTGTTTTGTGGCATCTGGTTGTAAACTACCTATTTTCCCATGGTGGCCCCTACAAACCCATCGCAGACGTTATCTTCAGAATCCCCCCAACTGTAATGTTAACGGCCTGTGTAGCGCAACAAGGGAAGTGAGGCTGGCCATAAAAAAAAGACGGCACACGAGCAGCCAAAAGATGTAAATGGGGGCATATTGGCTGCAGTCCATAGGGGCTTCCTCTCTTCATTCTCCCTGGGTGCTTTTGCTACTCAGCAGAATCTCATATTGCCTGGCTTCCAAACCCTTTTCCATAGCATGCCATGGTAACAGTGTTTCTTGGCCCTTTTTTCAAGCTATTGCTTTCTTCTGTCCCTTATCTCTTCGAGCCCCCGCCCTTCTCACTCTTCTCCCCATTATTCTCACCTGACCACTTGCTGCTCTTTTCTCTGTTGATTCTTATGCCTCCTTCGCCTCAGAGCACCAACCAAAACACCTCAAGAGACCCTTACTGAAAGTTTTTTTTTTTTTTTTTTAATTTTAATGGTTGTGACATTTGCACCACTTCGTAATGACAAGCCTCTCAGGTATATACCGTAGAGTAGGCGGTGTAACTGAGACATGTCTAAGTACACAAAAACATTTTGCAGACTCCGCTGACTCCTGCTCTCTCATAACCTCTCCCGTCTGTTGCCAAGTGACTTTAGTTGGCTGCATTTTTTTTGTTTACAGGACCAATTGTTTCGTTAAGTTTTGTTTATGTTCTATTTCCCCTCATTTGTGTTCTATTCCCAACAGTAAATGTCTATGAGGCCAAGCTTCCTTTCGTTTCAGACTACTTTATATATTTAAACGTTATGCTTAATAACTTTCTTAATCCTTTTTTTCTTTCTATGCACAAAACCAAAATCCTTATACTGCTTGTGAATATTGGCTATAGCTGTTAGTTGTGTTTTGGCCACTCTTTAACGTGTGTCTGTCCCCACTCCTCGTGGACAACCTGTAAAACAAAATGAAGACATTAGAGATTATATGGATGTCACATATAGTTTTGTGTGGTTTTATTTTTCACATGTTAACCTGTGTGTGTTTCTCGTTCTACTCTTCTCCCATTACTAGTTTTTCTTTGTCCTGGGACTCTGAAAGCTGTCGGTGATCCTTCCTTTCTATTTGAAGCGGAGCAACAAGCTGGCGCCTGGTGCAAAGACCCACTGCAAGCTGGCGACAAAATCTACTTCATGCCTTGGACTCCTTACAGGACAGACACTCTCATTGAGTATTCCTCCCTGGATGACTTCCAAAACGCTCGGCAAACCATCACCTACAAGCTGCCCCACCGGGTGGATGGGACTGGATTTGTGGTCTACGACGGGGCGGTGTTTTTCAACAAGGAGCGTACCCGCAACATTGTGAAGTTTGACCTGCGAACTCGAATTAAAAGTGGTGAGGCGATCATCAATAACGCCAATTACCACGACACGTCGCCCTACAAGTGGGGCGGTAAAACAGACATTGACCTGGCGGTAGATGAGAACGGGCTGTGGGTGATCTACGCCACCGAGCAGAACAATGGCATGATCGTGATCAGCCAGTTGAACCCCTACACACTACGATTTGAGGCTACCTGGGACACTGCCTATGATAAGCGCTCAGCCTCCAATGCCTTCATGGTTTGTGGAGTACTCTATGTGGTCCGCTCCACCTATGAAGACAATGAAAGCGAGGTCAGCAAGAGTCTGATCGATTACATTTACAATACCAAACAGAACCGTGGGGAATATGTTGATATTCACTTTCCCAACCAGTACCAGTACATTGCAGCTGTGGATTACAATCCGCGAGATAACCAGCTTTATGTTTGGAATAATTTTTACATCCTGAGATACAACCTGGAGTTTGGCCCACCTGATCCAGCACATGGTAAGAACCCAGCCCCCCCCCCACCACCACCAACACCACAGTCATTTATTTCCCAGACAGTATTGTTGAATTGCATTGCTGAAATCGTGATTTTAGTTGCTGTCAAGTGCGCTTTGATATTCCTTTGGTATTCCCCATCTATGTATCAAGTGTCACAGCTGACTGATTTTTAATTTAGAATCTAATATGTGCTAGATATGTTACGGAAGCTTTGGAGTGTAGGAAAGCATCTCTGGGGGGGAGTGAGTGGGGCTCTGTGGTAAACAACACCTCGAAGCCAGTTACCATATCATAAGGGATCAGTATCTTGGGGATTTGGCGAGGTTTACCATCCGGGCGTTCCCTGAGTCCCTGGTGCTAACGCTCAAGGGACCCCTGCTAGCATATCCCTTTTTTTTAGAGAGAGTATGACAGGGAGAGAGAGATATACTTTCACCTCTGGAAACATACATGCCCGGACAGGTGCAAAGTCTGGCCTGGGGCAAGGTTAGATCATTCCCCAAGTGATGCTGAAACTCCAAATCTCCATCGGCCATTAAAAAAAAAAAAAGTACTTCACACTCTGTAGGCAGAGTGTAAGGATTCTAGGTTCTGTCTAAGAGAGAAAGACATGGTATACACAAGGGAGGAGGATCAATCATCCGGGGTCACATCGGCAGCGTATGTTTTTAATTTAGCTGTCAAGAGCTGAGGGGAGGCTAGCCTAGGCCTGCAATAGTCCTTACCCTGAGAATATAATAACAGTAATCATCCTAATCCCTTCCACACCCAGAGTCCTAAGTCCACGTAATGCTCAACGCAGTCAGTGATGAGCCACAGAGGTCAAGCAACTTTTCCACAGATTATCCGAGAGCTCAGTATTTATTAATGTGTTTGCTCGTTCACTTTTGTATTGACAGGACGTGGGCTGGGGCTGCTAAATTTGGTTCAGCCTGTGGAACAGCATCAGTCTAGTCAGACCAAGGCAAGCTGTGTTGTAACAAAGAAAGTAGTCCAGGTTGGAAAGCAAAATTAATATGCAGAGGGGGAACTGAGTAGAGAATATTGCAAAAATCATTGGGAATGAGATAAAAAAAAATGTTTCCCTTTTTTATTGTTTGTTTGAAGCTTCTTCGCAGCCAAAAAGACAGATACTAAGGGATTTTTAAAATTAAATATTTGCATATCACAAGTAAATTTAGAGCAGTTGAGGAATATGCTACAATCAAAAGGTGTTTCCTTATTTCAGTCATGCCCAAAACATAATGTGACACCAAGAGAATTCAAATGAGCTGATTCCAGGCAGTGCCTTGCAGCTGCTGTAAAACTGGTCATGATATCACCTTTTTCGCCTGTCTAATAACAAACAATTGGCGCATGTCTTTACATGCTGTCATGTGTTTATATACGGTAAACTGATTATTATGTAGTCAAGCAACAGCCTCCACAACAGCCCTCTGCTTAGCTGTTATGGATTCTTGGAATAAGCTGTGTATCGACAGGCTGCATGCTCAATTGATTTATTCATTTGCTGAATGGACACTGATTACTGATGGAGAAATCAGAGGCTTTAACAGGATCCGCCCTGAAATAGGACTACATTCTGGTTAATGTGTGCGCGTGTGTGTGTGTGTGTGTGTGTGTGTGTGTGTGTGTGTGTGTGAGAGAGAGACAGACATATACTTTACAAGTGTTTATTCACACAGTCAGACCTCCCAAGCACCCAAAGGAGCCCACTTCCTTTCCTGTAGATTATGTTTAGAAGCACACACAGCCTGACATACTGTACTTGCTCCTCAGGGCTTCTGTATTCACACATCTTTATTTTAACGTCAACAAGGACTCCGTTCTCTCGTCTTGACAAATGAGACGTGAGCCTGGCCCTGCTGCTGACTAATGTATGTTGAGTTGCAGTCGATGAGTGCAAGGCAGAATGGTCCAGGATGATCATCAAGATGTCAATAAACTTGTCCTCCCACATGGCTGATGTTGACACATAAATGATGGCACTTTTTTCTGGCTGTCACTAGATGCCCCCTCTGTGATATCTTGATGCTCGTTTCAGTGCCTGCTTCACTGGGCACTGAAACAAGCTATCAGAATGCTTTTGTACTGTTAAAAGTTGAAGGTACGTGTTTTGAGGAGCACTTGGCCTAGGAGAAGAGGAATTGAAAAGAACATTTCGGCTTGGCTCAGATCATCACTTGCAGAAAGCATTGTTTGTACAAGAGAGCGTAGCTAATAATTAATACAAATCTAGAGCTGTCTTAATTGTTTGGCTTTTCATTTCAAAGTAAAAACAAGGATCTGCAGGTTTTTAATTTAACCACAGATTCCTCCTCTTCAAGATAATTTCAAAGCTCGTCCACTGTACATCCTGCTCCTCTTTTCCTGAATTTCTCAAGTGCACAAACAGCTCCGTCACATGATTCGCTCCGCCATGGAATGCAATCACATCAAAGTGATGTTGGGACACTGTGTGGCAGACAGTTGGGTTCTTGTCAAGTCCAATAACATCGCTCATGTCGAGGCAAGATCATCTCTTGTAGGATTATGGGGGAGTGGATGGGGTCACATCCAACATGCGGCTCCACTGGAAGTACACATTAAATGGGTCAGTAAGTCCCACTCTTGGCTTTGACCAGCAGCACCATAATCTACTCATTTAACCATGGCCCTGTGCCTGTTTTCCTTCTTGCATATAGGAGCTCATAAAAAGACATATTCCTTTGTCGCGTCTTGTAAGTGAGATGATTAAATTGATTTAAATGAGGTATTCCCAGAGAAAACCCATTATGCACCCAGTTCTATGGACCGTTTATTCATGCCAAGCTCTGATATTTGGCCTCAAAGCACTGAGTAAGCATATCAAAATCTATTTCTTACCAGAAGTGTGCACAAACAGACTCCATTCACTGCCTCAATGGGACACAGGTGAGCCTCGGAAACCTTTTATTTATCCCTTGTCGCAAAATTAGATTCTGAATCACTTCCGTATAAAAGCCCCCGGCGCTGCAGTTAACACCCACACAAATCAAGACCTCCTCTTTAATTGTTGAAATGTCAATACATTTGCATACAATTTCAATCTTTGCTGCACCCTCAAATTATACATTTGCGAGTGGGGATTGTAAGGAAGAGAATGACCCAATTTGTTTGAAATTATAAGGTAGGGCTCACTGACGCGACTTGCCAATTAGCTTACAAAACTCTGCATGTGGTCAAAACAATGCCCTGTAGTTTGTGTGTTATAAAAGTGCTTTGCAATGCAAAAATGCTCAGCTGTTACAGATGCTTGTGAGTCATATGCATTAGCAGTCACCCCAGAGAGCCTACCTCTTATAGTCTGATGAATATACAGCTCACTAATAAGCACCACTATGATTCATTCCTGTCTTCTGCGGTGCTTACATAGAGGTCAACTTGTGCATGGCAACATTTAGAGAGAAGGCAGGGAAAACGGAGAGGTATGGATACTTTAAACGTCAACATCAAGCTTTCACAGCCATCTGAGGTGCTCAGGTAAAATGGCAGGAGACTTCTTCCTCCTACGCTCGCCGGTGGTGCAGGAGCAAGGATCAGGATGTGTTAAAAACGGCCAATTTGTTTGTTTGCCTTGACAACAACCGCCCCACTTTCTCTCCCCAGCCCCCTGTCAGCTGCCCAAGTGGACACAGCGGTGTGAGAGGAGACTGTATTGATGTGGAAAATCACCCTTTTTTGTTTTTCTGTCCTGTCATATGCTTGTTGTTTCTTTCTCTGTCTGCTTCCATCTTATTGTCTCTTTCTTTCATTATCTCTCTGTTGCGTTTGCTGTTTCTGTCCGTCTCTCTTGTCTGTTTTATTATCTTTCGTTCACTCTTTTCACTCCCACTGTTTTTCGTGCTCCTCCTCCTCCTCCATGATCATCCATGAACGCTGCTTTAAATCTGGATATTTGCATTTGTGTGCGTGCGTGTCTAAACATACAGGATATGCGTGTGTTTGGCTTCTCTTCTGCAGTCGGCCTAAAGACTGTTCAAATCATGCCCAACGAGAGCAGCGCACACTAAATGACAGGATTTGAGTAAATCCTTAGCTGTGCCTTCTGGGAAACCGTACACACACACAGCAACAGGACAAAGACGGCCATCACGCACATGCAGATCAGGGATCACACGCTACACAGTTTGTCATTCAGAAATATTTATCCACTGTTTATAACAGTGTTTCAAGTGACATCATTTCATTGAAAAATTGTCGCACATATTTATGATTGATCCAGATGTTACTGATGGAAACTATTTAAATGAAAGTTGTTGTTAATGGCAACTTCCTGCTCACATTTTTTTTTTCCCTGTTGACCTAAACTCGTGTTGACTGATGTCAGAATCACACCAGTGTTGACTGACTACACAAGCCCAGGCCAGCCAGGACCAGACCAAATCAAACACCCCACTGTACACAACAATCCAGCCCAGAATATGTGCAATAATCCCCTCAACTGACCTCCAACCTTAAACTCTGCAGTGACAGGTTAATTCAAAAAGTCCCTTATATCACTTAAAGGTGTTCCTAAATCCCAGAGTCTTGTCCAGCTTACTGATAATGTTCTGAACTGTGTAAGCTGGGAGGAATTTCTGAGATATTAGGGCACTACTGAGGAGTGTATCTTCAGCTGAAGGTGTTCTTCTTCACTGCTGGACGACAGGATCTCCCTATATGCCTGCTTCCATTCTTTATTTCTCCCATGTAGCTTTTTTAACCACCACTTTATGACACACCGTGACGTTACTCCATCTACGCCATGACCCACTGGTCTCATTCTTGGGTACAATATAAGGGTGAATTTAACTGGGGCGATAAAAAGGGGGGGAAATCCCACGATGGGGATTTACAGTCTTGTTCACAACGTCTCTGATATTACATCGTGGGATAATACCTAACCACCCAGTGTCTGGTGGCAGTAAAGGCCACGCAGCACATGAGGTCGGGAGGTCACCTGTTTTCCTCTGAAATCTGATCGTGATCTCTGCAGCACCTCGTAAGACACGACGGCCAGTTGTTGCCACACATGGAAGAACGTTTCCCCCCCCTTATCCAAAAAACACACCTCCAGATCATGTTTTCTCATACTCCCAAGCTGCTAGTTACCGCTTCTCTTGGAATGCCTTACCCGCTGATGTAAAACTACTGTACACAGTGCGGCAAAATGATCTTCACTGACAGCGTACAAGTATGTGGGCAACAGCAAACCCGGGGTTATGATTTAGAATGTCACAAAGAGTTGTTTTACATAAAAGAGAGAGGAGGAGGGGGGGGGTGTGATTATGGTTACACTGAGCCCTATAGCCAAGGGGATCCACAGTCTCTTGTTTGATTACAGTCTGACTGTGAAACAAGGCGTATTAAAAGAATTATTACTCAGACATCACAATGGTCCCCCATCACTCCCTGACACACGCCTTTGAGGAGATTTATTTCACACGGGCCTGATTATTGTGTCTATGTGTGTTTCTCTAATCTGTGTATATTCGCTCGTGCGTGCTTTTTCGCGTCACACAGCTGTGTTTGCGCGCCTGCATGCTTATGTATCTGTGTGTTTATACGAACACCTCTGAAACAGACATCCTCCTGCGCGCACGGCATTAAATATCAGTCTGCTCGGCACACTTGGAGTTAATGCTTGAAATTTGAGGCACGTACAGTACAGAGAAAGCTGCAAGGAGAAGGAAAAAAAGCAGGCTGTAGTCTGGCAGCTGCTGTGTCTGTTCTCTGTACTTTGGTGTCATTCTGTGTGTGAGGGTGTATATGAATGTGTACATGTGTTTATAAGCGTGTCTGTGCTTGTGTATGTGTGTGTGTGGGAGTGCACTCTGCCTGCCTGCCTGCCTGCCTTCCTTTGTCCATATGAATCAATGCGTTTGTATTGTGGGAAAGAGAAATATTGGAGACAGCAGTAAATAACATAATCCAGCTATTAGGTTTTGTTCCCTAAGACATGGACGTATACTGTACACACCCTCACAAGGACATGACTCATGGGAAATTATACGAATTTTCACTCAGCTTTCTTCATATTTACTGCTGATACACAAGCAATCATACGCCGTGTTCCCCTCCACAGCTACAAATGCAGCGCAGAGTGAAAGACGTGTAATCCAATTTCCTTTGTGTATTATTGTTATTATTGGTAGATATCAAAATGCATCACAAACGTATTATAAATCATCACACTATTTCAAACTCAAGAACAGCTCCATTTCCATATGAACTCAGAGGCAAGGCTGCATCCAGAGAGGACTGAGTGAAACGCGTGTTTGAAACTGAGATATTTCAGCGGCAGCATTAGCAGAGGAAATAATTTACACTTTGTTTTTTTTCGCAGTTCAACACCTTATTTCAATTAACCTACGCTCGGTGCCGAATGACTTGAAAGCTGATGGGTTATTCATTTATTTTCCATCCACTAGATTATCTTTGTCCCCTGAGCGTGGCCCCCTTCTGATGGCAGAAACAGACTTTGAATTGTTTGAGGTTCCACTGACTTGTTAACTTTTGCTGTTCCTCTTCCATTAAGAGGTGATTACCACCCAGGAGCCACATTTCTCAGTGCACAAAAGACACGATTCTTTTACCTTAGCACGGAGTAGGGCTTCTACAAAAATGGGAACAAAGAGGTAAATCTCCTAAGCAGCCTCGCTTCACATCATTATGAGATTATTCCATGACAGAGCAGGGGACAAGCAAGATCTAATAATTCTTTTAACTTTTTACATGGCAAATTAGCTGAAACAAATGCTAAATGTGTGCTCCCTTTCCCCCTTTTTTCCCTCCCTCGCAAGATAAACAGCACCTGGTAATGTGTATGAAACATTACCCTGATGAACAACCATGCGGTGCCTACTGAAAGTGAAGCCATTAAGCATAATATAAAAGACACACACACTGTCGGTTTTCATTTGTCACCCCGGCATGACTACTGAGTCCTGGTAAAAGTCTCATCTGGGCTCCGTGTGTGTGTGTGTGTGTGTTCCTGAGTGCTTACGTGTATGCATATGCTCTGACAACACTCGGCACGCCGTGCTCCTCTCGCCTTTTTCCTCTCCTGGATTCCTGTCTCTTTGTCTGTCATCAATCCCAGACCTATAACCCCAGCGGTAATAACAGAACCACCGAGATACATTCAAGTGCAACAATGTGTGGGCGTCGAATCACACAAAGAGGTTATGAATAAGTCTGTCCCGACTATTGGCGGTACTTTGGAGCATATCACTCCATGCGCTCACACTCTGTGACAGCTAATTGAAGGTTCCCCTTGGGCTGAGTGCAGCAGAGACATAATAATCAAGGATCCTGTCCTGGTTTTGCTATATAGCCCTAACGTGGGATTTGCTTCTTTTGTCATAATCAAAGGAATATTGCACGCGGAAGGCATTCAGTGGTGTCAGCCCTGCGTTGCCACAGTGGAAAACAGAAATATTTGGTCCATGCTATGAATCACAAAAGGTATGGAAAAGACTGCAGCAGCACTACCAACAGATCAATACCCATCCCTCACAGTAGCTGCTTATAAACTTATCCACTTAGACATCTCTGTGAAGAAGTGACTGCCTGAGAGTAGTGTCCATTTTAATACCTACGGGTTAATTCCTCCCAGCTTTCATTGGATCAAATTAAACCAAGCTATTGCATAAAGGTAATGAGATTATTGTGTTGCTGGCAGGATTACGGGCTGACACGCTATGTACACAGGAACAGCAGTGGTCAGAGAGGCTGCATTGTTTATGCACGAATCTCCCAGGGAAGTATAGCCCACATTCACATTAGCCTCTTTTTCACACACAGGAAAGAGGATTAGTTTTCATCATAGACATGAAATGAAACCTCCCAACAGGATTATTTTAGCCCTTTTACTTGTGTCCTTTTCACAATATTTCTTGCTAATGAAGCTCTTTAATGTATAGCTTTATTCTGTAACGCTGCTCGCTGAGAAACACGGTTTTTAGCAATGCCAGCACAGCTTTTTTGTCTCGTGCAGCAGCGCAGACATTGGCTCAACAAATCCACCCCGTGCCACTCTCCCAAAGCCAAAACCCATCCAGTTTGCCATGGGGCAATCCCTCTCCAATGGAAGCCAAATGTATTCGTTCTAGCCTCGTATTAACCGAGCCTAACGTTAATTACCCCCACGGTTTCACCGCAGATAGCAGGTAGCAACAAAATAAATCAAAAACTTCAAAGAGATTTAATTGTACACGATGTAACTAGAGCATGGAGCTCAACATCCCAGCGAGCCATGACAAGAAGCCCTCCTGAGTGAGGGGTGTAGACAAGATACAGTTGTTAGTTGACACGCTAAAGGAATGTGCTTGGATTACAGCAGATGCCTCTTTGATTTATTGGCTGTAGTCGCGAGCCTTTTATCTTAAGTCATGCCGTCGAGCAGCGATTCATTTTCATTTTATTTCTGTCTGCATTCTAAACTCGCCATCCACGCAGACTGGGATCTTATCTTTATCATCTTTCATATGTTGGAAATGAGAAACCTATAGAGGGCCCCACAGTTCCTTAGGAATCTTCTGGAGGTTTGCCAAGCAACCCAGACCCAGATGTTTAAACAATGATAATTATTTACACACTACATAGAAACATGTTCATTTCCCGTAGACAGAGCTGCAACATTACATGCTGTAGCGTGTAAACTTAACCGGAAATTTGCAACGCATCTTTTTGGGGACTATTGCTTTCACCTCTGTGAGTCTTCTCAGTGAGTCATGAAAAAACAAGGGTTATAGCAATAAAAGGGTATTGGTGCAGAATAGAGGCAGAAATTTCTCCCAGCCAGCTAAATGCTAGTGCTGAAAGGACACTAAGCACAGGTTGTCTCTCAACCGCTCTGACAGGCCGTGCAGCCGAGAATTTCACTGTGTTGAGTAAAAGGATACAGGTAGGGGAGGGAGGGACAAGGGAAGAGGATGCTGAGGTGAAGCCAGCCAGCCAAATCTGCCTTCAGCTCAGTGTCAAAACAGCCAGTCAGCTGTGTACACCTTCATGTCACCTGCTTGTGTGTGTATATGTGTTTGTGTGTATGGAGTTCTAAAGCCCCCAACAGGCGGGAGCACACAGAGTCATCTCCTCTGGTCAATAGAGCCTAATTCGCCACAGGTAGCAGCCAGCCTCAAAGGCGATTTCCCTTCAGCTCGACTGTGCTGAAGCCTCTCATCCACACCGTGGGGCCTATGGTTATAGTAGTGGTGGTGTTTGTTGGGCGTGTGTGTATGTGTGTGTGTGTGTTTGGGGGGGGTGCTATCAGCCAGAACCATTATCCAATGGAGGCAATAGATATGGAGGTGTTGCTGCCTGGGGTCTGGCTGCCTCTTCTCCAATCCACTGGAAGACAGAAACTGTCTTCTGCTTCTCCAGTTTGGCCCCATTGTTTCTGAATCTCCTGTCATCGTCCTCTGTGTGTGCCTCTATTTTCCACCATCCCCCGCTCTGTCTTTCCCTCTCTATTTCCCCTGTCCTGCCTCTGACTCCCTCCTCTCTTTGCCTCTCTGTCGCTCTGTCTCTCGATGTTTTCACTACCGGTTGTACTAGCGAGAACGACTGTGCTCAGCTCAAGCAGTGTAACAGCACCTCTTCACATTCTCTGCATGCTCTACAGGCAGCCTAATGGAGGAAATCAAAGTACTCAAATGCGATTAGATTCAGTATGCACGTTGCATTCCAATCAGAGCTCTTTTGATTTGATAGAGCTTATCCTTTTAAATTCAACCAACAAATACTTTTTTTTTTCAGAGGGGGTCATGTTTTCTTTTTGTACTTGGAGATGTGGAGCAGATTTATATCAAATAGTTAGTGTTTATCAACATTTCATCTATGAAACTCCCTTATGTTCCACTTTTATGAAATGTAATTACAGTGCAACTCACACTCCTCTGGTGTATCACATGAAAAATGTCTTCATAGTTTTTCCTTAGTGGCTCATGTTAAATGTAAGGAGTGCACTATTTTCTCCTTTCCCGGGACTGAAACATATTGTTTTTGCCCGGGGCATTGCATGAGTTACTGCACACCTGCTTTATCAGAGTATGAGTTGTAGCAAGAAACAACTGTAAAATAAATGTTCAGGCACCATGGCTACATATACAGGTTCTGTGTTACTCTAGTGAAATTTAATCAGCCATGCCACAAAATCTCCCAGGCAAGAATGATTGCCAGGCAGAAGGATGTTACTGTAATTATTGTCTTGTTCACTGCAGACTGAGTGCCTTGGATAAGCCATAGTCAACGGGGATGCAAATACGCTTGTTGCACAAAGCACTTAGCAGCAATTTAAACAACAGGATACTTGGACGTATAAGCATTACATTGTTGAACATGTTAAGAAACAACATTAGGAATGTTAGTTACAGGGGACACTGTTAAGGTTTAGTGGGACACGAGGGCATCTGCCCACCAGAAGGTCAAGGTTTGAATACCTGTCAACATATTCTAAGGGTAATACTTCGCACAGTCCTGCATTACGCGCCCGGGGGTGCCACGCTAATTAGCTGAATTCACACTGCAACCGCAGGTCAAACTACCATTTGGTTTGTATTTCTATATTTTAATCACAGAGCTGCATCATGTTTTCATAAAGACTAATAATAAACAGTGCCCCTGTGAGAATCAAACCCCATAAATCATAGAGGCGATTATGTTTTCCTCACCAAGCTGCACACCATCACATAACAGTGCTCCACCTAAACACTTGTGTACTCTCTGTCTCTTCCCAGCTCCACCGCTGTCAGAAGTCACCACGTCCCCTCAGCCTCAGAGAACTACAACCACCACCACAACAACCACAGCGCACTGGGGTGTGGCCAACACTACCACCACAACAGGGCTCAAGGAGGGCAGCAGGGGAGCGCCCAAGCCGCCTCCTGTGATTCCACAGACTACTTCCCCTCCGCCCCTCGAGTCCTTCCCTTTACCCGAGCGCTTCTGCCCTGCCACGGAGAACAGAAGCATAATGTGGCCTCAGACCCAGAGGGGCATGCTCGTGGAGCGACCTTGCCCCAAGGGAACACGAGGTAAACAGGGCTCCCTCTCACCTCAGGGCCATGTGCTAGCTGCTTTCAATATGACCCGAGGCGTCCCAGGAGAACATCCCAGAGTTTGTTAGATGTGTCTGATAATCTTGCATACAACCTTTTATCTATAAAGAGCATCCCTTGACGTAGGTGTTCAGAGAAATCAGTGAAGACAGATTTTTTAGCTGTGTCATTCCAGGTCGAAACGCGTGATTTAGCGATCTGTTACGGCTGTGTTGCAGAGGAGCAGGCTCAGCTGTTTCTCCTGCAGCCTGCGCGGAGACGTGCATCCCTCATTTGATTGTGTGTGAAATCGTGTTAGCGCTCAGAGTTCATCAGACACAGGGATAATTAGGACGGGGAAAAAATGTTGCCACTTTGTAGCAAAAACAAGAGCGAGCTGTTGAAAATATTTTCAGAAAATAATTCTGCAGGAACAAAATTGGTGACTTTACAAGTTTAGAGTTTACTGTATGCAACAATTTCAGTTTAATTTGTCCTTTGACAACAGTCTTACCAGTCTAGCTCAGTACAAAAACAAAATATCCTTCAGGGCTGATATTTCTGTGCGCACACACAGGCAGACATTCCCTGGCTTCTTATTTGGTGAAATGTATGAATTTGCATGCTTGTAAATTCCTTGTTTGTGTGCAGCTTCCTTATTTTGTCTGTGTCCTTGTCCTTTGTTACCCTGCAAAGGACTTCCTGGGAAAATGAATTTGATTTGACTTGATTGAACTTGACTATTCTGTTTTTGTTTTCCCTGTTAGGCACAGCCTCTTATTTATGTGTCCTTTCCACTGGGGCCTGGCACCCAAAGGGCCCTGATCTCAGCAACTGTACCTCCCACTGGGTCAACCAAGTAGCCCAAAAGGTTTGTATAAGCTCTGCCTCACTGTTTTTTCATCTAAGTTGAATGTGTTTTTAAAAAACATGGAGAGGGTAGACAAAAAAAATGGAAACATGTCCTTGTTACAAACATGCCTGCAAAGCTGGGTGAGATAAACTTGAAAGCTGCGTTTGTCAGTTATAAAAGATGTCTGGAAACGAGGAGCTTGATATGTGTGTTTTCAGAGAACAACTGAAAAACTACAAAGGTGAGGAATGTGTTAAAATAGCAGATGCATCAGTCAAAAGAAATTCAAAATGATATGTCAAGGAAAATTACGATAGACAAATCAGCAAAGATAAGGTATAGCATGAAGCACAAACAGAGATGCGACAGGCATAAATTGCATATAAGCAGCTCTCTGTGTACCTGCTTTTTTTTTTAACTTGTCACACAGTAAAAAACTGCCACCATGGCAACTTCTCCCGCATGAAGAAAACATCAAACCCCCTTTTCATAACTGGCGTTTCAAGGACTCATTCAAGTGTGATTTGAAACAGGGCTGTAAAGAAAACCCTCCAAGTCTGTCGTCTTGCATTCTTGTGAACATTATTCACTCTCTCCCCCTGCAGATCCGCAGCGGTGAAAATGCAGCTAACTTGGCCAACGAGTTAGCCAAGCACACCAAAGGCCCCATCTTTGCCGGGGACGTCAGCTCCTCGGTACGCCTGATGGAGCAGCTGGTGGACATCCTGGATGCTCAGCTGCAGGAGTTCAGACCCAGCGAGAAGGATTCTGCAGGGCGGAGCTTCAACAAGGTAATCTAGCAGAAAAAATCTTGCATCACTTAATGCACAATATATTTAACTTAAACACTGAGACATTCTCTTAACAATACTCTCTCGCTTCATCATTCCTCAGTGACTACATTTACATGCACGCTAATATTCCACTATTTTTTCAAGTATGACAAAAGGCTGAATTTGATACAGATTAGATCAGTGGTTCCCAACTGTCTAGTTACATGATTAGTTATATGATTTTATTACTTTATTACTGGTAGCGCGGTCACAAGTAACGACATCGAGGTGACTTAGAAGATATACTGAAAAACTTGGGACGATGGAAGTTAAAGCATCAGGCACTGGAGCACCAATGAGATGTGAACATGATGTTTACTGCCGTGTATTAATGCCGTTTGTTGGTGTTAAATGGCATTAATTTTTCTTTGTTGAGGTCTTAAAAAGGTCTTAAAACGTCTTAAATTTGACCTTAAAAAGTCTGCAGGAACCCTGCCACAGCAGGAAATGGTGCTTCAAAATAAAAGTGCTGTGCCAGAGATTCACTGTACTTAAAAAAAAGTGTGCTCTTTTTTTCAAACTTAGCAGTCCATTCAGAAAGGACCCATGACCCATCAGCTGGGAACCACTGGGTTAGACATCCCTAACTAGGCCTTTTTCCAAATGTATTTTCTGATTAAGACGTGTGGGATATGCTGGTATTATTCTGGTTTTAACAGCATTCTTTGCACATTTATAAAGCGCATTATGTATCTCAATTTGGATCTCGGGACCGTTTATTTTCAGGTCCGTGCGTTGTCATGGATACGTTGCATGCAAACTGACTCGCCAACAGTTTGCAAGGCTGTAGGGTAGGTCACTGGTTCCCAACTGGTCCAGCCACGGGGTCAGGTGTCTCATCAGTCATTAGCTCAAGGTCGACAAAGTTTAATACACTCAGCGTCATGCTCGCGTGTTGCCATGTTGTCGACCTAGTTTGCTGCCTCTGTTAGGTAGCTGTCTATTATTTACTCACAATACAGCAGGAAATGGCACTTCAAAATAAAAGTGCTGTGCCAGAAATTAATGATTATTATTGATTTTCTTTATTTTCATTTTTTCAAACTTGACACATTTGCGAGTCACTTGCCGTCCATTCAGGATGGATCCGCGACACACTTCATGACCGCGACCCACCTCTTAGGAACCACTGGGTTAGATATTCCTAATTAAGCCTTTTTCTGAATTTTGCATTTTCCAATTTAGACATATGGGATATGCTATATATTGCTGTGCTATATATTATTCTGGTTTTATTGGCATTCTTTGGACATGTACAAATGGCATTATGCATCTCAGTTGGGGTTTTGACCGCAGATTTTGAACAGCTCTTGTCTGTTTCTAGTCAGGTCTGTGTGTTGTCATGGATATGTTGTATGCAAACAGACTCACCAACAGTTTTGAGGTAGAGATCAATGCCCAAAAGTAAAGTAAATTTCTGGTCAGAAGTAGAAACACACCTACTTTTAAACAAGTCCACTGCTGGAATAATCTTTGAAAAAATCCAGTTTGATGTGAAGAAGCAAAGTGGCACAAACAGTTCAAACCCGTTCCACTTTTCCATATTTTCACTTTATAAAGGACATGTAGGGCATGATAATTGGAGTATGCATGGCTGTATGTAAACAGGTGTATTAGCGGAATATTAAGAACAATAAACGGCGTAGTACGAATATTGTCTTTTTTGGAAAAAACTGAATATTTTGTGCATGTAAGCGTTTTCACTGACAAGTTAATAATAACAAATGCACAGGGGATTACAGTGTCCCCCAAAATAACACAGTTACATGAACAGTCTTTGTAATTTCTGTCACATGCATCCTGCCTTTCTTTCTCTTTCTTTACAAGTCCAGGAATGCTGCGAGACAGACAAGACAAAAACAAAAAGCAGCTGTGTTATGTTAGACTCCGACATGTAGCAGAGATCTGTATTCATGGCAGTGCTCGTTCATTTGTGGCCATAATTTGACTTCGCCAAGCGTGAAACTTATATGATGTGTCATAATGTGTGTTCGAGAAGAGAATACAGCATGTCATAAATGTGAGCTAAAGCACTTTAACACTTCGACCTGCAGGTAAGCAAGTCAGCTGAACATGAGTCACCAGGCGACGGGGAGTGGCTGGATCACTCATTCAGTCATGACTCTGTTTACTGACCACTCAGTCAGGGCCTTTTCTCAAGCTCATGAACTTGTGCAAATTATGTGTCTCTATTTTTTATCTGTTCTTTTTCTTTTCTAATAAAAAAGCTTCAAAAACGAGAAAGGACATGCAGGGCATACATGAAGGTACTGAAGCAATGCTTCTGCACCCTTTGCTTGCTGCCGTCCTCTCCTCTATTCCTGTGCTACTGTATAAGTTCAGCAGCATGTACCCTCTGCACTGTCATGTACTCCCTCCTCCCCGTGCTTCCTGCTTTTTTTGAGTAATTGCCTTACACACAGACACTATCGTACCCAAAGTGCTTCCTAAAGTCAAAGAGAAGTCATCTCCAATTTCCGAGGTGGCTTCTGTACATGGATGTGTCTCTGTGTTTTTTCTCCCTCTATGCGTTGACAGCGGTGGTGTATTTTGTTTTTCATTCTGTTTTTCCCTTTTGTATGTTTTCTAAGTGTTTACTCAAGATTGCACGTCTGTGATGCATAACACCACAACTCAAACAAACATCCTGTTCTTACATCCCTCTCATTATTCATTTGCTAAAGGATTTTTCTGCTATGTTACTTTTTTATTTATTTTATATTTTGCTTTTATACCAGAGCTCCATTCAGTATAAAAACCCTCCTGAATATTGCATCAAACACAGCTCACTTGTGATTTATTCAAATCCTTTTTCTTTTTTCAAGGACCATCACCTGACCTTTCACCGCATGTAAAGTAAAAATTGTGGCGCTTGTTTCACAAGGACATAGGTTTTAGGTCAAAGAAGGCATTTGTTTCATAAATTAAAGGTGTGAATCTTCAGCTCTATCTGGTTAATAGGGTTAGCCGGGTCAAACCATTTTTTCCTTTTCCTTGAATGGTATCAGGTTGAATTCATACATCAAAGTATTTTGGTCATATATATCCCTCAACCATTAGGGAGATCAGTGTCCTCCACCTGCCACCAAAGTCACCCCCCTCAATCCAAATCTCTCCTTCGGGAGGGTATTAAAATGGATCGAGCTAATTAGCCAGTCAACGGCCGCGCGCTCGTAAAAAGAAAGGAGGGAAAGGGAAAAAAATACATATATGTAGTCGATCCACGTCGCCAAATATGTGTAATCATTATTTGCTTTTTATTGTCACAACATCCAGATTTGAAGTCAGAGGAAGCGACAGCGTTAGAGAGGTTATGTCGAAGCAAATGACAGCAGTTATGTGACTAATGACAGCATGTGGGGATCTGGGACAGAGATCGTTGAGTCAGCAGTATCTGACATCTGCCATGTTTGACGCAACATCACTATAGCTGCCCCCCAACCTTTCCAGCAGCCGTCGCCGGCATTGATTACCTGATTAGACATATTGATTTGATTATTTCCTGAAGAAAACTCAGCGCCGTCTGGATCCCACACCCAATTTATCCGCTGACTGTCCTGAGCTGCTCAGGTGGCAGAAAGTGTGAGGCTGGAAAAATGTTTACGTGAAGGATACAGTTCAATTAAACTATTTAAGATGAGATATTTTGTTTTATTTTGTGCACATGTCCTTGTCCCCTTTTAGGTAGTTTTTGCAGGGTGACGTATTGCGCAGTAAAGCATTGAACTTGAGTACAAAGTGACTTCAGGTCAGAAGCAAAAGAAAAATAACGTTTCTTCCACCCTGGACTATGTAATTAGAGAATTTTAATTGAGGACAGCCTTTGGCACTTTGACTTTAATCAGACCATCTCCAAATATCCTGCTATTGGACAGACCCGATAAGCTCAATACTCCGTGACCCTAAGTGTCTTCCCTGATGCAGCGTCCTTGAAAAAGAAACTGCATCCGCACCATCTCAGTGATGCTCCTGTTCTTTCCCCTCTTCAGTTTCTCCTTCGTGATCAATACAGTCGCAAAAAGTATTTCTTATTCTGTAATTGTCTGTAATTAATCAACCTTGTCATAAATTTTTTCCCCTTCACGTTCATTTTAATCCTCACAGATGTGATGCTTCGGCACAGCATTTCGTCCATCTCAGTGTCTGCATGTCACTGCTTATGCTTGCAAACAAATTCACTGTGTTCCGAGTTACTCAAGTACCCTTTTTGTTTTTGTTTGTGTTTGTTCGTCTGCTCTGACACAGGCCATCGTGGACACAGTAGATAACCTCCTGCGACCAGAGGCCTTGAAGTCCTGGCAAGACATGAACAGCACGGAGCAAACGCACGCAGCCACCATGTTACTAGATACGTTGGAGGAAGGGGCCTTCGTCCTCGCCGACAACCTCATGGAACCTGCCATCGTCAAAGTCCCAGCAGACAATATAAGTAAGTAAAACAAGAGTTTGTGGTGAGCAAGTGACAGAGAGTTCTTGATTGATGCGAGCTCAGTTAATTTGATTACTTTCAATTCATTGAGAGAGTAACTCTCGTGATAGGAAAACAAGGCCGCCACATAAAAAAGGACTTTGTTTTCATAATAAGCGTTTAAACCTCGGGGGAAAAGAAAAACAACGCATATTAGGTTTAACGAGTCGCTTACTGACAAAGTGATGAATATCAGACAATTAAATAGACTGGATTCTCTGATTGCGCACGCTTAGTTTATAAATGTATGCGTCTAGACCTTGTAACTCTATACATTAATGTGAACATTAGCCTGCTGTGGAGTCAGAAAAAAGTACATTGTTTATCCACAGCCTCCTCCTCCTCCTCTCATTTTCCTCTGCTGTTAGACCTTATAAGGGAGGCTGCTCCTTCGTTGTTTTTTTCCCCTCTGCAGTGTTGTTTTATTCATATCAGTAAGAGTCTCGCTGGGATGGAATGATCACTTTGTGATTGACGTTTTTATTGTGCGGCTTACTGTCACAGAGATGTAGTGTTTGAGTTGTTGATATGTCCTTTGGTCTGTGCTGAGACTGTGTGGAAATGTCAGGAAGAAAGCTCTGGCATCAGTATTCTCCACTGTTTCGTTTTTATGCCCTTGTCTCGAAGTCAAACGCTCTGTAATGACCAGTATCACTATCTCTTGTCCTTTCACCTTCCCTCCGTAACCCCTTCCTGCACCGGGCAGTCCTGGATGTGTATGTGCTCAGCACTGATGGCCAGGTCCAGGATTTTAAATTTCCACAATCCAGCAAGGGCGGTATCTCGATCCAGCTGTCGGCCAACACGGTCAAGCTCAACAGTCGAAATGGTAAGCTCTCTGAAACACAGCAGAAGAAAAGAGAAGAAAAACTTGGTCAAGATTTTGCTTACTCCAAGAGAAATGAAGTGTTTGCTCATTGTGTGTGTGTGTATATGACTTTTGCTCCCATTCTTGTTTCTGTGAAAAGGTGAAGAGTCTGTATTAGTGTAGAAGCACAACAAAGGACTTTATCTCAAAAACTCCAAGCCCAGTGCTGAAAAATGAGGCCACTTTAAAAGCTTTCTGTCTCTATCTCGCACTCATCTTTCACTCATTCTTGCAGTTCTTTTGTTGAATATTTTAAATGGAATTACACTGGAATAAATTGGACTGTTTAGATATTTTTTAGTCCTCTTTTTTGTCACCACAGCTTTTTCTTTCATACATTGTCTAAATTGTTCTGGAAGCTTGATTTTTCTTTCTCATCGTCTGATGTCTTTCAACATGTTTGGCTTTCTACAGGAGTTGCCAAGCTGGTTTTTGTGCTCTACAAAAATCTGGGCCAGTTCCTCAGCGCAGAAAACGCCACCATTAAGATGGCCAACGAGGCTTACGGCCGCAACGTGTCGGTGGCTGTCAACTCTGACATCATCGCCGCCTCAATCAACAAAGAGTCCAGCCGTGTATTCATTAATGACCCGGTGATTTTTACCCTGGAGCACATTGATGTGAGTCTCCCTGCTGGAGTGAATGGAGAGGTCATATTAAAAAACACCAGGAGGGAACATCCAGAGTAGACAGAGATCTGCAATTTGAATTGTAAATGTCTGGCTAGGTCAGTCGGCAGTTTATTTAAGTCATTGAACATCAAATTAAAGGAGTCTTTAGAACCTAAGTGAATTCTTAATGAAAACTAATTCTTTAATCAACATTGGGATATAAATGATACCCATTTTCTTTTATAGTGGGGGAAATTAACTCCTAGATTAGCCGTACAATCTAGGATGAAATTACTGGAGCACCAATTATCTTTCGTCTTTTAAAGTTGTCACTAGAGTTCCCAGAGGGCCATGCGTGACTCCATTCTTTATCGGAGAAATTGTGCAATTCCAAAGACATGCCGTCAAACAATTATGCTTCTCTGTTATTAAGGCCTCATATACCCAACTATGCTTCGGTTGATTTGGCAAGCATGTGCCAAATGAGATACAACATATGAATTGCTTCATAAGAGCTGTGAAGTGAAAAATCCTCATCCGTATCAGTGCAGAAAAATACTTTGTATGAGTAGGGGGTAAATGGCCTCTGTGTTCTACATGTACTTCAATTTCAGGCAGTCAATTATTTGGACACTTAACCATATCTCTTGTTATCTGCAGATGGAGCACTACTTCAACTCCAATTGCTCCTTCTGGAATTACTCTGAGAGGAGTATGATGGGCTACTGGTCCACCCAAGGCTGCAAACTCCTGGACTCCAATAAAACACACACCACCTGCTCCTGCAGCCATCTCACCAACTTTGCCATCCTCATGGCGCACCGGGAAATCTCAGTATGTCACGTTTACCTCTAACTGATTTTTCTATCAAACTCACCTGTAGTTTTACGACTTTTTTCCTGTTTTATAAGCAATGTCTAGGCTTAAATAGCCATCTTACAAGATGGCATTATCACAGCGAGGTTCAGAAAGCAGAGATACAGTTGTAGCAGTGTGTGTCGCAGTCACTCTACTGCTTTCTTCATTAGCAGGTTCATTTTGTAAAACACACATTGCATTCTCCACCTCAGCAAACTAACAGCATTCCCTAAAATTACAAAACCCTCACAAACCATGTACTTATAAAAAAGGTCCAACAGGAATCCTGTGTACTCTTTATTAAAATGTAAAGACTTAAAGGGACAGTTCACCCTAAAGTAGATTAAAGTAATTAGCAACTTGGCAAGAAATGTCCTGCAAATTGCAAGAAAACAGAAGATTTAGAACATAAAAAAATGACAATAAAAATAATAATAAGCTAGGGAAAAACTTGACCAATTTTCAGGTAATTTTCTTGTACTTGTTACTAATTTCTTTTCAAGTTGCTCACTGACTTCTTCCCGTGTTTTTCCCAGAAGTCAAGACAATTTTCTTTAGAAGGGTAATACCATGGAACTAGATGGCACTCACAGTTTCCAGAAATCACGACCCAGTTACTCAAGATAATCCACGGACCTTGTTGTGAGCAGTTTCATGTAGGAACTATTTTCTTTCTGCCCAACTAGACCTGCTTACTGTATCCCCACGCAGAAGGCAGCGTGCTTCTACTCCTGTTCAAGAGGCTTGTGCTTGTGACACCTGGAAATGTAAACATTACTGGCATCTGCCCAATCGTAGTTTGGTAGACAGAAAATAGTGCCTACATGAAACTGTTCACAACAAAGTCTTTGATTTCTGTCAAAAGATATTGAGGTTGAGTTTGTCAAATGTATTTTTGGGAACACTCAGCAACTCACACCAAAACAATCTAGATTAATGAATTGCCCTACAGGTTAGGGTGTATTTTTGATTTTGCGGTGAACTGTGCCTTCAAAGTATCATTTTTCTAGATAAATTAAATAAAGCAATGTCTACTTGTGACCCTGTATCCCAGATAATGGCCTCAGTATAAACATTAGCTTTAACCAGTTTAGCCAAACAGTAATTTTTACTTGTCAGATTCTTTGGTTTGAAGGATTTTTAAAAGTTAAAAAAAAAATATATGAAAGTATCCAGTACTGCACATGAATGCAAAATAAAGAAAAGTCAAAGTAAACATAAGTTTGTTTGATCATCTTGTGGCCCCCTTTGATGTTTCTTGGGGCCCTTGCAGGATCTCCTCTTAGTCTCAGTGGCAGCAGATTCATAGGCCAGGGAAATTGCAATGTTGTGGCTTATTGTTCTTTTTAGGCTCTTAAAGGTAACATAAATTAGGTGATGGCAATGGCCATTCACTCATTCAATGTGATATATAAAGGAGGATCACAGCTTTTAATCAGGTCACATGGTTTAAGGCATAAAACTCCACACATGGCTGAAAGAAAGACGCTTCTTTCTTCTAACAAACATTCTTTGTAATCGATCTTTTAATTCTTCCAGGCTAACGACAGAGTGCACGAACTGCTTCTGACTGTCATCACCCGAGTTGGGATCGTGGTGTCCCTGGTCTGCCTCATCATCAGCATCTTCACCTTCTGCTTCTTCCGTGGCCTGCAGAGCGATCGCAACACCATCCACAAGAACTTGTGCATCAATCTCTTCATCGCAGAGTTAATATTCCTAATTGGTATCGATATGACGGAACCCAGGGTAAGCTGGAGCGATTGCACCCTATTGATTTGGTTTGGATTCATTCTCTCTCACTTTATCTCCTTCCAGCCCCCCAAAACAAAACAAAAGACCCCTTCAGAGTGAAATGGATGAGACGTTAAGCATTGTTTGTTTCTAACCTTCTCTGCTTGTCCCCGACATGACATGAGTGGGACAGCACCATTAATATAGATTACTAAGGGGCCATGTCTTCCACTTGACAGGTCTTTTTTCCTCTTTCACTTACAGCCACCGTTGCCCCGGCTGATCCTGCATCCATACCGTTTTTTATCTTTCTTTCACCTACATTTTCCCCAGAAGCATAAAAACGTTTTTCTGCTTACAGCTAGGAATGGAAGCTTCAGATGCTGAGCTGTATGATTAAATCTACTAACTCTAACCTTACAATACAAACCGTATTTAAATCTCCACAGTGCTGATGGAAAGCTAAACCTGTGCATAGTCAGAGCCCATGTGGTAAATGAATATTCATTACTTTTTTCATCAATTTCAGTGAATGGGTGAGGAAGCAGCGGTGTCTTTTCACTGGGTTTTAATAAAAGATAGGCTATATGATATACAATTTTCAATAAAGAAAGTGCTGTGGAGATTCCTCTTGTCATGTTTAAATCATTTTTGTACGACAAGTTAATCTCTTCGTATTTCACGGAAACTGTGACCACGTAGTTTTTCCTTTTTGATTCTTTTTGTTTTTCTTGACTAATTTTTTAATTGTTTAAATCGTTCTGACTCAGATTGGATGCGCCATCATCGCGGGGATCCTCCACTTCTTCTTCCTGGCCTCCTTCTCCTGGATGTGTCTTGAGGGGGTCCAGTTGTACCTCATGCTGGTGGAGGTCTTTGAGAGCGAGTACTCGCGGAAAAAGTACTACTACGTGTCCGGTTACCTCTTTCCTGCCATTGTGGTCGGCGTCTCGGCAGCCATCGACTACAGGAGTTACGGGACCAAGAAAGCGTGAGTGCAGCTTTCTGAACAAATCCTTGGAAATGCAGAGCAGACACGCTGGATGCTACACTGTGTGGGCTTACCTGCTGTGACTGTATGTGGCAGCTTTTGAAACGAAATCTACTCATCATTTCTGCCAGGGCTTTATGTGCATCCCCGGAGACTACACCAAAACATTTGAGCTCCTTTTGCCAGGGATGGGCAGCTGTTCAATTTTTTATGTCATTTGAAAGTGGCTGACAGACTCAACACTGTGGTTTCAGGGGGGCCGCAGCTACATTAATGCCTTTCTGCTTAAAGACCCTCCTGTGACCTCTTGTTTGTAAATGCTCTCTTAAAGAGAAGAGCACTGTGCTGAAAAAGCCTTTTACGTAGATTAATGGCCATATCTCAGCTAAGACCCGGCTAAGAGGGGCTACATGGGGTCTTTCCTCTGTTTTGTACAACTGTATTAATGTTCAACCTGTGAAAGGAGCGTTTGAAAGCGCTCCAAGTTAAATATTGACTAGAAATTACACACTCAATGTCATCTGCCCAAGTACCCAAAAATTAATTTCTTTCCATTAATATTTGGCCGCGGGAACACGAAGACAACACTTATATAGTGTCAGCAGTGTGCGCTGCCCTGAGCTGAAGTGTGTGTTTCTCTGTCACAGGTGCTGGCTAAGTGTGGACAATCATTTCATATGGAGTTTTATAGGACCTGTCACCTTTATCATCATGGTAAGCTGTTTTATTTTTCTTTGAATACCGCGACTGACAGAGTGAGGAAGGAGGGACTGAGAGGGTGAGATGAAAAGAGATGAAGGAGAGAGATAAAGGAAGCGAGATGGTTGAACTGAAGGAAAAAGTCAGCAGGATTTTTTGCTCCTCGGTGATGACAGGTTAATTTTGTGCCAAAGACAGATTTCGAGGCATCCGACAATTCTCCCTGCCTCTTAGCGCCCGACAAGGATCAGGATTTGTTAGTGTACTTTGACCGCGCTTTTTACGCAATTCCCATGAAGTCTCGCATTACGGACGTCACCTAATGGCCTTCAAGTTACACTTTCTTTATAGTAAAGGAACGAAAAAAGATTAAAATTTACAGCACGTACTTTAAGATGGCACTGTTAGGTTTTATAGTTTCTTTTTCCCTCCTCTGCATCAGCCTCTTTGTGTGTTTGTCTGCCTTCAGTAAATAGCAGATGACAGTGTTGGGGAGAAGAAGAAAAGCAAAGGCACCTCTCTGTTTGGTCAAGGACCGTCAGGGGTGAAGGACACATAGCATATCATAATGACATATGTCCCATTGAGCCATGCAATTATTTACTGGTCATGACATTATTATCTCCCGCTCCATCAGAGAGGCTCAGAAGAATGAGACCTCAGGGAGTCTTCCCTCCTTGCACAAAAAAAAAAGAAATAGCAGGTGGTATTCCTCAGATATATCCTCTCAGCCCACCGCACCATGTATTGCTTTGCCCTCGTGCACACCAAGGGATGAGGAAGCTTGCTGTGCAGGGAGGACGGGCGGTATTTGTTCAGCACTGTGTTCATTATCCAGCATAATGGTTGGTACTGTATCTACAGATACAGTGACCTCTGTTGAACATCAAACTGACACTGAAAATATACTGGAGAGAGGGGGTACCCATGTCAAATTCCAGCGAGTCTCTGCACACCAATGGCAGACCGCTAGCAGCTTTCACAGTAAAGATATATAGTACAGCTCTTTGTCCGTGTGAATACAGAACAGATAAAAGACGAATCTGCTCACTGGACTGCATTTCACAGTTTTCTCAAAGAGAGACATTTCCACTCCATGTAGCATTTAAAAACATTGGAGGAAGTGCACAGACATGACGAGGGTCTGTGCTGGATTGAAATGTCTTTGAGTAAATGGTGAAATATCTCTTTTGTTTTCACCGTTTTTTTTTTTCTCTCAACACCCGCTGTGAATGTGTGAGCTCATAATTGAGGGAAAGCTAACATTGTATTAAAACAAACATACATTTCTCCCTGTCTCAGCAAATGCTCTGTCAGCCACACAGGAATATGTTTCCTTTCCCCAAATTGGGCCCTCATTGTTTTCCAATCGCGTGTTGCTTCCATAATGATTTGCATGAAAAATGCATCTGCAGTGGAAATGATGATCAGGATCCCGGTGGTGATGACCGGAGAGATAGAATCATGACCCTGTGAGGAGCTAATGTATTGTAGCAGAGCTAATGTGTGACAGGAATGAGGTTTTTGCAGCACTGGCTCAGGCATCGCGCACCGCTCCTCTGATTCGGTGCAACAATTGACTCAAAAAGACAAAGTACTGTGGAAAGGGGCATCTCAGGGGAGCATGCAGGAGCAAGGTTTGTCTACACCATCCGTGACCCTGGTTTCTCTACAAATTGGCTTTGTCCTTGTCAATGAGGGAGAGGGAGAGGAGGAGAAAAGGCACACGAGCATGAGAAAAGGAGAGAAAACAGAACTGCTCTGGCTCATGTCTGGATTCCCACCCGCCACTAAAGCCATGTTTGTGCCAAATAACATTGGTTTTGACCTAGGGTGGTCATGCTTTTTTTTTCTCATCCTTTTATTTCTTCTCCCTTTTTCTTGCTCTTCCTGTTTTGTTTTTTTATTTTTGCTCCTGGCTGCAACAGGCCCTAAATACTGACTGAAAACAAAAGCTGGTGGAAGGCATTTAGATCCTTGTTCTTTGGCAGAGGTTGCCCTGTCTCTGGGCACAGGGGGTATTAGCTCCATGAAAGGGGAACATGGAAGTAATGAGTGGTGGGGGGAGCCATTAGTATGCTTGAGATAGCTTCAACACAAGGCCTCTTGGATCATGACACGTCGGGAGCAGTTCTTATCATCTGGACAGCTCCATCTGCACCTTTAATATTTTATCCCGAGCAGTTCATTTGGAGTTCAGTGTGTACACACACAGTCCACTTTGGTAAAAGAAAAAAAAAAAAAAAGCTTTCTCCTCAGTCCCAGTGTGGCGAGGTGCTTCTGCATGGCTTGCAGTGATGATTCAGAGACAGAGTGAAGGATAGAAGCAAGGCAGCTTCGCTCTAGCAACGGGGATCCCCCAGGAAGGGCTGTGAGAGCATGTCGGTGGGGGTGGGAACATGTGCCGTGCTGCTAGGTTACTTTAAAGTACTGTGTCCCTCTCCTCTGTCTCATTGGATCCATGTCACCACTCCAGGCTGTGTGAAAGGGTTTTTCAAAAGTCCTCGCCCTCCTGTCCCTCCCCCCCTCCCCCACTGTCTGACTCATGCAGGCAGCTGATAGAAATAATGGCTGATAGCTGCGAAACAAAACATAGTTTCAGTGCCGTCTGTGATATAAAAGAAGGTTCACGATTCAGGATCTTTTTTTTTCTCTCCATCCATCCCTCTCCTTTTTACTGCCTGGGTTATTGTGAGCGGCTCCGTGAGTTGATTGCATGTGGAGGGGTGATGTATTGATCACAGGCAGTCTTTTGATAGCAGCGTGCACCAGAACACGGACAATTTCTGTTCAAGAGTGAATGGCCATGGTCTGAGTCCAGCTCGCAAAGGTCATTCATTTGTTTCATGCCCTCATACTGGCAATGCATCTCCATTTTTCTCCTGCCAATGTTTTGCCGTTCTGAAGATAAGATAACTCTGAAATGCACTGCTTGTGTAAGGCTCACCTGAAAAAAAAAAAAAAAGCTTTTGTTACTGCAGATGTGTTCATTTGTATGTTGGTTTTCTGTGCCACTCACATGCCGCCAATACAGCAGCTGCTATATTTTTGGGGGTTTCTGATCCTTTGATATGCACTATTGGTGGTACAAATTTCAATTTCTATATTCCCTGACATTATTTATACATGCCTGGCTTGCAGTACAAAACACAGTCTGGTTCCTCTGCTGTGAGAGCATGTACATGCTGTGTCAGGGACTAGTTTGCCCCAGAATAAATGTTTTTGAAGTAAATTATTTGGAGCGGCTCCTTGCTGGCCCATCCAGCCTTTGTGTCTCTAAATCACGGTATTGATTTTTAAGGTACCGAATAAATGCGCTCAGAAACACAGCACATAGTATCCTTGTCTCAACCTGATATGTGCCACTGGCTCCCTTAAGATTTAATACATTAAAACAAGCAAGCAAACACCATCTCCCCTCTCCCCTCTCCCCTTCCCCCTCACCTCTTTCTTTTTCTCTCTTTTCATCTGTCCACACACAAGAATCGAACAAAATATACCATGTTCCCTCAAGCCTTTTGTAGCTGGTTACACCTTATAATATTTCACTATGTGCATAAAATGATATGCAGTTGTTTTGTACAACAAGAGGGTCTCTTATTTCTCCTGCTACTTTTCATTCCCTTCTGACTTTACCAGACTGCTGCTGTGTGCCTGTTTCTTTCTCTTCCTTTTTTTCTGTTCTGTGATGGATTTTAATGCATTTCCATGCTCTTATTGATATAGAATGACACTAAATTTGGCGCCAGCCGGCCCGTCTGAGCCCGGCTGGAACGATAGATGTTTATTGGATTAGTCTGTGGACATGCAGAGATTTGAAGGCTCTCGTCTTTTAATACTTATAGACAAATTAACAGTTTTTTTTTCCTCTGTCTGCTTTATCTTGCGTCATACATCTTCATGTATTAACACTGCCATTACTCTCTTTTGACAGCTCAATCTCATCTTCCTGGTCATCACAATGTACAAAATGGTGAAGCACTCCACCACCCTGAAACCAGACTCTAGCCGACTGGAGAATATAAAGTAAGTAAAGGGTCATACGCTGAACCCCCGCATTCTCCTGCTTATCAGCGATTTAACACTGGTGCTATTCTGCCACTCCCCCCAGGAAAACTGAGGCAGTTTTAGTCTTGAGGTAATGATTTTCTTTTTATTTTTTCTGGCTTAATGATATTTCATGGGAACATGCGTTACCTCCTCCACCTCTAAGCCAAAGTTCAACACTGGACTAACAAGTGTCATTAGAATACATTCCTTTTTGTTTTTCAGTCTGAAATCATCCACATCTGATGAAGCTTTTACTAGAGGATTTTTTGACTCAGAGATTTCAAATGTTACACACTTTTTTTTTAATGAGACTTTTGGCACGACTTAGCTGTCATGATGACTACACATACTTTGTGAGTCGTCTCTTTCGTCCTTTGTTGTTTTGCTCCAAGCCACTAGCCACAGAATTGCACTGGCATGACACACACACACACATCACTCCACGGCTGCAGCTTAACTATGCGCTGATAGCTCTGCGAGGGTGGGGTACAGTGGAACAGCTACCATGTGTGTTTGCCGCTGGAACATGTCAAACCCTTTTTTTTTTTATAGATCCCAGCATCTAATCCCAGAAAAGAAAAAAAATTCCTTCCCCTACACAATCGCCACCACTGCCCGACCACCACCACCCCGCCATCCCCTTCAAGTTTATGCTTTCTGTGTCGCCTCAATATTTATGATGTGTTTTGCTTTGGGAGGCAAAATAATGTTTTTCTCTGAAGCACTAATTGTTTTGTTTAGGGTTTTTTGCACTTCTGTGAAAAACAATATTTATTGCTGTTTACTGCAGGCTGATTTTCAGGGCCTCTTCCACTCGGGGTTATATGGTTTTGCTGCTCGCGGTAGCGCAGCCCTCTGCCAGTTTGCACCATTATGTTACGTATATCAACTTCCAGCGCTGTGAGCAGGAGCAGCGGTGTTTCTATTTTCATCCGGTGTTTGTTATTTTTCATTTTTCCTTAATGAATGTGTGCAGCATTACAGCACTGTGGTGAAACTGCAATCACGGAGAGCAGTCGGAAAAGGGGCTTATTTAGACTTTTGGGTTTATTTAAGAAAGACTACTCCCCTATCAAGGAAACCACAACAGAACAAATCTGCTGAACATGGTTGCACTCAACATTGTGTACATTTGCACTTGGATGTTTGAAATGATTTCTCTTAAGCTTGATTATACTGCAGAAATATATTGTGTATTAATAGCTGTTTCCTTGTGGTCCGTTTCTTTGTGGGGGTTTTTATGTGCCAAAGTTTGGTCTGCGAGTCAGTTTAGCACCAGTGTCATTGCATGTTGCATGTGAAAGCAAAGTTAACGCACACCCTGTCCTTTCTCTTCTCCTATCACTCTCCTCCTCTCTCTGTCCTGCGATCCGCACCAGTAATTATCGCGTTTGTGACGGCTACTATAATACAGATTTGCCTGGGTAAGCTTTTCCTATATACCTCAGATAATTTCACCCACACAACACCACCCACGCATACAGTAGCATAAATGCAAATCCAACCACAGACGATGTGCTCTGACCAAATGCTGTACACAGACTTTCATAATTGAATCATCAACAGTAAAACATACAAGTCTCAGTTCTTGTTAGACCCTTAATTTCATTGCCTCTCGTGAATTCCCTTGGATCAAAGGTGAAGATATCATACTCAAATGCCGACTAACCCACGCTGTTATGCGCTCTGATCTAATTGTGTTTCTCTCTTCCTGCTTATCATGCTCTCTAGCTATGAAGATAATAAACGGTTTATCAAGTAAGGACATGTTGCCCAGAAGTCTCCTCCTCAGCTTGTAGTTTATCCTCTCTCCTCGTTTATTCTTTCTTTCTTTTCCTGCCTTTCGCCGCTCCATCCTCTCCCAAACTGCAGCTTCAAAGCTACTCATCCACTGTCCTTGTGACTGTTCACTTTCACCGTGTCCATCATCTTGAAATCCAGTGTTGTTGTTGTTGTGTGTTTGAGCGCTGAACTGTGACCGCTGCTGGTGTCTGAAGGCTCCACGGGACCTTCACACACGAGGCGGGGAACCTCCTTTTTTCCTTGAACTCTTTCCACATCTGCCTAGTTCTCCAGCTCTGATAACACACTCACTAGATAAATATTTAGTTTATGATAATATCAAACACTTTCTTAGCTTATGTGTTTTCTGATTCTGCTCTCTTGTATGTTCTAACACATAAGAAGTTATTTACAGTAAACCAGATCAAGGTTTTGCTTCCTTCTTGTCTCTTTGACGACGGGAACTGCATTGGAGTTTGGGCTGAGAATGTGTGTGGATGGAGGGGTGGGGACAGTGGGGAAAGGCATAGGTGTCGTTTGTCATCTTATCGTTTTCCTCTCACCTGGTTTACAGCTTTTTTCCTAGTTTTCCATAGTTATGGTGATCATCACCCTCTGGGATCCCTAAATGCCTCTCATGCTGGTTTCCTCCTCTGCTTGTGTTTGTTTTTTGCCGTCCTTCAGATCCTGGGTCATGGGTGCCTTTGCTTTGCTGTGTCTGCTGGGTCTCACGTGGTCCTTCGGTCTCTTCTTCATCAACGAGGCCTCGATTGTCATGGCATACCTCTTCACCATATTCAACACCTTCCAAGGAATGTTTATCTTCATCTTCCACTGCCTTCTCCAGAAAAAAGTAAGTTCCTCGTCATGCGCGGTGATTTTTCTTTCAAGGTGAAACCTCCCTGAATTTGAACAGACCTTTGCACCAGAATGCAGAATTGGCAGAGCACCACGTGCTGATATAAAGAACAAACACTGCTTGCTTCAAGATCTCGCCTAAGTCATATGCAAAGTCAACAATGTACTGTAGGTAAACACTCGGCTGTTTGCTCACGCAGGTCCGCAAAGAGTACAGCAAGTGCTTCCGCCACACGTACTGCTGCGGAGGGCTGCCGACTGAGAGCTCACACGGTTCTGCAAAGACTTCCACCACACGGACCAGCGCACGCTACTCCTCTGGTACACAGGTAGACCAGCAGCTTCATACAGTCAAAGACTCACCGAGCATCAAAACAGAGAAGGACACAGTGTTTCCTGCACACACACACACTCTCCCCCATACTGCTCATTTACATTGTTGTGAACCCCAAAGTTTAAACAATCGCTCATGAAAATGTACTTGTCATCATGAGCATGACCAAAAAATATGCACATCATGCATTTTAGCTTCAGAGCTTTAGATCAAGAGACACAAACATTATGCCACATTTTACAAGCAGCATCTGCTGTACTGCATGAGTACCTCTCTTCTGTTCTGCCCCCTTTAGCACTTGCTTTTATCTTTTTTCTCACTAACGTCATGTGCATGGGAAATAGTAGTGCACTGTTTAAAGAGCATTGCAAGCACATTTTACTGTGGGGAAAGCCAAAATTGCAACAGCAAAAAAAACATATTTGCTTTATCCCTTTCTTATTAAAGGCTAATAGTCCTTATTAGACAGTACCTCCAGATGTACCGTGCACCATAGAGAAACACCCCTATGATGCTTTAACCTCCAGCCTTATTCACGGTACTCGTGACTGGAGCTGAAGTCGTTCAAAAGTTGACTTGCATTAATTAGCCTTCAAAGACACATGCAGAGGAAGTGAACATTAGTGCTGCCCTCGCCTCACTGTGAGCAGTGGCAGAGTCACTAGTATGTACATAGACAATAAATGTAAGTTGATCTGAAAGGTGAGCGGGCTTGTTTAAAGTCCTAATGACTGTCCCTTGTTGACCTGACAGAGTCGTATCAGGAGAATGTGGAATGACACCGTAAGAAAGCAATCTGAGTCCTCCTTTATCTCAGGTGACATCAACAGCACCTCCACCCTTAACCAAGGTCAGTTCACACCTCATTTCTCTCCGCATGCACACCTATGCACACATTTCATCATCCAGCTAAAAATACCTCCTTCAAGTTCCAATGATCTCACGCCGCCACGGAGGATCCTAATCTTAATAAATGCCTTCAGCTTGAAAAGACAGAGCAGTTTGGCAAAAAAAAAAAAAGATGTAGTCCTTTAGTCTAGTCTGTTCTGCCAACGAAGGATTACAAAAATCCGTCCTCAAATACTCTGTGCGCTGTCATTCTGGCCGCTTACGTCAGTCTCAAATTGGGGCAAGGCTAGAAGAGCGTTTTTTTATTTAAGTGCTGGCTGTCCAAAGTTCATACCCAGGCTCAGGGGGAAACATAGACAAAACTAAAACAGGAAGGAAAAAAAAAAGTTTTATTTCAGGAAAATCTTAACACGCAGAGAGAGGCCATTTGTTGCCTGGCATGTAAGGTGACCTCTGTTACTTTACAGGGGGATTTATGAGGAAGGGAGAAAAAAAAAACTGTCATTTATTATTTAGCTTGAGCACAAATATGATGATGAGAAGATGATGTTCAACTCTGGCTGACCTGGAGTGCTTAGTGTGTTGTTAGGCTTTCTGCTGCCTCTGAAATGGCTTTCCAAGCATGCGAGGGAAAAGAGGGTTTTACACCGAGGCGGTTTAACTTCACTCCCTCCTCTACCCTTCTCTGACTCCTGTCGCTGCCGCTCTTTTTCCTTCCCTTCCTTTTTTTTGCTATCACTTCCAACAAGGTAAAACATTACACCTAGGGCTGTGAAGCACATTTTGACTCGCCGATACATCTGTAACAATATAGAAGTAGGACTTTTTTTTCTCCTACAGTACAGTTTCCTGGAGATGTTAATGTAAAGGTTGGATATTGATCACTCCGGGGTGCAGTAGCCTAGTTACCCTGGAGAGTCAGTGCACTAAAGGAGGGCTCTATCTCCTGGAAGCACTTCCCTGTCATTAAAAACATCCCTGGAGACTTCCCAACATGACAGATGGCATTTAACACAGGTGATAAATGGCAGTGGAAATACCTCAGATCCTTAAAACACACGGCAAGCTAGGGAGAAAAAACTGAAAGTAACATGAGGTTTGGAAGGAAATGGCCAAATTTGAGTCTAAATAAAGATTTTGATACAAAAACTTGGAAGGATTCTGCACTATGTCTTAGGGGAGATTTTTTATTTGGACCTGGTTCAAACAGCGAAACCTTTGCCCAAGGTTTGAGCTATTTTTAAAAAATGATATTTTGCTATCACAAAATAATAAGTTAAGTATGACTTGTATAAACGAAGAATTGAGCACAATGGGTGGACAATTGGTTTATAAAGGAATGGGTTATAAATGACCCCCAACACACATCAGAAATTAACTTAAAAGTTGAACAACCTTGTTCAGTGTGAGGAAGGGCTGCAAAAGTTGAATCTTTCTTGGCACACATAGAAGTAGCCGGTTTCTCGCTTCTCCCCGGTTGCTCCTCAAACTTTAATCTGCATTCTCAACTTCAAAATAAACACCCTAGTGTCAGATTCTGGCAGACACCCTTGGTGACACCACACGCCTCAAAAGTCAAACTGAAAATTTCCTTCATTTCTTTTCTACCATGAAACTTTCAATCACTGTCGGCTGACTGCGCCAAACTTAACTCCTCTTCTGTCTTGCCACTCCAGGAATGACCGGGAATTATCTACTAACAAATCCTCTTCTTCGACCACAAGGCACTAACAACCCTTATAACACCTTACTGGCCGAGACAGTCGTATGTAACACCCCCACGGCTCCAGTGTTTAACTCGCCAGGTGTGCTTCCTTAATACTTTCGCCTGCATTCAGGCTTTTCTTCTCTCTTTGCCTCCTCTCTGTCTCTCCCTCTTTGTCTTTTTTAGTTGAGTATACAGCAAGCCAAATGAAAAGCAGGATGTTCTGCAGTATCGCCTTTCCGTCTGAACCATTGTCTCCCAAGCACTCGATACAGTGCGCACTGTGTGCGCACATGTTTTCATGCACGGGGAGATTTTTGTGGCTCGTCTCGACCCACCCTCCGCGCTCTCATGTTTCTCTTATCCAAACTCTGAATGGGACATAATGATTAAGATGGGAAAGAGATACTGCGTGTTCTGCCTTGAGATAATGTAAACAGTGGTGTAGACCTGAAGCTGTAGTATAAACCGCATGGTTATTAAGATTTATGCTCCTGAATTTGTCAGGTGATTTGTTATTTTTTGTGTGTTTTAGAGGGAGCTTTCCCCTTAAAACGTGTTAAAGTGCAAGCAAATTCTATGCTGCTTAATGCAGATGGACTTAATGCAGCTTTTGCATTAAGTTATCTGTGTATAGATATATTTGGTTATAAAAACTCTATGAAAAATCACTATATCTCAACTGCACATGGCATTTAAGCATATCACTGTAAAGATTGTGCTGCAATTATGTGTGCTATTCTATTTTGAAACTGAAATGGCATCTTTTGTCATGTTTTGTGCTTTTCCCCTGTGCTTCCCTCTAGTGACCTACAGAGAGACAAGTATGGGAGTAAAACTTAACTTTGCCTATCAAATGTAAATTTTTTTCAGCATGCTTATTATAAACAACCAAAAACCCTGGCACAATCACTTGGTTTACTCTTAGGCCATTAACACACACTCAGTGAGCAAGTGGTTCACAAAATTATCCACCCAAATTCAACCCTAATCTGAAAAAGAAATACAAGATTTATCCAGCCATTGGAAATAATCTTCCAGATCTGACAGCTTTATCGCAAATGCCCATGACTCTGCTTCTCTCTCTTCTGCTTAATTTGTGATTTTAACCGACCAAAAATGTGTTGCTTTTTATTCTGGCAGAAAGGAGCATTGTTAAGAAAGGTTTCTTTTTTCTTTAGTTTCTTTTTTCTTTTCTTTTCTTTTCTCCCAAAATGTCTGTCCTCCTGTGGCATTCGGCAGTCTCAGTGTCCAGAAGTATTCCCCTCACACCTTTCCAGACAACACCTGTCTGGACACTAAATTGCCTCCTAGCAGGCACAAACACATGGATGTCATGGCAGCAGCTGTTTAATTTTCCCCTTATATTATTTTTTTTCTCTCACAACTTTCTTGTCATTTCCCTTAATTCCCACCAGGCTCTGTAAAAACTTTTAACATGCCTCCTACAGCGACGATCACTCCCCTTTATTTCGGACAAAGACAAATGCTGCTGTGAAATATCTCATTAGTCTTCATCCTAATTTTTTACATTTGTTGTTCTACGAGGAGGCATGTTAGCCACAGCAGAGCACATGTTTCCTTTATCTCCTCTCTCAATCATGGCATAGCCAATATTTATCCTTTTTTCTGCTGCTTTCCATGACCTCCATGCTTTGAGAAATTCCTAACATGACTGCGTCTGACCTCTGCAGCGGCTGTGTTATTCTTGAGCTGTTCTGCTAGTGACCAGGGTCTCACTGGGAACTGTCACTGTGACGGATGCCAAGTGCTGGGCTGCGGGCAAGCTCTGACCTTTGCCAGCTTTGGGTACACAAGCTGCCAACTAATGGACAGAAAGTGTACCAACACAAGCACAAAAAAAAAAAAAATAAAAACATCTACAAAAAAGTAGCTGTTGGCTAATTCATAAAAGTAAAAAGCTATTTAATGCTTGTTTGTTTTATTTGCTGAACCCTTGCTCTTGCTAAGTTGCAGTTAAGACTTTTACTTTACGTTTTGTTGTTCTTTTGAGTGATTCTTCTTCTTCATGTTACAATAAATCATTTTACTTTCTTTTGTACATCAGCTGCTCTTAGACCAGATAGCCTGAGCAGACAGACATGATGTGAGTTGTCCAAAGTGAGTCTTTTCACCTGCTGTGTGTGGTGATGGTGGAGTGCTGCTTGTGGGCTCCCCTTGTAGTGAGAACAAAGATGGCTGTCCCATGTTGATACATGACTACTTCCCCTCTCTGTCCATGTCATCTTTTCCCATCTCTGTCCTTTTCTTTCCCTTGGCACATCCAACCTATTAGTTGCTAGAAAACCTGTAAGTGTTGTAGCTTGCCCGTTTGTGGCTTCATACTTGTGGACATCTACTTTTGCCCGGTGTGTTGTGATGGTGATTACTGTTGCAGTTTGTTTCTTAATGTTGTTTGGGATCTTTTTCATTGCTTTGTCACTTTTGTGGCAGACTAAAACGCACAGCGCTCTGCTTACTATAAAGTGATACTTTAAAAAGTCAAATATGTGAGAAAGTAAAATGATTTCTCATCGCAGATAATGCATGCGTTTATATATTGTATGTTGAGGATTGTGCCTAACTAACGGATTTACGGCATGGCTTAATTTGACTTGAGTTTTCTATGTGAAACTGCATCCTAAACAGCATTAAACTTTTGTTCCTTTATTTAAAGGTCACTGGTGTTGACTAATGTACAATCCCCTCACATGTCCTTCTCTTTCCAGGGCACTCACTGAACAATGTGGTGAGGGATACAAGTGCAATGGATACTCTACCGCTAAATGGTAACTTTAACAATAGCTACTCGCTCCGCAATGGGGACTTTGGCGACAGTGTGCAGGTAGTAGACTGCGGCCTCAGTCTGGACGATGCTGCCTTCGAGAAAATGATCATCTCCGAGCTAGTACACAACAACCTGCGTGCCTGTAACAAAAGCCACCATCAGCAACAGCAGCAGCACCACAGTTTACATCACCCGCCCCACCACCAGCTGCCCCCGCAGTACCACCATCACCACCACACGGAGCGGGCTCCGCCCAAGGTGACGGTGGTAGGCGGCAGCAGCAGCGAAGACGACGCTATCGTAGCCGACTCTTCGTCTTTGGTGCACGTGGGCGACACAGTGGGCCTTGAGCTGCACCATCAGCAGGAGCTGGAGGCGCCGCTCATCCCCCAGCGGACTCACTCGCTTCTGTATGCGCCCCAGAAGAAGGTGAGGACCGATGGGGGAGTTGAAACCTTTGTCAGCCAGCTGACACCCACCAACCCTGACGATAGTCTGCAGTCCCCAAACAGAGACTCCTTGTACACTAGTATGCCTAATCTGAGGGACTCTCCGTTACCCGAGAGCAGCCCTGACGTGGTGGAGGACCTGTCCCCCTGCAAGGGGAGCGAGAATGAGGACGTTTACTACAAGAGCATGCCTAACTTAGGGGCCGGCCACCAGCTCCAAGCCTATTACCAGATAGGCCGAGGGGGCAGTGATGGTTACATTATTCCTATCACTAAAGATGGCTGCATCCCCGAAGGCGACGTACGGGAAGGACAGATGCAGTTAGTGACAAGCCTTTAAATGTATTTAAATCATCCCCAAACCTCCTCCTGCCCCTTTGCAGCTCTGACCTCTTGGAGGACACACTAGTGAAGGGAAAGGGAGTGTTTGTTTTATTTTTGAAGAGAGCCTAGAAGCCCCGTCATACACACTAGCCATTTACAAACCCTCCTCCTCCTCCAGCTGCATTGCCATCTCCTTCCCCTCCCAAACATGCCACTCTTCCTGCCCTCCCCCTGCAGACCAACAGACTTGGTGCACAGCGATGGCAGTGCAGAGTTTTAATGAGACTGTACATAAAATGCAGAGTCAGATTTCAATTTTAAGAGACAAGCCAACTATGTATTTAAATGTGCTGCTGCTGTTGAATAATTGAGAAAAATTTAAGGTACGAAAATTAAAAAAAAGACCAAAAAAAAAAAAAAGAAACATTACTGGCTACATCATATCAGCAATTTCCTGGTTGAAAGGTTGTACATACACTCCCCAACATCCTCGTTGAAGCCTGTTTTTTTATTGTAAACAAATCGAACACCCCTGGACCAGGACGTGGACTCTGTTTGTACGATGTTCCTGATCAGACTGTTAGAAAAGGAATATAAGGTCCTGGTTGCCCAGAGTCGCTCTCTGTCACCATGAAGTTTGGATTGTATAACCACTAGCAATCAAGCCCCTGGCCTTATATTTTCTCAACTGTACATTGAACTGTTGTCAAGGAAAATGGCTAAAATATATATTTTGTTGTATTGCTAGTGTAAAATAAAAAATCATGGGAAACCGTAAATATGAAGAAACCTTTTAATTGCAAAATTTAACATTTGAGAGACTATTGTGTAGAAGTTGCACATATGTTATACAGTGTGTTTATGGTTCCAACACTTCATTCATGGTAGTATGTTTGAACGTAAAGGCTTATGAAAAGAAAGGAGGATTCAACAAATTACAAAGATGCATTATCACTTTTTTTCACTTGTGAACAGTGTTTTTTGCTTAATGAGTTCCATTGATATCGCCCATTGAGATATGTTTATTTGATTTTGCCAAAGTGGCATTAATTACTTCAGTAGAATGGGAATGCAAAACCCCAGTTAAAGTGATTTATGCATTGCACATTTTTTTTGTGTAATTCTGAATGAAATAGATCTTTTTAAACAGCCATGGCAGAGTGGCGGGCGAGCGCAACTGAAATGAAATTTTGACAATAAAGTTTCTATCATAAATGTAGTTCTTCCGCCTGGGTTTGGACATTTTATTTATTAAAATCTTTCCAAAAGATACATGGGAAATGTGTGAATATTTTCCAGCACTGGTATACATGCTGTACTGTAGCTCATGTTTTTTATGTAAACATGTTACCAAGGGGCTCATCACTTAAGACTGATGTAAAGTTCAACACTTGTATAACAAATAAAATAAATGTGAGATTTTTTGTCAAATGCCAGTTGCTTTTTAATGGTTTGTGTTTTTGGTACTATTTGAGAAAACAGGTTTTAATTATTTTGCTATGGACAAAGTACACTTTTGACTCAGGTTATAAGTAAGTCCCGAGCACCTTGAAGAGTGACATTGGTGAATTTGTGTTCTGGGGGATTTATTTGCTTTTTTTTGTTCTGCTTTTTCTTCAATCACTGCAGAGTAGAGAAAGCTCATTTCACCGTATGTGTTAGAGAAGCCAAATCTTTCCATGTGATTCAAAGATGAGAAACTCAGGTAGGAAAATTGCATTGTAAATGTTCCTCTGTGTGGTTGTAACACTAATAAAGGTTCAAAAATGACACTGGTTCGCAGCATTGTCCACGTAGTATATTATTGAATGAGCACTAGTCCTGGCACCATTAAAAAGTCCGGCACTGCAGAGATCTTGTAAGATGTTGGCTTTAATGCCGTTTGGGAGTGGAAACGTGTCCATGGACCTAACAAGGGGTCAATGTTACACTTGGCTGCGGTTGTAGAAATGTATTACACATAATATGTCCGAATATGACACGTATTTGCTCTAATTAATGTCTGCTGCTGCTGAAGCCCACAGTCAGTTCCTGTACGGTTTATGCCTCAGGTAATGCTAATTTACGAAGCATTTTAATATAACACCAGTTGAGGCAGAGTGACAGCTCTCAGCAGGGTAGCTGGAAATTGCACTGTTTACCATTTGGCATTGAAGGAAATGACTCAGAACTTAGCAAAAATGCACTTTATGTCAGAGCCGGTGCACATAATGCTGTGTGGGCTGCGTGTTGTTTTGACTTTTTCCACAATTATGTGACATTTTGTGCAATTATCTGAGGCTACAAATTGTCAGAGAAGAATTATGTTCTTTTTTTGTGATCTCTTGTGCAGACCCCTTGAATGTCAGTTAGGAATCAAGTGTTGAGGTGATTGTTGACTGTTGAAATGGCAGACATAATGACGTGCATAATAATGAGGGGGGGAGGAAAAAATCATATTGATTTCCATCCCGCATTGTTAGACGTGCAGCTCCGTTTTATCTGTGTGTGAGAGCCCGAAAGTTTGAATATACAATGTTTTTCTTTCCAAAAGAATCCTATTTAAATAACATCAAACATTGAAAATTAGTCAGACAGCAACAAAGTGTACTGTAAATTGGAACAGCGGTAATTATAAAGAGACAATTAATGTTAACAAACAACCTGACAGGGCTCATCCCGCTCTGCACTTACAGAAGAAAAATCCACCTTATTGTGTTGAAAATACTTTGTTTAACTTCAAAATCTTCACCGCAGGGCACACTGAAAGAAATGTGTCATTGTCAAAAGTTATTCTAACCTTAGCCTTTGTCTTTGTTCATTGTTTTTGAGAGCACAAATCACATAAGTCACTTCTCTGCAGCGTTTTCTGTTTACGTAAAACAGAAAAAACTCTTCAGTGCCAGATTCTGTCTAGACTGTTAAATATAAAGTCCACATAAACAGCAGAACGTAACATTTCCAACTACAAATAGTGGTTCTCCTCAAATATAGACAAACAAATAGTTGCCAACCCTTTCCTCACCCCTCTCTCTAACTACAGTTTGTTTATCCTAACACCGTGACCTTAAATGAGGAAAAACGCGGCTGGTAAGCAGGTTTATTTTCATTATTAAGAGCAGAGAAATTTGAGCTTGGATTGGCTATTTGTCTGTGACAGGGAATGTGGACTCGGCACCCTCTAGCTTTGCGTGTGGCCTTCTCACCATGCAAGAGCCTCTCTAATTCCCCGTCTTTTGCTCAGGGAGAGACTCGCCCTTTGTCAAACATTGATTCAGAAGTAGGCCAGGAGCCGAGGGGGCTGAGAGCTCGGCTGATCCCACAGAGGAGCGAGTCGGCCCCTGGAAACCGAGGTAGAGAATACTGTCAGCAGAATCGGGGTGAAGCTGCTAAAGACGGATGTGTTGTTGACTAAACTGAGGCATGAGACTAATGTGTGACCAAACATGGATATTTGTGATTGTCGAGTCAGAGGTAATTTTCAGGATCCAAGGAGTTTCCGTAGGATATGATGCAATTGCATGAAAGAGACTTTCCTGTTGATGAAAGATTTTATATGTGTGTGGCTATATTTTTCTCCCAGAATCCCAGAATGCACTGAAGGTCTCCCGCTTGTGTCCGCGTCCTTTATGGGACACAGAAAACCACAAGTCTTCTCCTAAAAGCACTTTGGTCACACCGAGATTCAATAAACATTTAATGAACTAATCATCTGTTAAAGATCAACTGTGACAAGCTTCATCAACTTAGATTACATCAAATTAGATTAAATTATGTGCATATCATCACCACTTCCTGACTTTTTGAGTCTACGTCCCCACACTGACAAACAAATGATGAATGTTGACACATATTCTTTAAGCCTCTCATCCAGATCCATAGATGTAGAGGACTTTTGGCCATCTTTGCAAGTCTACATTCATGTATTTGTTGAAAGTTGAGTTATTAGAAGTTCAATTTCAAACCCTTGGGGATTTCTGTGAGGTTATCAATAGCGGCTGTAATGGCAACTGCGGCAGTAACTCCTGTGAACGGAAAACACAGTGCCAATTATAGATGCCATCAACGTGGATGAAAGCGATTGTGTGCAAGCAAAGGAAAAACCTCTCAAGACACAAACAGTAACTGGCAGCGCAAAAGTAACTTCCCAAACTCTTGAAGTCAAAGGGGACCCTTTAACGGCTCACTCTTTTCTTCCCCCAGCCTCTTTTGTCCTGTCCCCAACTTCAAATGTGCAGATTTGCGGCCCATGGGCGACTTAGATCCGGTCTCGTCGAGGTGAAAAATCCAATTAACCTGCAGCTCCAGCTGCCTTCGTTATAATTCCCTCCCATAATTATGAAATTACCAGATGCAGGATTTCAAATGAAAAAAGGATGAGAGCGACTGGCTCAGAAAGAAAGATGAAATAAACCATTCCCTGCCTGTATACAGAGTTCCAATTTACCTCAAGGGGGAACAGCTAATTCTTCTGACTGGGTTTGAAGGTGAGACCTGCCGAAGCCCTTGTAATCAGAATAAGAAATATCCTAACAAAAACACGGGGATGGCTGGATCTTGAAATAGCCATTGAGATTAATGGATAGACCCTTGCGTGTAATGCACGTGGACTTTTGAAGTGACAGTATAAATACACCATATAGGGCGAGACTACTCTCAGAAACGCATCTAAAAACAGTGGCACTGTGAGTGCTTTGGAATCGGTACAGACGCTTATTCTGGAGGACTGAGACTATTAAAAGCCTTTATTTGAGAGGCAAAGATGAAACACACAAACAAAACAAAACACCTACACATTTTCAGCTTCCTTCTGCCTGATTCAGTGTGTTCAAACTAGAACAACAGCTAATGAGCACTGCAATACAGTATATGGCTGTATGAAATTAGTGTATGACGTTTCTTTGTTGCATTTAAAATATTTAAACACCGAGAAACTGAATGAGGTTTGATGCATTATCTCTTCATCCGTTTACAGGTAACTGTGAATGCTGCTCCAGCCTTTCAGCCCAAGTTCTGAGAAAAATGAACTCCAGTTTTACTCCGAAACAGCACGCATCACATGGGGATGTCACCCATTCATCCGCACACTTTTATATTTTTCAAAGCGCTGCTGTGTCTTACCTTGCCCTGAGTGCAGGCCCTTTCATCGCAATACTGAATGAGATTTAAGCTGTCTGTTTACCAATTTTTAAAGCCCTGAGCCACTGCAGCACACAAAACAAACGTAATTGATTCCTCTACTGTAACTTCAGGCTCTGGTTTCCTCTAAACACAGAAATAAGCCATTTAAATCATCCTGTTAGACGAGCACATTTTCATCTTGTGGCTAATTGAGATACATAATGATTCCAGTGGCTGTACAATAATGGCATATTAGGGCCATTGTAGGTTAAAACAAAAGTGTAATGTTCCAAAAGGAAAACCAAGAATCTGCAGGATTGAAGACAGAAACTTTTAAGAAAAGACTCTTTGAGATTAAAACTGTAAAATTACAGGAAAAATTTACTGCAACAAAAGTCAGTTGAGGTCGTAGAAAAAGCAACAAAGACCACACGGGGAGGAAGTTGTGGTGGATGAATGTGTTAAGCACAGGACTTTCACCCTGAGACTGGAGTTTGTGTCAATGCTGGCTTATTATTTTTAAACTTAGGTGACTTAATATTTTCAGTTTTAGGACGTATAAAGCCACTGAATACACACTGGGTACATAAACCAGATCAAGAGCAGGACTTTGACTGTTGTTTAAACATCTGATCAAGACATCCCATTATGTGGTTCAAAAATAACTTCCTTATGCCTGTAACATAACAAATGTTACGTGGCTTGGCATCCTTTCCTGGGCATCCTTACGCTGAAATATGACGTTAACGCGAATGGGCCCATTCAGCTATTCTGATCAAGTTTATGTAAACAGTGTGCCTTCATCAGCTTTATTTATCCTTAAAACTGAATATAATAAGTCAACTATGTCTAAGAATAATATGCAAACATTGACTTACATGGGACACAAACCCCAGTCTCCTGGTGAAAGTCTTGTTCTTGCAACACATTCTCACTCCAACCTCATCACATATCGATGTTAGTCATGGACTTTCCATGTCAACAAATGTCGTGCAAGGAACCCTGGGTGCGTTGGTTGTTGGTGCAGTCTGTTTTCAAAATACACTTCTGTTTTCACAGGACATTTACAGTTTATGTGCTGTCATTAGTACAACAGTGTGGATTGATGTTTTTTTTTTCCTTAAACTACTAACGCACACGGTTAGGTTTAGGCCACAAAAACATCTGATTAGGTGTAGGAAAGAAGGGACAGGGTTTGGCTTTAGAATCTTATGGGACATAAACACCACTCTCCTGCATGAAAGTTTGTGTTTGTTGGACCCATCCGTCACCACTCCCACCCACCCTACTCAGACTTCCACCGCCTTAACTTTTGTTCTTGTCCAGCCAACCAGCCATGTATCATGCCAACATTAAACATCTTTTTTTCATCAGTTTCTAACATTGAAAGTCACAGCCCAAGAGCCACATTTTGACAACTTCGGAGTGAGACCGGTTAGTTTAATTAACACACGCACGTGGTTGGTTTTAGGAAAAAAGAACAGGGTTTGGCTCTACAATTTTGGACAACCCCTATCATTGTTGTCCCGCTGCGTTTCCCTGTGACACTGTTACAATACCTTCGACTGGCCATGTATATACCAACATAAAAGGACAGCTTTTTTTGTCTTTGTCTGACATCAGAAGTCACTGACCAGTGAGTTTGGGTGGGTCCTTGATCAACTCCAACCACTATGGCTTCCTCCCTGTGTGGAATTTATCGCTCTTATGTCACCTGCCCTTTTTGGCAGTTAATTTGTGATTTTTTTTGTCACAAATTTGCCACTTTAATCTCAGGAAATGTGAAATTTTATTAAAAATGTATGGCTTAATCTCAAAAATTCTGATTTTTTTTTTTAGGAATTCTTTCTTTTGTTTTATTTTTAATATAATGACCCTAACATGCCTTTGTATTGAAGGAACCAAGAGAAAATATTTAGCAAGTTTAGAGAGCTGCATAACTTGCCATTTATTTCAAATCAAACAATTAGTGAGAATGAATATTTAAAATTCTCCCCTTTAGTCTGATATTATCTACTAATCCATTTGTCAGGAATACTTCTGACTAATGCATGTAGCATATTACACGTCAAAGTCTGCAATATGCTTCCAGAAATAGCGAAACACAATTTTCTTATGTAATAGTATGAGTGATCACATTGTTTCTCAGTAAACAGGAACAATGCTTTTCTACTTCCCGTGTTGAGTTCCTTCGCAGCAGCAGAGAGACTCTGTCTTATCAGTAAATCTAACATTTGTCTGATAAACTCATTGGCACTCGCTGGAGGCAAGCCTCGAGCAATAACTATGGGATCCCCTGCCGTGTACAAGCTTCTGCAGGCCAATATAGATAACTCCCACTCACGCTGCACCTACTGTATGCTGAGACTCATGCAAACTAATCCATTATGCCGCTGTATCACACAGCATCAACATCTCCATTCATCATTCAGCGAGAAGAGGAGGAACATGTAACAACTTAATGGCCGCTCACCTACACTATTTGCTTCTTAAGGGTAACTACTTCCATCTTACACTCAAAGCGCTGTTGTCATTGTAATAAGCGAGTTCAGAGGTATGAGAAAACGCACTTTACCTCTTAAATTGGAGTGGGCCAGCGATCTCAGATATCTGAACAAAACCTATCATGACACAATAGAAGATATGATTGTTCCAGCCGCACAATGGATGGAATATGTCTCGTAACGGGAAAATCAAACGCACAATAATCAATGCGTATCCATCGGCAGCCATTCCTCATATCAAAGAAACTTTGCTGAGCCCCTGTGCACTGAGAGCCTCATAGTAGCAGGCCATGCTTAAAATATTTATAGAAGATTAAATCTAACTCACGATCATATGTGCATTATTTGAACAAAGCAACTGCACTGTAGTGTTCTGGCCACCTGCCATTGTCCACCCTTTGGTTTGTCCTCAGAAATGGAAGAAAAAATCTTACTTTGAAGGTCACCTTATGAATTTAAAGCATCAGGGAAACTCTACCTCAGTTAAATAAAAGAGAATCAATTACATGTAAAAGCTGAAATCATAAATAATTGCACACAGGTGTTTATGTACTATTAACTGTGTGCCGTCTAATGAAAATTGTTGGTTGAATCTATATGTAAAAATATGAACTCTATTTCCTATTGACATGATCAAAGCATCAGGATCTAATGATGAGTCCATGTTTCGTCGAAACACCTTGCCTGGGAACCCCAATCATTCGCATCGAGACATAAATGAGATCCATAAAGCCGGCGAAGGGCCCTGTGCTGTGCAGAGAGAAAACAGTTGTAACCTTGAGTACAGGTGTGCATTGCAACTGAATATTGATTCCGAGTTTCCTTGCTGGTGGCGAAGGTGCAAGGAGACTATGAAGACAAGATATAAAATATATTATGAATGTCTCTGTTGGACTGTTTCTCATTAAGATTCAGCAGGGCCTTTGCAGGAGGAACCTTGTCATGCTAATCCTGGCCAAGTGGTCCCACAGGGTCCCGGCAACTGTGAGCGAGCATACATCTCCAAGAACATTTTTTGTCTGTGATCTCTGTCATAGTGCTTCCATTGCCTTTGTGTTGTCATTGTCCTATTTGTGTAGTAGTTTGTCTTAGTCAAATAATTGGTTAAGACACCAAAATGCACGGCTTGCTCCACTTCTCTTCAGAAAGAGCACAGAAACAGAAAGGACTCCACATGAGAGGATATATTCTTTAAAGGATTATTACAGATTCAACAAGTGTTAAAAGTGACAGCTCCTCTTGGTTGTGAAATAATTAGGGGTCATGTAATTGTTTTAATTAATGAATAATTCTCTACTTTACATGCTTACATTTATGCCTCTACCTAAAGCAATGAAACAGAGACTGATAAAGCCATCTGAGGAACCAAGAGAGGAATATACTGTATGCAGTATAATTTAATGTCTACTGAACTGCAGGTCACTTTCAATATAGCATGAGTGAAGTGTTGTGAGATCTAATCTGATTTCATTTTATTAAAATGAGAATGCATTTCAAGGAATCAATTGCACTTTTTTTTCTTATATAATTCATATCAACAGTTTATTTCACCCATGGCCAGCAGCGCCAGCGCACAGCACCGCTCTGTTGCCTGACTATTTGTAAATAGATTTGATTGAAGGTCTGGAGATTCGATTTAAATAAGCAATCTGGAAAATATAGAAACAAGACGCAGCTTCACAGTGAGGATTAAATACTGATTATATACTGTGACTGTAAATAGGGAGTACAAACCGTGAAGTTCCAGTATTCTGGAGCACATATATAAAAGGCTTTTGCAAGTATAATGGTGTTTTTAAAAAGAAGTCCGGCATAGTTTATGTATCATTTGCTAAATCATCCTGAAAATATGACTGCAGGACCTTTTGGAAGTCGCAGCATAGTGCTAGCGAGGAGAATGACAGTGCAGTGCCATTGTTTCATTGTTTGAGGCAAGCCCTGAAATCAATCCACAGTAAATTTCTTAGCTGATGAAATTACTGGCATGACCTTTAAAGCTTCCTCTTTAAACTTTTTATGTCTGATGTCTTACAAATGACAATAAGATGTCTTGCCAATCATGTAAATTACATCTCGGATTCAATGGATCGCGTTGCAGATAGGAAGAGGGGAAAGCATTATGTTGACTGAAAAAGGGAGGACAAGCAATTAATGATATCCGAGCCGGGGTTTCATATCTCCAACAATCAAAAATAGATTTAAATGATCAGATGGTCTAATGTCAGGCGTGCTTCCGCCTTCCCAGACATTTTTCTGTTAGTACAGAAGGGTAAATTGCTTTGAGCTTATTTGTGATAATCATAGTATTGACACTTAGCGCTATGAATGGTGCCCATTACATGTTCCAGCAGAAGCCTTGGAAATAGACTTTTAATTTGAATGTATTTCAATAACGTTGAGTGTAATGGATTATGGAGGCGCTGCCGCCTGATTGATTAGTTTCACCCTTTATGTACAGCACAAGTCAGGCCGCCACTGCAGATGTCCTTCCTGGGAGAGCGTTTTAATGACAGGCTGTGGCCTGACTTTGCAACTGGATGCATGAGCCTACGGTGCAGTGCAATCATTAAGTTAAATGCTCATTGTGCTGTCTGTCTTGTGGGGACCTACAATGTTTCCTCGCTGCACATGCACTGTTCAAATGCATTAAAGCAGAGCCAGGGGGATCCCGACAGATGTTGAATGGTTGTTTTGTCTTGAGTACATCGGGGGCTTTTCAGCTTGAAGGTGATATCAAGTAGGAGCCACATTACGACTCACTTTGCTGTTATGGCTTACAGCTGTGGCTGGCAGATCAGTGAAATTAGATCTTCACTAGATATTTGGGAGGACCATAGGGTGGCTATATTTTTTGGGTTTTAAATTCTGTTGCTGTGGGAGAAACTGAGTTTGAGATCAAGCAGAGGTAGCATCGAGTCATTGTTTTGATGGTCACAGTTAAGTCCCAAGTCTTTGTGCTCAAGTGCCAAGTCAAGACTAACAAGTTCCCTAAACTTTGAGTTTCAAGTCCTAAACAAGTCATAATGTGCTCTTCACAAAATGTAATGTAATGTTTAATAGGTATATTAAATCTACAAAAATAATCAGTGCTTTCTTAGATTTGTATTTTTTGTTAAAACAAGTGGCAGCATGGTGGTGTAGTGGTAAGCACTACAGGCTCAAACCCAGGGTGGGGGAGCCCTTCTGTGCATGTTCTCCTCATGTCAGCGTGGGTTTTCTCTGGGTACTCCAGCTTCCTCCCACAGTCCAAAGACATGCAGGTTAATTGGTGACTCTAAGTTGTCCGTAGGTGTGAATGTGAGTGTGAATGGTTGTCTGTCTCTGTGTCAGCCCTGTGATAGTCTGGTGACCTGTCCAGGGTGTACCCTGCCTCTCACCCAGTGTCAGCTGGGATAGACTCCAGCCCCCCCACGGCCCTCAGGAGGTTAAGCGGTTACGGAAATGAATGAATGAATGAATGTTAAAACAAGTGTCATGACCCATCAAGTCACCTAGATTCATGTTCATCTGTGTTTCCTGTTTTATTTTGGTAACCATTATCTCATCTCCTTTCAGATCCCATGTCCTGTCAAGTTTCCCTCCTTTGTGATTCCTTGCCCCGCCCTAATATGTTTCACCTGTGTCTCAATGTGTTTCACCTGTGTCTCATTGGCCCCCTTTACACCTCTCACCCTTACACCTGTTTCCTGCCTATGACATGGAGGTGGAAATCAGTGTTGAACCCAAAAAGAATATGTGAATATCTGTCGAATATCCAACGTCAAACTATCTTCACCACAGTGTTTTCTTTTTCTCTGCAGTCGCTACCCGGTGAGTGTTGTTGTTGTTGTCATTATCTTCTTCCTCCTTCTTCCTGTGTTCAGCTGGCGCACGTGTTTTCGTCCACGGAGTTGTTGCAAGTGGATTGGAGACGCATTTGCATTTACACTTGTGTTGGATGGGGTCACAATGCGTCCCTGACCACCTTCAGAAGTGGTTTGGTAGATCAGATAACAATACGTCCTCAGTGCATTTCGAGTGTATTTACATCTGTACTTTCATGTGGTCATGAGCAATTGGATTGCTATCTGATTGCTAAAAACACATGTTAATGCAAGGTGTAAAGGGGGCCAGTGTGTTTCCTCTGTGTCTCATTGTCTCCCTTGTCTTAGTTTATTTAAGTCCCTGTCATCCCCTTGTTTGTTGCCAGATTGTCTTTACCCTTGAGTAAGAGAGTTTGAGCGCCTCCCTCGTGTTCCCTTTTTGTGTGTTCTTGACCATTTTTGCTTGTGACCACCGTTTTTGCCTGTTGTTTTTGGATACTTTTGCCTGTGTGACTGACTGTACCAACGTGATTAAAAACCCTGAATCTTCATCCGAGTCTGTGAGTCTGCTGAGTGAGTCCATCTCCAGTTTGTGCTTGATAACAAGTTTGTCTCATCTGTAATTTTGGATGCTCATGTTTTGCATTTTGCAAGAATTTCTTTGTTGACCACTGTGTAGTTTTTGTACATGAACAAAATTGTCTTTGGTGTCATTTTTTTCCCCAACTTGCACTCAGTAATTTAATGTTAAGTCTTCATAGTTCTATCCTGCAACTTGATTGGATGTTGTTGGACTGGTTCAGACAAAGTGGATCCGAAGTTGATTCAGGCAATGAAGGAAGTTGAATTGATTCATGGCAACCTTCTTACTATCCTTAGACTTAGGGGAAGCTATTGTATTTTCATGTCAAACGCTCAAGTCAAACTGAATTCACGAATCATTGGTGTTGCAGGTCTTTTTTGATTTTGTCGAACCAAGCCAAAAGTCATCAAATTTGTCCGTTAACTTTAAAATCAAACATTCATATCAGAGCTGTAGGTCCCTTTTAAAGGGGTTAATTGAGGTATGGGGCAGGAATAAAGTGTGAAAAAGACAAACAGCTTTTAGCTCAGTGAGCAGTCAAGATTAAGTGCCTAAATTCCAGAGGCCAATGAGGCCAAAAACCAGATGCTGTCACTGGCCACACTGAAAAGTGTTTTGGCGTAGAAGTAATGAGTGATGGGCATAGACTGTTCACTGGCTGATTGCAAACTGTGCTTCAAATGGGGCCATTTCAGAGCACATCTGCCAGCGCTCCTTCTGCATTAAGTTTGTAGAGTTGCTGAAGCCATGTTGCGATTTGTTCTGGGACGGAAAAGCTAAGCCACTCACATTTGTATTCACAGGGCAGCTCCAGTATCTGCAGGGTCTATCTTTATGTGGCCGATGTGCCAGCAGCACTGGAGGACAACCAGATGCAGAGAATCACAAGTTGAACCGAGGCCACAGCCAAGGTATCAACATGTGTCATCTGGATAGACGTGTCAATATAAGTGTGCCGCATGCAATGTGTTGTGCCTTGAGCTTCGCTCTCTGCATTAATTTCCTGTTGTCTGAGTTCAAAGTGTTTGTCACCCGATGTCAGTCACATTGCCGCCTTCTCTCTCTCCGCTCAGGGACCTCGCCGCGATTGCAGGAAATGTTGTTTTCCCTTAACAGTACACTGGGTCACTTGGTCGATAGTGGCAGAGGTCCGCTGGGGTCAGGGCAGCTGACAGGGGTGCCCACTGCCGCCACTGCATGATAAAATGCTCAGAGGATTTAGGACTCTGAATGCTCTCGAAGGAAGACAAGATGTAGAAACACATAAGTGAGGGAAGGAGGTAAAAAGCAGTCAAGTCTCAGTATTTCTTCTCTGCAGATTTTCTCACTCTGCTGTGATCAATACATAATGGCCATGTGAAAGTGCACGGCTGGTGGGCAAACTAAACGGCCGGACAAAACAAAGGTCCACTTGATTAAAACAGCACTGCAGATTAACCAGACCCTCTGTACATATTTGCTCAGAAGCATTAATCAACAGTGGATAGACTACTCTGAATAATAAGCGAGGTGATTATACAGCATTGAAATGCCGCCGTTGTTGGTGATTCTTGGCATGAGCTGGTTTACAAGCCACTTGTTGGTTGAAAGTGATATAACAACACCAATTGTGAAACACAATAGTAAATCAGTGAGCAATCAGTGTGTTTCATTTACCTTGAATTTTTCAACTTGCATGAAAACATGATTTGATTAATGACTTTATTTAGCATCTGCAGGAAATCAGAGGCTGCTGAAAGATCGGCAGCCAAAGAATGACATTTTAGTGTTTGATTCGCTTTGTGCTGAATTTTAACTCAATCAACAAATTCGTCTAAACTGCTTTACCATTAACTTAGATATCTTTTTTTTTTAGCAATAAATATTAATGATATCTCAGATGGAAAAACACTTTTTAAAATGATTTATAAACAATTTCTCATTGTAAACATGATTTTATGCTCAACATTTCTGATATTATTCAGTCTGTCCTGGTAGCCACTGAAAAATGTTCTGCTGTTGACAGTCAGTGTTATGAATTACTGTGCATTCACCTTTACCCAACAGCTGTCCCCACAACTCATTTTATCTGTTAACACCCAACGCAAGCTGGTTCACAGTGACGGTAACAAACAGCGAATGAAAACACCCTCTGACAGCGGACTCAAAACAATTTAGTGTACTTGTAAAGCACAACAGTTCAATAACAGCCCAAACCTGCCATCCTGAGAAAAAGCATTGACTGGTAATATCTATATAATTGGCACTGATTTGCAATCTGACACCTTTCAGTGCTAGTTGCTATTTGACAGTGGGCATGATAATGAAAAGGTATCATTTTAGCACATCCTGTAATTAACCTCATGAATATATATTGGTTTGTTAGTTTTCCCAGCATCTTAGATTTTCACCTTTGCATCTAATCAACACCCTCAGCAGCATCTCAGTGTTATTAAGCCACAGCCCAGTGAAAGAAACTGCTGACTTATCCTTTCGTAGTAACACCACATTCCTCTGCATACAAAAATGACTTTTTATTACGAGTAAGCCAAATCTCTCAAGATAAAGTTGACGGACTGAGACAGTGTCATTCTCAAAGTTCTTTGACGTCTCATACTGACTGACAATGATCGTTTAAAATCCGCCTCACGGGATTGCAGCGCTCGAAGTAATGGAGATAAGCGCTAATTGGGGTCATATACTCCATGCTTAATTCCCCTGCCTTTATAATATCATGTACATGGTATCATGAGTCTGCTCGGAGTCATTCTGGAGAATCCATTACATCATTTAGAAAAAGTTGACAGCAGTCAATTAATATTAGAGCAGCCATGCCGTGTGCTAGCCACTTAAAAATGTTTGCAAGTGAAAGTATTAGCAGGGATTAGGAAATTAATCTTGTAACAGTGCAAGCAGGTGACAGGGCGCTGCCATAACTCATTCCTGGAAAATTTAAACTGGTCATAGTGGATTAAAAGAAGAGTTACACATTGGAGGGCTAATTCGGTGTTTCAGTGTGCTTGGCAAGTAGCCTCTTCTGTATTTCATCCTGTCTGTCCTGTGATGTGCAAATGTCTGATTTATTTGAGACAGGAGGGTAAGAAGTTTCCTCGTTTGTGAATCCAGCTGTCTCTGGAAAAAAAACGCTCACTCACTGTTGATTTGGAAACTTTTTTTGGGTTTTATTTTTACATTTCAACGTGATGTATGAGTGGGGGACTATCAATACCCTAACACCGGGAAAAAAAATATCCTGATCAATAGGTCAAATATATATAACATCTACAGTGTAAAAGATTAATGCAGAGGCTGACTTAAGAGACTGCTTTTTCCCAGTAAGGATTAAAAATGTCAGACTTGGCTGTGTTTGTGTATCGTCCTGTTCAATCTTTGTGAGGAGCAACAGATTAAAAACATTTTGCGTCATATTTAATCTATGTATCGAACTTTATTTCAAGAGTTTTGGAGAAATTTAAGAGATTAATGGTTGACTTCTTTAGCCTACTTTGTGCTAAAACTTTTATTTGGACTCAGTATTTACAGGAAAGACATTCACGTTTTTTTCTACTTGGACAAAAGAAGGCTGGAGGCCTTTCTGGCTATGGATGAACTCTCTGTGGTTTGTTTGAATGTTAATTGCTCATTGATTTCACCTACCTGCCTCACACTATATAGGTCACTCAGATGGTTAGTGGCTGTTTGAAGGTGGAGATAGAGAGGTATGCTGAAACCATGCGCCTCATGCAGAACACATTCTCTCTTATTTTTGTTTATGCCCATGATTTGTGTTTAAAGTGTTCGTTTTTTTATTTCTGGGATCCACCAATGTTTTCTTATGTTTGCAGAGGGGGGACTAAGGGCTCATTCATGCTCAACATCAGCTAGAGGGATGGACCGAGCCTTCTGTCCCTACGGTGCATTCATTTTGTCCATAATGGTGCACGTTTTCTGAGAGCTTACAGATACAGTTAAAATGGAGCAATACCACCAGAGATCGTGGAGGCAGTGTAGCAAAGTTCAAGCAAGAAACAGCTCAAGGAGATGAATTCATTTTTATAGCTTGTCTTTGGATGTATAAAACCACAGTTGTTGGCTACACTCTTGAGCTAATGTTAGTTAGGTGCTTTGATTGCACATACAAATATAAATGTATGGAGATGCTACATATTATTAGCAGGATTAGATTCCCAATTCAATTCAATGTGCACCACCAGAGACAGTAATTCATTTAGATTTACCGGCCTGGGAAACATAAGATAAAAAGACTTGCTGACTCCTTACGTTACCTCTGAAGCTGACATATAGTCAGAGCATGTGTCCAGTCCTTGACTCCCCTACAAGTTATTCATATTCCCTCATGTTCCAATCAAAAGTGTCTTTTTAATAAAAAATGAATCCAAGTTATTAATGTTGCTATAACAGGATGAAGCTGTGTTGTGTCAGTATGCCAGGTGCCATCAAACAAGCGTCGTAACCCATTCTCTTTCTGATGCGCTGTCTGTCGGAGCTAGATATAATGAATGATTCATAATTCATAATTATTTATTGCATTTCCCATCTCTGCAGAGCAACCCTTTTTTTGGGAAAGGGATTAAAAGCCTGTCCCATATAGACGCCTGTTGAGTTCAGTGATCTAAGCAATTAATAGCTGGGGCCATGACTTGAAGTTTTATGGTATGTTCCTGAAATCCAATTGTTCTGTATTCTAGAACATTCATATTTTTACATACAAAACGAAATATAGCCTATTCCAGTCTAATTCCTGGGCTTCACCACCAATTATAGAGTCGTTGTAAAGTAAGGCAAGCACTATATTTCCATAAATCAGTTGCTCTTTTAAGAATTTGACAAAGAAACACTTGACACAGCATTAAAAGAAAAAAATGCACTTGCAGGAGGGGAAATCATTACCGTGGACTGAAGGCATAAATGCAGGAAAAGAAGGAGCATTTTCAAATTAACCCAGTTTACTTCTGACACAGGATTTATGTTAACTTGCACCAACAGTCTGCAGTTTTTTAAGTTTAATTTATCTTCAATATTTAAAACAATGTACAAACTTAAAATCGATTTGTGGTTTATTTTACAGCTGTAAAGTACATACAGAAAAGTGACACTTGGTATCGAGGATGAGGGTTGCCTTTTTTTAAGAATAAGAATAACAGCCCCTCAAAATGTCTGTGCATGATTGATTATAATGACTGGATTATTAAATTTGTGGGCTATTAAATACTGTTGGCCTACTGATCCCAATTAGGACTAGCCTGGTAAGACCGTCCTGATGACGTGTGCTTAACATTCTGTTTCGCTCTCTGCATCAGTCTGGACTTGATGCTGCCCCAAACACTTTTAGTGGGTGGGAGTACTCTCCTTTACAGACAAACTCCTTTGGCCAATCAGCTTTGAAAAACAGCAGGGAGTATCCTCTTTATCACCAACGGAGCCAGTTAATAAATCAAGGGTTTGCACCAAAAACGTCTTTTCCTCCACGATTGCATACCCTTGCTCTTGTTTAATTGTTGTTATTGACTCTATTTCTGCAACAACTTCATTTATTGCAGTGTTTATTTCACTAACAGAGTCAGCACTTGTTGCTTCAGGAGCCACCATTACTATTATGCACAATGGCGGCCTGCATTTTACATCAAACTCCAGCACAGTCCCTGATTGGCTGCTTACTTTGTCAGCTATGGTGCAGATCTCTGATTAGCTGTGATTGGATTTTAATTTCTGAATGCGAGTCAGGGAGGCACTGAGTCCAGACTGATACAGAGAGCTAAACAAAATGTTGAGCTCAGATCATCAGGATGGTCTGACCAGGCTCAAGCAAGACTATAAAACCCTTGAACAGCTCACATACTGCTCTTAGATGCTTTGGCCACCCAGACCTTACGCAGAGAACATGTTTTTAGACATTGCACAGATCTGTTTGGTGAGACGGATGAATGGCTGCTGAGCTGTTCGGATAGCCAGGAGCACTGCTTTTAGATTTGCGCAATACTCTGGAGCCTCAATTTAGGAGAAACACGCTGGTCAAATGCCTCCACACCTGCATCGCTCCAATTCTTGGGCATGTGCCAGAGTATTTGCACACGGCACAACACCTGCCCTAATACAGTGTTTAGGGGGCGTTGCCTCTGCTAATAACAAACACCGGCCACGCGCCTCCAATTTATGATGGAGTGGGATTCATCTTCCAGCACACCTGGGGAAGAGCAGATTTGGATGGCTAAGAGCGTTTGGTGCATCTGGAGTTGACTTCTCTTGTTTTTTCTCTCAACAGAAAACTAAGAGAAAATATAACAGGAACTGAAGAGAGTGTTGTTGCATGAGGCCTGAGCCCTTCCTCAGATGTCTACATACAAGCCAGCACCCTAGGAGAGGTACGTGTTCTCCTTTAGTTCTTCAGTAAAGTCTCAATTTATTATCAACTCTCCTGTTAGTGTAGTTCTGAGGTGACATTTTGCTACGGCAGTTTTCAATGTTAATACATCAGATAGTCTCACATGTTTCATTTTATACTCAACATTAAATTACTACCCTCAGCTGTTCTACACTCTGGTAATATTCTGTATATTTCTCAGAGATGAATCCCATGACAAGGCGAGCCAACAGTGAATTGAGCCTACTAATATATCCAGAGCATGATAGCTTATTATTTCTCTGTGCCTTAGATGTCCCATATTGTCCAAAAACAATTAAAATCACATCAGTGTTCCACAATGTCGCACTGCTCGACATCAGGTCCCTTCATTGTGATGAACACAAGCACTGTAGTTTATTGATTTACACGTATACTGTACTGCTGCCATAAATACTGACAAGAGCACCAAATACCGGGCTGAAAATAGTCCCCAGCAAATGCACTTTCTGTTGGACAAACTAAAAACCACAGCTGTCATACTGTCAGAGAATATTTTGTCTTTTAAAATAATTTAGGTAATTGAGATTGTTGACAATAGGAAAAACACAGAACATCACCAGCCTTATCTTTTAAGGTGTATTCAGATAGACATCCAAGGTAATAACACCATTCAGCATACCTGCAAAACATGGGTGTAGATTTTAGAGGGGACAAAGGGGACATGTCCTTCTCAATATTTAGATCATGTGCATTTATCCGCCCCAGATAAAAACATAAAAGGAACAGAGGACCTTTATTTTGATGAAATTAAAGACATTTTCACTGTAGATTGATGCAGAAAAAGCACAAATTCATGCATAAAAATTCACCAGAAGGCAGGAAATTAAGTGTTTGGTGCTTAAAATTTCCTGAGGGAGGACCCTTAACACCCCCGTTTCATCCCATCAATGTTGAAATAAAAGCTCAAGACACACACACACACAAAAAAACCCCACTGCCAATTATGTGTCTTACTTTAGGTAAGAAGGCAAAATGTCACAAAATCAGAACTACCGTTTTAAGGTCACAATTAGCATTAGGTTAAAGTCAGAGTTAGAACCTGCAGACATTCGTCGTTGAAATGCAGCAAATCACTGATTTTCATGTGAATTTTGAAAACACCACACATGGCATGCAGCTTTGCCTTGATAAGCTTTGCCACTTTAAGCTGCGATGCTGCTAGAAAATAGCAGTTGTCTTTTTTTGTGTCGCGAGCCAGCCACAGCACAACCTCAAACTAAAGGTTAGACTGTTTTTAAAATTCAGGAGAAAGTCATTGACGGTTAAAGGATGCGACTTGTTGTGTGCAGCTCATCTCTGCTGTAAATGTCTGCATGAAGCTATATAAAGAATATAGCCAGTCACTGTGGGTATATTAATAAAAGCATGAGTGTGTGCATGTGAGCTCGTGTGCGGAGCCGTCACAGGACACAGATGAGCGGGGAGGATCGGGTCGCTGTGAACCCGCAGAGGAAAATGCAGAGAGGGAAGAGGGAGGCTAATGTGGAAATGAAGTGTCATTGTGTTTCACCTTCATTAGCCAGAGTCACCACACGTTCTCACCCGGCCTTAGTGTAGTTAACCATCTCAGCTGCTGCCTTGCATAATGACAAAGTGCAGTAAATGGAGAGAGACACGGGGTGACACTCGCCTTGGGAGGGAGTGACTGTTGGAGAATATCGTCCCTCATCAGTCATTTATTAGCCATTTTATCACCGCTGTCACAGGGGGGGAAAAAACCTACAGGAACTTTGGTTCTTGGAGTTTTTATGTTGTGATTCAGACGGGAGGATTAAGGTCACAGTGTACTAAAGTGCAGAAAAATATTTGTTGAAATAATAAAGCAGCACATTGGTTTGGATTAAGATCCAAAATATAGTGGGATTGGTTTAGTTACAGTGGTGGCTCAGCGGTTAACTCTGACGCCTCACAAACAGCCACTATTTTCTCTGTGTGTGTGTGTGTGTGTGTGTGTGTGTGTGTGTGTGTGTGTGTGTGTGTGTGTGTGTGTGTGTGTGTGTGTGTTTGTGTGTTCAAACATTTCTACATTTGAAAGTGACTTTCCTCTGTGCCCACTCATACTCGAAAGACATGCAGTCTTTGTGAAATCAGTAAATAAACAGCCTGTAGATATGACTTTGAATGTGTCTGTGTGTTTTAGGTGTTAGCCCTGTGATGGACTGGCAGCTGTTCAGTGTTCTCCTGTCTTCTGGCTCAATTGGATTGAGATGGATGCACAATGGACAAACCCTGAACAGGCATAAGCAGGTAGAGGAAATAAATCTATGAATTGAAAGATGGTTGTGTGCATATGTCTCATGGACTTTTTTCATGGCCAGTCAAAAGCATACAAGATTCTTAAATTCTTTCATCCTTCCTTGTTATACCGTGTCACCTGTGTCACTGCTGCTGCTGTTCTTGTTCTGAGATTGTGTTTCGTAGCTTTTTTGTAAGTATATGTCCACCTTTGAACTGCAGTCCTTGACAGAAGGCTATAATAGACAACATGTTGTGCTGTAGCATTATAACTGAGCCAGTGGATTTGAAAAAGCACGACAGAGTGACCACTTTTTATATGAAATTGAAACCACTGCTTAAACACGGATGTTTAAATCTGTCTGTCCAGTGGCTTAGTGGTGAAGAAGCAACAACCGCAAGTCTCCTGATCTTAAACTGGCCAGGGTCATTCCCCCTCTTTCTCACCCCATGTTTTCTGTCCTCATCTACGCTGTCAGCTGTCCAAGAAAGGCAAAATCTATTTAAAAAAATGAAATATTAGTTCATTCACTGCACTGGCTGTCACTCTGTGAGCTGTTGCCTGCAGCGAGTGATGGTATTGTTGTTCTTTTAAATATGGAGGAGACTAGCAAGCCGTGCTGAGACGGACACCAAAGCATTTAATATTATGACAGGAACAAATCTGATGTCATGTCTGCTGTTAGTTTGTCATTCAGAAATTAGCAGAACAATATATGTTTTAAGTTATGACAAAAAATTAGGCTGTAAGACCCTCCTCCTCTGTTGCCCCCATGGAACCTTATTTTGTACGATGGTCAACTGCAGCGACCAATAATTTTTGAACTGTTGTATGAATTACACACCGCAGTTTGTGGTTGTTTAGGTCTTTGGTGAGCTACATCTCTCATCTCCCAGTATACAACACTGACACCAGCTAGTTAGCTAGCTAGGCATCTTACCAGGTGTGTTCTATGCAGCAACTCCTGCGCTCTGAATCTCATTCTTTTCTTTTTAACTTTAGTATGTACAGCAGCTGCCCTTAAAAAATATCTACAGTACTGTTGCATGCAGTATGCACACAGCTGGGACATACTTGTGTCTTGCAACATTACGCACTGAACTTTGACCTTCTTGCTTTTAGTTACTTTGGAGATAAAGCTCACTGAGTTCGCTAGAGATGGAGCTCTGCTGTTACTTTGCAATATATGTAGTTTAACTTTAAAATTATACCTGCACAGTCATTGTTATCTCCATAGTTATGTCTTATTGTCATTTGTGATATTTATGATTATTTTGTTTACCTAAACAATTAATATTCGTGTTATTACTATTTGATTAGTCATCAGTTACTTGAATGTGCTGTCATCTGTCATTGGGAATTCTGACAGCAGCCAACGAGCTGTCAAACAGCTTTCATCTGTTTGCAGCTCAGTGGATGTGACTGCGCCGAGGATTGTGGGTCAGCATAGCCAGAAAAGCATGTTGGTTTGCATACTGCAAAATCGGACCGGATGTAGTAGAACATCCTGGTATTTTTGACATACTGCACTTGGCATACGATGTATTAGGACATATTAAACCTTCTGGCATACTATATAGCATGGCAGGATGGGTATTTGAACGTACAGTTGGTCTTTTTATCAGCGGGGAAGCAAAAAATAAGCAATACCCGTCGCTTGTGTGAGCTTCAGCAAGAGACAAAGTTCTGATGTTACCTACACGACTTGTGTCGTCTTACTAATGACCTGCTTTCACAGTCTTGCAACAAAGTGCGACTTGCAAAGTTAACTTTTAAATTGACAAACATCATACATGTAATTCATGGCACAATTCAAACAGGATCAAAAGATTATCTTGCTGTCGAACACTATACACATTTTTTCTGAAATAAGGTCCCATGGTGGTTTAACAGAAGGAGAGGGACTTAACCTCTCTACAGAGGGCTGTACGTTTCTTTTTAAACCCTTTAGCCCTAAAGCTTTCAATGCTTTAGATAGTCCTCCATCTGCAAGCAGCTTCTGGTAAACCATCAAGCCAATGTGTTTCTCCGACTGTATCTGGGAATGTGCTGTTTATAAAAATACCGTCATTATTAAAATGTGTCACTTTATGACACCTGGATTCTTGAGAAATATGAAGCTGTCACATAACGCTGTGCATTTTGTTGACTGACCAATATCAAGATGCTGAAATCTTCTTCAGTCACTCTGGATTGTACATCACCGCAAGGCAAGGTACAAAAAAAAACAACAACAAACAAACAAAAACACAAACACTTCTCGAGTGTGAGAAAGTGCTTTACAGGCATGGAAACAATAACAATTAAAATCCAATAAGATAAACATAAAGAAGACATGAATGAGATAAATGAATTAGGCAATTGAATACACAAGACCGAGACAAGCAAAGACAACAATAAAACAGGCATCAAGTCATTGAGATGACATTGAGATACTCGACATGTTTAATGATGAGCCCCGGCTTTTCCTTTTTGTACATTTATTTATCCTTCTTTTATGGCGGAGCGTTTTATTGCTGCAGCTGTTGTTTTCCGTGTCATTTGTATTAAGGAATGAGGAAGCATCCTCTCCCATCATTGGAAACCCTGACACCGCTGTGATTTATAATCCCTGTGAATAATTTGCAAAACATTCAATCTTTCTGTCTGTGCGAGATACACTGATATAAACCTCCTCATTTAAGACGACCCGTGGGATGTTTAGGACAGAATCTCTTTCAACACGGTCGCTGCAGGCTGAAGGCACGGTCGGCTGCTCTGGACTTGTTAGAGCATTGTCATTAGCTGTTCACTTTATTTAGAAAAAATAAGCCTTTCTGGCTGTAAAAGTTATGTTTCCAACAGTTATGCAAGTAAGGTTTTCTGCTTGCTTCGCTGCTATGCATCATGAAACTGTAATAGGAAGTGTATTTCAAAGTGACATGGAAATGTTTGTGTGGACAGATATGCAGACCTCGTCCTCAAGCTGCTGGGTATGTTTTTCTTTATTTGCATTGCCGCATAGATAAATCACTTGACACCTTTATAGTTTGTGCCATGGACTACAGAGAATAGCTTTTTCTGGAGGAATGCAGTACCTTTGTGTACATAACCATGTGCTAGTCGATTTATCATCAGACAGTAATTTAAGTAATTAGGGCAGTGATAAATATAATTTTTTAAAAAGGTTCGGGGACAATTGTGCCGTTGAATAGCAGCTCAAATAGCGTTTCACACAAAGTATAGCGGTATCTGAAGGACATTAATGCTACATATCTTTAGCTTTTTAGCTTTTTTTAATCAAGTTTCAGATGTGGGAATACCATCATTATTAGCTCCCAGCTTTATTTTAAATGCATATCACATTTAATTGTGATGAGCAAATTAGTGTTTTGTCTATTATACTGATGTGAGATCGCACATTGGCTCAAAGGTTGTGTCAAATATTTTTTCCTACCCTATATTTTGGAGGCAATTCGTAGATACAACAGTCCTGATCTCCTCTGAGGCGTGCCCCAGATGAAACAAAGCATACACCTCAATAGGTCTCCATGGGACTGGCGGCTATCTGACTGGCTCTTGGAAGATTGACAAGTGAGCATTATTTTTCAGAGGAAAGTGGCAGGCAGTCCCTTATGTGATATGGAGGCATGCGGAGGGCTGCTCTCTATCTTCCTCTCCATGTGTCTTTCTTTTTTTTTTTTTAACACCTCTGCTATTCAAGCAGGCCTCTGAGCATTTAAATGATCAGAATTCTGCAACATGGCTGTCTGCCCCCGCGCTGTCAAATTTGGACGGATATGTTTCAGCAAGTGAGAGAGGTAGACATGGACGGTACACATACACTACATAGACCCGACAGCGCACACGCACACACACACATTTGCCCACAAGTCCAGCGTCGCTTCTCCAGACAGACAAACGCCTCTCGGCATACCCGGCAGTTGAGCCGGGCAGAAAAGTGGAAAAATGTGCTCCTCAGTGGAGATGCAGTCAGTCATACAGCTGTCCAAAACCAGCAGCTATCTGTTCAGTTAGAGACTAGAGGGCAAAAGGCCAGAGTCTTTTTATTCAACTTTCACTCAATCGTCACTTATGAAATCTGAGGTGAATAACCTTGTTACTATTCAGTATTTTACAGGAAATAACTTTGCTTAAATAGCCTTCAGGCGCTCCATTTAATAAGTCCCAAGTTAAGATTTAAAATCACTATATTCTCTTATGTAAAATATTTTAAATTGTTTTTTTTTTTGGTTCTAGGAAAGCAGGCCAAAAGATAAAAGATACACCAGAAAGGATTTGATAGACAAACATAAACATCTGTGTATTCTGAGGCTGTAAGAAGACTGTGATTTTTGTGTTGCAGAGGGTCAAAACAGATCCCTAATAACACACTCTCAATATACAGCATCACTGAAGCTCTGTAAGAACATACAGTATGTGACTATACCCAAAATTAGATGGTCAATTGTATCTTCAAACACAAATTTCCAATTATACACCACAGCCATATGACACAAAACAACACAAATATGTACATGGATCTTAACTGGTAGCATTTGGATATTGCTGAGCGCAGATGTCACTGTCAACACAGGCTGATTAAAGCTGATAAGAAAATAAATAAGCCACAGGCAGTCATTGTTATTGACAACACCATAGTGTGCCTCTAGTGAGCCAGAGCTTGCCAATTTTCAGAAAAAAAAGCACAATTTAGTCAGCGAGGCTAGATCTGTCTACGTGCCTGCCTGCTGGCACTAAGGGGAATATGGCTTCCTCCCGTGCTCTTATCGCTCGTCATTTGAATAAAACATGTTTATGTTACTATGCTAAATAGAGGCACGCTCAGGAACTCGTTTTAAGTGGTGATGATCTGTCTAGATTTAGAGTAAATAAGAGACTTGTGGAAAATTAACAGTGACAGAGAGCTGGACCACCACAATGGTTCAGCACAGACACGTCACGGCTGCAGTAGCAGGTGTCACCTTTCAACGTTAACCATTTTAAAGTGATGTGACTAAACGGGGAGCACTGCAAGTACCCGCCTTATTTTAAAGTGAATTTAATGAAACTTGGCACAATAAACAAATTCTGGGAGGCACATTTTGTGTCACAAGCAAGTGATTTCATTTGCAGAGCCAATAAGTCGCTTTTTTTTTTTTTTTCTTAAGTCAGACAGAGGAACAGAGAACGACACAGAGGAGCCGACAATGACTGCATCTGGCTGCCTGCTCCTATATACATCAGTCTGAACAGAAATGCCCTGTGAAAAGTAGATACGCTCACTGAGTGCTGGGCTGCTGCCAGCACTGATCGATCTGGAAATGTTATCTTTGGGTGATTTATCTGGAGGCAGCTATTTTTGTCTGTATTTTTTAAATTATTATTCTAATACCTTAATGAAATCTGGAACATCTTTCATATCTTGTCTGACTGAATTGAATTTTGGCAAATATAACACTGACCTGAGATAGCAGAGTGCATTTCAGTTCATTAGTAAGTCTTTTTTATATTTTATCTCATGCATGTTAATCACAACTTGCGTAATATCTAAAATACTGTAGTAGGATTTGTGCTGCAAATCTGATGGCAGGGAGCAGTGCCACGCTTAAATTTGCTCCAAATGTGAGCGAGCCAGGTCTTGAGCTGACCCTGTCACCTGGACACGATGTTAATAAATTGCCACAGAGCAATCTCTCCATATCTGGACGTGAAGCTTTTGCTGGTCAGCAGAACATGTGTCTGCTTAGGCTGAGAGATGTCAGAACCTGCCTACCCTGCCCCCCCCCTCGCAAACAGACTGGAAAAAATTGACATATTGGTCACAAATAGTTTCATCTGCCGGGGAAATCCAATATCCCCAGGATATCTCTGGGAATCATCCGTGTGCATGGGATTCTGAAGAGACCTTAGAGTCCTGAAGCAGGATATGTAAGCATTATGATGGCTATGATACACAACATTGACATTCTGAAAACGGCCCGTTCTTTGGATTTTCACAGGGGTGAAATTGAACAAATCAAATATAGTGTATCTTGACAGTGATCTAAATCCTCAGAGCCCTTTTCAAACTATTTGGATATGAGATGCATCGCTAACTTTTCGCCGAAGTGCCTCCACATGTCATGCTGTTGACTTTGACCCTATTGAAACTGTCTAAAGGGATAGATTGAGTTTCATTTGGTGGAAAAGTTCAATTTTGTGGGTGAATTGAATTTTCCTCTGAAGTTTGGATGTTAAACTCACATCATGTTAATGGCTCTGTAATTGTTAGACTTAAATAAACAAAGAATATATTTCTTGCATAAGCCAAATGCAACCAAGTGTTAGGTTTCAGATCCATCGTAATGGTAGTTGGCAGGGTGGAGGGTAGGGAACAGCTGTAGGCTCCCTGTGTGCCCAACTAGCAAGCAAAGCATGTGTGGGAAATACATGCAAACACGAAGGATCCTTTCACTGCTGGCTGGTGAAAATGTCCTTCACAGCGCCTAATTCACCGATAGCCCACAAAGGAAGCAAGGTCTGACATGACTAATCTCCTAATTCTCTGACAAATAGATAATGTGTGGCACATAGAGGAAGAAGGAGGACAAAGTACAAAGACACTCCAATAGCACTTCAGTAGATTCAGTCATGTGTCTTCAGTGTTGCATAGATGAAAACTATAATTGTCTTTTTTTTTTTTTCCATAGCGAAAGGCTAAATGCCATCCAAGGCCACATTAGTTTACCCAAGATGCAGCAAAACATTTGTGGGCGAGGTTACCAAGAATAGTATCGTCCACAGATGTAACTCCACGTGCAACAGCGAGGGAGGCTGCAGCTGCAATGAGACGTCTAAATTTGGGGAAAATAGCTAAGACCTCAATCCATAAAAAGTGGTGTTTTTCTGCACTTTAAAACTCTCAACACTGCGCACTTCCTTGTTAGAAGAAGATCAAAGACTTGGTGCTAATTAATATTGTGTTCAGGGGTGTACTTTACCTGGATGAAAGGCTTGATGATTAGGAATTATCCTTGTTTCATGGTGGAGGGATGGAGGTACATTCAAAACATGTTGCACAGCCATGTTTACTGGAAGAAAAAAACACATGGTTGTGTTTTAAAAGCAGTCATTTGAAGGTTAAAAAAGAAGAACTAGCTTTAAAATTGTTGTCATAGCTTTAATGGCCCTGCAAACTTAGGAACCTTAGTTTGCGCTCTGCCATCTATTAATTTGAAGGTTGCAGGAAATGCTATTATTAAAGGCTCCTTAAAAATCTGGGCACAGTGTAGGACCCACTTTGGGCTGAGACAAGCTTTCTCCTGTATGCCATTCACCAGTAACCTACTATTTACACACTCAAGGTTGGACACAGAATTCCAGCGGTGGTCCAGAAATGGCCTGAGGAAGGTGACAGACTTGTTCAAAGACAATATTTTCATGTCTTTTGTTCAGATAGTCAGAGGATTTGGCATTCTGCAGTCTCACTTTTTCAGGTACTTTCAATTCAGAGACTTTGTTAAAAGAAAAAAATCATTACATTCTCTATTCAAACTCCTACCAAGGAGTTGGAGGACTGTTTCCATAAAGGCTCTGCTGAGCAAAACTCTACATCTCTGATTTATGATATTTTTCTGTTGGTGGCCTCACCCTCCTCAAATTAAAATGGGAGGATGATTGCGGTGAGAGGATCTTGGATGAAATCTAGAAATCATCCATCGCAATGATCCGCACATCCTCCATATGTGTCAGACACAGTTGATCCAATTTAAAATATTGCACAGACTGCACCTCCCCAGGAGCAGGCTCGCCCAACTCTGTCCAGAATCTGACCCAACCTGTCAACGGTGCCACTGAGACCCAGCAACCCTCATTCATTCATTTTTGGCTCGCCCAAATATGAGACAGTTTCGGCCTGTGGTCTTTGAATCACTCTGGTACACGTGTGACAAGGCCATAGACCCAGAGCCAAGTCTGGCAGGTTTTGGCGTTGCTCACAGAGATCTGAATCTCTCTCGAGCCCGGGCCCACGCAGTTGCTTTCTCATCGCTTTAAGCAAGACGTCTCATTCTATGTAATTGGAAATCTAGCTCCCACCCTATGCATAGCTGCTGGGTTGAGGAGGTAATGGTTCATTTAAAGTTGGAGGAGCTCAGATATACCACTCTGGGCTTGGTTAAAAGAAGCTACTATAATAATGTCAACATTATAAGAAATAGAACTTAAAGCCTGTAAGTGATAACCTTTGCTTCATAGAATCACTGACAAATTTATTTTATTAATATTATTTTAGCATTTGACTTTGTTTAGTGCTTCATTTGTTTATTTGTATTATTATTTTATTTTTTTCCACTCTTGGTGTGCTGGCCAGTCTCCCAGGAGGGCTGGGTAGGTGGGATGCAGATGTTGGTATACTGCGTACTGTAATGTGTAAATAAACCAAATAAAAACATTTGAATAAATTGCTCCAATGACCTCAGAATAGCTCACGAGTGCTTCTTTTGCATCGACTATCTAAAGCCCAGTTCAGACCAAAGATTCGCGACAAGACAAAACCGTTTTAGAGCATTGCAAAAAAGTTGCGACAGGTGCTCTATCCCTGCCCAGCCCTCTGTTTCCATCCTCACTGTGTTGGATAGTGGGTTGCTGCTACGTATGCGCCCCCCACACACACATTTTCATTGACTGATTTATTGGAGCTGGTTATTTATATTAATGTGGTGTATTTATTATGAACACAGTCCATCTGATGCTCGCTTTGTTTCTGTTTTTTGCCATTTCATTACTACAGCAAATGCAACTGTAGCTAGTATCTCACTATCACTATCCTCATTCATATTTTAAGAAGCCACAAATTATATTTAGCCACAAATAAACCTGAAAAGCTGCAAACAGAGCAGAGGTACAGAAAACTGTCGCACAGAGATGATACAGCATCTCAGGTAGTTGCACTGGTGTGAACTGGCAGGTTTTTAAAATGTTGCAGGACGGATCTGGACTTAACGTTACAGTTACAATCATGTATTTAGAAACCATAGTGTCTAAAGAATATATGTTGGGGTTTTTTTTACCTTTATTAGCCAAGCTAGCAGCGCTGAAATATTTCGACAACAATGAGATTCATTCATTCATGGTCCTCAGAGGATCAATCCTACATTGGTTATCCACTGTATTTTCCTTGAGCAACACAGTAAGTGTTTGCCTTATTGGTGTCATATGAAATTTCTTAGCAACCCAGCCAGCATTTATAGTAGATGGGTTGAAAAATGGGCCCCATATGGGATTGTCCGTGGTTTTCATATCGGCCCCATGCCATTTGCCCGCATGTGTGGATTTACCCAAGATAAGATGCCCATTTTGGGCCCATGTCCACTTGGCACCCAGGTAGCCCTAGCATAACCATGTGGGTAAAGCCATTGATGTGGGCAACTGGTATGGGGCCGATATGGAACCCATGGATGGGGCCCATTTTTCAACCCATCTACTTCCCACACGGGCCCCACATATAAATGCTGGCTGGGAACTATTTAATTGAATGGCATGCAATAGATACAGATGTTTATGATCCCCTTTGGATGAACTCTAACCACACTGATGACCCCTCAATTATTGCCATCAAGTCAGAATTCTAATTAGTCGAATACTTAAGTCGCAAATACAAGTAAAATTGACACTCCTATCAGCCTCAGCTGCATTTACTGTTGAGTGCTAATTATCGAGTGTTAGCATGCTAACACATCAATATGATACAGTCAAAGTGTTAAACATTATATCTGAAATAGCAAATGAAGCTGCTAACACTCACAGTTAAGCGTGCAGTACTTTTAATCATGCACAGCAGTGAAAGGAACAGGACGTGTTCCAGCCCGAGGCTTTCCTCAGTGTTACTCATTCAACATTAGACCTGCTAAACATCAGTATACAGCTCATTTTACCATTTAATTCTAACAGTAAATTATATGTGTGATGTCAATCAAAGTGAAACTTTGAAATGTAAATTACACAAATAGAAGTCAAAATGTTTTTTTAAAGATTGATGTTGTTCAGATGTGAGCTGCTCTTTTTTTTGTCTTTGTGGAGGAATAGTGTGCATCAGCAGCACATGCGAAAATGACCACATTTATGTGCATACTGTCTGCTTTGAGCGTACTTTGTCACCTTTTACACGTACATACATACTCAAGACGTGCTTAGAATCAGTGTGTATTATGTTGTTTGCATTTGCTGGTGAAATGGTAGCATTAGGCGTCGGTGCTTTTCCTCAAGGATCCATGGAATTTGATGGACACAATTACTTTAGCAGAGAGCTTCAGTTACAGGAGAGTGTTTCTAACCATCAGCCCACCCTGTCAGACAAAGAGCTACTATATGCACCCTGTCAACAGCCGCACATACGGAGAAAAAAACAGATTTCACAGGCTGTGCAGCAGGTGACTTTTCTACATGTCATTAGGCCATGTGGAAGCATCTCTATACAAAAATATGCTGTAAGGAGGCACACATTCATCACCCAGACTGTGTTATCTTCTGAGTCATGCGCTCATATGCTGAAAGACTATACCGCACAGAAGCAGCAGGGAGAAAAAAACATCTTCAATTTACAGCTGTGCGTCTCCCCTGCTGGGTCTGCATGTACAGCATCAATCCATTCACAGTAGGGAAATATTACACAGTCAACACACGAGGAAACAGAGAAACAAACATGCTCAATATACATATCAGAGATTTCAACCAGTCGCTAATAGAGCCGTGGCTCACCGAGCTTCTCTTTCTCTTTTCTTGTTCTCTCTTTCTTTCCCGCTCTTCATGTCTCTCTCCCCATGTGTGATATGTCAAAGTCTTATTTCCATGTCCTGGCGCCACTTATACTCAAGGCAAACACAGGGCGGTATGTGTTGATGATTGTCAGCAGTGGCCATTTATCATCTGTCAAGCTTCTGTCCTCTGAGGAGGTAAATACACCCAGTGAATTATGGTTGTTTTAGTCTGCAGGCGGAATCCCACATGACAGCCAGCAGAAGGCCGTGACAAAATCGTTTATGAGGAAATAGTTTATCATGGCCATGGTAAACATTGTCCATCACACATGAGAAGAGCAATGGATGTACGACTTTGACGGGGAGAAACTTGGATCAGAGACATTTGGGAGCTGAAGTCGAGGCATGAAAGATGTAATTCAATGTGATGGGGGAAAAAACAACATAATCATCATGTTTTTGTTGTGTCTCATTTGTTCAATGTTGGATCCATCCATGTGTGTGAATATTGGTGTATCTGTCTTGAAAATAGGGACGGAGTACGGTAGGGATTATAATTCATATCAGACTCAAAGCTGTGTTTTCCTCGTCAAAGGGAGGACTGTTTGTGCAGCTTCAGTATGCCTTGAGTTTCCACTTTACATGGATCACAGATTTGACGGACTTTTATTGTCTTAGATTTTTTTGTTTTTGTTTTTGTATTCCTGTGAATTATCTAGCGTAATTCCTGCAGTGGTGGAAGAAGTATTCAAATCCTTTACTTGAGTAAAAATAGAAATGTGAGTTACACAAGTTAAAGTACAGATTTATTGACTCCTTCCAGAGTGTCATCTTATTTTATTTATATTATTGTAAAATCATTATCATACAGGCATTAATTTAATGTTGTAGTTGGTCAAAGTGTTGATAATTTCAGCTACTTCATACACTCCTGAGAAGTTAATTTACATAATATTTTGTTGACCCAAAGATGTATTTTGTAAAATATTAGCCTGCACAGTAACCATTAGCTGCGGCTGCCAGGTAGATAAAATTTAAAGGATAGGTAGTAAAGTGAAAATATTCAGGTTAAGGACAAATGCGCAACATGTTTTAACTTGTTTGTACCTTGATGTTCGAATCTTTGAAGTGTTAATTTGTCTCACTGTGCGACTGATATGAACCAACATATCCTCATACAACAGTTTGTACAATATCTAACAAATGAGCACTCTACAAATGATGCACTGGGGGGGACACAAATGAAACTTTGGGGTTCTCCACCACAAAATTTTGAGCACCAAACACATAATTTCCTGCATTATGATGATTGTTTTATGTACCAATTTACACCTTTTCTGCATCCATTTGTGGTGTAAATGACTTTAAATTTTGCCTCTGCAACTTTAAGGTTTTCTTTGGGGAACAAATGCACATATTGCAAAGATTGAGGGGAATGTGTCACCTGTGTTCCCCCTCCTGAAATCTACACCTATGAATACGAGGCTCTAGAGTTATTCAAAACATGCGTGCGAATCTGCTGCTTTAGTATTTTTATTAGCCCCCCCCCAAATAAAAATACTAAAGCAGCAGATTGGCATGCATGTTTAGCACATTCTGATATAGAGGCGGGCGTGTCCCATGTGTTCCCGCTGAAATCTATGCCTATGGAATAATGTTGCACGCTGTATGTTGAGTATGTAAAGTTACGTAGTTAATACAAGGTCACTTAGGTTACGTTTAAGCAAATAGTTACTTTGGTTAGGTTTAGGAAAAGAAACATGCACAGGTGTAGATATCGGTGAGACAGACGCAAAGGACATGTCCCCCTTAATATTTATAACACGTGCATTTGTACCCGCCAATTAAAACATGAAAGTAGCAGAGGACTTTTGTGTTAACAAAATTATAGACATTGAGAGCACAAATTGCTGCAGAAAAGGCACAAATTGGTGCGAAAAAATAAAATCACTAGAATGCAGGAAGCTGTTTGATGCTGAGAATTTTCTGGCAGTGGACCGCCAAACCTCCCGTTTCTTTTGTGTTCCTCCTAATGTTGAAAGAAACTTACATCCTTGGAAACATGGTTTGTGATCTTTAAAGTTAAGTTGCATATGTTAGGTTTAGGAAAAGAATCATGGTGACGTAGTTTAAAATGACTCAAAGTTCTCTTGGGTTCACTCAGTTCTTAACACCCCCAACTGCCTCCTTACAAGGACTACTTCCGTCTTTACCCCCGTAAATGTCTTGTTCACGTGATCAAATTACTGGCTCATATATACAGTACAAGTTGTAATGCATTACTTGAGAACAGCCTGCATTAATATAACACCTAAAGTAGCTTATACCATATGTAAAAAAGAATTAAGTATTTCCAGTTGAGGTTTGTGAAGCAGAGACTTGAACAATGATCCACTATGTTTCTCACAGCAGTATAAGCCACATTTCTGGTGGAAAGTCTTTGAGCGGTCGAGCCAGATGGACAGCGTATTGAAAAACAGGGGAGTGTGAGTGCAGCAGGGGCCAGTTCCACACCTCGTCCAGCGAAGTGGGGCCAATCATTAACAGATTTGACCCTTCTTTTCCTGACTGTAAGGGAAAGCTCTGGCCGGTGCTGCATTTTTCTAAGAGGCCTCGGGCGATCCCAGCGCACGGCCCCCAACATATGGAGAGATGTATGTGCCTGAAAGCAAAGAGCTTTCAAAATGGCTTTTCTGAAAGCACTAAATGCTGTGAGGCGCAGTTAATAACGGCACGTCCCACTTGTGGTTCAGGACAGGGCATTTGGAATTTGCAGTTGTCAAATTTGGTAATCTTCTAAATCCAAGTAAGAGCTCACGCTGAAACTCTAAACTGTTGCCAGCAACATCTGTATGCTGGCAGGTGCTTGTCAAGCTAGGACACAATATGGTCTGCCCTGACATCCAGTCAGCCCACAGTGAAAGTTGCTCATCACTCACCATACAGTACGAAGCCTCATAAAAAGTTCTGTGAAATGACAAGACCTTGATAGGTTCTGAACTAATCTCCTGTTAGGCACCAATTCAAAATATCTGGGCTCGTATCCAGCGGCTTAAAAATAATGACTCTCTCCTGCAGTCCTTCCTTCACTCACCCAGTCATTTGGGCCTCACAAGTCTAACATGTCTTGCAGTGCCATTTGCTTTGGTAGAACCGTGAAAGTCGCCCGTTTCTGTTTCGACAGTCCCTCTAATAACGTGTTGAAAATTGGTGCACACACTGTCAAAGTCTTGAAATGATATTTCAGATGAAGGGATCATTAATGACGATGGAGGCTAATCAGGAGGTGACCCGTAAATGTCCAGGTATTGGTAGGAGTGTCTGCGTTGGCTAACAGCAAATGGTGTGTTCAGGCATTTGAACCACTTTATATTCCATTTGGAGAATAGGAGCACTCATGCATTAAAGAATATCTTGTTACAGTTTCTATTGAGGTGTCTCCTCTGAGAATTGCAACTGTCTAAATTGAAAATTAAAAATAATTTCACAATCTATTTCACTCAATTTAAGACATTGTTATAATTGTTTTGTCACATTAATTATTCAGAATAAATGGAATATCTAGTAAGATAAACTTGGTCTTTCCCATGTGCGTCCTGTCTTTGGCCATGATGAAATACTCACAGTGCACTCACCACACTCGAGTCTAACAAACGAGGGCTGCAGTTAGTTTACACAGCATTTATATAGTAATAACTGTAGCGAAATGTGTGAATACATTTGACTCATTTGCTGTTATTAATAAACATATGAGGCCCAGTCACTAACATGCTGTCATATTCACCCTCAAGATACAACTGTTTACTTTTTCTTTCTCCTTTTGACACAGGAGCGATAAGTAAATTACATTTAATTCACTTTCTTGTTTGTTTCCTGCGCTGCTAGCAGTTCACTTGGGAAATGCTAGCTAGTTATTATCATTATATGAGGTGTTTTAACCCTGAGGTCTGCTACCCTCAAGAGCACTGTCACAAGCTCTGGCTTATTGTTGAGCCTTTGTTAATGGTGATTTCAGCCGTACATCCCATTAGTTTATTTGCACATATGTTGCATGGTACATAATGTACACAATAAAGAGAACAAAGGGAAATAAAAATAAATGCTGCAGAAGTGTGGTGGACCGATGAAACCCATTAGTGTCAAGTTATTAAGACATGCTTCACTCTCCTCTCTCTTTGCTTGGAGTTTAATTTAAAGAACACATTTACACAACAAAACACAAAAGGATTTGATTGAATCATTAGCAGCAATACAAAAACATAGCACAATAAAATGAAAATAAAAGCAGTAAACTGTAAGTGTGCATGATTACGACTTTGTGTTTCACGTAAACTGAAAAAAGCAAACAATTGTAACAAATTGGGAGGTCCGAGCAATTAAACTAATTACGCTATTTCCTCTTTCTTTATTGCCTATTATTGGAATTGTGATGTTGTATACAGGTCATACTAAACTTCCACCTCCAATAAGCACAAAGCTGTTTAGTGTTTTTTCTTGATTCAGCACTGCAGCGCTGCAGTGGCTCCACTGTGCAGCCAGCCCTTCTTTTCACACTCCCTGAGGTGCAGCAACTTTTTAAGATGTGTAGCCACCTTTTCGTGCTTTTTACTTAGACTGTGCATCTTTCACACATCTGCCGTGAAACTTTGTGAACTGCAATTTACAGTCACTGCACTGTATATCACTTAAAGTATGATGATTGTACATCACCTGGAAGTGAAAGATTTTTTGTTGTTTTAAGGAAAACTGGAGCGGGTAGTCATGTCGTGATATCTGGTTCTGAAAGTAATAAACTTTTAAAGCTTTTCGGACAATGACTTCATTTGTTAGCGTCTCTTCCACTGATGTCATGGCACAAAAGGGAAATAGGAGATAAACAACTTGCCAACTCGGCTCAGTATGATTTTCATATCGCAAAAGGTGCTGTTTGGTTTAAGCTCTGGGGTTTGTCAACCACTAATCAGGACAGTTAGAAAGGAATCCCTCATGGTTTAGAGTTTATTTTTGGACATTCATTTGATGATATGAAGTCGGAGTTATAGTGTATGAAGCGCCAAAACATCGACAGAGTGAGTATGTGGATGCTCATCGTGCAATCAAAGGTTTTTCATCAGACTCCTCTCTGTAAACATTGGCATCCCTAAGCAAACCACGCAGTGATTAAGAGGAGTCCGCAGTTTTCACTGAGACTTTCAACTTCTGCCAAAAGTTTCAGAATGATCAAGAGAGGCATGTTGTTTTCTTTCTCTATCTAGATAGATAGTCATCAGTCGATGATTGAAATTAGCCCATAACCCCCGATGATCAACTCTTGACTTGCTTTGTAATCCTTGGTTAATTATGTTGCAGGCATGGAGTGACAACTCCAAAGTCTCACTGATTTTGCAGCTTCTCTGTTTCCTAAATGAGTTCATGGTATGTGATTGCGAGGCCTTTGGTTTTATTCTTTGAATCTATTTTTTATGTGAGTGGTGTGTTTCTGTGTTGTAATTCTTGGCTGCAAACCCACCTTGATGTTATATCACAGAGTGCGGGTGTTGGACTTAAAACCCTAGCGTGTCTGACAGATAAAAACTGAGCTGAATGAGGATTTAGATTCGTGCGCAGGTCAGATGACTAAAAAGTCATGACTGAACATGACCACAACCTGCACTTTGATTAAAATTGAACAAAATCCCTCTCTCCTCCCCCAGAAACCAACAATTAATGTCACCTTCTGACCTGACGTTGTTGGCCTCACTCGTCCTGCAGACATTCAACAAGATTAATGTCGGGCTTCACTTTAATCTGCTTTGTCTAGATAAGAGAGGACTCAACTGAGCAAGAAAAGCCACAAATACAAAAATAGTATGCCGGCTTTTCAACATCTTCAAGTGGTCTAAGGGACTGATTTTTGATTTTTTTTGAATAGGAAGTAAGGGAGTGAAGACTGTGGCTAGTACAAGTAGGAATTAATGTCAAAACCTTGTCTGTGAAGTGTCCATTTAGTTCAGATCAGAAAAAACATCCTGAATTTTACTCATCATCTTGTGATCTTATTTGTGCCTCGTTGACAGAACAGCTCATGATACATTACAAATGCACATTGCAGCAAACATATACCCTGTGAATGTGTGTAGAAAATAAACGCTGCTTTTATCATTAGCCAGAAAAAGCTTGATGTTTCAGTTTCGATCTTCACTCTGCCACAAGAAAAATGCGGTGAAATCAGATCAAAGGCTGCTTAAACTGGAAAGTCGAGTTGTTTTCATTGAGTGGGAGCTTTTTAGTGAAAACACAGACTTCTGCTAAACGTTAGCCATAGGTAGATGATGATTTGGCTGCATCCTGTGAGAGCGAATGATCTCAGTTGCAAGAATTTTAACGGTTGCCAAGAACACTGACATTTCCCGAGTATAAAACCACAAGACATCATCTAAAATATGCAGGCGTTCAAAGGATAAGATAAATTACATGAACTTAGACAAATGGCCCCAAACCTGGAATGATGAGCGTCTTCATCAGTCAAGGCCTTGTTGATGAAAGCTTAAGGCTCTGTGAAGAACTTTGCCATTGCAGCACGAAGGCCATCTGTCTGGTGAGGCCGATCGAACCCTCAGGACTGGGGCCCCTGCCAGCGCTGCTACGGGGAGGCCTCTGAACAAATGGGTGCAGAAAAGCCAGGCAGGATTTATGGTGGAGAATGCAGGGAGCCTGGTCGACTGTAAAAGAAAAAAAAAAAAGAAGACAGATTTTCATCCATTTAGGAGGAGGTGGTGCTGCTAAAGTTGTGTTGTCAGCAGGAGGAGGTGAAGCCCTGGCAAGCTGCCGTTCTTGGCTGAAAAATGTTCACACAAAGTGATCAATAGATCTTTGATAAGGCTAACACGCCCTGGCATGCGGTTGTTCTTTTAAGTTGTGCAACGGACACGTACTTGTGTCATCAAGGGCACGCATCAGTGAGCTGACCTCCGTTGCGATGACGACTGAGGCGCTGTATCTCTTTATAGTAAAGACTCTTGACAGAATAAAAAGATAGCGAATATTTTACAACCCTGAAAACCTATTTTATTAATCAGCTTCATTCTGTGGCCGACAGAGTCTGACACCAACACACTGTTTTCTGTTAAAGAACAGTTTTGCCTCGATGACATGACTGAGGTCTGTAGTTGTCATTTCTCTGTGTGCTTGTCACTGGTTTAAACTGGGTGGGGCTCAGTCAGATAAAAGTGATGTCACATGCAGTGCACCAATCCAATAAAACCAATAAAAAACACTTCAAATTTAATAACTTGAAAATAAGCTATGAGGAAGCAGCCTGTTCAACAGAGTGACCGATCACAGGTTTAGTGGCAGAGGCAAAGAAGAAAAAGGACTTGGTGCACCAACAAAACTGCCCCCCCGATATGTGAACTGTCAGTCGCCAGGCTGTTTATGCGCATTTCTCCGCACCGGTCAGCAAGCGATTCTTCTCCTCTGCTCTGCTCTAATCAAATGTAAAGACCTGTCTCTGTCTCTTGTATGTGTGGGTGTTTCTCTGTATGCCCACTCATCTCTCTTGCTCACTGTTGAGAAACAACTGACAAATATGTGTTATCACATCATTTAAACATATCTAATATAGTCTTTATATCATTCATAATAGATTATCGGTGTGTTTTCCTGCCTTTTTTGCTCATGGCTCGCAGAAAAAATAGACCAGACATAGAAACTATCGCTGCAGATGTCGAGCTGGCTGCCGAGCTTGGGGCTGAAGCGTGTCCAGTGTGAACAGCCCCGTTGCTCAACATGCTCAACACTGAAAGGAAGCGGGGCTGCTTCTGTGTTGTCTGGCTCGGCATGGTCTAGTGAAGTATATCTCCCGTCTGTTCATCGAGGGTTCTCCTCCTGGAGAATGTGATCCGTGATGCAGTCACCTTAGTCCAACAAGCACGCTGTGACCGGCGTGGAAGTAGCATATGCTCTGGAGAGGCAGGGATTTGATCTGTTGGTAATAATATCCGAAAAACAGTTCTAAAAACTCTCTTGGCAACGTATCTTATACTGTAGGTCACACAATACCAGGCTATTTAATATGCTATTAATGAATTTATGTATTTGTTTGCCATATTTCTAACTGGACATTTTGGCCGGTAACATTTACACCTGCTGGACAACAATGCTAACGCAAAGTCATTGAGAATCTTTTGTCTTGGTGGACGTATGTGATAAGTATAAAGAACGAGAAAGTTCGCATAGAGTAGGTGGAAGTGGTGGTGGATGGGTCAAACAAACATGGACTTTCAACCAGTGGGCTGCTGTTTGTGTCCCATGTGAAACCAAAAGTCAATGTAGTTACGTGACTTTATCAAACTATGCAAAATATGCAAGTTTACTTCACTTTCCTCCCATAAATAGTTGTTTTAACTGTGTTTATTTTTCCTTAACCTAACCAAACTGCGACCATTTCACCAGATTAACCTTGTTTACTACATGTGTAAATCTGTGACCATTTGTAACAGACTTTGCATTGTCTATGTTTTCGTGTTGCCTGAACACACCACTACATCATGCATTGTTAAGAGTTCATGTTCATTTCACGTATTATTGTGAGACTGTGCTGCAATGGCGTATGAACAAACAGAGGAATGTCTCCACCTTGTCAAAGCCACAGCTTGGTGTATGGCGTGGTGTACGCCATAGGTTTGCAGGTTGCCATTTTTTAAAATTGGGGTCAAGTGAAGAAAAATAAGTGGTTGCTATTGATGGTAGTTTGGGTATTTAGAAGTGGTGGGTTTGTCGTGGATGTCCCCTGTTGTGCACAGGATGATTGTAGTGACAGTTCTCCCTGGAAAACCAAACAAGAGCAAGTCAAGTAGAGTCGTGTCATATCAGTGGAAATACAGCATTTTATAAGCACCTATCTACAATACTTCAATGCTGACGTGCATAATATGTAAAAAAAAAAATACTACAAACAACAGCATTTAGGTATTTAAACAACCTGTATTAGTCCACATTTCTTTCATATGTTTATATGGGTTTATTTCTGCATTAGGATCCCAGAGTAGTTTCCACTGCCAGTTCTTGTGCCTGTTTCTGATCATTTGATTAAGTGAGTAAAATTATCCACCACCCATATGTCAGGGCAAATTAGACGACTGAGTGCGGAGAGTGTTAAAAGACCAGACCTACACGTTTTCAGAGTGCTAAAAGTTAATCTGTGGTTCAGTCTCATAATGTACGTTGCTCACTGTAATTTGGATACAGCGTTTTTCCAGCTTTCTCAACAGAACTGTGTAAATGTTGTGCGAGTGGAAACTCAGTCACTAGACATGAGTTCACTCCCATCGCTGTACATAAATAGCACATGTTGCAAGGCACCATAAGCCTCTGCCCTGAACCGTTTCAGATGTATGGGTCTCTCTGGAGTATTTAAATCCAGCTGAGATGACTGATGACCGCGGCTGCCACAGAAGCTGCACTGACAATGCCAGCATTGCAGGCCTTTTGTAAAAGCAAAGATTTGGTAAATAAGTGCAGTGAAGCAGTGAAGATAAATTGTTCCTATCACCTGAAATTTATTTATCTCCACAGCCAATGGTTTATTTAATTCCTTATCTACAAAAAGGGGCATTATATGATTTTGAGCAGCCAGTGTGCATTTTCACATTGATGATGCCCACCAACTTGGCCAAGAATGTGCCCTCAATTTCAGCTCATCATCTTCTGGGCATGGAAACTATTTTCATATGTGTCAAGACTATATTTAAGCACTATCAGTGGGGAAATCTCAGAGAAAGAGGCGAGTTACACAGAGATCTTTAGTCCCTCCTAACCAGTGCTTTAACATGTAATATGACATAATTCAGATTTTACTTGAAGTCATGGCACCTTTAACAGCCCTCCCTCACAGGCAGACTTGGTCAAATAAACATATCACTGCTACATTTGGCCTCCATTGTCCCCCCTCACTATGTAATTACCAGATTCTTTCCAGTTAGGCCTGTTTGCAGCATTTGAACTGACAACTCCCCCCAAAAAAGCCTCTAGTCAGGTTTGCCGTATTTGAAATAAAGAAGTTCGTTTTGTCAGCCGCTCAGAGTTCAATATTGTGACTGTTATTCAAATTCATTCAGTGTGATTCATTCAACTGTCTGGCTAACAGTGACTACATGGCACAGCATGTTGTTTCCACTGGGTTGTGTCAATTTATTGTGCAGTATTTGCTCAGCCACATAGCGAGAGATTTAATTGGTTCTCATATTCCAACCATGCAACGCACCTTGCCAGCCAATCAATTAATTCTGTCCTGCATAGAGTTGCCAGAAAAACAGAAATGTGGCTAATGTTAGTGAGTAAGGATGTATTTCAATAAGGACTTTTTAAAACTAAAATAGGGGAAACAGAGTTGATAGGCATCACAACACTGGTTTAAACAATAGATAAATCAAGTTTTGTTAGATTCCAAATGGGGTAACCAATCAGTTGATGACCCATCCTTAAAGGGGAAGTGTGCCAAATGTGTTTACTCTTCATCTACTGGTTTTGGCTTAGACTGTTTTTAAAAAAAAAAGGTAGTAGTCATCATGACGTTACTCATTAGTTCGTGGACTCTCATTCTGAAGCCTCAAATTTGGCAGTTTGGCGGCGGCCATCTTGGAATTTGGATTCAGAAGTGACCATATTTGGACAAGAGGGTGGAGCTGCTGAGCTGTGAGGGGTGGATTTGACTTAAAGGCTGTGAGGACACCTCGCAGAAAACTACGATGCAAATTTTTCATCAACGACTTTTCTCCATGATGAAAACAAGACAGTGACGAGGTAAAATAGTCCTTGAAAGCCAAGCGCGGTTGTGCTTCAATTAAGTTAAAATGCTGTATGAGTGACAGGCTGGCAAATTCCAGTAAATAGTTGGTGCCAGGATGTTTGCATGGGGCTCTGTGAGGACTTACTCGCTGTTGAAGCCAGTCTCAAGTGGCCTTTTGAGGAACTGCAGTTGGTTGGTGTCATTTTTCACGCCCGGAGGTTGCTGCTTGGTCTTGGGAAGCGCTGCTGCATATTGGAAAGACGTTTGTATAAAGCCTTTTGCAGCTCCAGAGAGAACTGTGTGAACTGTGGTGAAGTGACTGTGCTGGTTGTGGTTGAAGACAATGAGTGTGAAAAAAATCTGCTTGAGGCAGGGATCTCAAGGCCACTAGCTGCTACTAACATTAAAATTAAAACATAGGATATCTGTGGTTCTGCTGCATCAATTTGGATTCCTTTATTTGTTTGTCTGTCCATTATGGGTTTGACAATCTTATAGGAGTACAAATGTAAATCAATGGAGTCTATTCTTTTAAAATCAACAAGTCCTGTAAGATGAATGTTAAAAATATGTCATATGTTGTTGACTCCCCTGTCAGCTGCTCATCATTAGTTCCAAAACAATTGCATACAACTGTTGCAGAAACAACAGTCATTAATGTTTGATTAAGTTTAGGCAAAAAATCATGTTTTATGATTAAAATTATAACTGTACTTTCAATTGGTTAAAAGTTGTTAGGAAGGGCTAGAAAATGAGAATGTATTTTTAACTGTGTCAAAGTATGGCTTGTTGAATCATCCATCTGCCCTGACCTCCTCTGCTAAATGGCTGATGACAACTTTCTTTCATTCAAAATGAAGTGATAAAAAAATGACCTTCTCAGAAACATCTTTGGCAAAAGAGTTTCTCAACCTGGTGTAGAATTATAACTATGTCACACTCTTTCCTCCTTTACTCCCAAAAGAAAAGAGTCATGATACAACAGCTAAAGGTCTTTATAACTTAAATGTAAACATACTGTAAAACTTCAATTAAAAACCTAGTCCCTTTTACTAGCCCAGCGTGGCTACACATTATGAAGAATAAATGCCCATCTCAATTAGACGCCTGGTCTGGTTGCCAAGCAGTTCATTTTGGGGTTTTTTTAATAGACGTTCTTTGGATGAATAAAATGGGGCCGTTAGCTACCTTAAATTATGTGTCCATTCCTCGATTAGTCCCAAAGTTATTCATGCTCCTTTAGTCTGTAAGGGTCCTCAAAAAGAATCAAAAGGGTTTTCCATAAAAATTAATCCAAGTTGTGAGTATTGTTTTAACAAGGTAAAGTGGTAATGTGTGTAACCTTTGAGTCTCTGATGCGTTTTCGGTCAGAGCTAGGTTAAATTAATGATTCATTATTGATATATTTTCTGAAGCCTAATTTTTATTCAAGTATGTTTATACTGGTTTAAATAAACAGTTTGATTGTATTTTCTGATCTGTGCTAAGCAACAGTTTTATGTGAAAGTAATTAAAGGCCTGTCCCAAATATAGGCCCGATAATTTCAGTGATTTAAGCAAATAATAGCCCTGGGCTATTAATTCAAGTTTTACGGTATGGCATGTCTGTTTGTTTCCTTCCTTATGTACGTCATAATTTTGTTCATGCATAGCCCAGGTAGCATATGAAACATGAATAATGTTCTTACCTAAAATAATAACTATGGTTTGATAAAATTTCCCAATGTCTGCTGAGCAACAGTTTTGTGTGAAGATATTTAAAGGCCTGTCCCAAATATAGGCCTGTTGATTTCATTGTTTTAAGCAAATAATGGCCTGGGCAACTAATTGAATTTGTTTTTTAAATGATTGGGCTTTTGCTACAAAAATTAATGCTGTTGTGTTTCATAGGGAGGACAGTGTCTTTTAGATTACAGGAGGCAGACACTTCATTATATGTTTGATATGATGTTTGGACATTTAATTATGTGACATGCATTTACAAAAAGAAAAAAGAGAAATAAAAATGGAGCCCTCTGTATCACCATAATTTAAAAAAAAAAAAATGTGGGAACTTGTCATTTAAAGCTTGGAAGTAAAAGCATTGCGTCCCATATAACAGATAATCAACAAAAAAATGATAGTTTATACAATATCCTTACAAATGCTCTGTTTCTTTTGCCTTTCTGACTTTGTAGAATAAGGAGGCGTAATCTATCAGAAAAGTGAGCTTAGTACAATTTTAGGGGATTATACTTATTTTAACAGAGGATTTAACTTTGGCTTAGACAGAGGATTAATGCCACACATTTATCTGATACTTGTTAGTCCAACATTTTCCCTCCTGTTATTACAGACAGTTTAGTCTGACTGTATCATCTGCTTTATCTGTTATAATATGGTCATCACACACTTTCAGACAAACCTTTTTTTATCTAATTACCATGCGTGAGAGCTGCATTTCAGGCCACCTTGGTGGACCAGCAGACACGGGTTTTAAAGAAAAAGCTTGACTGCTGTTTCTCTGATCAGTCCCAGAGTATGCGACTCCAGTTTTACAGCTTCCAGGCTCAATTGGAAGTGCACTTAAACAAGATAATGGTCCGTGGTAAAATAAAGGCCAGGAAGTTCTTCAGGTTTTGTTTTGGTCTAACAGAGCAGTGTCTGTTTGCAGTATGGAAATGTAGGTTGCAGGGATATCTCTTACAGATGTTTACTTTATTGTTCACATCTGTATGATGTGATATCAGGCATCTTGTGTACTGAAAGAGATGTTTCAGTCCACCACCTCTGAAGCAACATGTGCTCCCTAGTTAGCCTGGGATCAGATTCCAGCTGCATGTGTCTCCTCTGCTTTTCAAATCATGGAACAGATGAGATACAATACAGTATGCAAACCATATGCCCACCAAAAAGTTAGGATTTAAAAAAATATTTATACATTCTAATGCATATTTCCTGCAACGTAGCACACACAATTCACCAAGAACTCCTTAAGACTGTCTCTACTCATTACATCAAGTAGATAGAGATGGTGGAAAATCGATACAGCAAAGTATTGTGATATTTTTGTATGGCAATATTGTGTCATCACACAGACACCGAGTATTGTCTTTTTATTATATTAATGATTTATATTACAAATGCAGATGTAACTTTTGGTAGCCTACCAGAAAACAATAATCAATTCCCTTTTCCGTCCGCTAGATACATTTTGCTGCCTTAAATATCACCTTAGTCAGATGAACAGACTGAAAACTTTATCTTATTAGATGAAACAGTTGACAAAGTTTTCCTTTGCGGACAAATTTTGCAGTTCAAAAAAAGGTAATAAATCACATTATATCGCAATATATTGTATCGTGACATAAGTATTGTGATAATATTGTATCGTGGGGCCTGCCTACTAGCAGGTGTATGGAAAATTTTCAATAAAACTATCACAGGATTCCCATAACATAAATCTACTTGTCTTGTCTCAACTCACTGCCCCTCTGTTTTCCACGTTGGTCCCTTCTCGTGTTTTGCCCCAACCTCCTGATGCAACATTCAGTTTCAAACATACATCATCAATTTCAGATAGTTTTTATGGCCTCCAAATGCTGTTTAAACATCTCTAAAAATGTTTAATTGCACACATTCTCACTCCAACCTCGCCACATATTGACGTTTTGGTCACGGACTTTCCACGTCCAGTTACGACGTGCAAGGTACCCTGGGTGCGCTGGTTGCTTACGATCTGGGACACAATGTCAAGTTCTCTCTGTTACATACATTGTCCCCTTTCAAAATACACTTCCATTTTCCATTTTCCGCAAATTCGCAAATTGATGTTTTTTTTTTCCTTCAACAACAAACACACATGGTTGGGTTTAGGAAAAAAGAACAGGGTTTGGCCTTAGAATCTTACGGGATGCAAACACCGCTCTCTCGGATGAAGGTCCCTGTTTGTTGGACCCATCCACCACCTCATTGGAACTTTGGCTACCTTAACTTTCGTCCTTGTCCTGCTGTGTTTCCCCCTGATGCTGCCAGGCGCCGTTCAACTATAACAGCAACCAACTGCGTATCATGCCAATGTTTTTCGTTGGTTTCTAATGCCACAAGTCACTGCCCACGCGCCGCATTTCAATGACTTGAGACAGAGTGAGACTGGGTTCAACTGGCAGACATTAACTGACAATCCACCCCAAATGTACCTTTGTTCTTGAGTGTGAAATACTGTCATAAAACCCTGTAAAGGTTTGCAGTTTGTGTCATCACAAAGAACTGAGGTCATCTTGATTCCATCTCAGCTTTAGCATTTGAAACTTACTGACATGAAATTGGACAAAACTTTTATGACTTTTTTTAGTAATTAGTAATAATACTATTCATATGTTGCCATGTTTTATCACTTTGACACATGTTACTATAATTGTGATAATCCTAGGAAGAACTGCCAAGTCTCTTTTCCTTCAATTGGCATAATTGGCAAATATTCTGTATTAAAGTAGATTTATATTGGAAGAAACATGACACAACATTTCTCCATGAATGTAACTAAGTAAAACAGTCAAATTCCTTCCAGTTTTTTTAAATCAAGTACAATTATCTATTCCTAATGACTGCAAAGTAAAACTACTTAGTTTCTCCGCACCCACCTGTAATTGTGACACTATCACAGAGTCCAGCGCTCTGCATCAGGTACGCTTCATAAAAAATTCAAAACACTTTCCAGGCAGTTGTAGCCTGAGGCTCTCAAGGTTTGTCTTTGTAACAATTTGATAATACTGGTCACACTGCGTTGTGTGTCCTTGAGCTGCAACAAGGGCGAGAGATTTGTTTCCTAAGTCCGTACAGACGCAAAGCAGGGAAAAAAAAAAATCCTGGCAGCAGAAAGTCACTGCGATTGTTTTGAATGACAAGGTTGACAATTCTCAGAGTGCATTATTAAATATTTCCTTAGAAAGAAGTGAAAGAGCAATGGAGCAAGACATTTGTTAAAGTAGAGCGTAGAAAGTATACGAAGGCAACAATAGACATATTTAATACAATCAGCTGTCAGGGTGCAGAGAAATGATTCATAACACCATACACAATGCAATGAAATGTTATTGGGTATATGAAATTCTAATACACGCGCATAATATTTAATAGTCTCTGCATCGTAGCCTACTTATTGTGTTTGTGTGCACATAATAATTCCTCTGTTAACCCTTTCACTATTAGCTACTAGACCTGTTATCATGGTAACTGATGACTTGCTGAATCCACTAAGTAAGCAGCTTAGGGAGAAGCGCGTGTGCCTACGCCATCTGTAATCTACTTATCAATCAGAAATTGGATTAATCTTCAACAACAAAACAAAAACACATAGTGGAGCTTGGTGAAAATGACAAAACAATACCGCACATGTATCTTTGAAAGTCATTAATCTCAGGAAATGAGAGAGCATTTTTCATATACTCCTCCGCCACATCCCCTCGCCCACCTCTTCTTCTCTACTTGTAGCTCGCCTTAGCTTTAAGATGAAACTTTTAGTTATCCTCTCTGGCTCTTATCTTTTTTATCAAACACTTCTCAGTGTTACACCAACCTTAACTGCTGCATTTATGTTCTGCTGTGTCTGTCACTCCTGCTGTCCTTATTGTTACAGGTAGAAATGAGGGTGGACAGAGTGATGATGACTACTGAGGTTATTTTACAAAGGTTAATTTTGTTTTAGCATCAGATACAGCAACTGTTCAAGAGTCACAGTGTGAACCTTCCTTTGTTATTGTCAAAGTCACAGTATATCAATTACTTTAGCTCACAGCATTGCTGGGAAGCTGGGAACATTCTGTGTCACCACACAATTCAAATCGTCCACACATTAAAAGTCATGTCTAAACAGACCTCGCAGTTGTCAGTGTGCACGGCGTTGTTGTGCGACCTTATACTACTAACTTGCAACAGCAAACACATTTAGACTGCTGCCTGAATTACGTTTTCTATTAACATAATGAGGAAATGTTTTTAATTAACATATTCGCCAAGTTGCAAAATGCTGAACGGATCTGCAGAATGTTCACAGCTGACAGTGGATTTGTTTTCCTGACAGTATTCGCTCTTGCAACACAATCTCTGCTCATAGCAACTAAAAAATAAACTATTAAGGGATTAAATTGATTTTATGGTCAGGTTTAGGCTCTCACAACACTTGGTTAAGGTCAGGGAGAACAAGATCGTGGTCCATGTGTGACTTTAAGGGTGAGACAGGAAATGTTAACTCAATCAAATTCTCACAACATGTCATGAAGAAAACTTCCTGCATGCCTCCATCGTGAATGTAGAATATGTACTGAAGTAATCAGGGTCCGCATTTAACAACAGCAAAACTATATCAAAACATGCATTCATAACCTCGAACGCAACTCATGCAGTATAATCCAAATCTCGTTTACACTTCTGAACATATGCATTTTGCTAAAGCATTAAGAAATAAACACCTCAGGACAAACAGTCTCACGCAAGGACGAGTAGCATGCTGAGGCACGCACACGTGTTTGAACTCTCAAGTACATGTGTGTGCTCAGGTATGTTACTTATGGATGGAATTGGTTTATATTGTAATGTTTTAGCAAAAATGCATGTGTTTGGGAAGCACTGAGCATACGGCTGGGTAAATATGACCAGAGGCCTGTACTACAAAGCAGGATTTGGAGTCAGCAAGGTAACTTCAGGGTTAACTCTGGGTTTTCAGTACTACAAAGCTGATTATCTTTTTTTATCAGGATAAATCACTGTGGCAACTTTTACTGAACAGTTAACCTGCTCTGCAGCAGGTTCAAAGTATCAGATCACAGCCTGTCAACACTCACATGATTCACTCACACATGATTTAAACCGTATTTTATATTATGCAAAGTTTATTTTAGTCGTTTACAGCCCGGCCTCTTTAACATGAACGCACTTGTGGATGGATAGGAAAACCCAGAGTTGACTGAGCTAGTTGATAACCAGCTTTGTAGTACTAGTTATACATACAGCCAAAAAGATATCCTGGGGAAGTTGAGCTGGCTTCATAGTACAGGGCCTCTGGATGGTTAACAGATGTTTTAATATAGTTTTGCTGTTGTTAAATTCAGACAGCTTCAGTTCATGAAGAATGATCTCTGCCCACATGCTGTACTCCTCTTGGTGTTTGGGTCAACATGCAGCAACACTGTGGTGGAAGCAAAATCATATTTTGGCACCCATCTTTTTTACTCGTCTCTCAAGGGTTTCCTAAGTGTGGTTTAATTCTGTTTCTCTCCACAGGAACTTTTCAAGAAGTTTGGTGAAAAGCGTCTGAAGTTACAGTTAACAGTAGGTGTTATCTACTGTACTTTATCTAACAATATCTATTTATCTGCCCAGAGTGCAGTGCCGAGAAATCAATGTGGCTGAGAGCAGTTGTGAGGGGTTGATCACCTTACGTCGACCGGAGCCTTGTTCTCAATCAATGAGTTTGATGTTGGTTCAGTTGCTGGGAACGATTGATTGGTGGGAGACGTAATTGGTCTCATTTGACACTGTAGCGGGTTAGATTCAGAGAGCTGGACCGGGGGAACTGCAATGCAGGATGAGGAGTGGATCATGTGTGCACTTGTGTCCCGGAGAAAAGAACACAATCTTCCACTTGAGTAAAGGACAGACTTTAGGTATTGTTTTTCCTAGTTTTTTTTTTAAGTTAAGATTTACTGCAAGCTGAATTTCTGTCACTTAACAACATGAATACTGAGCATTATACCTGAGCTGTGCTGCAAAGGTTAATAAGAATGACAGTCATAGTATTATTAACATTTTAATAATGGACATAGAGGATATAGAATAATTTTTTTAATGAATGAAATCCAAAAAGATCAGTCACTATAGTAACTTTGATTTAAAAGAACATGAATATTTTGCTTTTAAATACTCATGGATTTGCTGGCTTGAATTAAAAAAAGAAAAGTGCTGAATTCTAAATTAATTCTAGAAAAAAAGAGTGTAGAAAATGGGATAACTTTCAATTCAACAGGCCTTTTAAAAACACTCCTAATCACATTGTATGCACACAAATTTATAGAATTTGCCTTACAGCATTAGTTTAGATTACGTAGAAAGGTTTATGGTGTACAATCGTCTTGATTTTGTCCTTTGTTTTAATCATTCCAAATGAAGACTCAGTGGTTTTATTAGCAAAGGTCAGGGAGTTAAATATTGGATTCTGGAAGGACAGAGTAATTATGATAGTGAGTAATGGTGGACTAATGCGAATTTGGACCTTTTTCTGAAAATTGTCTCTGACTTCAAAAGAGCACAATGATCTCTCCTTTTCCACAGCTCAATTTGTCAAACAAAGCAAATAAGAGTGGGAAAGTCAAGGTGGATTACATGTGAAAAAGTTGAGAAGCAATTAACCTCTGACAGCGACATTAGCCTGACTTTATGGAAATTATAAGCATAACAAGTTGTTAAAAGACGGGGCCTTTTCAGACAGGCAACCCAACAAATAATGTCAAAGGAAAGGATAAACAGGCATAAATGTATTTGAGATGGAACTTAAAACACTTTTATGAATGATTTGTGAAATTATTTGGGGATGGCAGACAAAGGGATAGACTTAAAAACAAGTAAGCAGTTCAATAATTGTGTCATGATGTCAACTACTTTGTGTTAAGTGTAGTTTCCTGGTTGTTGAGCAGATTTAGTTGTACCTTGAATTGGTCTTTGCAGGAGTTTCCGTGAAATGTCTCTAATTTTTGTGCTTTGAGTGCAAATTCTACAATGGCTTGGTAATTTTCTTTCTAATTCCCTCTGTCCTCAGGCAAAGAATGTTTGTACGTGCATAGCCTTCACTCTCAGTCTTCCTCTCAGTCTCTCTCTCCCCCCAAAACTCTCTCTTCCCTCTCCCTCTCTGCGCACATATCCAGCTAATTAAACAAAGCACACGATTTGATTAAACGAGTAAATTGTGCTAGTCTGTGTTTGCGATAATTAGGATAACCCAGAGTTTCCTTAAGAACATTAACTGTGATGGATGTTTCATCCCCAACTTAGAATAGCTGCGCCTCGACGACACAAGAGGATAAGAGCTCCTGTTGTGACAAAAAGACAGAGAGAGAGGCAAGACGGGATCTGTTTAATAATCTCGGACACAGATGGCCCAGCGGAGCCATTTGGTGGAGATCAGGATTTTAAACAATGTATGTGCACAATATGGATGTGCTTTAGGTTTAGACGGCCTTCTTCGGGACTTGTGATCATGGTATAGTTTGGCCCTCATTCACAATGTCGTGACGTGCAAGTGTTTCAATTTGTGAGGCCTATAAACAGCGTTTGTCTAGTCCTGTCTAAAATTCTGTGTAGCTCCTCAGAGTTATGACTGGATTTCACTCAAATGATGAAGCAACCTTTTCCTTTTCTTCCTTCTTTTATTTTGAAGATGCAGTAACTCAGTTTAGCAGTTTACTTTGGATAATTTCAGTTCAGCCATTACTTCATTTAGTTCATTAAAAACCTTTGACAAAGCAAAGAAACACAGAAAAATGTTAAATATTGGATAAAGATGTACTTAGATCCTTTAGTTAAGTCAGAGTAGCAGCAGAACACCTCAGAATTAAAAGTCTTGCATTGAAATTTGTACATAAAGGTGTCAAACATACGGCCTGGGGGCCAAGCCGGCCCACTAGATGACTTTAAATACCTAATATTGATGCACATGTGAAGGCTCAGAGGTTCCAAGAGAAATTTAAACATTGAGCAGATACTTCAGAGCTTCCTCAGAGGCTTTTCCACCCCAACCAGAGTACAACTCTCTGAAATAACAATAAATACTTACCGTGGTCGTATTTCAAGATATTGAACGTTGTGCAAAACATTGTCAACCAGCAGCTTCAGTACAAAAGAATCTGTATCAGACTTCTGTCTTAAAACAATATTCGTGGAACCTTATTTCTAAGGCACTGACAAAACTTCAGATTTTAAATGGTTTACAGGGCAGAGGATGACGTAACCTGCTTCCTCAATAGCTTCCATTTTAGTGGAAAATTATGAAAAAAAGTCACATGTAATGAAAGTGAGCAGTAGACTGACTGAATGTGGAAAAACTGAGACATACTGTTGAATTTGCATGTCATTTTTCTTGGGATATTGCGGGCTGTTCATCATTTGTTTTGGAAATGGTTGAGAATTTTCAGAATGTATTTCTTTAAACTAAAAACAAAGGGAAAATTTGAAGGGGCTGTTACCTATGTTACTACTTATGCAGTGGTTTTACTGGTCTGGACCACTTGAGATCAAATTAGGCTGTATGTGGGCCCTGAACTAAAATGAGCTTGACTCCCCTGGTCTTGCACCTAGTTGATACCTTTTGACAAACCCCCAGCCTCACCTGAGCGCTATGGGGCTACACGCCTATGAGCATCCCAGGCAGAAAATAAGAAAATACAGGCAGAGGGTGGAGAATTATTTGTCTATAAAGGCCTTTGCACACGTCCATTTTTTTCGGATGTGTCTTTTTTATCTATCATCCGAAAGAAATAGTTACGTACAGAAACCATGCACACTGAGTCTGATGCATGTTATTGTTTTATTTGTTGCGAAAATTCGCAATTTGTGACAAAATATGCCTCTGTGCCACTGAAGTTAGCTGTCTGGCTGTCATCACTCCCTCACTGTCTTGCATTTGGCACCACAGCTGCACAAAGGGGCGGAGCTGTCTTCTACATTCTGCACGGGGTCCACATCCTCCTCCTCTTCCTCATCATCCACCTGAATATTACCATCTGACCTGCTGAAAGTGAGCTATCTGAGTTATGAAAGGATACAATGCGACCTGTTCCTCTGTGTCCTGCCGCCGCATTTTCTTCACTGATTCTTGGTCAAATGTCTAAAGGCTTCTGATGGATGTGAAAAACACAGAAAATCAAGCCTGTTCAGAAAATTCTTTAAAAACATCTTTCAAAAGCATCTCCAAAAACTCTCTGTTCTTTTGTTAAGTTTTAAGAGAAAAGCATAATGAGCCAGAAGTGGCTCTGTTGTCACCAAAACCCTGAACCTGGCGTCTGGAGTGTGGATGAATGAATAACAGAATACATGAAAGGCTGATCCTTTTATTAGCTGGTTGGGTGTTTCTTTAGTGCGTTGTAACTCCAGCAAAAAGAAGAAAGAAAGAAAGTCAAGGACTCAACCAACAACTTTTTTTTACCTTCTCTTCAGAAACTTCACCATTTCAAAAAACCTATTCTGCACCAGTGTTTTCTCCCATTTATCTGTGGGGGTGGAAAAACAAATGACCTTTATCAGTAAGTGGGATAAATGAGACGTGTTCTGTGGACATCATTATTAAACCCACCTATTTCTGTTCGGAGCCACCTGATTTTGTAATGGTGAGGATAAACAAAAATGTCTGAGTGGTGGAGCCAGAGGTAGAAACAGAAACACAGAGACCAGACGACTTGTGCGTATTAAAGTAAAGATGTTTCTACTCCTCTCAGTGGTGTTGACATTGGCTTTACTTCCTCATTGTTATAAGTCTCGGAGACCTGTAAAAAAATAACGATAATTGCAATAATTTCCTTCAAATATATTCTTTATTTCTAACACCAGATACATAGAAACGTGTTAACCCTTTCCTTTGAGAGATTTGATGACGAAAACTAAGTGCAGATATGAGCATAAGATATTGGCAGCACACCATATAAAGAAATATATATACTAGTGATACTCAATTCATGGCCCTTGGGCAAAATCTGGCCTGTAACAAGGTGACTTTTTGCCCTTCGACCATTTTCTAATTCACATTGACAATACACACCAGTCACACCAGGATTTTCTTCATAATTTGAATGTAAATACGATCTCAGAGTGTATAAAAAGCATCCATATACAGCTTGTTTGTCAAAACAAACATGCCAGTAGAGGATCACCCGGGCCCCCTGACGCCCCTGCATACACCTGACCTGTACTGGGCTGCTGAGTCTGGATTTGCCTCTTGGCAAAGATGAGGGAGGACAGCAAGTGTTGAAAGGTTAAAAACAGGGAATTCATTTATAATATTGATAAATAATATTAATGTTTATTTATTAACTGGTCCCTGGCCTCCTGTCATTTTGCAGAAGTGGCCCCTGGGCAAAGCAAGTTGAGTATCCTCGCTATATGGGCTACAACTGTCACTTTTGCTTTGCCAAGGTCATTGATGGACAAATGGATGTGCAGTATGCTATATTACATACTGACGCTATGTCTGGGGTCAGTCAGAGCTCAGAGGCCTGTAAACGAACTCCAATAAGAGAAATTAAAACGGATACATTTGGGGTTTTTTATGAGTAATGCTTTTTAAAAACCTAGTGTCATAGAGCATGTGAAAAACTGTTGATTTACAGCTGAAGTTCCTGAGAGCCCTAACAGAAGTTATTATTTAGTCGACAGTCGTCAGTAATTATTTTCTTTAGCAAACTTCTGAAACATGACAGTTCAAAATCATGATTCGCAGTAATTTTCAAACAATTAGAAGTGTCAAGATGATAAAAAAGATAAATATATATTAGGAACTTGAACACAACACAGGGTTAAAGATGAGTATATATATGTGTGTGTGTTTATTTTGCTGTTGAGAATGTGTAAGAGACAGCACAAACCAAGGGCAGACAAAAATTACTGCATCCGTTTCTGTGGGCGAGCACAAAGAAACAAAACTGTTTAAAACACTGTGCTGTCTGAACTAGCTCACACAATTGATTTCATGTTTCTTTCTCTTTTTTCCAATTAATTTATGGCCAGGGTCGTCGCGAACATGAGAGGTCAGCAGGGTGACCATAACAAGCTAGTCCGCTGGACAGCAGCGTGGCCAAACATGAGCAAGAGCAACCACTGGCCTTTCTTTTTTTTTTCGTTCCTTTTCCCCCTTATTCTTTTCTTGCTCCTCATCTCCCAGATTGCATGAAACTGTAGTGTGCGAGAGGATAAGAAGGGGAGATAGAGGACAGAAGAGGAGGAGGAAGGAAGCTGTTGGGGGGTGGGGGTAGGGGAGGGGACAGGCAAGACCTGATTAAAGACTGTCTTTGTTATGTAATTAGCTCCAAGAGAAGAAGGCCCCGCTGCTGCAGGGATGGAGAGCAGCTGGCCTGAGGTTGTCTAATTGCCTGTTCGGATTCTTTCCAGGCCTCATCCTTTGGAGCTCACACCCGTAATGGCACAGATGTTTACTACTGGGTACCGCGGCGAAAGCTACATGGTAACCACTGTCTATTTCTACTGTTGTGATCCAGTGACACCTCGCTCCCTCTCCCGGGACCGCTGTATATCCGTGGTGTTTGAATGGGCTCAGCTGCTACAGCAAGGGGAAAAAAGTGCCTATTTATAGGGCGAACACTGACAGGATTGCGTGTTCATCCTTGAATCAGTGTGTTCTCATTTGAAATTGATAAATTATTCATCCGGTATTATTCCACCATTTTGGAATCTCTTAACTTGTGACTCACTTTTTGATTTTAATTTTGACCTCAAGTGTTATTGACTCTTGATCCTGTTTGAAGTTGCTCCGGCAGACTGAGGGCTGTTATTAATGTTCTCAGCAGCTCTCTGCTGTCGGGGAAAGGTGTTCACTGTTTTGCTTAGCAGGGGACAAACCTGGGCAGCTTCTATCTTTATTGAGGGATATTAAACTACATTACCTCAGGGCTCCTAACTATATTTAACACCACGTTTTTCCAGTTATTTTTCCCTGTCAATGAGAGATAAAGGCTGTTGTGAATTTGTTGGCTTATGTTATCTACCTATATTCTACCGGGGATAAATGTCGAAGAACTTGATGATAAGGGCGATGAATTTGGTCCCAGGAAACGTCTGAAGAAAATGTTTTAAAATGTTTATTTCTCCATCTAATGACACACTGCCAATTATAATAGTTTCAACTGTGGTGTATACATAATTCTCGGTAATAATAATGATTAAAAAAAAATTAAATAAACCAGTGCAGAGAAGATAAACCGTAAAACTAACTGTGCCAAGCATTCCCACCTGTGTGCAGTACGTATGCACCTATACTTGCATTCAGGCTATCCTGTGTGCATTCTGTGTTTATAGATATTTAATGGCTTTGTTCATTTACATTCAAGACGTATTTCAGTTCTAATAACAGGACAAATGAGTCCTAATTTATACGTTTAAAAGAGGGCAACAAAAAGTAAAATGTAATGACCGAACCTTACGTCGAGGATCCTTTTAATCTATTAGCAGCTCTCGTTTTCCCTTCTACATCCTCCAGGCCACCTGCACCGAAGTATGGGTGTGTGTGTAAGGATGTTTCTTTGTGCATCTGTGTGTGTGTGTGAGGAAAGAAAGCAAGAGGCGAAGCGAGGGAGCAGGGGCATCCACATCTATCTCCTCTGTGTGTGATGCAGCTCGCGAAGCCGGAGGTGTGCAGGTGTTGTTTTTTTGGAGGAAGGACTCTAATGCGGAAATCATTTGCAGTCCCTCGTCAAAATTATTCTTCTCAATCTGAGTGGTGTCAGTGCTTATTTCAATATTTTGCTGGCTAGCATTACCCTTACGCCAGAGTGTGCATGCACACACACACACAGAAAACACACCTGCTCCACAGAAACCAGCCAAACACCTGCATCTTCCCGTCTCCCCAGGTCTGCCCACACTTCCCTGATGGCCAGTGCGCCTCCTCTTCTTCCGTCTTTTCTCATTTCTATCTGACTCACAGCTTGTGGGACTCGGACACATTTTGATGACCAATACCCACCTCCTACACACACACACACACACACACACACACACACACAGATATATACACATACACATCCCTCTCATTCTTTGTAGCTTTTGCTGATATTAAAAAGGAGAAAGCAGCTGGGTCTATGCAGAATAATGAGGTCAAAGCCATTCTAATAAGTCTGGGGGATGAGCCCAATGCGAGAAGGGAAAGAGGAATGAGAAATGAGGAGGAAAAGAATAAAAGCGGAGCAGTTCTCCAGGACAAATAAAGCCGTGGCTGGAAGCACCATGGCTGGCTGGCTGGCTGGTCTCTGTAGGTCGGGCATTGGACACATCTTTGAAACTTAAGCTGCAGCTCTGATTGAACTAAAGATCCAGGAATCCTTCAAGTCCAATCTGACTGACGGACTAATTCTTAAAGGAAAACAAAGTTTGACTGATACAGTAATCACTACTAATTCCTTTAAAATGTAGCTAATGCAGAACTGTGTAGGGTTAGAAAAAAAATGCTTTGGAATTTTATTGAAGTAAAAAAATATTGTATATTATACAATAAGTGCATCCTTGAACCTTTGTTCAAAAGGTGTTGTTTTACCTCCTACACATGTGCTGTGTCTCTTGACAAACAGTTAATTGACACATTATTTACAGTAGGTGTTGCATTGTACAGAAAATTTGCATGAATTAACACATTAATAGATTTTGTTAAAATATGTTTAATTTTAAGCCAGTAACTTTTAACAAACTTAACATTTTGACCTTTTCTTTTGTTTGCTTCTCAGATTTGCAAAATAGAAGTATTTTCTAAAACTCAAGAGAATATATCTGAGTCCCTGACACTGTCCAATAAATACATTAAAAAAGGAATCAATTGTTAATGATCTGTCAAGTGTTAATGATGGTTATCGTTAAGTGTTTATCTCCTGTCCCCTTATAATCCAAGGCTCAGCTGTAAAGCAACATTCTTTGAAGAGTCTGCTGCTCACTGGCTTGAAAGCATTTCAGCAGCCTTGGTGAGTCTCATAGATGTATAGTATAATAGCATCCACCCACCAGTTGTCATCCTACCGCTGGAATAAAGTCCCCTGTCAGTGCCAGATATTGAGCCAACAGCCTTTCAGTTGTTAGACAGCCTTGCTACCTATAGGCCAATCTGCCACCCAAAAGTTGTACCCTCATAAGGTTGATTCCATCTGAATTGAGGGCATAATTTACCCTGTGCAGTGCCTGTGAATGCTGTTGAATTCAAGAGGCAGGTAGAGGCTGTCAAATCCATCCCTGCCATGATAAATAGCCATTTACTGTGGAATGGCAGCAGGATAGGGCAGGTATACACGCTGAGACACTCACAATGTCTTTCTGGAAGTGTTTTCTCAGACAGCCGGCGTGGTGAAACCCAGCCTCAGCCACACATGTCTTTGCTACACACTTGGCAATTGCCATAGAGCTTGACAGACTATCCTGGTCTTGGCAGGCGTGTCTGTAAATCACAATACCGTGGTGACATCTGCAGAACTTTGCACTGTATACAGTGTCAATTACACAGCCCATCCAAAGAACTTTGCTCTGTAATTGTTGAAACATCACACATATGTGTAAATGACTGTGCATTAAGTTATGCAAAAGATTTAACATGTGTTTTCTTGTTCTGAGACAAGGTAGCACTTTTGAATACATGACACGGTACTTAGTGAAGGATTGGAGACATAAATTGGCTTGTGTGTGTGTGTGTGTGAGAGAGAGAGAAAGTGAGACATAGAGAGCGAGCATACACACTCAATGGAAATGCTAATACTCAGCAGAGAGACACCTTGTGCTTTCTCATTATCAGAAAACAATGGGCTGGTGAACAGGAGTCAATAGTAAGATGTATATTGACCTCTTCTGTGAACAGATGGAAGAAACGCCAAGACAAATAAAACCAAACAGAAACAGACAAGGAAAACAGAGCAAATTGCATTTCATTTCACCCATGTCAAGAGCTGGCAGTTTAATATTACAGATGATTCAACAAAGTGAGTCACAGAGAAAATGATCAGGAATCCAGAAAAGAACGAGATTAAGTTATGACTCACATGCCACATGTGCTGTCCTCAACTTGAAAGGCTGATCAATGATTTTGGTTTTGACTGGTAGGAGAAGAGAAAGTTGGTAACCTGTTCTGCCCTGTCTCCTAGAAATTACTTTTATATGTATGTACAACTAATCTGATAGAACAAATATGTTTTGAGGGAAACGTAATGCCCAGCAAATTTCATTTGCTGCTGACATAATGAGGAAATGTTGCTTTACCTGGCAGTGCTCCGAATTTACGAACGGTCCAGTTTGTTCCAGAGTGCACTGCGGCACTCGGCATGAGTATTTCCAAACACGCCACTCGCATCATCTTCCTCCATTGTCTAAAACAAGCCAACAGAACTTGCTAGCTAGCATTAGCTACTGTCTGTGGAGAATTGTTTTGCCTCCAGCTAAGCCCCGCCCACCAAAAAAAGTCATGCTGTTTACTACCATTAAAAGGATTTATTTCAGTTATTAGGAAAATATTCACTAACAATGCTTTTTAATTGTCGGACTCAGTGTGCAAAGGCCTTAAACGTGAGACCAGAGTCTGGACGTGAATCTAAAGTTGTGGTGTGAAGGTCCCACCATCCTCCCCAGCAGCCTCCCTCCAAAGCCAACGCAGTACGTGAATGTGGTGTTTTATTACCAGTGAGAAACGTCTCTGAACATAATCCAGGCAGCGATTATGTTACTGCAACAACATAATTAAGAAAGCAGTTTAGTAACATACAAACGTAACTTCTAGGAGACAAGATTGACCTGTTAATTCAAAGCCGTTAATTTTATGCCGACACAAAGCCGTCTCTACTGCGAAAACAGTCTTAGTGATGTATTTGTGAGACACTTTGTTGTGTTTACACCTGTTTGGGAATGCCGAGCTCCAGATGAACCTGCATGGTGGAGTGGTGCAGCTGAGTTAGTGTTTATGCAGATCAGGCAGAGCGGTGCAGTTCTAGTACTTGTTTTGGCATGAAATTGGTGCAAACTGCAAAAAGCCACTTTCCTGGCTTGAAGCTTGCGGAGACACAAAAACAGACCTCTTCAAAATGACAAAAAGCCTTTGATGTTGAGTTCTCAGTCTTTTATGTTGCCACTTTTTTTTTCATCTAGTACAGATTAAAATCCATTTCAAAATGCAATTTGTAATGCAATTAAGGAAGAATCTGTTCTGGTTAGAGTAATGTGTCATTCTTATGAATAATGTCCACAGCTGCTTGTGAGATGTATAAGGTCCTTTGCATTGATTAAATACCTGAAGCCATTACACTACAGCTGCAAGAATGAAATGTGCGTTCCATCTGCAGTCTCTAATTTGAGGAATGTGCTGCACTTAATTATGCATGGGTCAAACACCGTGCATACCTTGGTTAATTAGTTAAATCTTCCGACGCTGCATCGGGATCTAACAACATAGGTACACAGCCTTCTGTGCTTTCCTGCGAACAACTGAACTATTCCTCACAGATTTCACAGTGAGCTAATTTGGAGAATGGCAGGCATCTTAAGGATGCGTCTTTATCTCCATTAAACATTTTTGGGGCATTTTTATTTAAGCAAATGCCCAAACACAAAAATCTTTATCCCCTCTGGATAATATCACAGGAAGTTCTTAGTTGTGCTGCTTACACACAGACAGACACAGTCATCCCCAAAAAAGCCAGAGCATCAATCTTTCAGTAAATGCTCTAAAACAGCATTATGTTCAAGGTGATAAAGACCTCTGGAGCTCTCAGTTAATATGACTCCTGTCCTCAGGAAGTAGTGTGAGGGAGAGGACGTCAGTGTGGATGGACGGGTCAACAGAATGTGGGATTTAATGAAATGTCAGACTTTAACACAGGAGACTGTTGTTTGTTTCCATGCCTCAGCCAACAGTTTTTTTGTATCCATGACTGCAGCATTTCCCAGCTGTAACCAAGCAGCTGTAACTGTAACCATAATAACAAAGACCTCTAACCTTAATGAAGTAGTAATCTTAACAACCCTAGAGCTGCCTTATCCTTAACCCTGTCAAACCATAGCAGTGTAAGATCAGAGAACATGTGTGTGTGAAACATCGTCCTGTCAAGAGCAGCATAAGATCATAAAGTGCTTATTTGTTATCCTAGAGGGCTTGAATCAGTGATGATATCTTTTATTTTGGAGGGCTTTTGCTGCCACGTCAGCAACCAGGTGATCACTTTTTCCTTCAGTATTTGCATAAGTGGCAGAAGGGAAGGTACTCTGATATGCCTGAATGATGACATTAAAATTGACCAAAATCACAAAAATTCGTTCATACGTGTACTTGTGTCTCAAGTTTGAGCTAGCCAGGAATATAGACAGTCTAGGATGTGTTATACTGGGGGCATGATATCACCAGTAAGCCTAGACCAGTGGTTCTCAAATGGTGTGCCATGATGGTGACCCAGGTGTGCACATTGTTATTGCAATATTCAACTGGGCCTATACAAAAAATTTAATGATTTTTTCATTTTATTTTATTTTAATCAGTATGTTTTGTGCACCCATTTCATAGTAAAGAGACAAACTGTGACCTAACTGTCACAGAGAATCTATTTGTCAGCGTTTGTGCGAGGGAATTATAAGTGTGTGACACATCACATTATCTTACATTATTTCCTGGTGCTTTTAATGTAATTTTAAAAAGTTTGAAATGAAGTCTTGAATCATTTTGTTAAATATTTCATGAGTAACAGTTGGTTGTCCATTCATTTTTGGTATTAGTAAATAAAAACAAACATTTATGTCATTATAATAGTGATAACACACGTTACAGAGTCTAATGTGAAGGGATATAATTACAGGTGTGCCTTGAGATTTTGGTTTGCCCTTTGGTGTGCACTGGGCACAAAAAGTTTGAGAGCCACTGGCTTAGACTACTGATTTCCTCTTATGTTTCTCAGGAGACAGCAAGAGAGAGCAGTTTTTGTGTGCAGGGGTCAAAGTCAAAGGGGTGACTTACTATCATCATGAAACACCCAGCTGTAAAAGTAAAGAAACTCTCCTGAACATCAGACACTGACAAAAATGATGTACCCATATCTGAACACAGTACATTATTTGGAAAGCACAAGTAATGTAATGATACAGATATTATATATTATATTATATATTTGAAAATAAGGGAAATTTTCCAGCACTCGCTGCGAGCCGTCCCACCACCCCAACCAAGCTCCAGTATCCCTTACATTTTAAGACAGGTGTACAAGATATCTAAAAACAACTTGTCAACCGCTTACTAACTACAGTTAGGTGATCAGAATCTGATAGGCCTACCTTTGTTTGACCGCAGCGTCTGTGTTGCTTGGCAACCATTCTGTCCACTCCATCTTGCTTGGTGGAACAATGAATAGTTCTCAGTTTTATTGTTGCATTATTACCAATAAATTGATGATTCTTTTTCGTGTGTGTTTATTTTAAGGGCTATATGTAGGGTGACCGTTTTATAAAAGCAATAAGCCCCGAGAAGCCGTGAGTTACAGTGATTTTACAACGGCGGAGGGGCCCTGAACGCCCCTCAGCCGTTGTAACATCACTGTAACTCACGGCTTCTCGGGGCTTATTGCTTAAACATATTTTCAGTTCATAATGTGCCCCATCCTGCTCCTCTGTAGGAAAGTAAATTCGCTGTCCCATTTTTCGAGATATTTACAGGACTTCTTTGTTTTTTTTTGGCAGGAATGCCTTCTCCTTCGTCACATCCATCCATCTCTCTCTGTTGTTGTTCCGGGTTTGTTCCCGCTGTCGGCACTAACCTCGCGATAACTGCCACCCAGGCTAATGCAGGTGGCAGCTCTCGCGAGGCTAGTGACAGTTCAGTTTGGAGAGGCAGAGGAATATTTTTTTATTATAATACGGGGGATTTACGTGAGAATACTAATACGGGAGAACGGCGGGAAAGAGGGGTAAAATACGGTAGTTTCCCAGCCGAAACGGTAGACTTGACAGCTATGACGTAGACGCGTAGCAAGTGCGCTTTAAGACTAGACCGGCGCCGTTGCAGTGTGCACTGGTTCTTGAGCACCTGTTTTTCAGGGCGTGATGGCTGCGGCCCGAGATAAACTGAGTTCAGCTTTTGGAACACAGCAGCACACTGTACAGTATGTCATGTGACAAGGACCAATCAATCACAGCCAAAAGATATGTTTCCCTTTTTCTGTAAATATCAGTCTGTGATAAATATGGAGAAGAAGTTCATCATTTTCGCACAGAGCTTTACACCTGTCTCACGGACAATTGGCCTACATGCAGACAGCGCCTGAAGAAGATCAGCTCTGCACTCAGGACTTCAGGTAAATAGGCTATGATATGGTGCTTGTTAAGGCTGCTTCACAACCTCAGACGCAACCTGCCACCATGCTCTTGAAAAGGTTGAAAGGGTTTCCCAGGTACAGTTGTGACGTGTGCTTAGTCAGCTTTCTTAAATTGATTAGCATTATGGATGGCCACAAGATGAAAATGCCCATTCTGTTTTCAGCATAGGACTTTGATTTTACTAACTACGCATTTCATTTACGATGCATTATTGAAAAGTGATATTCTGTTGTCGTCCCCACTGAGTCAGCACACAGCAGGCAGCAGGCTAAGAGCTAAAAGCTAAGCTAATTTGCACCAACCAACCTGCAAAAATATGCGTAAATCAACCACTCAAATCCACCCACAAACTGCCAAGTTTATTCATTATAGTAGCACAATTGTCAGGCCTGAGGACAAGACAGAAGCAAGGACTGAGCAGCAGCAGCGCACTACAAAGTGTGTGTGTGTGTGTGTGTGTGAGGGAGATACAGCGATAGAGAGGGGAAAGAGAAGGTGGACTATTGCATGCAATGTTTCTGTACATTATTAAGAACTTTATCGAACACTGCCTTGCCACTTTGTGACCCCCTGCCTGAACCAGCGATATGTTCTTGTAAGCTTACCCCTCAGAGTTCCCACCTGTCACTCTGAAACTCACATGAAGGAGGAGGAGGAGGAGGAGGCCTCATGTGTGAAAGTAGAGACAAAAGCCTGGTGTGGCAGCTGGATTTCTTTGAAACTCCATCAACCTATACATCAAAATGAAGCTTAAAACCTAAACCTTTTTATAGCTGTAGTCTGTGTCAACTTCCTCCAGTTGGAAGGATGAAAATGGAATTAAAGATTACTCCATTCAACTAAAGGGTATATTTCCTATATATCTTTACTGTAAGTAGTTTCTATTTCCAATGCAAAACAGAATCTTTCAGATTTCTTAAAGAAGGAAAATCAGTCCCTGTGTGTTCAGTTTCCCCCAGTGTTGCAGGGGTTAGAGAGTGCAGAGAGGGAGAGATATGAAAAGTCCAGTATAAGGATGTGGATATATATTTCATAATTAACTGCATTGCCAATGAATATGAGATTATTCTTATTGAATATTAATTATTAAATACAACATTTGCCCTATTTAATGTGACTTCCACTGTAAATCACAGCCACCTCTGGTCTTCTGTCCAAATACAGAGACAGATGTGCGTCCCTGTGCATCTCTTATTTGCAAGCAATACTCAGAGATATCATCCCTTTAACCATTAGTAATGTTATATAAACTTTAATTTATTTACATATGCATATATTCACTTTTGGGTCATTGTAGAGGACAAGCAGCAGAGCAAGTTGACCTGCTGATCATATGCAGTCAGCCATATTGGCCACATCTGCTTTAATATACTCTCCTGCTGCTGAAATGCACTCACGTAAACCGTTTTGAACGCATGAACCGTTCTGTAGAGTGAAAGAGCTATAGCTGAATCGGAGCCAAGTGCATCAGTATCAGTTAAACATGACTGACAAATTCCTGTTCATTTAATTGAGTTTTTAACTAATTCTAAACAGATTCTGCTCTGACCTTTGTGTATTATGATTTGCAGTTGTTGCCTGAAACTAGAATTTATTAAAAAAAAAAAAAAAAAAGCGCTTTCATAATGTCAATGAATATTACATTTTCGTACCAACATGATCGTAATGTTAAATCTGGCCCACAGTATACTGGATGTAATAAAGAAATCATGTGGTGCTGCTTATGACCTGCACACATATCTCCCTTTTGGTTCCACAGACATGAAATTCTCAATGTTCCCTGAGCATATGAAATAATTTAACTCAGGATGTAGGAACTTATCAAATGGAATATCAAACCACATATGCTTTGGATTGCTGGGGCTGTTTCCTGGTACCTATCTTTAGCTAGTGTCCCCTGTGGTCCTGTTTTTTAATGGCGAATATGCCTACCAAATGTCTGCCGAGCCTCCTGAGAAGAGAGCAAAACATTCAGTAGACAAATAGACAGGGAGATGCACATATACAGACACACAGCACAGCACGGTATGAAACTGTTTCGTGTCAGACAGCTGCTTTGTGCACCGTTGGAGCACATACGGGAGGAAAAACAGTGCGTAAAGCAATGTTTGCTGAGAGCTGTCAATGTGGATAAATACTTTTGCATATTGTCGTGTTTACAATCACTCTCCTTTACTGCGACGTGTAAACCTGCTTTTATATGGCGGACCAAAGTACCTGCCATGCATATTTCAACATCATCTATATACCAAAGCAATGCTTTAGTGATGTAGCCTGTCAGGTCAAATAGGTTGGGTCCCAACCTGAGTGAATCATCAGGGTAATGGATTTTTTATAACTGCACAATTTTGTCCTTTCTTCATGAAAGTAACATATAAAGAGGATTTAAAAGGAGGCTGTAAGGAGGAGAGTGTGTCTGTTGGTCTAAATTGTTGTGCAAAAAGTTGAAAGTCAGATTTAATCCTCAAGTCGAATGATTTGCTAATTGAGGCTTTTAAGAACTTGAGATACTTAAATGTATAACCTTGCTTTACTTTTACTTTGAAAGTGGCATTACCACTCCGCTGCCATTTTAAAATGAATTATTGTTAGTCTGGTTCCCATGTTGTGTTCTTAACAATCAGTTCACAGCTCTGTCTGAACACTCGGGTGTTGTCTTCAACTTCAGCTGTTCAACTGCTGAAGATTTTAATCAAATATTTTTTTATCTCAATGTAAAGCACCTTAAGCTTTATCACATGTGTGTGGAAGGGGCTTAATGAGTCGTAATGATAATACATGTCGTGTTAAATGCGTTATGTACAGATTAAATGATTATTTTCTCAATAAATTAACAGGGATGAACTGTTAAAGATTTCACGATGAGCCACAGTAAAATTCCTGGTGATTAGTATTATCATTTCAGATTTTATTCTTCATTTTTTCATTTCATTTTTTTGACTCACGACCATATCACCTGGTATGGAGTGCAAACATTACATACACTAACAAAACAATGGCACACGGTGCGGCTAAAGCACAACCAATGTTACTTAAACAAAGGAAGACATTCTTCAAAAGAGCACTTAGTTCACAAAATACTTTTGGCTTATCTAATTGTTTTAACAAAATTAATGTAAACATAGATGGATGGTTTAAATAATACCTTTCTCTGTTATTCAGTAAGCTTAAATACGGACATTTTAACAAAATATATACTCATATCCCATGTGATTATCATCTCAGAGGTTGCACATCCTCTGGTTTCTGTCCAGCCTGTCATATCTTCCAGTGACTTGAAATTTACTCTTAAATTACAAATAGCCTGTTTGTACTTTTGGTTTCATGCAACAGATACTGCTCCAGTTTAAACTCTTGTTTAATTCTGACATACATATCACATGATGTCGTACTTTTGAGCTCATTCTGCCACTTTTATTATCATTAAATCATGTTTAATTATCATGTTTTTCCTGTCTTGCATCAACCAAAGTTAGCAACAGTCTCCCAGACGCAGGAGCAGCATGTAACGTGGGTTTGTTTTGCTACTCTCTTGTTGACAGACTGGGTGTGCAGCAGCCAAACCCAGTGACGCTACTGGTGTCTTGTTCTCATTGATGGTCACGTAGACACTGGAGCAAGCATGTCAAAGACAGGCTATCTTTAATGTTAATGCACATTTGATGTGGTATTATTATGTTTAAGTAAGGCATTGAATATGTTATTATTATAGATAGATAGATAGAATTTATTGTCATTCAGATCCACACCATTGATGGAGCACAGAAGAACAAAATTTTGTTGGACTTCACCCTCTGAATAAAAAATAGATAAAGCTATACATCAGCAGCAAAAGTGCCAGTGCAGATAATATTAATAATAGTAATATTTATGCAAACAAAACGAGCATAGTGCTGCTAATTTTATTTGTGGTCTTTAACATAAAACCTTCTTATATGATTTCATTTTTTAATACTGATAACTGTGATCATTTTTGTCACTGTAATCGTGATGTGAAATTTTCAAACTGTTTGTTTCACATAGAAAATGACAGAAAATATTTTAAAAACAGTCTAAAACCCAAAGAAATTCTGTTTAATATTCAATCATATGAAACAAGAAAACAACTCAAATGATAAATGAATGATCAAAAATAGGTGCTGATTAATTTCCTGTCAAAAAACTCATCAATTAATGGACTTATTGTTTCAGCTCTAATAATAAAAATAATAATAAAATATTCAACAAGCATTTGGCACACACACACAGAAAGCCCGGCTCCAGATGGATCCACTGTGCGTGTGACAGACTCGTCTCTCCTCATGAACATTGGCCTTTATGGAGGGGGAGGTCAAAAGTACACCACACGACGGGATGCGAGACTCGAAACAGCCACCAAACATATGGGAAAGTGTAATGTCATATGGCAGCTCTGGATATACAGCCACTCCATGGCTGCTGCGCCCATATAAAGTTTACCATGAATTTCCATCGCCCCCCTCCATCCATGGGGGAGATGGGGAGATTCATGGACACTTCATTGGGCTGTTAGTCTGTCTCACTAAATGCCCTTTAGAATGCCACAGGTGTACATTTTAGTGTAAATCAACTTGGTATTTATGGCAGCTCTTTTAGGAGGAAATAAGTTTTTCTCCTCGGGGGGAACATCGGTTATCTTCCGGCCCAGCGCAGACGGGGAGCCCAGTCGTAATATATCCAACTGCTACATAGTGAAGGAGGTGGAACAGAGATTTTTCCGCAGCTGCACGCAGTATTTTGCAGGCATCCTAGAATTGCAAAGTACTCGTTCCAGGAGTCCTTTCACATTGCAATCACTCTGAATTGTGGTTTCAGCCTCGCAGCACAAAAAAAAAAAAAAAAAATAATAATCGCTGTGGTCCAACGCTGAGTTTGGACAGAGGGGAGTGTAAAATCCAATGCTCATTTGTGACACATTTGAGTTTGATATTCACAAGTCTGTCCTGGTCAGCTCCAGGCCACCTGTTATGTCAATGATGGATGCCAGTGTAAGCAAGCTGAAATGTACAGTATATGACTACTATTCAGATTGTAAATGGTTGTGAGTGTGTGTATTTGTCATGGTTCCTTATCGTCACCTGCTGTGCGCCCGAGAGCAGTAAGCACACACGCATAATTGTTCTCCCTTACACACCCGCTCGCTCACACAAAAACACACACCCACACATATTCCCAGCCAATTTAGTTCACCAATTCTTCACTGAGCGCTCATTTATGACTCCTTATTTCCCTGATTTCAGGAGATTTTAAAAAACAAAACACACGCACCTTCCATGCAATATAACTAAAGAGAAAGTTGGAATAATTGTTTCACACACACACCCACTCAGACTCCCACACACACATGCAGAAACACACACTTTACTTGTCTCCTTCTTTCCTGTTACCCATGGACAGACTGACCGCCACCTTACTTGCTTACTAACGGGTTATCTAACCACATTACACCTACCACCCCTGCAGTGACTAGCCAGTAACTAAAGCGCACTTTAGTTTCTTCATGTACCTCCCTGCTTTAGTTGTCTCTGCGCGTGGAAGCGACTGAAGAAGTTAGACTAACTTCTATCAAGCACATTAGGATTTTTTCATATCCTGCACGCAGGTTCTGGCACACAAAAGCCTGAGTCATTGCATCGCGCTTGATTTATTGGGCACCTTCTGCGTTCCTTTTTAATCTATCCAAAATTGTGCTGAGCAGCGACTGTGGGAAATCTAACTTAATAGCAGCTGATATTGAAGCTGCTATTGATACTGAAAGAGCCAGATCATTTTTGTATAGAAACACCTCCAACACAGCACATGCCTTGTGGGAGGATGAATACACATGTTCAGGTGTGTGTGTGTGAGTGTGTGTGTCGCTGCTTAGAAGCACGAACACAGGCAGACACACACACAGGATGCTGTTTGTTGAGAAACCTGCTTGTTAGTTTTGTTAGCTTTTACTTCTCCAACATTCTGTCAAAACAGACAAAGAGATTCGCACCAGACATGGTGTGTGTTCCATCTTTGGAAGAAAAAGTGTTTGATGATAGTATTAACCAGACAGCTGAGCAGGGCTGGCACTGCAAAACCCACATAATACAACTTCCACTGCAGTCAAAGTTTAACTCAAAATACTCTCTAACTCCATGAATGCAGCAACGCCACATAGGATATAAGGCTGCTACTAAAGGCACTACTGTATTTTTCCTCCCGCCCTGTATTTCTGAGCAGCCCCGACTAGCCTTGAATCACGCTGTGTGTTTTTCTGCTGCCCCTGAATGAGATATTGATTTTCAAGAGGGCTCCTTTCATTACAGCATACCTGCAACATTAAATCTAGACAACGGCATATTTCTCAGAACCACGCAAGCACTGTAAAAGCACATGCTCAAGAGTCCTTGGCCACGGAGAGGATGATTGTAATTTCTCCTTTAATACGAGATAAGCACACAGGGTGTGATGCAGGATGTCTTGAGGCATTGTTGCATAATTTTTTCCCCATTAATCGATACCTTCCGGTATCTGCATACATCCTGGCCCCGCCCCCCACGCTGCTGCGATGTCATTTACTTCAGTGACCTCGTAATACCTTTAAGCTGTGTCAAGGTTCAGCGACAGCGACAGAGATGGACTGAGCTGTTAATCTCCTTCACCGATCTCCTCAGACACACTCACTCTGTCACCGATACCCTGAAGCAGAAGCCGCCTCTTTTCCTCCTTTCCCTCGTGAACACTGACAGGTGAAAGGACTGGATAAGTCTTATATCTCGCTATCTCTTCAGATCAGTCACCATGAGGGTGTGCGACTGTATGTGAGTCTGTCAAGGTCACTTCTAGCATTGTTCAATATGAACACTGACGCTGTTGTTCCCTTAACAAAGAAGCAGGCGTAATCAAGGCCTTTGCCGGTAAATAAATACTGTTTGGATGTGAAGAGGGCTGAAATATTTATTTCAGAGAAACTTCAGAGTGAATCAGAAAAAGATTCTGCAGGTAAGAAAAGCTTTGTGTAAAATGCTGCCAGGATAATAAGCTACTTTAAATTGGATTGAAAGTCATTGAGAGTTTGCTCATAGTTGGTCTCACTGTAATTCAGTGAGGAGCGGCAAAGGAGGGGCAAAAATCCAAATTTTGAAGGGTAATATTAAAAAAATAATAATTAAGACAAATGAATTGGATATATTAGATATAAAGAAACTGATACCAAAAGTGAAAGAGAAAGCAATTTGGAGACAATTTATTTATGATGGAATAAATACCTTGTTTGATTTCAAAATGCAAGGTCTCTTTAACCATAATGGCATCCATTAAGACACAGAGACGGGTGATGAAGGAAAAGGAATAACAGCTAAACACTGATTGGATTCACTACCTTTTCAGTCCATTAATGAAGCACTTTAATTTAGCTGCCAGAGAACTTTGTCTGTGACCTTCTCCGGTGCCCTCGTCCAATATATTGAGCAGTGTTTGAGGAGAGAGGGCGAGAACACCTCTTCAAGGGAAATTAATATTCACAGAGGATGCTGTCCAACGCTGCACTAATCTGCATGAGATCTGACTTCCTTTCATTAATCAAGACGAGTATGCCCCGGTGCATCAACGTTGTTTACCTTCGGAGTTTGTTGTTTTCCCAGCCTGTTGACTCGAGGCAAACAGCATAAATCACACAACAATACATGACTTAACTTAACTACCCACACCGGCTGCCGCGGCGCCGTATAGATGGGAAATATTCTTTAGGTTTTGGTGAAAGATGCACGAGGGCTGTGATTAATACCTGATTAATATATTCATATAGCAATTTATTATTAATATATTAATAATACCTGAGAGAGTCTTAATTTTGATTATAGGTTCAACAGCGACATGGCTGCCAAAATTACCTGTAACTAAAGATGTAGTATTATGGCCTTATACAAAGGTTAAACGTACATGTGCACAGTGTGAAGCTTGAGTCATATATGTGTAACAAGATCAGGAAATAAAAACAAGCCCAGCTGAGATTTACATAAATTATCAACATAATTAAAGTTAATTTAGACACTAATAGGCTGCTTGACTGACACTACTGAATGTACAGGTGTTGCATTTTATTTTAAAAATTAAATGTATTCAGTATTTGAATATAGCTGTTCATCCTTTTTTTTATTAAAAAACATTCTTTGCATTGATTATTTCAATTATTTCCAGGCAAATGAAGCATTTAGGATTATATTCTGCATCTTAAATGTCTTAAATCTGAGAGAATATTCTTTGTCTCATGATACAGAGAGTTATAAAATAATTCTGAACAATAGAAGATGTATTGTAGAGTTGTAAGGGTAATTGTCGTAGGTTCTTTTCTTAATTTTTTAGTTTAGTTTAGTTTATTAGGATCTCCCCGAGGTCCACAACAACTTTTATATTTGTGACAATTTACAAAACAACTCACACATAACACAGGACTGGACTTAAACATTGACACACACAAACAAGACAGCTCCTGGTGATACAACAGTTAAGATATATATACTTTTTTATGATTTAATTTGGTAAATATCCACCAATTCGGGGCTAAATTTGACTCTGATTACCTTTTTAATGCTTCCTTATTGTAATATTAGACCAAGTATTTACATAACATCATACATTCACATTTGTATGTTTCCATATATTCATTACAGGTTCATTGAAAGGAATAATTCCCAGCAAAAACAATATTTTAAAGCTCATTACAATGTATGAATCATTGTTTATAGGTCACTTTTCCTTGTGTCCTCCTTTTGAAAACATGAACACATGATAAGCACACTACAGGAAAACAATCACTAATTAAATTAAGTCCAATTTACAATCCTTGAAGGTGTATTTTTTATCAACATCTTGATCTTGCACATCTTTCCCTTTCAAATTTGCTCGTTTAAAAGCTAAAACTTACATACTGAGAAATTGCAGTACTCCTGTATGTATCAAATAATGTCAGGAGCATGATTCAGGGCCATCTTTTCCTACAGATGACTGTTTATACATTTTAATGTCTAATACAGAGCACCTGCCCTTTAACAGTATACGCAGAGCGACACAGGGCGCAGCGCTGGTGTCACAGCGAGTTGTTTCAGCTCTACAGGGTTGAATGCACAAGTATTAAACTGCACTTGAAAAAAAAAACACCTGCAAAAGGTTAAATGATCTTTGCGTAATTTTTATAAGAGTGTGTATTTTTCCTTTATAGGTGTGGTACATTTAGGGTCAATGAAATCCATTGAAAACACCACAGACCACAGGTGCACTGATAATAGATACAAGATAGATAGATAGATACAGATACAAGGTTTCTGTCTGACAGAAGGGCCAGTGTCGTTTGTCACTTAGCACTCAGCAAAGAGGAGCAGTTTTTTTTTTCCTCCACTGTCTGATGTAAAACCGTTCTGCACTTCACTTCCTTTTGTAGCGAGCAAGGTCAACTACGCAAAATTGCCAGATTGAGAAGGTAGAATCAAAGATGTGAGAGCGTGTCAGCAGAGACAATTTAACCCCTGCAATAAGCCCTCCTACACAGGGTCACGCACTGATAAATGTAATAAGAATAATACAAAAAGAAAAGAAAAAATTACCAGTTACAGTGAACTCCACAGTGGCACTTTTTTACATTTTCTCTGCACTCACATTATTTTGAATTTTATAGGATGCTCTGACTTTGAAGCTGTGTGCTGAAAGTCACCTGTTCTTGAGTCTGTAGTTCACAGCAGTTAAGTAAAAATTAAATAGTAAAAATGTAAGTTAAAGACACAAGTAGAGCCTTTGGATTTCCAGTTTAAATGTAATGTGCCATTTCAAACTTTCTCTGGAGGCTGTATGTCATAATCAGTATCGGAAATATTTTATTGTTCCCAGGAGGGAAATGTGATATGTTACAGTCACTCTGAAACAGCATAGAGAGTCACAGTTACTTCAGTTACTCTGAAGATATGCATAATGTCACAATGTTTAACACCAGTATGCAAATTATTAAAGATATAAATACATGTGCACCATGCTGCATTAAAATATGTAAAACTAGTATGGGAAATTTAAAAATGTAAAAAATATGTACTATGCTGCATTAAAATGTTAGAAAAATATAGTACATTGTGTTTAGAAATGTAAAAATATGTGAACTATACCACATTAAAATGCATTAAACTAGTATATTATTCCTACAAATATAAAGATATGTGCACTATGCTGCATTAAAATTTGAAAAACTAGTATGTTGTGTTTAGAAATGTAAAAATATGTGTACTATACCACATTAAAATGCATTAAACTAGTATATTATTCTTAGAAATATAAAATTATGTGTATTCTGCTACACTGAAATGTAAAAAACTCGTATGTTATGTTTAGAAATGTAAAAATATGTGTACTATCCTGCATTAAAATGCATTAAACTAGTACATTATTCTTAGAAATATAAAGATATGTGTACTATGCTGCATTAAAATGTAAAAAACTAGTATGTTGTGTTTAGAAATATAAAAAGTATGTGTACTATGCTGTGTTAAAATGCATGAAACTGCTATATTATGTTTAGAAATATAAAGATATGTGCACTATGCTGCATTAAAATGTAGTAAAACTAGTATGTTGTGTTTAGAAATGTAAAAATATGTGTACTATACCACATTAAAATGCATTAAATTAGTATATTATTCTTAGAAATATAAAATTATATGTACTATGCTGCATTAAAGTGCAAAAAGTAGCATGTGAGGTTTAGAAATATGTAAATATGTGTACTATGCTGCAATAAAACATTAACAAAATAGTATGTTGTGTTCAGAAATATGAAAATATATGTACTTCATCGCATTAAAATGCACTAAACTAGTTTATTATGTGTAGAATTATAAAAAAAAATATGTACTCTGCTACATTAAAATGTAAAAAATTAGTATGTGAGCTTTAGAAATATAACAAAATATGTACTATGCTACAGTGTGCAACACAAAATATGTATAAATAGAAGTCTATATTCTGTAGTTGTTGGATTTATCCATTTAAAGTACTGATTATTTACCTACTGAAATCAGTGTCCTGGAACAAGAGATGAAATGAACACCATTTTGCATGAGTTCAGTTTGACAACAAGTTAAACACAATGTAATGAACAGCATCAGTTGGTGCTGTTTGCGTTTGCGGAGCCGTGTGACATGTGAACTTTTATGTAGGTTCCCAGGACTGGTTCCATTTTATGTGAAAAGTGTGTCCCAGACACAGAGAAGCTACAGCATATTATAGTCGTCTTATTAATCCATTACATCACTCAACCCCTGTGGGAAGTCCGCTTTCAGGTTAATAATTCCAGAAATATGGGCAAAACAGACCCGGATGGAAGGATCCTTGAAACACAACACGAAGAGGAGAGAAATAGTCCTAGGTTTAGTTTCATCTTTAATAAACTAATAAATTAAGGGCCCCACGTTTTATTACTTCAGAAATGGAATTAAAGTATAAATTCCTCCCTTTTACCTTTTGATATGTTCTCTCATTAAGAAGGGGCTGAAATTGCACCTCCTGCTGCTCGGTGCTCTCTGAGCAATTGTTCTTTTACAGTGTTGTGCTTTCAAGGCAAGAGTGTAATCAAAATCCTGAGCATTGCAATTAGATACAATGGCTTTCCCTATCCCTGTGTGGGCATCTGCCGAACAGAGCACGGAGGGAAAAGGCGGAGTGAATATATTGTGTCTGCATTGAAGGAGGGTGAGTAATCTGGTATGTATTGTGAGTGCACACTCCACAGACCACTGGCTGTGAATAGCCTTTGTTTTGTGAACTGGCTTTAAAGTTCTCAAAGTAATTTGAAATAGTGCTTAAACGTGATTACATTGCCGCGTTTGGAGCCGTCAAAGAAAGAGAGGAGCGAGAAAACAGTCTTTTGATTGACACGTGAAGTCAATGAATATCAGATAGAGACAAAACAATAACACCGGCCTCGATTTAGAAGATCATATCTGGGCTTCGGAAAATATCTCACATGGTTTAAATCTAATGCCCATATTCACCGACAGACGCCCATTGTATTATCTTACAGTATATTACACAATACTGTGCATTACATTAGGCCTGCTGAGCTTCCTCTGTATTAGTTAGTGGATTTTTAGCTTTCTGTACGTGATAAATACAGAACATGTCAGGAAAGTGAAAAGAAACGATTTTGTTTCGTGCAGGATTTGTCAAAGTAGTTTCACTGTCATAAAAAAGAAAAAAACCCAGCTGCAGTAGTTGTTTTGCTTTTTTCCCTCCCCTGACCTTTGACTGCTCCTTATTTCCTGTGGCGGAGGTCTGTTATGAGATGAGGCATTTTTTGGGGATAGGACACGTTCTAGTTGGACTTGACTTTTCCTTTTCACTTGTCCTTTCCAAGCGGGAGGGAGGGATAATCAAACACACATGTGTACATTGCGGAGAGGGAAAGAGGACTGAGGCGGGTGTTGGATTTCAACACAGTAGACCCCACTTAAAGGAGAATATTCAGCAGGCACAAAATATTTGAAACTGACATAATTAAGCCAGGGAGCAGACGGGAAACCGAAGCAGTTTGTGAGCAAAACAACCTGGGATTTTATCCGCCACTGTTGGGTCATGAAATGTGTTTAAAGTTGCAGTTGTGCACAGTTATCCCTAGAAAGGCCCATAATAGCCTGGCTTTTTAAATATCACTTTAAGGTTTTAATGTGGTTTTAAAAGCAGGGGTGAATTTTTATTAATTTAAAGAATAAAAAGCACTCATGCTTTGAAATGTTTACATAATCACAAGAGTACACCGATCACAGTATAATCACAATATGTTCGACATTAACCAATATGCAAAGCAGGTTTTTAATTCGGTTAATTAATAATGTTTTGACTTAGCATATATTTAACTGTGTGTGTGTGTGTTTGCAGTGTTGGGAAGGTTTTTTTTTTAAATGTAATTTATTACAGATTACTAGCTGCCCTGTGAAAATGTAATAAGTGACATTTTAAACTGAGCAGTACTGTTAAAAAGTCTGACAACATAAGTGCACAAGTGTTGTACTCAAATGTGTCCCAACAGCTTTGCTGACCTGTGGTGTCCAGAAATATGCCAGAAGAAAAGAAGCATCAAAAGCAACAGTCCTTTTATAATCACCAACACTTTAATTAGTATCTGTAATTTAATAACATATCTCTTCTCAGTAACTGTAACACATTACAGTTACATTTGTTTTGTAATTTAGGTATGTTACTCTGTTTCGTGTTGCTAGTTATTATCCCACTGTGTGTGTGTGTGTGTTTGTGTGTTTGCAGTGTTGGGAAGGTTTCTTTTAAAATGTAATAAATAACAGAAAAAAATGAAATAAGTCATGTAATTATCGTAATTATATTTGATTACTTTTCTGACAAATGTTTTAAACTGGGCAATATAATTGAAAAGTTCAAAAAACATGAGTACATAAGTGTTGTACTCAAATGTGTCCCAACAGCTTTACATTGAAAAGATGCAAAGCAACAGCCCCTTTGTAATCACAAACATTTTAATTAGTAACTGTAATTTAATTACATATCTTTCATCAGTAACTGTAACTCACTACAGTTACATTTATTTTGTAATCTAAGTATGTGACTCTGTTGCATGTAACTAGTTACTCTCCAACAATTTGTGTGTGTGTGTTTGCAGTGTTCGGAAGGTTACATTTGAAATGTAATAAATTACAGATTACTAGTTACCCTGCCAACAAAAAGTCCAAAAAGTAAGTGCTTCAGTGTTGTATTCCAACATCTTTGCTAGCCTGTGTTGTCCAGAAATATGCCAAAAGAAAAGAAAGAAGCAGAGAAACAATCCCTTTGTAATCACCAACATGTTAATTACATATCTTTTCCCAGTAGCTGTAACTCATTACAGTTACATTTATTTTGTAATTTAAGTATGCAACTCTGTTGCATGTAAGTAGTTACTCCCCAACACTGTGTTTGTATGTGTGTGTGTGTGTGTGTGTTTGCATTGTTAGGAAAGTTGTTTTTGAGATGTAATTTATTACATATCACTAATTACCCTCTTAAAAATGTAATAAGTAATGTAGCTATTGTGATTACATTTGATTACTTTTCTAACAAATGTTTTAAACTGGGCAATTAAGCTGTAAAGTTCAAAAAACATTAGTGCATATGTGTTGTACTCCAACAGCTTTGTTGGCCTGTGTTGGCCTGAAATATGCCAAAAGAAAAGAAAGAGAAATAACCCCTGTGTAATCACCAACATTTTGATTAGTAACTGCAATTAAATTACATATATTTTCTCAGTTACTTTTAATTTGTAATTAAAGTATGTCACATTTAAGTAGTTACTTCCCAACAGTGTTTGTGTGTGTGTGTTCAGTGCCTGTTCCTAACTTTTTGCCTTCACACAAATGTGACTTCACATTGAGTTTGAAAGACTTAATGGGCAGGCTACTGATGTCTGAAGCATGAAATCATGCAGAGCAATACTAACTGAGTCTATGTTATGTTACCAATTATTGTCAGACGAGGACTGATGTAGTAGAGAATCGGTGCTATAAAGTCAAGAAGTCACTAATGAACCAATAATGAACATACAAATTAAGAGAAGTAGTGCACACAGGAGACTGGCTCTACACAGCTTCAGATCAGATTGCTCAGGCTGGCCTGGCTTACACCCTGGAAACAATTTGAAATCAATTCAGCAGTATTTAGACTAATGCCTGAGCTTTCACTGCGCTCACTCTTTCCCTCTAAATTTATATATTTTTTTGCAGTTTTATGTGATCCTTTCATGCACCAAAAAGCTTGAGAAAATAAGCAGTGGGATGAAGGCTTCTCCTTGAGTGTTAGGAATTCGTCATGTAGAAGTGGTGTGCCGGTGTAAAAATTCTCATTTGTTTCAACAATGGGAGATGGCGAACACAAATATTTTTGATCTAATGCTAGAAAGGGAGCTCAGCAGTGAATAAATCTGCTGCAGGTTCTTGCCATTTCTCACATTCTCACACTGGGATTTCAGCATCTGGAATCGTTGGTGGTGTGGGGGGGGGGACTAACACCACCTTGGCAAGGGCTCTCTTTGTCAGCTTATTACAGAGAGAGTAAAGTTTGTAGTTTTTCCTCATATTGCAAAAGCAAGTCCCAAATGCACAGTGAGACACACCATGGTAACAGAGACACAGAGTGTTGCCTTTTGTTTTCATTTTCCAGTCTTTTACAAGAAGCATGCTTTCAGCCTATTTTGCTCCAATATTCAAGGCTCCGGCGTATTATGTGTCAGACGCTGGGAGTGCGTCTCATCTTGGAGAAAAACGCCTCTTTTGAATCTCACTTTAGAAGATCCATTTTTTTATCTGCAGCTTTCTTGTTTCTCGGGCTGCCACACATTTCAGCTTCAACGAATTCTTGCCAAATGTGAAATGCACAAATCAGGCGTCTTCGTCATCGACAAAGGTATAATTTGGCACCTGTAGAGTGTGAGGCTTTTCATGAGCATGATTCAATGGAGGGAGACACTGAATCAACGAGTTTGTTATAAACCTTTTTGTTAAATGTTGTATAAATTAATCAAACTGCTTCACTGACCAACAAAGGCCCCAACGACCACACATTTTAACATTCAAGCAGAACCAAGGACCTTTTTTCCTTTCATTCATGCAGAGATAATGCATTATCAACAGGTGAAATTTGGCCAAATGTCTGTGTAGATCATTATTAATACGGATTAATATGCTTTATCAGATGACATTAGATTCTGCAGTCAGTCCTGATTTGCCATCTGCATCCCTGCACAAACACTACACACAGGATTTCCAGGGTTTGTAATACAGGAGGGATGTGGAACCAATTGCACCAGACAGTGCCAGTTACTGTGAGCGGGGACACACTGAGGTGGTCAGATCAGGCCGATGTGAATCAGAAAGAATTAAGCTACGACGAGGTGAACCGTGATTGAGTGTTGATCTAAAGCAGCTGGGCGCCTTGGACTGCGTCCACACCAAACCATGAAAGACAGATTGTAGAACAGTCGCAGACACATATACCCACGCCGCAACAGGCCACACACACTGGATCACACAGATACACACCTCACTTGCAAGCACACAAGTAATGAAATATAAACACAGACGCACATACACACGTAATTACACAAACAAAAGTACATGCACAACGACACACATTCTGAAATGGACACACGTGTGCATGTGTACCTGCATGTGTGTAAGTCCAATCACTGATACACTGCAGATTTATTGTCAGGAGTCTGACGCTGCGGACAGAATTGGTTGCAGATGCCATATCTCTTCCATGAATGCTGCGCGGCACATTCTTCTGGCCTCCCACAGAAACCCCCCTTTTTTTTCCGTTCATGCTCTCCGTAACATCGCCTCTCTTTAGGATACAGAGCATAATAGGAGGACGTCATGCTCTGAAATCTTTTCCACATGCCGGTCGCATCTTCGCTCAGATGTGTGAACAGGGTCAAGGGAGCAATGGAGCACGGGGGCCTTCTGTGCATTTCATCCTTGATGAACTCACAGCATCCGAGAGGCATCTTGGCTCGTGCAAACGGGGGCGCGCGGAGACAGCTTCTCAGCCAAACTGAAAAAATGTAAAACAACAAGGCAAACAAACGACAATTACAAACACTGATAATGTTAATTAAACATTGTGTCTGGGACCACTGCAGTGCCCCGGCTAATGAAGACCTTTCAGTTAATGAACATGATTACGGACAGACACAAGGAGTTTTCTGATCACTTGTCGGTGACGGTGGCTTTTGCGCACACACTCCAGCTTTGTCATGAGCATTTTATATACCCTTGGCAGTTGTTAACACTGATGCCAGTATTGAGATTTATGGCAGCCCGGAGTGTCTACTGTTTCCCCTTTAGCTTATCAACATGATCAGATTATCATTAGGGGAATGATGCAGTGGTGCTGCAACTGCTGCAGTTTTACACAGAGGGCCCCTCCGCAGAACAGAAAACTCATTCTTTAGGCTTTTATGGGGACTATAAATTCCTGTGACTTTCTACATCATAGCCGGATGGACAAATGGAAGATAGTAATCAGTGATTCTTTTTTCCCTGCAGGGCAAAATAGTGCTTTGTAGAACTTATTTATAGGGGGTCCTGATGAAGGTCAAGGGTCTGAAAAGGAGCGGAGGTTAGAGAGAGTTGTTGAGACATCATCTGAGCAATTATCTTTTATAAACAATGGAGACAAATTGCCATTTTGAGTAAATAATGGTAAACAAACAACAAAAGCAGAGAAGAGAAAGGAGACTAAATCATCTCACACTCCCACATCTCAAAGGGCCACATTATATTGCAGCCAGACGATGTCCTGAGCCCATCGCCGGGTCCTGAAAATGTTATATTAACAAATGAGAGCAATTTTTTATGGTTCCATAATGAGCATATGTTTCAGCAGAGTACTTCAAGCTGAGGAGGGGAAGTCAGCTGTCATCCTTTGTGGACTCTAACTATGGAGGTAAGCAATACAAATGGGCTCTCTCTTATAATGAGATGTTAGCCCAAGTATCACATAGAGCTTTTAATCGTCCGTAACATGCTCTGTGGGAAGATAAAGTGAGATAACAAGCTAAGTGTTGGAGTTCAAAGGAAGTCTTGCCGAGAGAATCACACTAAAAATGTCGGGTGTATATGCGTCGGCCCTCGCAGAATTAATCTGTAATGTTTATGATGTAAACAGGCAGTGACTAAGCTCTTTAAAAAAGCAGGATGATGGATACATTTTCAGACGTGGCTGCGTGTGTCTGTAAGAAATACAGTTTTAAATGAATTTATTATGATTGAGTTAATGTTCTTTTTTGCAATTAATAGAGATTTTAAAGATTTTTATTAATTTGTCACACTTTAAACACCAGCAGCATTTTTCTTGTGACATAAACCTGCTTTTTATTATTTCTTGTGTAAAGAAAAGAAGAGTTTTCTCACTCTGACTCTGACACACACACACACACACACACGTGGGCTTCATACATGTACAAGCTTCACTTGAAAATAGTTTTGCCCGTCTTGGACCAAAATCAAGTATTGATATTCTTTGAGGTATTGTATCGAAGTTAGAAATGCCAGTATCGGGACAACACTATTTCGAGTACACCTTAAGGGGAGTTCCGCTTCCTACGCTGTTTCCGCCCCATGTATCGACAATAAATTAATGGACTCCTGTAGCACTCAGCACTCAGCCAGTGAGTGGCACCCCATTGATTTCAAGGTGTACTCTTGCCCATATATGGCTTTCTGAATAACCCTTTAAGGTGCAGGAAGAGTGCTCAGACAGTCCACCGCAAGGATGAAGCTCTGTCTGGATAAATATTTCAACACTTGGACTTTGCTTATTGATTGGGGCAGTAATTTCCACACATGCCACCCCGGGGAGACAGGCACTAATGATGCTGGTTCCACCATGTCCAGCCAAGGCTTTCCCACAAAGACATACTCCCAAGTCCCGGGCCTGTGAATTATGGGATAAAACATTAACAGCTTTAGAAAGTGTTGCGCATGTTTCTTTTTTCCCAGCCACGAACAAAGTCTGGTGTCTCTCATCAGCAGGCCCCAAAGAGGGTAATGGCATCCTTGGTTTGAAGCCAAACTGCCTGGTGGAGGAAGATGTACGAAAAAAGAAAAAGTTTTCAACACTTTCCCGACTTTGAAAATAATTTCTCCGCACTTCCTGGAGTGTAAAGTTGCGATTTGTTAGATTGAAAAACTACAGCGACTGTTACAATTACGGTCATTTCAAGCATTAAAGCACACAGCAGGTCTAATAAACATTGTGGTGGGATATGTCTCTTCCTCTGTCTGCTATGGCCACCGTGAAATTGCAGCAAGACTTCAACCATGCACCATCTCACATTAGGTAAATTCCTTCATTTCCTACTGCCTCAGAGCCCATGGCATTGCCAGTGCTGATGCATTTGCCCAAAGCACTCCAATGGCTTGTCACTTTTCTTGCCTCTGGCAGAAGAACCACTCTAAATCCCAGTTGTTTGTATGCATGTCTTCGCCTGTGCCCCTCTAAAAGGGAGCTGTATTGGATTTGTGTGTCCCCCATGGGCTCCATAAAGAGTAAAATATCTCATGAAGACACTAGCCGCATGCTGCGAGGATAGCGGTTTAATATATGTTGCTGTGTCTCACATCCTCTGGGGTGATGAGGTGATGAGAGCTAGTTTCCCACCTGTGGGGCGACAGTAACAATTTGTGCTAACGCTAAGGCAAGTCAGCCCAGCCTCAGCAGCAGGAGAGCAGAGAGGGGGAGCACTGCTGTTACTCAGACGTGCTAATTACCTCTCCGGTAAAGTGTACAGTGACTTCCCCCCTCTCCCCTTGGCCTGGCGCCTCACGCCATCAACATAATGAGAACATAACTTTTTATTCTGAATACCTAAATATCTCCTTAAGTGATCGATAATGTGCATCATCATAAATCACGTCTGGGATTGCCTGAAATTATTCCAGAAGTCAATACTGTGCGCCGCAGAAGACTTTTGAGAGCGACTAATGGTGAGATATAGCTGCCTTTGGGGAGATATGAGGGATATTCATGCATATGTATAGCGCAAAGTTTCTCACCCCCGAGCAGGAGTGAGACCGGGGTTGGCGCTCGACAGGCACTTCTGGGCCCGCTGTGTGGCATTGGGCCCAGCAGGAAGAGCAGTGTAACCGGTGTCTGGTGGTGAGCTTGGCCGTGAAAATGCACCATTAATTCTTAACGCAATTAAGCCGGCGTCGAGAAGAGAAATTAAGAGAGCTCCTTATTTAGCAGACAGAGAAGTCTTTTTTAAAAGGGCACTAATACTGTGATTACTCAGATTTGAGGGAAATTATTCACAAAGGGGCCACATGGGAAGAAAAAGGGAACTATGTTCATGCTTAGCTGGCATTTCAGGAAAGTTTGTTCTCCCTTGTTTTGTTTTTATCTCACGTTAAGTTTCACATAGCGAAGGTTGAATACACAAGGCATTTTTCTTGTTGCTATTATTTCCAACACCCTGCGTGACTGGGCAGGAGAGTTTTGTGCGGCTAATCAAATAATAAATAGCTCCTACTCTGTGATGGTTTTTAAAGGCTTCTGGAGCACAGAGCTCCAGCTCTCCAGTGGCACCACATGCGATCAGCTGCAATCATTACTTGTTCCTTGGAGTTGAACAGGGATTACCCCACAGCAACTCTCAGGCTGTGGGTTTGAATTATAAAATAGAAAAAAATTATTCCACGCAGCAACAACTAGCTGTAGAAGTGATTACCCAAATTAGGGTAAATGTTGACCATTGAAAGAATACGCTATGAGTCAGAGAGACGGCAACTAATGTAAAATGAGTGTGTTTTTTCAGTTGAAAATATATCAGTTACACTTGGAATGATCTTAAACAAAATTAAAGTCTAGATTTATTTCTAAAGATTTAATTTGACTTAAAGTGTTTCCCATGTTTCCAGACTATATTGATAATTCATTATCATTTGTTAAATTCTTAATCCTTGAAAATAATCATTTACTTTGGAAGTAAAATATGAAACACGTCGGTTTTGATTCGACCTGCAACAGTGAAAAATGATCTTTGAATACTTTAAATACTCTGTGTGATTTTGGCTCGCTATCATGCCATTTGTTAAAATTATGAACCAGCACTCTTTCTGACAAACACGTTTTTTTGTCTGTAACACATCATAAATGTTCCCAATTAATGTCGCTAAATGATTCTTCCACAAAACAGAATGAAAACACATCAGCATCTAACAACAGTGCCTCTTGTTTCATACAGTTTCAATACACATGGACTTTTATTTTATTTCTTTTATTTAAAGTTTCTTTTTTTGTCATGACCTGTATTCATATCCATTTCATATCTCTGCTGTTCAAATCTGTAAAAAAAAAAAAAAAAAAAATCCCCCAAATTGTCAGGACAAGACAGCAGGCTGAGCAACGAGCAATCTCTGCTCCTTAGTATGCACATAGTATTGTGATGGACTTGGGAATACAGCTGTGGAGGCACCTGCAGGTTCATTTGCAAGCTAGCATTCAAAATCTCTAAGGAATCATTTCAAACTCCTGATTGGACACCTGTCAGCTCTTCCGATTCACCAGACATTATTAAATTGTAGCTAATGATTGGTAAATTTCAGCCAATCACATGGATTGACAAGAGGACTCCATAAAGAGAGGAATTTGTGTCAGCGCTGCTGTGGAGAAGGCGAAAGCTCAGTAAATTAGTGTCTGTATGGATAATACATTTGATCCTGATTAGTGCATGCAAAATGTCAGCATATTTTTGAGAAATGCTGACAACAAGCAGAACATCCTCTAAGAGCAGTCAAAAGTTTTTGTATGTGCAAGTATTTCATGGGCATAGGAGGAAAATATTTGTGTGTGTGAGAGAGACAGAGCGCGTGGGTGTGTGTTGTGTACAAGGCCTTTGTGAAAGCATGTTCTGTGAATGTGCACGTCTGCGGATTCACGCGAGTTCGTGTGCGTGTGTGTGTGTGTGTGTGTGTGAGTGTGTGTGTGTGTTTTCCTCCTGTCCCAGAGGGAGGGTGCTGAATAACAGGCCCTTTTTGACAGGCTGGGACGCTGAGAGCTGTCAGCCCCCTCGCCAGGACTGGGATGAGTAGCGAGAGAGAGGAGGAGAGGAAGTGATAGAGAGAGCGAGGAACAGAGAGGGGGAACGAGGGAGAGAGGGAGAGAGAGGGAGAGACAGGGGATTGGGGGGCTCCATGTGTTTAGACTAATAGGAGGCCAGCGTTCAGCTTCTCCTCCAGCAAGAACAGACAGTTGAAATCTCTGGGCAGTTAGCACAGCGCTGCCTCTCAAAGATTTCCTGTCAGATCATGTCTATAAGAGGGGAAGAGGTTCTCAATAGCAAAGGGAGGAAAAAAGCGATAGAGGAGGAGGAGGAGAAAAAAAAAACAGCACCTGGAAAAATTGTCTGCCTTCATGAGAATTGAGCAGCCTGAATGGAGTTCTAAAGTTCGGCTTGACAAGGCACATGTGCACTCTCTCGATATTTGACGAATTTAAATCAAAGACGGCAGATAGGAGCCGAGGATGCCAAAGCAATTAATAACAAGCACATTATGATATTTGGGATTAATGAGATAAGATGCAACTGTTTGGTGTGTTGAACCTTCTGGCCATTGGCACAAGTTGAATGAAACGTATCTGAATGGATTGATTCCACAGCTCTCACAGCTTCATTAGGCACAAAATCTGATGGAAATTATAAACAGAATCACTGGGAGCAGAGGCGTTGTCACCCGGAGTTAAAGTGACGCGACAGCATAACAGAACTATTCTGAAAAAGTAAGATGTGAAATACGCTGCCACTGTACAAATTTTAATTGCTTTACAAAAAAAAAGCCAAATGCTTAACCTCATTTTGTCAAAATACTTTAGTCCCTGGAAACGGAGCGTGTCATAAAGTTTGAGTGGCAAATGTGCACACACAGGTGGTTTGGGTTGGTTAAAATATTATCATAATGTTAGATTATCAGCTGGAATGATTTCTTTATTATGGAAACCGACAAACACAGCATGTTTGCAATTTAAAAATGAAAGACGCTGTTAGTCATCTGGAAGATGTGGCAATGCATTCTAAGAGTGATTTTACTGCTGTCTAAAAATACCAACACAATGAGAGGGTGCTTTTAACTGATACCCACACAGGGAGCAGCAATCGAGGCTGGCTGTTTTGTAGGCCAATGAAGTGTCTACCCCCCGCCTATAACCGAGCTTCACTACTCCATATACAGTGTCTGTTTATTTGCACATATCAAAACAAATATTATCCTTGGTTTGTTTATTTCTCCCCGTTACACTGGTCCCTGCAATAAAACGTGTTTACAAAATGCTCTCATTTGGTTGCAAGAGATGCCGACAACACTGACCTTAAGCCCATTATGATGACGCTTTTCTGATTTCTAAATATTTAATTGCATCCTGTTATGTAAATGATGCAAGACACAAATATCAATTATAGCACACACTGTGTACAACAGTGTTGACGTTCTGCGGTGACTCTCGGTTTTTATCTTTGGGTAATTGAGGCATTATGTAGACATGGAGCCAAGAAAGAGTTTAAAAAGCTACCGCGTCGTAGAATAACATTACTTAATGCAGGAGTAAAATGTCAACATTACCATACATTGCTAATTGGATGCTTTATCTCCAGTTTTAAAATCTGGGGGTTTTATATAATGAATGGTTTGCTGGGAATTGCAGTTTGGAGGCATGATATTGAATGCAAATATCAACAAAGTATACGTTTTGTTGTTGTTGTCAGAATTAGAAAAGCAGTGTGGTGGTGACATCAGGCTGGATTCATTGTGAACAGAGGCAGTCAGCTTCATTTGTAGTCAGCTCTGTGCCCAGGCTACACGGACAAATGCATTTCATCTAATTAGCAGTGGCTGCTACAGAACATGTGTCACCGGCTATGTGAATAGACAGGAAGACAACGTGTACACAGCCTCAGATCGCTTATACGTACTGTTGGCAGGCAGACGTGACTTGCAGATCGCATAATACTTTAGATTAATTTGAGCCGAAGTTAATCTGATCTGGAGATTATAGTAAACCAAAATAATAGCGTCCGCTTCCTGACGGTGTCCTTCACCCCTGACCCAGCAGATTTCTTCCAAAAGTATGAGTCATGCAGTCAGAGCTCGCTGAGCAATGCTGTACTTTAGATAATGTAGACTTTGATTTAAAGGGTTTCATCTGACAAGATGGCTTCAGTGACTTTTTGGAATAATGAAGGCCGACAGGACAAACTGGATTTTATTGGAACAGATATCTAAAGTTATAAAAAAAAAAATATTGGTGAATAAAATAAAAGTAAAGTTTAGGTTAGTTCTACCAAAAAAGTTGATTCAATTCAGTGTTGTGGAAGCTACTTTGAAAACAGAGCTTGGCAAGGAATCAATTACTCCACAGTGGAAGAATTTGAACTTCAGCAAAGCTTCTATGGGAAGAAATATACTGTGGTTAACTGCTTAAAAAAGTAGTCTAAACCAGTGGTTCCCAACTGGTGGGTCGCGGTCCAAACGTGGGTCACGTGTCCATTCTGAATAGACTGCAAGTGACTCACAAATGTGTCAAGGTTTTAAAAAAAAAAAAAACACTTTTTTTCCCGGCACAGAGCTTTTATTTTGAAGTGCCAAATCCTGCTGTAGAATTCGTGACTAACAGACAGCTACTTGAAAGCAACGACATCAAACTAGCTTGATGACACGTCTAAACGTGTTCAACCTATAAAACTATGTGAACCCTGAACCAATGACTAAGGTGAAATCTGGATCCCGTGGCTGCACCAGTTGGGAACCAATGGTCTTAACTATTTGTTAAAAAAAAAAAAAGAAAAAAAAAAAGATTAAAATGATTAAAATGAAAATGTGCATGTGAAATTATAATAAATTATAATACAAAAAAGGCACTTACCAGCTGAAGATGCTACTCAATTAATTTTATTGCAAGTGCCCACTTCAGTACAGGTCAAACATCTTCCAAAAAAAAAAATAATAATAATAAAAAGAAATTGCCACTTTTTATGGAAAAGGGCAGAAATGTCATCTCTGGTTTTGCATACAATTCCCATCAGTCAGACAGCTGCCTTCAAAAACTATAGAGTCCAGATGGTGGCTATTGCACCAAGCACAATAACTTAATTAACCAAGTAACATCTAAATCAATGTTTCTGAATATGTGTTAATAAATAGCAGCAATCTGTACTTATGATAAATAACTGACATCTTATATATTTAAGTTTAGTTTAAAGAAGTCTGCCCAATGAATACAATGCCTCATCATGCCTTCACAGTGGTCAGTATGAAAGAAAAAGGAGGCGGGGCTAGTCAAAGGGGTTTATTTACAGCACAGAAGCAGTGGTTAAGTAACATTTAAAAATCATTAATTTCCTTAATGATGAAAAACGACTGGCCAGCTCAGTCAGCATAAAAGTCTATAGTACATATGTCATACTTATCTTATATTCTTCAGTTTCTGTCACTTCGCAGTTTTTTCACAATATATAACAATTCTTATTTTATTTCCCTGTTGTTTCCTGTCTATATTTTTTGCATTGAACCTTTTTGTTGTTACTAAATATGTTCATTATTTAAAGTATACCTTTATGTCATTTCCATTTGCAATTTCTGTCTGTGTTTTTTGTTCTAGAAGAGCTGTACCAATATTTCGTGTGACCTGTGTCACATGACTCATGCATGAATTTTTAAATTGCACACCGGTTTCCACTGCATTTTACACCCTGGTGAAGTGTCTTGTTGAAACCTGTTGGTTTATCCATGCACTAAGTAAGGATTTTAACTACAGTCTGTATTGGATGCATTTTTGGACTGCCTGCCTGCACTATGGACTTAAACATTGAGTGAGCTGGCCAGTTGTAGTTCTTTATCTTTAAGGAAATGACTGATTTTTAAATGTTACTGCTGTTAATAAACCCCCTTTGACTAGCCCCACCCCCTTTTGCTTTCATACTGACCGCTGTGAAGGTATGATCGGGCAATGTATTCATCAGGCAGACCTTGTTAAACTAAACTCAAATATATAAGATGTCAGTTATTCATCATAAGTACTGATTATGTGACTCTTTGCCCCATCTTTGAAGAGCACCTAATTTTTTTTTAACCAACCACACAGAGCCTCAACCCAGTGCAGCACTCCTTATTTTTTACCTCATTCATTTTATTTTATGGCCCCAAATTATTTGCAGTTTCAGTGGTGACATACGCAAATTTGGCAAAAAATAAATAAATGTAATTGTTTCAGTCATTATGTAAATATGAATGTCGCTGAACTACGAGCAAGCTACTGCAAGTTAAACTACATTTACATGTAATTCACTGCTCCCCGGCACTGGTTAGTTTTGTGGAAACAGTTTGGCTAAATATCTGGAATCGACTCTTAATACAGATGGAAACCATAATTCCAAGTTCATTTTTATTCCAGGAGGAGGAACTCCTCTGTATGCACATTGTCAAAAATGATGTGACTTGTAATGACCGGGGACAATCATTTACTTCAATTCTTTTCTCTTTACAAAAATACGGCGTGATGACTGCAGCAGGAGAAGCCATAAAAGATAAACGTCCTGAAACAGAAAACAATTAACACACTGACCCATAACACTGACAGCCTTCCCAGCTTGGCACCGGCGTGCTCTGTGGGCTGTCAAATCCTTAGCTTTTCGTTAGGATGTGTAGGAATGCGTCTCTGCTTATTGAATTGTTGAGGGGGGACCCTTGCCTGGGGGTTAATACAACAATTTACTCTGGACTGCCTGTGGATGTGTTGCCATGATTTGTTTGGTGAGCGTTGTCAGCCTGCAGGGTTTGGCGCGCTCTTGCCTCCCTGTTAAGTGGGAAGATGTAGTGAGTTCCAGGGGAGCTCCATCATTTGCCTCCCACAGTAACTCTGTTTAATAAGTCAATGGAAATGAAAGATGGCTCAATGCATCATGAATTTGTTTCTACACATCACCCTTACTCAGTTTTAATTTAATTCAGTGTTTTTTTACTCACGCCTCATGGCCAAATCCCATTTCTGTAGCTTCCTAAATATCAGGTGTCAAGTGCACTTAGTCCTAAATAAGCACAGTAAAGTGCTGCATCAGAGGAGCCATCTTTCTACTCTCATAATTCAGCTTTGTTAAATAAACTCTATATTATTCTATATGTTTAATATCTATTGAAAATTAAACTGTTTAAATACGATTTAAAATTCTGCATTAAGTTCTGCAAGAGGGGGAAAAAAAGCTGGCAGGCTCAGACTGTCTTGTTGTGGGAATACAGCGTGTAGTTTGATTTACAGCGTGCGGCTGATACCATCACATTCATTCATGACACATTTTTGTTCCGTTGCAACCTCCGTCTCGGCACCTCTGCCATTTCTTTATGCCTCAAGTGTCAATGAAGCTACGATGGCATGGAGTATAATGAGGTTTATATTTAGCTGTTTGCTGTGCACTGCCTTGTAGAAAGTTTGAGTGCAAGCTACAATCTGTCAAAACAAAGAAAGTCCTATTTTTCAAATGCACTCGCTCAATACAAATTATTCTCTCCTGTTGGATTTTTGGTTCGGGCTGTGTCAGGGGGATCATCAACATCCGGCGGATTTTGGCCTGCCTGTCCTCATGCAATAATGACCAATCACAGGGGCCAGGAGACTTCCATTGTGGATTGTGTTTTAGTGGGAGAATCCTCAGTAGCTTCCATTTAAAATAGACCACATCAATGCAGCGTTTCTTTATTCTGGAATTCAAAATAATGTCCGGATGTCCAACATCTGCCTGAGTTGTATCAAGTGTCCTTATCCTCAGTGATGGCATCAGAGAAAGATCAGGTTGGAGCAACACAATATGCTGCTGATCTTGAGAAGCCATGAAGCAGCTTTTTTTTTGCCAAATAGAGGTGGAATCATCTTCCAGGTGGATAGCTTCCCCTTCAATTTAAGCTTTCCCTTTCATCAGGATAACCACTGTTTCACCGTTGTCCCCTTGAACAGAAGCTGAAAAAGACCGGGGAAAGGAATGTCTGCTGGCAGGTATGATTGTACTGCAACACAATGTTATCATCCGGACACAGTTTTGTCGAACATTTGGAGAAAATCATTTTGCTCGATCTTTGACTGTCTGCTGGGCTGTGAGGCAGCTGTTGGGAGACTCACCACCTGGTGAGCAGCTTTGAAGTACACTTTGAGGATTAAATTATTCATTCAGGATGGCGACATGTATCCAGCTTGCCTGAGACTGTGGAGAAGATTTTGCCTCCTGCAGCTCGGCTTTACCGGACAGTCTTTCAGCACTCCCAGCTTCATCCCGCTCCATGAAAATACAGACTTTCCCCACAAAAGTCCAAATTCTTTGTAGACACGACTTAGTAATAAAATAGAACACAGTCTCCCACAGTCAAAATGGAGATTATGATTATTAGCATGATAAAATAATATTGTACATGAAATGTTTTATGATCTGTGGCCTTTTCAGCATGTCTGCAGGATGTCCCAGATTTGAAAATGATTGTGTCCGGCAGGAGGCTTTGACTTTAAAAGGAATCCGGCTTCAATGAAAATTAAGAAGGATATCCAGCTCTAAAAAATATTTCAACTGTTATTTTGACTTTTAATGCAGCTACAGCACTTTGGAGATAAAGCCTTGTGTGTTCACAAAGGTTTGAGGCTACAAATAGAAAAAGCAATTTAGATTTTATTAATAATGTGGGTGATTGACAGGAAATTAAAATGGGCCTGGACTGTGACAAGAAGACCCTGTAAAAAAAAAAACAATTATGCCATTACTGAATATGTTTGCTTATTTGATGGTCTGCCCATTACTGAGTGTTCATTTCTCTGTCAGAAATACTGTGTGTCCCTGGTTCGCTTATAACTGTAATCAAACATGTTATAAATTGTGGAGTATTTGCACATCCATGTTCCATTATCACAGACGGTTGTCGTTAAAAATAACTGTTTGTCCAAACAGTGCATCCCCAGGGACAACAGGTACAACTCCTGATTGTAATTATCAGGAAAAGGCAAACAATTTTGACTGTGATTGCGATTTCTTGTGGAAATAAACTCTGTATTTTAATGTTTTTTCTATCAGCTGGAGAAGTATTTGGCAATACATGGGAACAAAAAGAAGCGCCTGAGTGCAGACTTTTCAGGTAAGGTGGATAATGAGTAACACTATTGCAGCTACAGTATACATTATATTGGAATAATATTATATTAAGTGACTTGGAGTATTGCATTTTATGTGACAAAACTGTAAAAAAATAACTGAAAAAAATGAGAAAAAAATGCTGTTTTTATTCTAATAAAATAATGACTGCTATAAACACCTAATTAACTAATTATGACAGCATGCTGCATGCTCCTTTGATGAAGTAAATGAAGAAAAGATAAACACAAGGCACTGGATTTAATGTAAATAAGCCTTAATTGTTTCTCAGTGGAGCAGCTCCACATCTAACCAGGAAGAAGAGAGAGTTGTTGAGGGAGATATGCATAGTTTCACAATCCTGTCCCACACACTATGATGTCTGGGAAAATGAGCAGCCTTCCCTCATTCTGTCAAGATATACAATGTAACCTGTCAGCAAATTTGCCACGGTTGATGTGCAGTATGATTTACATCATGATTTTTTTTTTTTTTTTTTTGGTGAGGCATTCCTGTGTTGCAGAGCCAGTTGTCCTCTGTAATGTTAACTGGAAGACACCACCAGGAAGAATGCAATGAGCATGCAGCGAGATACTGTATGATTTTATCTTTACTGACACAGGGGAGCAAATTATGAGAAGGCCCTCAAGGCCTGCATGCAACAGAAAAGTGTGAACCCTGTGGTTATGTAATAATTGTCTAGCCTGCCTCAATACACCACATTTTCTACCATTCTGAGATCAAGCTGCTGCAGGAAATTTGCCAGTATTACTTGACCAGCAGAACAAAGCATCTCCACCTTGTTAGCCATGGTCGTTTCTGAAACGGGGGTTTAGTGCCTGCTGACTGGTTTTGTCCTCGTGGGATATATTTGGCTGTATGGTAATATCTATTATGTCATTTTCACTCTTCCCTTTTGCCCAACCTTTGATATGTTACTGCCTCCTGAAACACAGACTTTATTTGATTTGATTCATATTTAAAGCTGGACTGAGATGGTGTCAGCTTGTTGTGTTATGTGGCTTGTTACGGTAATGATCATAGTGTGCATCACTGACTACATAATATTAAGGATTTTGCCCTTATTCCGACAAAGTTCCTACTAAGCTGTTTACATGGCTGATTAAAATGAATGTACCTGTTAACATGCAGCTGTGCAACACAGATTATCACTTCCTAACATGCCGTTTCTCACAGAAGAATCCAGATAAGTGGAACGACTGGAGCAGCTTGTGCCAGGTTTGGTTTGCATCGAAAAAGTTCTCCACCAGTGGCGGACTTGTTGGCCCGTGCAAACACAGCCTCCCCCTTTCATTCCTTTAACCACCTTCTTGAAAAGGTCGGCATTGCGATATTTGCACGTACCCAAAAACCTGTTGATATCTAAGTCTTTCATGGGGTTTAAAAGTAGGTGTTTCTCCCTCTGACAACATATGTGAGCTATAGGGGTAGATGGGAACTTGGCAGTGGCAGACAAATACGCAAAAGTCGCCACCAAAAAATTTGAAATAAATATGACAGTAAAGTATAATAAGGATGAAATTAAAAGTATAATCAAATCAGAAACTGTTAAGAAATGTCAGGAAAAATGGAACACGGAAACTAATGGTAAGCATCACCACAGTATACACTCCTGATGAAGGTCTAGGAGGACTAAACATAAGTGTTTATTCATACATTGTGAAGCTGAAGCTGAGCAAGAGCACTGGGCAGAATTTCTGTTCAAAGACTCAAGTGATATTTTCTAACGCACCTGCATCTGAGACAGTTAAATCCTTTTTTCAAACCAATCACCACAGTATCCAAAAGAAAACAGGGGAAATGAGAGAAACCAGCAGAACTTAAATTGATGAAGACATAATTTTGAGGATGAGATTTGGACACGCTGATCTCAATAGTACACTGAGGTTAATTGGTAAACATGAAACTGGCATGTGTGAACATTGTAAACGTAGGAAACAGTAGAACATTATTATTTATTGTCCAAAATACCAGCAGGAAAGGCAGATTCTAAAAAGCAGACTAGAACTAAAGGGAATACTACATTTGAACTCGAGGCTTGTAGGATATAGAGCCATATTTACATTTTTGGAAAAGACAGGAACAAGCAGAAGAATTTAATGTAAATACAAGGCCGTTCTGATCCACACTCCGTTTTATAAAAGTCCAGTCATTCTAATTCAAAAATGGGTCCAACCTGGGAGAAAGGTTCATAGTTTTATACCCTCCTGCATCATATATTAAAAGTAAAACTTCATGGATTTAGTGGAACTTTTTTTTTCAAGGTCAAAAGCAAAATTCAATATTTTGCAGTCACATGGTCTCAGTGAAATTATGTTAATATTGGGGCGTCTATGTGCACATATCCAACATGTTTGGTATCTTTTCCAAAGTTTTTGAGGTCCATCTTTTCAATAAAACACTTTTTAAGAGTCTACTCTGGTGTGTTGTACGTGTATTTGAAGTACTGCTACCCAACAACCTTTTTTTAATTTTTTTTTTTCCAAATTTTTCACTCACAGTTTGTGCCACACTGCTCCTATGGGTGTATCTGCATCTAAACTGGATATAAATTATTCTGTATGTATTTTTTTTATCTCTAACATCATAATTAGTCGTAAGTTCTAGTGTTATGTAGGGGACTGTAGTGCAGGGAGGAGGGTTGGGTTGATGTGGAGATACAGAGTGTGTGTGAGCTGACTGGTTCTATTCGCAACAATTCCATTATACTCAACTATTTTGTTAGCGTCTTTACTCTTGTCTTCATCTTCTGTTTTTATTGACTTAAAACAATTTATTTTAATTTTTAGAAATTGCAAAAGCAATATGAAATGCTGTGCCTCAGGGTGATGTGCCAGAAAAAGACATCTTGTATGTCTTAGATGGGATGGGAAACACATTTGGTGCAATAGTGGAAACCTCTATTTGTTACATGTGAAAACATTATGGGAAATTGGTGATGATTGCATTTTATGTGCCCAGGTAAGAATTTTTATGAATTGATACCACCCAAGGTGGCAAATTCTAGTTTGGTATCATGGAAAAGTCTTTATCTCTAGATGATATTTCAACATCATAACCCATCCCAAGTGGCAGCTCAGTCACAGGTATCAACCTTCAATAGCACCAACACCAACACCAACACTAAACCAAAGAATGAAAAAGCCAACTTTGGTCTCATGCATGATCTCAGTCTGAGTGCTGATATGCATCATGGTTTTCATGGAAAAAACAAATTTGTATGTGCAAAAAAATGAACCATAATATGCTTTATAACCTAATTCTACTGACTTTTCTCGCTTGATGGGATTCAAAAACAGGTTGATTTGGGGCTACAGGTACCCCCTAACTGCACATATACTTTCAGGACAGATTATACCTGATGGTTATATGTAAAAGAACAGCCTGAAAAGTTAATGTTCAGACATGAATTACATTAAAATATCATGTACAGGAGCAGGGATATGCACTTCTTTGTGTGATGCTGTGACATAATGGCCCCAAATTTCAAGCCCTGAAATTGTCCCAAGAGATCACAGAAAACCTTTGAAGGATTACTATTCGGTTTTCCCTGGACTATAAGGTGGCAGGTACTGCAACTGAAAGCTGTTTGCCAACCGCCATTGAACATCAAAAAAAAGAAGAAGAAGAACAAGAAGAAGAAGGAATGTGAGCTTTTCTCTTGAGCATGGATCTCTACCCCAGCTTTTCAAACTGCTGGTGAGATGGTTTGTGGGCAACGTATCCATGACAACGGACAGAGCTGACCATAAACAGGCAAGATGCCATGTGTTGTAAACTGTGGTAAAAACCCCAACTGAGACTGCATTTCCTGAATGGGCTCTATGTATGTCCGAAAAATGCTTGTAAAACCTGAATAATACCAGCATGTCCCACTTGTCTTAATTGGAAAATGCTAAATTTGAAAAGAGGCCTAATTCTGAATATCTAAACAGAAAATGCTGTTTACATGACCCACATACAAGTCAGAATATTGCCATATTTGGAATAGTATTTGAATGTTAGCATGCATGTTAACATAGCCAATGATGTAAAGCTAAAACAGGCCCGAGTGAAACATGATATCTGACAATGTTAAACTGCACTGAGACTGACCAATATCACACTGCCCCAGATCTCTCGTAGATGCTATACTCTCTCAGGTATACATAGCTTGAGGGTACGTCCATGTGGCACAGATTTAATCATGTGCCATATTTAGACATACTTTAAACTGATTTGGGGGACAAAAAAGAAATGATGGAGTCCCACTATTCCAAGATGAAGCACAGCTGCAGCCAGAAAAGCAGATAATCTGGTCGAGTAAGCCTACCGCTATCTCTGTGGCACTTGACAGTCCCAGACAGGTCTCCACTTTTAGTAATTGAATTAGACAGTCATAGCTGGCTGCCAACTTTGTTGATGATTGGAGATGAATGGGAGGACCCTTGACTCACATAAGGAGTTATACAGCACCTCTTGGCTGGTATTCCTGAATCCAGAGACAATAGGGAATGTCCGTCCTCCAATAACATTTAAAGGCTGTGATGAAGGCAGAGAGCACCATATGTTACAAGATTCCTGTAAAGCTTCCTGGTAAGGGGGGAATAATTCAACTTGTCACATCTGCTCACAGACCAGTCCAGAAGGATTTATCACTAATTCAAGTGGTTTCTAAACTGTTTGAATTACAACCATGAAGGCTGTACTTTCCACCATAATCTTCTTACGTGTTGCCATCTGTACCACAGAAGTCTTAATGTTGTTCCAGAGAGGAAAGGGCCAGCAGGACCTACGATCATTGTTAATGGGAAGTGTGGGTCGTTTAAGTGAACTTGGCAAGGGTTAGACAGGATGGCTGACATGGTGGTTATCCTGCAGGCTGAGATAGGCCTAATGAATTATTCCACTGGAAGCGGAATCTTTTGGTCTCTCTGATCCAGTGTGTACACTGTAAGTCCGCAAGTATGTGGAAACTGTGATCTTTTTAAGGAGGCCGCTTTTGTAGAGTGTTGTTTTTACTTTTCTCAGGTAAAATGAACAACTATTAAGGATAAGAAAACATCCATAAGTATCCCTTAATAACCCTGTGAAAGTGGAGTATACATGCAGAGTGTTAGGAATGTTCAATTAGTAAAAAGTGTGCAATAACAACACTCAGCCAGTATTTGTAAATTGAGACGTGAAACTCTGCAACAGAACTGACAATGGAAACTTTATCAAATGAAAAATGTTGCTGGTCATGCAGTGTACATAATTAAATAAATCACCCCTAAATTATTTTTCATAAAGACTGTGGAAAAATGATTATGAGGAAGACTTATTACTCATTACAATGTGTAGCTCTCTGTGAGTGTCCCCTAGCTATGTGTTTGAAGAGTGCTAAAGATGTAAAATACATAGGCTCTATATAGCATAAATGAGAAGAACCAACAAAACCCATTCATTTTTATTAGGTAAGCAAACAGTTCCAAGTGTCAGTGTCCAAAGGGGGGGCGGTCCAAATCAACAGTGCTGGGGAAACTGCTTTGAATTCAGCTACCAATTACTTCACACCAGAGAAAGTTAAAATATAGCAAAGCTACATTAGGGAGAAATTTAAAGCTACTTAGACGACATGTTCAAACTACTTTGTAAAAAATCATCAAATGTGTTATAAAATTATAACAAAATCCAAAACAAAAAAGTCACATACCAACAAAAAATGCCATGCAGTCAGTTTCTTGCAAGAATTACCCACTTGTTCACAGGTAAAATAAAATGAAATTAAACAAATTAGCCCACTATCCATGCAAAAGTGTAAAGAATGCCAGCTTTAGTTTTGTATACAACGTCCACCTGTCAGATGCCTGCCTTTAGAAACTAGATCCCAGGTGGAGGTATTGCACCAAGCAGGGTTACTCAGTTAGGTAACATCTAAAATAACATGCAACAACTTCTCCGAACATTTAGTAATAAATAGCAATAATAAATACATCTGACTAACTGTGGTCAGAGAGGGTTAAATTACAGTCAAGAAACAATGATTAAAAAAAAAAAAAATCCTTCCTCTCATGGCCCCGAATTGTTTGTAGTTCCAGTAGTTAAATACACAAAAAATGATTTAAAAAAGTAATTAAACTACTTGAATCGCTATGCAAATATAAATATAGCAGAACTACCTGCAAGCTACTGCTAACAGGATGTCTGCAAGTGTCAGACAGTTAAATTTAATGCTTTTTAAGACCTGTTCAAGATGTGTTTTAACCAAATTTAGGACACATTTTTGGACAAATCATATTTTACTTATTTAAGCATCACAGGCAAGCATTGTAGGAAAGTAGTGTATATGTGGTTCAATAAAAGTGCACAACATTATAGTTTCTTTTTTTTTTTTAAGATTTTAACATTAGAAATGTGGACTTTTACATAGACAGGCTTAGCTCATTTAAAAAAAAAAAAAAAAATGGATAAATGAAATAAGATGAAATGTTTGCAGTAGGTAAGACCTTACATATTTAAATCAAAGACTATTTAATGACTTCTAAGGCCTTGCTGTTGTAACATTTAAGCACGAAAAATAAATAAATAAAATCATATAACTGAATAAAATAAAAATTGGGCAAATAAGCATCATATAAAACGGTTAATAATTAATTTACATTTAGATGGATAAAAATCAGAAGATATAAGCTAAAGCTGTAGTGTGTCTTGAGATGGATTTAATTGGATCCAATCCAATTAAATCCAATGTAATCCAATTGTAATCCAATCCATGTAAGACCTTACATTTTCAAATTAAAGACTTGTAATGACTTTTAAAGTCTTGCTGTTGTAACACCGACTTTAAAACATTTTAGGACTCTTTAAGGACCTGCAGACACCTGCGCAAGTGTAAAAAATAAATAAATTAAATCATATAATAGAATAAAATAAAAAATTGGGCATATAAGCATCATATAAAACGGTTGATAATTAATTTACATTTTAGATAAATAAAAATCAGAAGATATAAGTTAAAACTGCAGCGTATCTTGAGATGTGTGCACTTTGACCCCTTAGGAGTTTGCTAACGTGACAGGAAGTTGAAGTGCACCTCACGCGCGAGGGAGCAATTAGCCCTTCTGGTACAAATCCGTTTATTTTAACCCAAACTACCATGTTTTCCCCCTAAATTTGAACAGGTTTGCACTCTGTGACAGAAAGAAATGATTCAACTGGAGCCGAGTTGAGCGCAACAAGTGAGGAAAAATAATTCTAATGGTTATGGACGTCAGTTGGTGCCGGAAATGCTAACACCTCAGCGGCTAGCATGCGTCATATGTAGCCGGTCAGCCATTTTGGCTCTGTTGCTAACGGACGACTCTGGGTGAGTTTTAGTTTGGCGAACTAAATAGTGTGTCTGCAGAGTCACTCAGTCAGTTTTTACAAATGAAAGGGGCTCATTTGAGAGTGCACGAATGCAGTCAAACTCTGCAGGTTATTAATTTGATCACCTGGTTGAAAAACCTTTACAGTGAACTTTGGAGAGCCATGACTCACACACACCGAAGGCCCAGCTAGCGCAGCTGGGTCACAGACACCTCACCTGTAAGTCCACTAATGACTGGAACCATACTGGACGCCTGCAGCTGTTTTAATGGTGAGTCAGTTTTTTTAGTTTTACTTTAATGTTACTCCTGGCAGTGTTGTGCTTCTGTTGTGCTGGAGATTAATTTGCACATCAAACACATCTGCATCTGTCTGCTTTCCTACATTTTGTCATGATTGTGGCTGTCCGTGGTGTTGAATATTGGATTTAATAAGACAGCAGTGTGTTGGATATACAAAGGACTTGTCTTTTGCTTTCTGTGATGTGCTGATGCTTGATTTTATGGTGCATTTAATTTAGCTGGTGCTAGTTTGGTCTCAGTGTCCTTGCTCACCCAGTGGTCTGGTTATTCCCTCCTTTTCAGCTGCCTTGAAGCCTGTCGAAGTTACAAACTCTTGTTCTTGTGTGGTTACTTAATGCCTTAGCTGAATGTCTCACTGACATTGCTGTTTTTATGTTTCAAAGTCTGCTAGTAGAAGCTTTGAGTGCAAAGCCAAAAAATAGGGACAGTAATAACACTGGATCTGATATGTTGCATCGACCGGCAAAAATGTTTTGATTATATTTTGTCTTTGGTGGTTTAATTGACTAAACTTTTGGTGTTTTTTAACAATGCACTGTCACCAAACTTTAGCAGGACATGGTTTTGTTGTTGGTAGATTCCTAACTTTTCCTTGAATTATTTTCTCTTTGTGCGCTGAATGAGTCAATTAATTCTATAAAAGTAGCACAGAGTTTGGCGAGACTTTCATTTCACCAGACACACTGCTGAGTTGAAAATCCTTATTTACTCCATTTTCTGTGCAGTTATCCCTCGGCTGCTCTTATTCTAGTTCGTAAGCTGGCACAGATTAGTTGACTTATTCATTACAGAGGGTGTCTGTTGTCGATTGCAGAGCTTATCCAGTGTGATTAATGTTGGGTTTGTGTTACTACTAAAGCAAACACAGACTGGTCTTTTAAAGGGTCTCCTCCACCAAGGGATGCATTGGAACGATATACTTACAATATGTCACATGCTGTGTGTTGTTTGGAGTTTTTCTGTTAATGTTTTGTCCATGAACAGATGAAGCCACCGAGGTCCCAATTTTTATTACATGCTTTTGTTACTGCCGCCCAGCTGCACCATCCCAAGAGAAACTAAATAATTCAAGTTCCTTTTTTAAGCTATTAGGCGTTACAAGAAATGGTCCAATAAGAAGTATTAGTAAAATATATAAATTTGGTAGTCTGTGAAACATTAACAGGAATCATATGCAGTAGCCGGCACAGGAGATGCACGATTAATGCATGAAGGATGAATTTTACATCGTCCGTCACTCTGTGTATGTATAAACAATGCAAAAGGTTTAACTCCATGGAGATTTGTGCCTCTGGTTGGTTCCTTTCTGCCAACACTGGCTTGATTTATTCATTGTTGATACAAAATATTATGCAGGTGAGGTCTGCTGATTCTCCAGTATGTTTAAATTTGTAGTAAAACTGAGATTTACCACTGTTAAAATCCTCTTTTCTGTGACATGGATATATCACTTGTAATTCTCTTCTACACTGTGTGTGTGTATGCTTGTCTACATGGGCACTCTCGCCGGTGTGTGCGCATTCATGAATACGCACATATGTATGCACATGAAGCCTCTACACTGTTTCAGCTCAGTTTTAGTATTGGACATGGGCAATTCCCCGAGGCAAGGATCCGCTCTCCACCCAAACAATGAGGTGCAGCTTTTGCTCTCTCGGTGAACGAGGGGAAGCAAGCCCGTTCAGGAGGTCAGCTCCGAGCTGTTGACATTGCTCCCTGGTTGCCTGTAGTTCTGGGCAGAGCCTCATTATCACAGGGTCTGCTTGGAAGAGAGTGGGCTTCGTTAGGAAGCAGCTGTCAGTGCTGAGGGGGCGAAGGCAAAGGGAAGGAGCAGAGAAAGTAGAGCCTACTCTGCGGTCCATTCGCAGTGGCGCTCAAGGGCCAGTTGGCTTGCAGTATTATAGTCTGCTTTTGTGTGTGCGAGCTTGTGTGACTTTGGCCAGTGTGTGTGAGTGTCATGTTAATCCTGCAATCCAGCACTGCAGTAGTTTCACTTGTTTCAAATCTTTTTGTACTTATTTCCTTACTGTCATGGAGCAGCTCTATGCTCGAGTAAGCATTTTTGGGCTTTTTTAAGTTTTATATTAGTTTTTAAAATGCTACATATAAATCTATGTAAAATATGCATCATTTCCATAATATATATATAAAGAAAATATGATCAGCCCTTGACATAAATAAAGCATTTACACAAAAACACATGCAGCACATGGGCTACGTTTTCTCAAAGGAAAAAGGATAAAGTCAGAATAAACATACTCTTTTAGAGTGCGCCTTATGTCTTCAGTTACATTTGTGGCATAATTGCTTGACTTGAAACTTTCTCATCTGTGCGAGATATCAAAACATCTCTTTCAAAGAGGAAAAAAAAAGTTAGTGAAAGATGCTAAAGCATGCAAGCGGAAAAGAATAACAACAAAAGGACATATATGAGGTGAGGGCCAAGGAAGAAAAATAATTACAAATGCAGAAAGCCATTTTTCAAGCATTATGGGAAACCAGATGAAATGTATAGTGGAGGTCTGCAGCATGTGTCAGGTTTCATGTCTGTCACACTCGATCAGTGACCGGAGCTAATGAGATGCTACATGCTGCCTGGGACTCGAGCTGGAAAACTGCTGTTCTGGTGCACATTAGAATCTGGGGAATTCCAAAAATCTAGCATCTGGTGAAAAACAGAGCAACCCTCTGTGGCACAGCGGTCATTAACTTCTGGGATTTAGTGAGATACAATACCCTGTTGAGAAAAAGTTTCCACGCTGATGAGAACAGTTCTTCCAACTTCACCAATTTTCTGCCCAGCGGAAGCAACGCGAGTCGGGGAAAGAAGCTGCCACTGCCTTTCTATTAGGAAATGTAATGGATATTAAATGATGACATACAGATGTAGTCAAAGAAGTATGTGCGCCGCAGTTGAGCGGATTAAGGCACAGATCAGCAAGTTGCAGAAATAGCAGAAGGATTGATATGGTGTTGCTTGAGGAAAGTTTATGCAAGACGTACCAATATTCTGGATTTTAACAGTTTAAGTGATTATGATTTGGCACGTGAAAAAAATGGTTTAAAAATCAGCATGCGGAGAACAAATTTGACATGCTTTGCTTGTATTTTATATTTTATATTTTATTCGGTTGTCTGTTTATTCAGTTGTGCATTATACAAAACTTTCCAAAAAAAAAAACACTGAGCCTCTATTTAACATATTTTGAGGGCATTTTTCCCCAGAGAGCTACAAGTACCAAGAATGAATGCACTTTTTCTTTCTTTGCATGAGTGGTCCCACTGGGAATCAGACCCCACGTCTAGTACTGTTTGCAATGTACTCTGCCTACTGATGTATGCAGAACCACACTGACATGAACAATTCTACATTTGAGTCATGATTGACAACCATCATGGGACATACTGCTGAAAGAAAAGAAAATGACATATCTACAAATACTTCCAGAGACTTTTAATCACTGACATCATTAATGTGTCACTAAAAGGAGAGCTGAAACAATAATTCTATCTACAGAAAAATAATCTGTAGCTATTTTGATGATTGATTTGTTGTTTCTAGAATTTTTCCAGCAAAAATACCAAATACTCTCCGTTCCAGTCCCTCACATACTGTATGATATTTAACTGAACCATTTGATGACTTCTCCTTTCACTTCTGGGAAATATTTTGTTTTATTTACACTTTATGTATTTGCACTCTCAGCTACGTACTTTCTGCACCTGCTCTACAACAGCTTCCCTCAGGATAAGTTAAGTTCTGTTGTATCGTATCATAACATAAATATCTAGAAGATAATGAGCAGATAATTGACATTGAAAATAATGTGTAGTTGTAGCCCTAATTAAAGTCACACTATTTTTGTGGCACATTCCTTGCTGTTAAATGTGAAAAGTGAAATAATTCATATGATTAATGATATGGAGACATTCATTTTCCTAAAGTGATTTTTAAATGTGGTTCTATTCTGTTGTAAGACACAATAAAGGAAGTGGAAGTAAAGGAAGTGCTTTCTCAAGTTGTTTCCATTGATGTTGTAAATAAATTTTTTTATTTGAGAAAAGGGACAATGTGCACTAATCAACATTTTAATAAATGTAAATGCACCCGAATTAGCTGAAAGGCTAGTTTTCATCGGCAGTCCCTTCGCCAGCTGTAAAAAGGCCCCCAAGAAAAATTAAATTGCACTTTGTTTAAATGCAAACAATATGTGTTGAATTGATTCAAATGTTATGTAGCTTACATGTTGTTTTACAGTCACATTGTCTGGTTTGAGAGCTACAATATTCACTCAGGATTTTTTTAAACATTATTGGAGTCCATGTTTTGAAACTAATGAAGTAAAACTAAAGAAGAGAACTGAAACATTTGCAGCTGTTTTTGTAATATTCACTATGATTATTATAGCAAGTCATTACATGACTTATTTTTTGGAGGCAGTAGTTTAAAAAAAATTACATTCTTTTCTCCTGACTTGCAATTTTTATCATTTGCCATAATTTCCCACAAAAAAAATCACATAAAAATGCTGCAATTTTTATCGCAATTTTTGACAAAATTGGCTGCATTCAAGGTTTTCTTGCCAAGACATCCTGGAGGGACTGATTATCCAAGTAAACTACCTAAAGTTTAATTTGTATATGAAATATTAAGACTTTATATAATAGAAAAATCGATACATGGCACTGTATGACATGATGATGATGTATACGATATTGCCACACAAAAATATCATGATACTATGCTGTATCTATTTTCTTTACCCCCACCCCTAGTTGCTATGATACAGACTATTTGCAGTAGTAAAAATGTACACACAAGGTAGAGTACTTGCTCTGGATGAGGGTAAAGCTGAGGCATTGAGGGAGAATGGATGGACCTGCCAGTCTATGTGGGTTCAGTATCTATTTCTACTCCTCTTCTTCTTGTTTAGTGATGTGATGATTGGTCTTTGTTGTTGGCTATTTGTCCCACCATGACTGGACAGCTGGATAATGTGACAGTGAGAAGCTGCCTCAGCGCTTTACCCAGAGAAAGTTGAATATTTTTTAACTCTTGATGACTGGAAGTAAACGACTAATGTACAGGGCTCAGTGTGAAATAGACGCTTGGCGCCTTGTCATGCTGCTGGCATTTGTAACACACTAAATATGCAGCGCTCCTATGAAAAAAGGAAACATGAATGTAGCGTTTGTGGTGGTTGTTTGCCGTCCCCTGCGGCTGGCTTGTCAACAGCACATTACTGCTATGCTGCAGTTATCGCGACACTCCTGACAACCAGAAATGACAGCAAAACGTGTCTCAGCTGAGGTGTTGCACTCAAGTCTTAAAATGAGAAAACCCTGCTGGTATCTAATTGACTGACATGTTGGTGAAATTCTTATGTGAAGAAACATGCGTCTAAACACAGCCGGCAATATTGAGGTCATGTTCATACATCATACGACAAGTGGACAATGTAATTATCGTGACAGGCCTGGTGGTCATGACTCTGATGCGGGTAGATTACAGTTCACCCAGGGCCAGCTTGATTACATTTCAAATCAGGGTAATCCCTCAGAAGATAACTGGCCCAGGAAACATTCACCATTGTTGTAAGTCTGAAAGACCAGTCACTCAGTCACTGAACTACTGCTGCCCAATCGATGGGGATCTTTAATAGCAATTTCCAGGCACCCTGATGCTATTGATTTCAGTCGACAAACATTTCACTTTGATCATTATGATCCCAGCCTTGCAGCACACTTCCTAGGGCTTCTCCTCATGAGAAGCTTACAATTGGTCTTAAAATGGCAATATAGTGATGGCTGCCACATCGACTGTGTCCATCCACAGCTGAGAGAGAAATTGAATTGTATTTGAGGAAATGAAGTACACAAACAAGTTAACATTCATGAAAAATTGAGTGTTTAGAGGCTACTCTTTTTTTTTTTCTTCCCAAAGTGTCTCCAGAATTCATCTCCTTTTCCAACTGCGTGTCAAAACGTGTTGCCAGCTTGAGCCAATTTTCCTTCCCCTTCCCATTCCTTAAAATGGCTCATTAGTTTCCCATGCACCCGTTGGTTAGCCTTATTGTTCAGCAAACCAATATTATATGATGATAGGAAGAACACAGAAGGAGCTCTGGAGACTAATTAGAAGTCCTCAAACTTAAAAATCTGTTCAAAGTGTTGTTGTTGCCAACACACAGAGGCAGTGACCCGGGGTCTCATTTAATGTTTCTAAGTATCTATTAATGTTCCTTGGGTTATGTTTAGAGCTAGGGGAGGCACAGGAGCAGGAGCTGATGGATGAGAAACATTAGATGCCCGGCAGGCACTGAACTCTAATATAATGCAGTCATATGTCTATTTTTTTCTTGGTGTACTTCATTACATTTCTCTTTGGTGGAATATGTTTCTGTTTAAATAATTTATTGTTCCCTTTCTTCCAGGTTTCTCTCAGAAATCAATCGGTGGCTGTCTTCCCAGAGATAAGCATACGTTATTAATGTTAGATCTTTATCGTGCCAGAAGGACCACCAGCACTGCTGCTGAGTCTGCTGATAATTGACATTTTCTCTAGATGAAGGTATTTATCATTCTATCATTGTCCATGGGAGGCCCCACAGCTGACCATACCCATACAATTTTCTGAAGAAAGAAGCTGGGATTTTGTGCTCTGTATCCGGTATGTCATGCAGTATTCATGTTTCCTCATGAGAGGAAAAAGTTTGTTTCTTAGGGGAGAAAGGAAAGATTTCCATTGCAAAGCAAAGCATTGAGCAGAATAATACAGGGTGAATGTGAGCTTTTGAAAAGGTGATATGCACAAAGTGACCTTTAAATCTCACTCGTTTTTGAATGACTTGGGAGGTGCCTTTCAGCCACACTTAAGTACACACAGAGCGATGCGACCAATATCCCTCCTCCAGAGGACACTGGATATTGGACGCATTCACCGCAGCTGACTGATAATAGTATACATAACACTGACAGAGCAAAGTCACTTTAACCATAAGAATTTGCATTTATATTACATAATTGGAAGATCAGGGACTTGAATTGTATTATTCTGTGACTCAGATTTGGATGCATCTCAAAAATAATGTGCCTTGTAATCAAAGGTTTGTTTGTATAGTTTGATACTAGCTATCAGCACTGACTGAAAGCTGTAGTTAGCTTTCATTTTAAGCATCCATAATAACTTTTGGTTTGAATATGATGAGAGGAAATTGTTAGAAGGACAATGGCCTTCTTAGACAAATTGGCTTAATAATAGAGTTACCATTGTCTGTATTGTACAGACTGAGCAAGGATGGCTCTCAGACAGGACAAAGTGCAGCATTTGAGAAAAGAACTACTCTAATGTTGTTGCTAATCAAATTCAAGACATATGCCAGCCCAGTCATTAATTTTACACTGTTTGGCTGCCATTGTCAATGGCACATGATATTAGATGCAACACAACCAAATGAAAAGCTGAGGAGTAAGATGTGATATATTACTGAAATAAGTCCTATCAGGGAAATGCATTTTGAATGAGATCACTGTAACTGCATTTGACACACTTCATTTCATTCTCATCTGTCAAGTTTAGCGTCAGATGATGGTAGATGTGCATGGCTTAATGGTGGAGACGTGACAACTTATAAAGTTTGAATGCTGTCTGAGTGACTCCAGGTCAATTCTGTCTTTTCAGGGTGGAACACAGCCGTATGTGGTGACAGCATCGGCAAAGTTAAACAACTAAAATCATGCAGTTGGAATGAACTCACTTCAGATAGCAGAATTGAAAGCTTGCTATCTTTGCAATCAAGGAGTAGGTGATGTGGATAAAGTCCTCTTTGATGTTGTGTAATTTTTTGTGTGTTATGATATACGTAATTCTCTGGAAAATCTTTTGAGAAACTTTTTATGGATATGGATAGAATGGCTTGAAATGGGGCGCCGGGTTGCTTAGAGGGTAGAGCAGGCGTCCGTTATACAAAGGCAGTGTCCTTGCTGCAGCAGCCACGGGCTCGATTCCAGCCTGTCTCCAAACTGTTCCATCTAATAAGGGCAAAAAGCCAAAAAAAAAAAATCTTTAAAAAACAATGGCTCGAAATGGCTTATCCGACATATTAAATACCTAAAAAAAAATCAAGGTACTTCCTTATATTGAAGCAAAAGTCATAAGAATCCAATAATACTGCACGTTAGTAGTGCTCATTCATTTCCAGAATTGCAGGAGATGGCAGCTGTAATTCTTATAATGGCCTCATTGTTCCATAGATTTTAAATGCATGGCGAAATCTGTGATTGTCCCATGGTATATATTGGCATATTTCACTTTCAGAGCAAATTCTTTCACAAATCATTTAAACCTGGTCCCACTCCAAACTCATCAGAGACCAAGATGTGGTCAGTGGCCCTCAGCTGCAGAAACCAACACACCGGGGCACCCTTTCGCAGCAGTATGAGACGCCTGAGGCCTCAGCATGTTTTTGATGCTCTGGGCAACTGTTGTAGAATGAAGAGCGAGAGTGTCCGCACAGGGTGGGTAGGGGGTGAGGTTGATGGGTCAAACAGCAGCGTACATTCACCTGGGAGCCCGCTGTTCCTGTCCTGTGTGAAACAAAGAGTCAACTGAGTTATTTTAATAACAGTACAGTGTGTACATCATGTAATTAAGAAATGTACTTTTTTTTAAAGCCAAACCATTATGTTTTTTCCTAAAGCTAACTACATATTTTTGTTGCCTGAACTAAGGAAGTAAGCCTACATGGTAGCGAATCTTTAAGTAGATTTGCACAAAAAAATGCTTGATACTGAAAGCCTACACTGGTTTCCTGTACGCCTTGGTACACTTGGATTTGATCGTAGGCACATGATATGTTCATGAATGCCAATCACTCATCAATTGACAGTGTGCTCCTGCTTGTAGCAGCTAGTGACCACCATATATGGAGGTGATACTTACTATGAATAGGTGCATCCTGTCGGCCTGTGAACACAGAGCAAAGATAGATGCTGAGATTAAAACAGTAATTTCTAATAATGACAAGCAATATTTATATGCAATCTTATTTATGCAAGCACTACGAGTAGTCAGAAGCAGGGGTAGATTTTGTTAGTACCAACAAAAAGATCAGAGCTACTAACATATTGACGAATGCCGAAATACACGTAAATGTCCTTCTGTGAACAGTTTATACACAAATTTTTTCTGCTCATGTTTCATGAATAAGACCTAAATTGTTTTACCTATGTTCTAAGTTTATTTTGAAGAGTTTCGGTATTTAACAAGTAAATACCCAACTGTAGAGGTGAAAGTGTATTTTGAAAAGACAAAATACATGTAACAAGTGTAAAGTGACATGCTGCCCTTGTGTGTCCAAAACTGACGCAGGCGGGGTACCTAAAGCATCATAGTTTGTTGTGTAGGGCCACTGATCAAGTCTCGGTATTTGACAAATTGCGAGTGAGAATGTTAAACATTTTAATTTGAAGATTGCTCTCACCATCAGAGATTGCCTTAAGAAAATAGGAATTATAGCTGCGCTATCCATTAAATTGAGACATTGGATTCATTGTGGTGTTAAAAATAACTTGACTCTTAGTACTGACTACATATATTCAGAGCCAACAGTAAAACAAGCAGAGGTGAAAATGATTTTAGATTTGTCATCACGTAGCTAACTGCTCTCTTTAACAGAGACACGGCTCCTCTCTCGCAGTGTCTATGCTGTGATACATGGAACTATTGTGCTTAAACACACTGCTATGGTTTCTACAGTAATTTGCTGTGATAAAAAAGTCTCATTGGATAATCCATATCACCTTACCCGGCAGCCATGAACATCGTCGTGACACTGCGTGTGTAAAGGGGTTGAAAAGATTTAGCTTTCTTCTCTCTGACATACAAAATCAGATTATAGACCCCTGATATAAGACTTCATTAGCACTGCACTCATTTAACCCTGAATACACAACTCTGCAGTGAGTCAACAAAGCGAGTGAACTTGTTTGTCTCTCTCTGCTACATCACTCATCAAGGCTCCGCAATTCATGCCAGCAGTAAAACTTTATGATATAGTATTAATTGATTATAATAAAAGGCTAGACCCAGCTATCTGCCTACACATAGATCACACACTCAACATCTGGCCGTCATTGGCCTAATTATTGCAAGTAATGAGATGCTAATTTCAACACTCATACTGCATGCATGAGCGGCCAGATTCATGTGAAACAGAACTTTATGACAAAACTAATAAATAAAACATCTTACTGGTGGTAAACATTAAGCAACTGAGGAAAAGAAAACAAAATGGGGAGGAACATGGGGCCCGATGATTAACAGTGCTTTTACATAATCACGCCTGTGCCTGAAGGATGGTTTCTTTTGCCCCACTGTTTACTGGTTTATGAGGAGAGTGATGGGCCATTTCATTACCTCAGCAGTAATTAATGCACAAAATTAAGCAGCCTTTGATCAATTGTAGGGACCAATGTTGTCAGAGATTTCATTATTTAACTACTAAATCTGCACTGAAGAAACAGGAATGCTAAAAAGTTAGCGTGTCAGCATATTAGCGTAAGGTACAGTAGAATGAGCACCCATATCAGATTTTGGTTAACGTTGCCATTGTCTGGCTACCATGTCACACTAATGGAAAATGTGCAATCGTTAAGTCTGAGATCTGTGTCTTGGGAAATAAACTAGCGGCAGTGTAAAAATTGGCTCTTATATCTCCCCCACTAAGGCCCCGAGTCTCCCCAGCCTGCGTAAAGAATAGATCTCTGGGGGCAATTCCTCACAGCAAGATAAATGAGTTAACCAGAAAACTGTTATTCGTCAACACACATATTAATGCTATAGCTTTGCTTGGTTCACCTACCTGTTGATAAGGCACTGGTAGCCACCCATTATTTGTAATGGCTGCCATCCATAATGGCATTCGTATTAGAGATATAAAAGAATGAGTGGTAATAAAGATTAATGTGATCAAACACGGAAAGACAAAGACCTCCTAAGACTAATCTCTGAGAGCTTAATGAACAGTCCCGTAAACAGCGTCCTGTGAGCATCCGTACTTGTCTCCCAGAGAGGAAGTACCCCTGCTTATTTGTACAAGGTATAAAGTAAGTTTGACATTTGTCTTCCGACACAGAAGGGGATGTGTACACTTGAACATTTCTCTGTTTGACCTTCAACAAACAGGATAAAGATTGAGCTCTTTGATATGTTGATTATACAGTATAGGCTGTATCGCAAATGTGGGTTATCATTTGCACTGTAGAGGTTAGGAGGCAAGGGGAACAAGGTTACACAGACGTACAAAAACTATACCAAAATACAAACTGTCAAGCTCCTAAAGTTGCTGTTATCACAGCTTTTGCTTATGGGAGGAGGTGCTCTTTGCATGTCCTCATGGAAAGTTGTAAATAGTGTCTCCTGGAAGTGTGTTGCTTACAGTCTGACACCTGGTTGCTACCTTTTTGTAAAACCCTAAACTCACCTGAGCACTTTGGGAGCACACATCCATAACGTCCTTAACACAGAAGATTTAAAAAAAAAAAAAAAAAAAAAAACACTGTCAGAGGGCAGTCTCTGCCCAAAAATACCCCACTACACATTTCTACTTGGTCATGAGTGATAATTGAGAGTGATTAAATGTACTATACATTGTTTTTTTAATAATTTTACTGAACTGAGTTTGAATTAATTCCTCAAAGTTAACATATTCCCAGCAGAGTCGAAGTAGTGAGGCAGTGGTTCCAGCTGCAAAAGAGGGGAAAGTAAAGGCTAGATACAGCCAACATTTCTTCTTCTGCGGTTTTGTCAGCATGTTAAGAATTTAAAACCGCAGAATCAAATATCAGCCCCAGTGTATGTTCATCTTTTCAAAGTAAAGTGGATTATACTAAAGGTGTTTCGATATATTATATTTAATATGCTGTTATTATAGTGTTGATCAGCGAAGCAGAACAGGAAAACGTTCCTCCTTGTGCTTCCTCCTACTTCACTTCTTCACATTACATTGACTGACCAAAAGCCTAAAACCAGAACTGTGTGCATAGCTTGATTCCATTAGAGATACATGAGAAAATTTGGACAAAGCCTTTTTCCTTTGTATAAAAAAACAGGCTTAATGTTTGCAAAATGTGGAATAATTCTCAACAAGACAATATTTCAGACGTGCAGCTGTAAAGCATTTTTAAAAAATCAAAGTAGTCTTTGACTCATGAATTATTTCCCTCGGTTACTGAAGTCTTTGGCACTTGATCTCCAACTCTGTCGAGAGAGGGGATTTGAATTGATGTGACTAATGTAAAACAAGGCCAACTGTCAGATGTAAGCCAGTCACTGCTAGTGCACTTTTGCACCCTCCATTTCCAAGGCATAATGATGCATAGCCATCACACTTAAGCCCAGTCTAGTGCCTACATATGGAAAAGGTGTCAGTTGCAGCAAAGGAAATTATGCAGTCCACTAGTTCCCTGTCTAGCGTGGCATCTCGGCTACACGCCGCTTTCCCTGAAGAAGAGATGACATGTTTATGAGTTATTCCCCTGATGGGGCCTACACCTAGGAATACAGACTTGTCCTTTACCCCTGACTGGCCCACTGAGGGGAGTCTATTGTGAATAACTGAATAAAAAGACTTATGAAATATTCCTTTCACCAAACCCACTATTTAAGCAACCACTCTGCTTAATATTCACGCACAAACTAGAATTTGACACTGAAGAACTATGATCATCCCTCTCATAATGCATACAATGGAATTAACCTTGAAGGTTTGATCATTTAAACCCTTCCTACTGTATGAGTTGTAAAATAGTGGCAGATGAATGCAGAAAATTATAAATAAATCAGAGCACACCAGTCACTTTAAAAGTGTTTTGAAAGCTCACAGACATGGAGTGTGAATGTTTAAGTGTCACTTGAATGGGGGGAAAAAAAGAAACAGACCCCTGGGGCTGTTTCTCTCTTGTAACCGACTTTTCAACTTCATAAAGCTCCCATGTTGAACATGATCCTGTCGCCTTTCTAAGTAGCAACCGGTCGAACACTATATTCAGTGTTGTGGAAGTAAAACTCGCCATTAGTTAAGTTTTACTAGGCGTCTTAAGAACTCTGCTCACAAAGTAGATATTAAGTGGATGTAATCATGTGGAAATACTGAGCAATGAAAGTGGGCTAACAATGTGTTATCCATAAACTGACATAAAGCATTTTAGAATGAAAGCCTTTGTATATTCTGCAGTCCCACATGAATAACCATGGCTTTTGAAAAGAAGAGGAAAATAACCTGTAATAATTTGTCCCTCCAGTCGTGTGGAGATACTGCTGTGGTGTTCCTCTATTTGTCACTGTCAGCCTCCAGACTGAGGATATGAGAAGGCGGCAGAAAGAATGGGAGCGGTGGGGGGGTAGCGGCGGTGAGAGGAAGGGGAGTGTGAAGAAAACGCTGAAGTATGTGATTAAGAATAATGAGTAAAAAATTGCATAAAGCCTTCTCCCAAATCACATATCAACTCCACGCCTGGCATTATCCCTGAAGCATCTCATCAGTCCTGGACCAAGTCCCCGTCGTTCTGCGATGCAAGTACACGTGCGCCCACCCACACACATGCATACACAACTATAGCAGTCCATTAGCAGCTAACACATGAGCCAACATCACTCTCTCTCTGTCTTTCTCTTCCTCCCTCTTTCTCTCAGTGGATCTACATTGTCTCGGATAGTAAAAGCAATGGCAGGAACGAGACCTGTCAAGTTTCATATCAATACGGTGACCTTCCGTCCCTTGCTGCTGTTCCACCACTCGGGCAAACACAGCCAGGCCTGCCCGTTATCTCCAAACCACTGTTTGGAGAGGCATCTCTATCAGAACAGTGGGAAAACATCCAATGCATATCAATTGGAAGACTTTGATTTTTATTTGTTCTGCATTTGCTCTGTCTTGCGATGGTACACAGAAATGACAGCAGGGTCCACTGTATAAACTCTCAAACCACTTGATTCTTGTTGGACTTTGGTGGAGAAATTCAATCTGTAAATGTTAAACATACGAGTCATTTCTCATTTTGCCTCCCTCTTTCACCTTTGTTACACAATATATTAGATGTGCCGCCCAGGGTCGAAAGAGCTTTTTTGGGGGGAGAATACTCAAACAAATGTTAAGCACACTTTTGTCTGTTCAGTTGGAGATATTTTATAATGCAGAACGCCTCATGAACCTGCTGTAACTTGATAGTAAATTGGCTTATCGAGTTTTGTTAGCAAACATTTGCCTAAATTTACATCCAGCAGACAGAAAGCAACTTGGGCATCCCATTGGAATCTCTTATCTCACCACCTGTCCAATGCTCACTGCTGCTTTTATTCCTGGTTGGTTTCCAGTGTCTGAGAAACACGTATTGTTCTTGTTATATTTGGCTTGTCAAATGTTGTTTTTTCACTAGTTACTTGTTTAATTAGTCTCTGCTATTTTATGCTTTTTCACATTTCTTTGCTATTTTATGCAGACAGCATACCACTGGTTTGTTGGAGTTTGTAGAGTAGAAGCAACTCCTCGTCCTTTTTATTGTACGTAGAGCTGAAAAATGATAAGCCAATTAGTCTATCGACAGAAGAGTAATCTGTGACTAGTTCCACAGTTGGCTAGTGGTTATCTTTCAAGCCAAAATGCTAAACACCCTGGTTCCAGCTTCTCAAACTTGAGGTTTTGATGCTTTTCTTTGACATATTTAATAGTAAAATTCATGGCTTTTGAACTTTGATAAATGAAACAATAATTTTTTATGTCATCATAGGGACCATGGAAAATTATCCTCATACAATGGTTCGTTTGATATCCTACAAAGTAGCACTCCACAAATGAAGTTACATACTAAACGTAACGTTACGTTCTTAACATAAGTTGGATGGAGGTCAGGTTTAGACAAGTAAAGCTAGGTTTAGGAAATGAACCATGGTGAACGTCCTGTGTTTTGTGACTAATCCTCCACCTCTGATGCTTCCATATGGGACCACTGCTTTCTCTTGTCAGCACATTAAGCCCAGTTCAGACCAAAGATTCACGATGAGACGAGTTGCAACAGGCAACTTCTTGCAATGCGCCATTCTACAACCTGCCGGCTCACACCAGCAACTAGATGAGTTGGTGTATCATCTCTATGCAACAGCTCTCTGTACTTGCCACCTTTTCAGGCTTATTTTGTGGCTGAATATAATTCGTAGCATTGTAAAATATGAATGAGAATAGCGATAGTGAGTTACTGGCTACAGTTGCATTTGTAGTAGTATTGAAACTGCGAAAAACAAAAACAAAAGAGCATCAGATGGACTGTATTCATAATCCTTATGCTACAATAATATAAATAACCATCACCAATTAATCATACAATGAAACTGTGTGTGTGTGTGAGGGGGCATAAGCACATACAGCGAGCGGCAGCGGCGACCCATGGTCCAACAATGGCACATCGTGAGGACGGAAACGGGAGGCTCGGCAGCGACTGAGCACTTGCCGCTGTCTGCAGTCATTTTGACTTGTCAGGCAGATTTCACTACAAGCCAATTGGCTGTTGAAACAGCTGACCAGCCATACGTTCTAAAACCAGCCGCTGACGCCATCAGCCAGCTTGATTCGGGCTCAGACCAACCAGTTCACACCACTGCAACTTTTCTCTGCAACGTTCTAAACAATTTTTTACTTGTGATCAGTCTTCACAAGTAGATGGGTTATACATTAATTACTACCTCGTGATTACGTGGGATATGTACAAATGTTAGTGTAATACTTTTCACAGGAAAACATACAAAAAGTGCATGAGAACAGCCTGGTATTTTTCCACTGTTTTCTACTATTTTATGGACAAAATAATTATCCAGTTAATCAAAGATAATCAAAAGATGGGAAAGGAAATTAAAACAAGTGAAAGTTGCAGCCCTAATCTGTAGCTGAAGGCACAACAATCACATCACATTACCTGTGCAATGGCACTAAGTAACGTCAACATAAGAACCACCTCCACATGGTCTAAAGATGGTAAACTCACACAGTGAATCAACAAATCAATCAATAAATCCCAAATTCAGTATCGTCTGTTAATCTTGCTTCTAGCAGAGACCCAGAAACGTGTCCTCCTACTTTGAAAAGCAATTTAGATTCTAACAGTTTGAGTGTAATATGCTACTTGGTGTTCGGGGAAATAGAGCAAACTGAGACATACGTTGAAGTGATTGTCCCATTTCCAACTATGAGATCTAGAAATCCTCCACAGCGAGGCAATATCTGGTAAATGAAATGCAATCATTTGTAGATGAGGAGACAAATTGCAGTTTCATTTGAATGTGACTGACTGACGGACTTGCTGAATGAAGCCTGAGGTGTGTGCCAGTGCTTGAATGCAAATCTTTGTTTTATGGTATATGCTGCCATTGAATTTGAAAATCTACCGCCCCACGCCATTTTCATGACAAAGAAACTCGTGTCACGAGATTTAAGACTTGTTATTTCAGTGCATATTATGTGATAATACATGAATATGATTTTCCACACCTGCTGCTGTCGGTGAACCATTACACCAGGTGGAGGATGAAAGCCATCTGTTAATAGATGGGTCATATTGACTGCGTTAAGATAAAGGAGCTGACTATCTGCTCCCTATGACACAGATGAAGGTGCCATATGAAGAGCCTCATGGCACAAAAAGGCTGTGATATTTTAATTAAACTGCTGTCACTCGCCCTCTCCAGCGCCAGTCAACTTCTTGTCACACTGACATACATACATAAGGTTAAATAAGTGAGTGAAGGGATAAGAGGAAGTTTTAAAAATGATGTGGGGAGTTGGTGCTAGATGAGTGCCAGTGCTCACTGTGAATTAAACTCATGTCTGGAGGTCATTATTATGATACTGACAAAGGATAATAAAGGGTGTGGGTCAGAGGAGGATGTCTTCATCTCAGTGAAAGTGTGATAAAAGGCCAAATTATCTGCTTTTCAGCTGGTTTATGTTCATGCTTCATTGCGGAAATTTCTATTCTTTACCCTGTGCTTCAATTTTTCCGTTTTGTATCCGTCCATCTCTCCTCTGCCAAACCAATCACCGGGGGAGGACATCACGTTTTGAGAGTGTGAGACGACGACATAATATCTGTCAACTTCATCCTCTCTCTCTCTCTTGCTGTCAGTGAACGCCGCGTCCCCTCAACAGCTCTTTTAGAAGCCCTTCACCTTCTTCCATCACCCTCTGCCTTTTTTTCTTTTTTTCAGTGGGATTTTCACACCCAAACAGATGACAAAAATGCTCTCATGTTCTTCATGTACTCTGCTAGCCATTGTGTTTTTACCAGAGCTTTAGAATTGAGAATAAAATTTGGACTTAAGTCAGAATTAATTAGCTAAATTCAGGATTTATTTGAAGACTGACTTGACTTGCAGCTATGTGCAACAAAGGTCATGGATGTTTGATACTTAAAGGTCCAGTGTGTAGGATTTAGGGGCATAGATTGGCAGAATATTATAATAGAATAAGTATGTTTTCTTTAGTGTATGATCGCCTAAAAATCTGAGAATTGTATTGTTTTCTTTACCTGAGAATGAGCAGCTTCTGTCTGCATCGGGAGCAGGTCCTTGCCCATGGAATCCGCCATATTGCACTGTCATGTTTCTATAGTAGCACAGAATGGACAAACCAAACACTTGATCTAGGTCAGCCACCACAACCCGGTCTCACTCCAAAGTCGTTGACAAACCAGCTCTTGGTCAGTGACTTTCGGCATCTGACGAGAAAAGCCGTCCTTTCACGTCGACATAACGCATGAACACTTGCTCGAGATAGGACCTTTTGTGTTTTTACGTCAGCCACTGTAGGTAGCAGCCCCGCCACAACAAGCTGAAAGGCATTAAAACGGGAAAATGCTTTGGTTTAAATCATCAGATACATTTGTTTTGGATAGGAAGAGAGCTCTAAGAATATTTCAGCTCCTGGTAAAACCTCCTGAACGTCTGGATCTTAAATTATAAGAGAAAAAAGGCAAGTACACATTAGCAGGTGCTGGGTTAGCGACATGTCTGGGATGTGCAGAACAGCATCAGAGATACACTGATTTGTAACGTGAAACTGCTGTTGGTTGTCACTGATTTTAATCACCCAGGGTCTCATTTATAAAACGATGTGTAGGATCCATACTAAAAATGTACATCTGGACAAAAGCCAAAAATGATGTGCGCCAAAGAATGATCGACACTTTCTACAGTCAGGCTTCAACCTCACCATCTACGCTGCCAGTTTCCCATCTCCAAATTGTTCCAAAGCATGGGTCAAAGCTTCTCTCATCAAGTCTGTTTTTATAGATCCCAACTTTTGTGTGGGAGGTGGAATACGCCTCTTTCAGGTCTCGTTTTGTGCGTACGCAGTGTTTATAAATGAAACCCGTGGTCTGTTTCTTTTGGTCAGGAAGAGACCTCTGCAAATCGTTTGGCTCACTGTAAAAACCTCCTGAACAAAGAACACTGAAGGAATTGTTACCAGGAGTTTACGCTTGGCACATGTAAGAAGTTTCAGCTGGTTGCAAACTGCAATCTTTACTGCTAGATGCCAATAAATTCTACACACTGCCACTTTAATAGACATGTAACACGGACTAGGTCCAAATAGGAAACTCAGTAAATAGACTGCATGCTTTTGAGGTTTTTCTTGCTTTTTTATACACAAATAGTTTAAGCCGTGTTTTTCAGTGGTTGGTCTGACGGGGCAGATGTGCTTCTATATTAACCAGTACAGCTGTCTACACAAGCCCCGCAACAACATTTCCACCATTTCACTCGCACTAACTGCTTAAAACATAAGTTGCAGCAAATGTTAATGCCTTAATTTTCTTCTGTTTTACACTACAGCTGTTATACAGCGATTGTGTATTGGGCTCTGAGCGCTGCCTACACAGGTGACCTACACTCGACACTGTGCCTGAATGCATCCTGTGTAGACACAGACAGAGGACTGAAGCTGCTGCTGCTGCTGCTGCTCTGCTAATGGGCTGCTTTCACTCTGCTGCCTGTGTAGACATTATGTAAGACATGACTTGGACCTGCCCTCCTGGACCCGTGGCACGACTTGAGACTTTCGCTAAAAGACTTCAAAGTTCTGGCTCTTGCAGACAACAATGCAGTCTTAGATGTCTGTGGGTGGATAGAATTTTTTTTTTGAAGAGGAGTTTTTCCTTCTGAGAGGGGAACTGTGATGTATTTCTATAGTTTTATTTCACAGCTTATTAGTATAAGATTACTCATAGAATATGTATTAATGCAGAAACATATCTAATTTCACTTGCTTGATGCACAGAATACACGTTAAGCATTAAGGGCAGGATCTATGGTGACAGCATAACAGTCTGCTTATAGTGAGCTAAAAATGATAAATCTAATCAGATTAATCTGATATTGCAAATCATTATTGATCCCCATGGACAAACAGGGACTTTATAGCAGGAAGTAATGTAAGATACAGAACAAGAACAAAACATTGTAGGAACAGCTATTAAACATGTTGTGGAAATGGCACCATTTAAGGAGTTGTCCACTGAATAAAAGTAGAATTGGCAAAGTCAGTGAGAAAAATAGTGCACTCAGAGCTGTATAAAATCAAGAGCAGCATCATTTGTTTTCTTCCATTATCAGAACATGGATAGCACACACAATGTTTGTAGACGTATATGCAAACTCATGTGCTCATGTCGACTTGGATGTCAAGAAATGTGCAAATCAGAAAGTGTATCATAACATAAGGGGAAAAAAGGAAATTAAAATGCAGCCCAGCTCAGACTGTGTGGGCAGTGCAGCACTGCTCTCTTCAGTCAACACAGAGCCACACATATACATTTAGTAATGAAATTCATAGACAACAGCTGAAGTGCAAAAGCCTCTGTGCAACTGGGAAACCATATAACTCCTCTCTGCTAACACAGGCCACATACAGAACGTATACACATGAGATATGGAGGTTCTTCCATGCAGAGAAGGCAGACCTCAGTGCTCCGCTGTATGTCTGGTTCATCACTCGCCACACTGATCTCATGACTCTACCAACTATGGCCTTTTTTTGTGGTTTTTTTTTCTAACGTAAAACCAATTTGCTTATGTTAGTGTTTGCTACCCTTTTGACACTGAACCATAAAATCTGATGTGAAGAATCTGCTTTATGCAAAATATTAGAAACATAGGAACAAGCTTATTGGAGATTTTAGGTGACAAGAAAACAGGCTGCAGTTTGACTTTATTTTACATTTCCAATACATGTTTTTTACACTGTGTGAAGAAATTTGGTTGTTAAAACATTATTATTATTGTAACGTAGTCAAATTTTGAAAGTGAGTTACTATTACTTTCAGGGGAACTATTGTGCCTTATCAGCAGATAATGTGAAACCAGCGTCAACTTTAACATTTATGTTGTATCAAAGGTTTCCCCAACAGCAAATGTGTCCTCTTTTCGTCTTTGTTGACTTGTATCTGTGTCACTCTGGTCAGAGTTGGTAATTAAAACTCCTTATTAATGCAATAATGAAGCCCTGCTTGTCATGGCCAGTGGATTCAGGGGTCCAACTAAGCCAACAACCTTCAGTCAGGGAGAATGTCTTGTCTTGCATGGTGTAGAAAATGTGATCTGAGGGTTTTTTTTTTTTTTAAACAGAAATAAGCTGTAGAAAAAGTCACAGAGGGACATTTTAAAGACTATTTCATGTCTCAAATTCAAGACAGTATTCCATAAAAGTGGCCATTCTGATGTTAAATTAATATTTACTGTGGCATTCAGCAGACTAATAACCATAAGGGAGTCACTTTGGGACACCCTCTGGGTTCCAGAGCTCATCATTTTAAACAATTCATTGAATTTACAGTACCAGAAAGTACCAGTACTTACACTCAAGACAAATACAGTATATGATTTCGGCTTAGCTTTTTAGTGCCCCCCAACACAACATGCACAACTAAACCATAACTCCAGGCCCAAAATAAAAAACGAAAATAACAAATGAAAAGTATATATGCAAACAAAATCAGAAGGGCACTTAAAGAGCACAAATCTCCATCATTTCCATCATTTCACAATGTCAGAGTTGTAATAAACTTTAAGAACACTGGAGTAAACATCTGTTTGCTCTGTAAAAATATAGCGAGTACTGGCATCCTGTGCAGAAAATGGAGTCACGCCCTTCTGTGTGTGTTGTAGTCTGAGCTTCTCTGTTCTTTATTTTGGTCTCCAGGCCAGCCACGCATGCATGTTAGTGCATGAAAGTCCCCCCCTTGGCTCATCTCATGTTCATGTCCCCACTGGCTGATAAAGTGTCGCTGCACTGCACTGTGCATTGCAGTGCTCTTTGTATTACCAACAATCTAGTAGGGCTTACCACATCTCCAGCTTCCTTCTCCTGCTCATGATTTACTGACTCCTGCACACTGAGTTATAATTCAAGTTAGTATAGCTATAAAGGTATACCGTACTGGACATGGTCATGGTAATCTTAAGTGCTATATTGTAGGCAACGGATCCAGTTGTCCACAATATAGCACTTAAGCATACTTGCCTCTCAGCTACTTTTTGTAAACAGGATAGAAAGTGAAAATTAATGAGAAAGCCAACCACAGCTTTGTCTGCTTGGCCTTTCTGGTCTGTGCCTGAGGTTCTCGTCACTTCCTCTTGAATGTATGCAGCTGACGGTCTTTTGTCTGATATCACCTGATCCCTATGTCAGGAAATGTCTTGAACATACAAGATTAAGATGAAACTAGAAAAGTTGAGAGTCTCTACAGATAAATACGCCCCCATACATCTCCAGTGGGTCATAAGTGATAGCTGAGAGGGATTACTTTTGACTTTGGTAACTTGTTAGCCAGTTTCAACAGAATTTGTACAGGTTAAACCTTTATGCCTGCCAGGGCTGCCCCTTGAAAGTCTCCTTAGTTGACTGAGATTGCTTCAAGTTGAGCAATTGGTTTGGATGTGGAGGATTTGGTCCCTAGATTTTACTGCGGAGTGAGACTATCGCAGAGACAGACAACCATTCACACCCACATTCACACCTATGGACAATTAAGAGTGACCAATTAACCTGTCCCCAATCTGCATGTCTTTGGACTGTGGGAGGAAGCCGGAGTACCTGGAGAAAACCCATACTGACATGGGGAGAACATGCAAACTCAACACAGTAATGTAATGTTTAATGTTATTTAAATGTTGGCATTTTTCAGTTCATAAGTTTCTACGAAGGTCAGGTCATGTCACGCACAGTGTCTGCGGGGTTTGTTTTTGGGGATGTTGAGCATGTCTGTGTTGAACACGTCCGTCAGATCCTCCTCTCGCTTAGCTGCAGCCCAACCCTACTCGTCCAAATATGGTCCCTTCTGGCTAAAAAAAAAAACAAGATGGTGACGTCCAGAATGCCAAACTGGGTAACATCACAGTGGCTATGTCCAATTTTTCTACACAGCCTATGATGACCTTACACTGTCTGCCTCAACCCATTTGCTCCCCCTCAAAAAGCTGAATTTAAAAGAAACAAATCGTAATCATGATATTTCAGGGTGTTGAAATTCTCTCATATGAGAATGTCAAATTACAGCTGGATTCTTGAGTGTGTCTCAGTGTTAACCTTTCTTGAAAACAAATTCACAAGGGCTTTACTCAGCCCATTTTCATGTTTACGAGGAATGGGTTACGAAGCACTAAAAATATAAATGTAAGGCCGGCGGGACAGGAAAACCTAAATTTCATTTGGTTCTGCTGGCATTTTATTTTACTTTGCGGGGCCTGATTGGATTTTTGAGGACCAAAATTGGTACAAGAGCTCCCACAATCATAACGTACTCGCATCCCAGTAACAAGGTTTGATTCTGTAAAAGTGTCGAGGTAACTCAGTGAGGTTCAGGGAAAGGGAGTATATATCACTGATATGATCAATCATATCAAAGAGCTCAGGATAAAACAGCAACAATAGGATAAACTTCTCATATGAGAATATATGACAATATGCAGGCTTCAAAAAATTCACTGTAGATAGTCCTGTTGTTCATCTCACTTTTTTCCTTTCACCTTGACAGGAATCCCAGCACATCTATTGACTTGTATCACAGTTTGACAGGTCTAGCTGGTAACAGACATTTTCTTTGACTTACAGGCTGAATGCGTTTGCAGCCAGCTCATAAGACTGTTTTAAAGTCGAGTTAATCCACCAAAAGCTGTCAAAACGGAAAGTAATATATTCTTGCTCATGGTTTTCGAGCGGTTTATTCTCTGGTTCCTTCCTATTCCCAAAGATGAACTTTTCAACAGTTGCGTCTCCTCTTGAAGCACAACAATATTTACCTTTAGGGATATGGATCAAAATTAACAAGACAGAAGGCACAGAATGCTGAGAAACGAGATTAACAGAAAACTTTGAAAATAAAATCTGAATTCAAACAGAATAAATCGCAGTAGACTCCAGAGTGCAGCTCAATAGTCACGTTTTATAGTGAATATTTTGAATTGAACTGAGTTATACAGCACCAGAGGATGCAAATACAGATACATGTTTACACCCTTAGGATTAAAGAAATCATTTTTTGAGGGTCCATGTAGTATTGTGTGTAGGTATATTCTGCAGCTTTGCAACTTCATTTATTAATGTGGAGTATAGACCTACTAATCATTAGCACCATGAATAACATGGCAGCTGGGGCCAAACAACACTGGAGCATATGATTCTGCTTCAGCCAGTGTCTGAATTGCAAAGTTCCCGGTTTTACGTGTGAGTGTGTGTGTGTGTGTGTGTGTCTGTGTGTGTGTGTGTGTGTGTGTGTGTGTGTGTGTATTCAAATATGTGTGTGTATGAGGTAGCAAGGAATACATATCAGCGTCTGAGACACCGTGAGTCCCTCCAAGTGTCAAGGTGCTCAATGCTGCTGGCATAATTGAGTGGAAAGATTTCATTTTCACTGTAACATGGAGGAAGGCACGCTACTCAAATACCTTGTGGACTGAACTGTCGCATGGACAAGTTTAGTTCAGATTTTAGCAGTGGGTCGTAATGAAACACAAACACACACATACACTAAACACACATGCAATACTTTCTAATGCTTGGCTCCAGTAGCTTCTTTGCATATGACATCATGCATCGGTGTGCTGTCCAGATGGAGGGCAGACAACTGGAGGCAAAGATTACCAGCACGGTACAAATGTTTATGATTTGTGCTGTTTATGGCTGTTCTAATTGATCAAATTTGAAATAAAACAAGGGCCACTTTAAGTCCCAAAAATACTATGACGTAAAGGGGAGAAAAGAAAAGCAACTTACTAAGAAACAGCAGCGGATAAGGATCAAAAACCTTGGTCCTCATTCTGGAGGAGCAGAGTCAACTAATGTCAAATGTTATTGTTAAAACGTTGGTGTGACACATGCCTCGAGTTGGTCTCTAGCCTCAACCCGGATTTTTAATCGCATTTCACCAGACTTCTAGAAACAGTTGACCTATTAGGTAGAAAATAGAAGGTAATAAGAATGTGAACTAGTAGGGCTGCCCGACTAAGAATTTTCCTGGTCGACCAATAGTTGTTATTTAGGGCCATTGGTCGACCAGTTGCCCGCATGTTTACGATATTGATGGAATTATTAAATTATATATTTTGGGCGGGGCAACATAATGGTTTGAGATCAAGGTCTGAGAAAGAATAGTATCAGTAACATTACAGAGAAATACAAAACCGTACTAATGAACCTTCATTAATATAGGCCTATATTTTATCTACCGCCTGTTAATGACGCTGTGGGCTAATGGGCATGTAGCTATTTCCATGTTTCAGATGATACATCATGTTTGTAGTCGACCAATGAAGATGAGTTTACATATCACCTTAGGTTGGTCCTTCACCTTCTCAAAATGATCCCACACTTTGGATTTCCTGTCCGACATGTTATTAACTAGCCTGTGGAATAACCGCAGGTACCAGCTCTGGAAATTAGGGGCCGTACACATGCTGCGTCTTTAACTGCCTGAAAATGAGAGTTCGGGTGCTGGGCACTACTCTTGTGTCTTTTTTGTGTCAGCTTTCAAGAGTGCGGCAGCAGGTTGTGTCTGAGGTAACCAAGCAACCTTAACAAGCATTGTATTGCCTATTTACCTGAAATCCTGAGTGCAGAGCTGATCTTCTTGCAGGAGCTGTTTATAAGTGTGTAGGCCTATCGTCCGTGGGACAGATGTAAAGCTCTGGGTAGCCCTGCACTAACAGGATCAACTTTTCCGTATTTATCAAACTGAATATTAACAGAAGAAGGGAAAGATATCTGTCGGCTGTGATTGGTTTGTAACATGACTCCTGTCTGACTGCTGAGCGTGGCCACTTCCTATGTCTGTCCTTTCAAATTTAACTCCCACATGGTCCAGTCATATAGGTACCAATTTATTTTGACAAGACGCAGCTCTCAACAGTTTCTTGTTTTTTTTCTGCAACCAAGCGACCAATGAAATCTTGTTGACTAATGACCTTTCTGGTCAGCTAAGGTTTAGTCGACTATTAGGGGGCAGCCCTGCTACCTAGTAACGTTAGCCTGACAGCAGTGCATCCATGTACAGAGTTAAAATACAGAAGACATTTACACTCAGGCACATTTATTCACCAGGCCAAAAACAAGACAGCAGTTGTTTCAGTTGTAGATGCAACTGCACAAAAGATAGTTCACTTTTGACTTTTGTACGCTTTTATCAGCTCACCATGTAACATAAGTAACTTTTGAAGGTCTAAAGGAAGAGGTCATTGGTAATGACGACCATGTCCACGCTGGGCAAATCAGTCAAGTTATGAGAAAATGTCTTTTCTTTGTTTTGTATGGATCACATACCTGCTACCTGCGGGTTCATCTAACCCCTTTTATGTAGTCACATTCCACTATCAATACAGTATATGGATTTATCATTTGCTGCCTTCCATCTGAATTTTGCAGGTCACAATAGTCACAGGATTTCAAAGAAGCTGTTGATGTTTACATCTGTAGAAATTGCCGTGTTTGTCTACCATCTCCATTTCCTCAAAATAATTCACATTTAATTTGTTTTTTACAAGATGTAAGTACTGGGACCTTGAGGTAAGAAAGTGTGAGGCCCAGGGGAAGTCACATATATGAGAGTATGATGGTGACATTGTGACCCAACATGTAGAAGCGAGGAACAAAAAGAAAGTTGGCAGCAGGTATTATCAGGCCCCCTGGGGAGAAGCCATTGTGAGCTGTCCTTATAGGCACTATCAGATGCTGCTGCTGGTGAGAGAGATGGACTGTGAAGAGACATGAAAAATCTTACAACTCACAGGTGAAGAGTTTTTCTGATATATCCTTTTTGGTTTGAACTTTATTTTTGTCCTTTGTAAGTTGAAATTCTGAAAATAGAAAATGCAGTCTTATAAATAATTCTCTGTCCTTTTGAAAACTTTTAATGGTTTTACGTTATTTGCAAAGGTTTGTGAGATAGCCACCAACCTATTATTTGTACTCTGTTATATTTTAGCAGCATTCATATTTTACTCTGTGTGTGTGTGTGTATGAGTGTGTGTGTGTACATCGGCGTGTGTTGTAAAACACAAACAGTTTAATCATGCCTGCAAACCCTAATGCAGCGTTTCAGAGCAGCAGCCCAGCACACTAAGGCCTGTCTGGGGAGCCTGGACTCCCAACTGCGTCTCACATGAGCAGTCCAGTAAAATTAGTTGATGATTGATCCCACTCTAGTGGGAGTGGAATGTTTTTCTTTTTCTTACTCCTAAATAGATATTGTATTCAAATAGAAGAACAACCATTGACTTTGTAATCCCTGTGCAACTGTAGCTGACGAGCAGGAAAAGTCAAGTGTTGTATTTGTCTGTGTGCCACGCTTATCTCCTCCGGTCCCCACAGGCCTGGCTTGTCAATGTCTGTAGCTTCAAGCTACGCTTAGCTGTCTCTGATATTAAAGAGCACTATCTCTGAGGTGGCCATTTGGGGAGACAGGTTTCTTTTCATTCCAACAAAGACGCTCTTTGCCATAATATTGTGAGCATTTTTACCATGTCAAGCTGAATGCACTTTCACCAGGATATAATGTTTGTAGTCTTTATCTCTCTGGATATGGATTTCACTCAATCTGCCCTGTATGGAGCTTTATTTAAACCATCTGTACAGTAGCAGCACTGTAATATATTGCATTTGCAATATTTTACTCTAGGTATGCACTGATTTATCGGCCGTACTTGGGCAATATTCGCCTTGTTGACTGCTGTTGACCTAGCGGCAAATAAGATGACTTTCAGAAATGGCGGTGGCCCATGTTTTTCCATTGTGTCACATCCATTTTTGCATAGGTGAAAAAACAGGTCTTGAAACTAATGGCGTCCCATCATGCCAGGGACAAAAGAAAAAAGTGTTTGGGACACTTTTGAGATCTTTCCAGAGACGCTGTCAGTGTGGAAGAACACTGTAAACTCTCTATCAACAAATTTGAGGATGCACACCATTGTGTCTCTGATAATGCTACATTGTGAATAACAAATTCACGTTAAAGTCGGCAGGCAGAGTGCAAGTTAACGTTAGCTGTTAGCAGCCGGTGTCCAGGACTAACCGCTGATGGAGGTTGCATTCAGTTACATTATGATGCGTTCAAGCTCTCTTTGGTAAAATGAGTACTGGACAAAGCTAAATGATAATGTTCTCATTAAGTGTTTAAATATAATCTTGTAAAATACAGATTATGGTGAGACACTTGACTTAATGCAGCTGTTTGAAGGAGAAATTTGTTGATGTTTTCACAGCAATATAAAGTACATATTAGAGAGGGATATGATATGATATTTATAACTATAAAATGGCCTTTGAAGCACTTATTTGAGAATCTTTTCATTAGGGCTGTCAGTGGTGTTTCTTTGGATTAATTGATCACAGAAAAAAATTAATCCTTAGAAAAATTACCACTGATTAATTGCATTCCGTGGTGCTCTTTGACCCAGTGCGTCACTGAAGGCCACAGTGGCTTTGTCACATGATGGAAACAGACGAAACGACACTGCTCGTCCCTGTGAATGGATCATTTACATTTAAAAATATTCCCAAATGGAGCTGTTGATAGGAGTACTGCTCTCTGCAGTTTCTGCAATGAAGAATTTTAATACTATCTGAGTACTTGGAGCCTGAAATATCACCTCAACGCAAAGCTTTTAGTAGCGAAACTGGGGGTCTGAGCTAGCACATCCTCTGATGCTAGTGCTCGCAGCCAGTCTCGCCAGGCCACACCCTACCAGGCGTTCAGACTCAAACTCAGTAAGTCTACCTGTGACCCACTAAGTAATTCCCTTGCAAAATGGACTGCAGACCAGTTTGTGTGGTTGAGGACAGGGGAACAATTGTGTCCAGAATCCAGCAGCTTTATTACGACACATCTGCCAGAATTCATTTGAATAGATTTAAAAACAAAACAAAAACCCTTCACATCAAAAAATAATGTATGCGATTAATTTAGATCAATTAATCACAAATCATGTAGTAATTTGATTAATTTTTTAAATCATATGATGGCCCTATGCTTCATATGAAAGAAGTTTACATTAAAGGTTGTGTCATGAATGTGTACGATTGAATTTGTGCTCATTCAAATATAGTGTAGTGAAGGACTGAATGACTTTGAAAGTTATTTTTTTACAATGAAAATGTCTTTGTTTCCCTGGGACAACAGGGGGAATAAATAACAACAAAGACACATAAAAAACAACATAAAAAACATCAGTATTGACTATTGGCTAAATTGTTATTTTAAACATTGTTTATTGACCCGATCAGTGCATCCCTTTTTTTGTTCAAAATCTTTTTTATTGTGATTTTTCAATATATAACAAAAGTGCAGAGCTGAATGGTCATTGTAGGAATGTGAGGTAAGCACTAGTATGCATCAACAGCAACATCATCAGTGTACCCAAAGAAACATGGACTGAGTAATCACAGAACAGGGCAAGAGAAAAAGACAAAAAAAGGAAAAAGAACACGCCAGTTCAAATACAATACACATACAGAAAAATAGAAAATAATCCCTCCCCAGTCACTGCCAGTGTACTAAAGATAATATTAACTCACTGTCACACCTAGAGTCTGCGCTGAGTGAATTAATAATGTGCAGCGAAGTTAAGCCGCACCTCGGAGTTGAACCCTTACAGGGTCTGGAATGCTTTTAGAAAAGTGCATCCCTTTTTAAATATATTCTTAACATTTAAACTATTAAAATACATTAAAATTTAGGATGCAAAACTTTAAAAAATGTATATATAGATTGTTATAATAATGATCTTGATCATGTTTAATGTCAGACTGTAAAAGATTTTAATGAAGGGTTTTAATAATTTTAATGAAATGCTAAGGTTGTTTCAGTCTTTCAAATCCTGCGTTAAAATCAGCTGCCCTGCATGCACCAATTAAGCAGTAATTACAAAAGCATCCAGTTTTATCTCTACTTGCATGAGTCCGGTGGTCTGTTATGTACTTATTAAAGTGAATTATCTCTGATAATCATTCTAATCGGGGTTCAGCTCATGTTAGCAGGCTTCCTGCTGGGTGCTAATGTCTAATTACAGTGGAGCACGTCTTGATGGGAAGGGTGCCCCGCAGCCCTCCTGCTCCGTGTTCTGCTATGCCTCTCTATCCTTGTCTAATCACACACTGGACTGTCAAGTACACATCATGGCCAATCACTGATGATAAGCAGCTGATCAAAGAAACCAGAATGAACCTGATCAAAAAGACTGGGAAATATGGGGAGGGAGTCCATTCCTGTGAGATCATATTTTTCCTCCCCAAGATGACCTTGATGCCCCAAAGATGAGTCCTCCATACACCTCATTGCTTCTTTTGTTGTGTGTGTTATTCTGCGTGTGTGTGAATAAATCCACGTGTCCTCATGTGTGTCCATCTATGTATGTGCACACATAGGGGATGGAGGGGGGCTAGGGGTAGGTGTGTTTGGCGGGGACATGTGTGTGGGTGTACACTCTCCACAGGCAATCAATATGCTATGCAGCTATAAAGAGACATGCAGAGAATATGTTAAATAGTCTCATTTAGTCCAACAGCTGCTGACTGAAATAAAATGCAACTCCAGAAAAGTAAAAAAAAAAAAAAACAACTTTATATAGGTTGCTTAAAGTGAACATAATGAGCACTGCAAAAAAATGTATTTACTTTTATATGTAAGGCTATCCATCATTGCCAAGACAGGTGGTGAACATATAGTCTGCATTTCAAGGAATATTAAAAATAGGAATCTTCATATAAAAAAAAAAAAACCTTTGTCCAGGACAGATTTGTATTTCACCTACTGTTGTCTTTCATGAAAATAAATTGAGTGGAAATCCGCTTCCAAGGTTGATCATTACCAGTGGTAGGTAGAGTGATTTCATGGCAGCAGATTGGAAAATGGCCCTTTGTAGCAACTCCATTTACATAGAGAAATGCTGATGGTTCACAATAACAAATGTGCCATAGTCGACAGAGAGCTGCTCTGCCCGTTGTCTTTCACTGACACTTGATAGTAGTGCATGTACAATTATGCATAATGCACTAATGGCGGTTTCTCATAACTGTCAGAGAAGCTGTGGGTAAAGTGTTTCCTTTGCAGACAACTTGATGCTAGGTCTACCGCCGGCACGTTTTGATTCTGCTGACGCCAGTACCCTTGACAACAAAATAGCATTGTATCAGCTGAACGTCTGCCTCGGCCATCCTTGCAAAGTTATTGAAAAAAAGTTTAAAATTGCTTATTGAGAAATGAGTTTCATAAGTTTTCTGTGCTTATTTGACTGAAAGAGAATATCTCAGTGGTGAGAAAATGAGCTCAGTTTAATATCTGGATGTTTGTGCTTGCAATTATTAAACATTGTTATAATTTAGTGGAGGTTAAAAATCCTTGTTTGACTAACTTGGAGGGGTGATGTTTCCAGAACTACGGAGAGCGAAGCAGACATCCGCACAACATTAAAGTATTTATGGAGATATATATTTCATGCTGACTGGTCCATAAGGATTACAGCGGGACACATTAATGGGGAGAAGCAACCATTACAACAACAAGCTGATGAAAAATTGATTATGTTTTCTTGCTTAACTCCGTTAACTATGTCAGGAGGTAATTAGCGACAACAACAGTTACAGTTTAAATGATACTGAATTGTTCAAAAATCATGTCAACAATAGAAACACGAGCTGTCCTGCAGGCATAACACACGCAATCTTTCTCTGCAATACAATTAAAAGTTTATAAATTCTGTAATTCACAATGATCATTACTTTTAAGTGTCTTGAGAGAAGCGTTTTGAAATATCAATTGCACATTTAAAATGTATCAGTAAATGTGTTTAAGATTCTAAATGTACCATAACTCAAACCAAGTGGGAATGGGGGTATTTTAAACATCGAATTTGTTCAGTGAACAATCTACTTGAGGGCAAATGCATATTATAAAATGCCTTAAATGTTTTTGCAATTAGAGAATTTCTTACATTTTATATACTTGCTGATATAATCTTGGTGTCATGTGTATATCGTTTTTCATTCTCGACGGGTTAAGCAGCAGTTTAGATACCTGAGATTTAGATTCATATATATTAGCTTTGTTTTTTTGTTCTGACAAACTTCACTGCTGTATTCTGTGTATCAATATATCTGCCTCGTGTGGGTCACATTGAAACTCTGACATCCATCCTCACTAGCGAGTTCTGCTTTGCCGAATCTGAAACTTTGCAGGCGACATTGATCTAATGTAAGAATAAAGCGGCATGTCTCCTGGTATAAAGTCAAAGGTTCGAGTTACCCTTAATTCAAAGCGATGTTGTAAGTCCAGCTCTGCTTGCCACAGCTTTCTTTGTACCCAATAAGAGGGAAAAATAAAAAGCAAAAGAAGAAAAAAAAATGTTTTGGTCAAGTGTGAAGGAATTCATGTGGCAGTCCAAGTGATTTAATCACTGCTGCAGGAATTTACTTGCCAGTGTCTCATGAAGTCCGCTGTCGCACAAAGAGCACTCTGAGTGGCACTGCCACAAAATCACTGAATTAGAAAGAGTAGTCCCACACACTGTGGTCCTTAGAAGAAAATGTTATTTATTTATTCTGGGCCTCCCCTCGAGTCCATCTCCAAAATCACGCGGCAAAACTCTAGGGGTGTGATGTTTCTCAATAGTTTCCACTCCACTGTTCACAGTTCAAATGAATTTCTCTGAAGATTTATTCTTCACAGCTAATCACTTGTTACTTGGATCGAATGAGTACAGTAAGTCACACTTGCTTGCACTTTACAGAAAAAGAAAATAACCACGACTGAATCAGCGCCTGGCGTGAGGTGATTCAGTCCGAAGTGATTGGATTTCAGAGACCTCCCCCTCCCCAAATATATAAGCACCTCATTGCTTTTTAATTTAAGATTAACTTTACTTTTTCTGCCTCTAACAAAGACGGGGGTTTAGTGTATGCTCCCCTTTGTCTGCCCGCTGTCTCTTTCCCTCGCTCTCTCCCTAATATGTTTTGCTCGTTCAGTGCCATCAGTTACACGTCTGCCAAGCATCACACGTCGTCAACTTGCTCCCAATGACATCCCACTGTTCTGACCATTGATTGGCAGGTCAAGCAGCGAGCGCAAGCAGGAAATCAATAGCAGAGGACCTCTAGACAGTACAGGGGGAGTCTTCAAGGAACTGGCCCGCTGGACACTGCCAATCACCAACCACAAAATGTAAGGCCAGCCAGCCATGAACAAAAGCTATCTCCAGGCAGAAACACCCGCTCGAAACGTAGATGGATTTATGTTTAGGTAGAAGTTTCTCCGATAGTGTGAGCGAAGGACAGGCAAAGTTTTCTGGAAATATATTTGCATTACTTATGCTCATTCATATGCTAAAACTCAAGTGGGATCTAGGACCTTTGGGATTTGGCATTACCAAATGTAGGCTCTTTATCTTAACATGCAGTTGCACCAGGTCTGACAGTCTAAGCATGACAGAGCAAGCTTATTAGCATCTAGTCAGCCATTTCCAACCAGTGAAAGACATAGGAGATACAAGCGGAGTATACACAACTATATTCACCCTCTAGCCTCCTTAAAATATGGCCTGAGGGACCCTTGAGGCTTAGTGGAGTTATGCTTTGTCCTCCTTGGTGATGCTTTTCCCATTTTTCTCAGACACACTTTTGGATGCTGTTGGCGCAACACCAAAACAAACACTCAACTGACACCGGTGACAATAATTCTGGAGCAGATTCGAAAATAAAACCTGAAAAGGAAATGGGAAGACTGTAAATTTAGCTCTGACACTCAGGTCTGCCTCCTCGTCAGAAAACAGTGTTGTAGCTGGAGGACCCAAAGGAATGTTTTTTCCTTTTTTCCCAGACAGCACGCACTTCTCTCAGAGACATATCTTCATAACCGTGAGCTGTTAAAGCCAAGATCACTTTGTGCTTCTTCGTCTTGTCCTTCAGTTGCTGAGTGTTAGTTATGTTCCACTACCCTTGCAGTTTTATCCTCACACTCCTGGCTCACAATCAATGACCTTTGAACCTGGTCATTTATCTCACTGGTCAAAATATATTGAGATGATTCATTGTGCGCAGCGCTCAAGGGTGTGAACTTGATGAATCGATGGTACAAAGAACATCGCATGTACAGTTTCTGCAAAAATTTAGGACAAATATTCACAACAAACTATTTTTCATTTTTTCTAGATCAATGCAGTTTTGATTTTTAAACTTTTAAAGTCCAACTTTTCTTTTATGTTTCCGTAGTTGCCAAGCTGATATTGTATCAGTGGGAGCTGCATTACAGAACAAAATAATTTGCTTCTCACTGATTTGAGTTTTCAGTGAAGCACCAGAGAGTTTAATATAATTTCACTGCAGACGGGGAATAATTGTACGCTCATACATAATTTTACAATTGGCAGGTCCAAGAAGTTTGTTTGTTGTAAGGGAGGATCACTCCTTCAGAATAAGAATAGAAATGCTATGACCTTGCTTCTGGCCCCTGGCAGTTGGTGAAACATTTGAACGCGTTTCAACTACTGTCACCTTGGGTCCCCGCCATGCACCTGCCTTTCACAGTGCAGGTGACAAAAAAAAAATCCCTGCATTTCCATGGTAACCACTGGAATTAAAAATGCATCAAAACTTCCCAGTGCAAAAAGAGAATGGCAGCAGAAAGACGCAATGACAGCAGGCGATAGCGTGCTGTCCGGATGCCTGACAGAAATGTACCACATTACGGCAATGTAGGAAACAACCTCTCCCTCACATACGAGCACCAATGTTCTAACAATCACATACACACATCACCCTCACCTCACCTCTGGTGAGCACAGAACAATGGAACTGTTTCCAGTATAAATTCCACTGTTGCTGACAATGGCTTCTCCCCAGCCTCTGCCCATCTTTTTATGATCTCTTGTATCTACAGTACATTCCTAATGCTCTGTGGATAGATGTTGTACTCTGAGCTCTTGCCTTCACCCTACATTTCAAATGTGGATGTTTGTGAAATGGACTGGAATGAAATGGAAAAAGAGGAGCCTGTGTCTTATTTCCACCTCTCACCATCTCCTTTGCTCACTTCAGTTTCATTTGCCTCTCTCACTCTCTCCCTGGAGATTAATGATAAAATGTCCAGCAGTTGAAACGGTGTCTTCTTTTTGCATTCAATGACCGCTGAAGACAGGGTGATAATAAAAACCACCGGAATGGGTAAATTATACCAGCGATCAAAGTGGTCTGACTAAGCTGTGGAAGCTGTTGCGCAGGCCAGTTAAAAGGCTTTAAGCAGAGACGCTGCAAGCTGCAATTTCTTTCTCAACTCTGCTGGATACCCTGAGTGTCGGTCAAACTTGATTTCGCCTGCAGATGCCTTATCCGTTATTACAATCTGGGATTCTGTATACTTTGGCTGCCTCTAAAGGGCAACACACCCAGGCAGTGTATGACATGTGTCAAAACACCTGCACCTTCTGATTTCTCTTGGCGTCATGACGTGTGTCATTGCAGGTTGATGCATGTCACCGCGTCAAGATACGCCACCCTCCTATTTTCCGGCGTCACCATGCATCAACGCTCCAAAATAATAGTCATTTTATCACGTTCGCTCCCTAGATGCACACATCCTGGTTATTATGCAGTGACTATTATTCTGTCTGCATGCCGTGTCGAGTGTGTGCTACAGGCGTCTAATGACACGACGGTACGTGACGCAGCTGGTGTGTATTGCCTTTAAGAATTGTGTGACATCAGTGGCTGCACACAACTCTGCCTGTTACAGTTACAAACATGGCAGGTACCACAGTGATTTGCCCCATAAGGTTTTTATTTTACTGAGAAGATTCCGCCCATTAAGTTTTGATCTTTAGATATGATAGTTTTAGTCGCACACATATATATAATATTTATGTTTATGTAACTGGTGTTTTGTGTGTATGTGTTAAAATTAGGGCTGCAAAATTAATTGAAATATGTTCAAAATCACAATATGGCCTAGTGCAATATCCAAAAGACAGCAGCTGCAGTTTTTGATAAAGGTAAAATGTGTCTCAGTGGTATAAATGAAGCATTGTGGTACTACAATCATATATTTAGACCCCAGCAAAAATTACAACATCATTTTTATTTTTATTTTTTCAGTGACAATTAAATGCAGAAATTGAAATTCCCGCTAATATTGTGACTCATATCACAATCACAATATCTGTCAAAATAATTGCTATATATATTTATTTATGATTTTATTTTATTTTATTTTTATTTTATTAATTTTTTTGCATATCGTGCAGCCCTAGTTTTAATTCAGAGTGAAAAGAGTGTGAGTTTTTAATATACTGATGCTGCTGCTGCACATAGTATTAATAGGCTAATGTAAAACATTACCTATAGCATCTCCTTCAATGAATTCAGCTTTGAATAATAACAATAGCAATGGCTGTCTGATGGGGTTTGATTGGGTATGAGAATATTTCACCCTCCAAGAACCATTTTATTAACTTTACTGAGCCCAAGCACTCAAGCAGATGAAATGTCAAATGACCACAGATTGTGAACCATTTATTCCTTTGATAGAAGTAAAAATCATGAGCTATAATGTTTACAAGTTTCTTTTGCTTCTTCTGCTATTTTTCTGAACACTGCTATATGAAACAATTGAAGCATTTATAATTTCTTCCTGTGGCATGATCATTTTGTCGTGGCGTATCCGTGACACAGCTTGAAATAATACATAGGAACCATGTAATTAAGTTTATTGATACAAATGTTTTTTTCTGTCCACATGATTCTCGTATAAAAGATAATTAAATTGTTTCCACCATTCAAAATAAATCCAAATAAGTAAATTAATAAAAGTAAGACATACTGTAGCAATTATCCTCGTAGAATGAATCATAACAATGTTTGTTGGTGTCCCAACTCTGCTGGTATCAGATTTCACACATTGGAAAAACATTACACAGCACTGATTTGCTTCATTTACCTTTAATTGGGGTTTTTAATTCTCAGTGAAAATGACAGCTGTGTAATCAAAACCATCTCATGCACAGAAAGGCTATGTTGTAAATTTAACACAACCCTTGTAAATGCAGCTTCTTTCATAGCTGCTTTATAAATTACAGAGATGCATTATGACAGTGTGTGTGCAGAGAAGTGGAAGAAAGATGACAGTTGTACATATGGTTCGTCCTTTTTGAGCTGTAAGGCGGCAATTAAAACATGAATAATGGCATTACTTTTTTTTTCTTTCTTACGGCAAAGTTCATGGAAAGAAGTGCACCATCTTTAAAAATTCTGTAGCGAAAGCTGACAATATGATTCTTCTACAAAGTGCAAGCACCAAGTTTACATTTTAATACTACCAAAAGTGGAAATCAATGAGCAGTGTCGGATATTGAAGAAGACAACAGGCAAAAAATGCCCCAAGAAATCTCAGAATACTCCTTAAAACCATGTTCAAGGGGCAAAAATTGCAAACAAGATAAAAAAAACACATATTTAGATATACATACATTCAACACATTTAAGGCAAATATTCTGATATTACATTAAGCCATCTTTTTTTCATTCAGTTCGTTTAATTCCCATTTTTGTCTCAAACACACACTCACACAAATGGGTGCTGTTGTTCACACACACACACACACACACACACACACACACACACACACACACACACACACACACACACACACACACACAGACGCAGCTGTTACAATACCTGGCAGAGTACAGGCAATCCTGCACCTGCACTGAAGTTGGCTGCTGCGATGGACCGCTACCTCGTTAAAAAACGCTCCAACTGTTGTTGAAGTAAGCAACCCAAATCCTGGGCCGCCACCAACGACACCCCCAGCAAATAAGATGGCAAAGAAAATGTCGGCTGCTGCACTAGAAATGGAAAATACACTGGCTCGGTGATAAAGACATGAATTAGACGACTCTGGTCTTCTGTAAAGGATGTTGCTTACCCACCTAAACATAGACTTGGACAGCTGCACGTTAATTCCGACTTTGTTAAAAGAGGCAAACAGATGTAAAAAGTATTCAGCTCACCTTTGCCAAATAAACAAGCATCATCGATCGTGTGATAAGTAAAATTAAGTCTACTGCTAGAGACGTTATAATGTCTTTGGTCTGGTATGTTAGCTCAAAGTGTCTGCAAGTTGGTATTTGTTCGCTACTTAATGTTAACAGCTGCCGTGTGGGTGTTGCTCACTGGTGGCTGGATGTGATGATCAGTAAGGTGATCGGTGTTGTGGTCAGTTCAGACCAAAGATTCATGAAGTGTGTGCCACACTCTAAAAACTTGCTAGTTTACATTAATGCGACTGGACAAGACAGTGTATCGTCTCTAAAGCAACAACTCTCTGTGCTAACATTCTGATTTCCGACTTAACAGGCTAACTTTGTAGCTTAATAGGATTTGTAACTTCTACTAATTTCTAGTAGTAATAAAACAGCGAAAACATAAACAAAACAACCTGAGTTTTAGATGGACTGTACATATAAAAAATACACTAGTAATCTAAATACAAATTCATTCATTCATTTTCTGTTGGCGCTTATCCTGTCAGGGGTCGCAGGGGGGCTGGAGCCTATCCCAGGTGACATTAGGCGAGAGGCAGAGTACACCCTTGACAAGTCGCCAGACTATCACAGGGCTGACACATAGAGACAGACAACCATTCACACTCACATTCACACCTACAGACAATTTAGAGTCACTAATTAACCTGCATGTCTTTGGACTGTGGGAGGAAGCTGGAGTACCCCGAGAGAACCCATGCTGACATGGGCAGAACATGGAGAACACTCTGCACAGAAGGGCTCCCCCACCCCACGGTTTGAACAAGGACCCTCTTGCTGTGAGGCAACAATGCTAACCACACCACCATGCAAATACAGCGAGCAGCAACAGCGACCCACCGTTCGACACAAACACACCTTGAGGACCAAGACCGATGTAAATGAGACGCACTCAGGCTTGTTGGGGACAGAGGGCTGTTGTCAGAGAATACCACAGCAGGCGAAAATGCCATCTGATGACAGTTAACCTAACTGATTTGGACAGCGGGGCTACGCTACAAGCCGGTTGCCTGTTGAAACAGGTGACATGCCTCACGTTCTAAAACCAGCTGCTGGTGACTTGACAAGCTGAGTTGCAGGTGACACCATCAGTCGGCTTGAATTGAGCTAATACTGGCCAATTCACACTCTGCAGCTTAACTGTGCAACGCTCTAGAGCGCTTTTGTCTCGCCATGAATCCTTGGTCTGAACTTGGCTTGTCCAAATCTTGTCACATATTTTCCATCTACTAAACAATGATGCACTGCTGGATCGTCAAGTCTATAATTTTATTTCATCCATGCTCAAAATGTCAGCAGGACTAAATTGAAACACTGCCTTTTATTTTCCTTAATGTTTTTTAAGGAGACTTACAGTTTCTAAGGAGGAGTTTTAAAGAAAGGCCATTAAGTAGTTCATTTGAAAGACTGTGATGAAGTTTGAATTTGTTTATAAACTAATGCAGTATACATATTCAAAGGCCATTAAGAGCTAAATAAAGCCAAAATAGTTAGAACTGTCTCTCGCTTTCTCTCACACATACAGATGGTATTCTATACACATACAGATAAGTGCACACTTATCTTTGGAACAGCAATAATAAGCTACGCTTTTTATTTGCTCATGTTGGCACAAAGTGGTGATTACTGTTTGCATTTATATCTGGGCTCATTTCACATGAAAAAAACAGCAACTTTATGCACTAATTAGTATTTTTAATGTGTTTTTAAATGCCCCAATTTTTATACAGTGGGAGCAAAAGTTGCCCCCTTAAATATTTTCTTAATTTTTCTACACTGTCAGTGAGCACATCTGAGCAATGTTCGAGACAACAGACAATGAAACAATGTCTGCGTCCATGGCTCGAGGTCAGAAGATCACCAGACAAAAAACAGTCATTCTTCATCTCCTTTAAAGTAGCGGCAACATCATCCGCTCCCAAGCTCCATGCTGACAAGCCAGGGACTTCTCAGAAAACCGGTGTGCTGACAGGACAATGGTTTGGTGCTCTGGCCTTGAGATTTCTCTCTTCTTTGCCTTCATTTCAGCCTGGGAGCCACATGTCATGGGTCAAGCAGAAGAAAATGCTTAACTGCTTGTTATTCCTCTCTGCTGGCACTCGAAAAGGATCTGGTGAGAGACAGATGAGCCTGTCTCCCTGAATAGAAAGGCAGACGGCTTATAAAGCGCTGCTGCCTTTGCCAGTACCTGTGTGTATTTATTGCCGCTCTTCGCCTTGGGGAGACTGCTTGGAAATATTAAGTGACAGAGTTTAAAGTTACAGCTCGGGGACAAACATTCCCAAGAGCCAGACGGAAGAGTGAAAAACTAACAATTTCCTTGTTGTCTGTGCCTGCATGAAATGATTTGATCACCTTATCAACAAAGCTGAGGAAGTGGCAGTGAAACAGGGAAGTTTCACATTTTCTAAATCATGAAAAATAAAACAATGCACCTAATCTTAGCCCCACAATGAGCACAAAGTCAAACATTTCTGCATTGTTATTTAAAATTATACCAAAAAGCAAGTATGTGTTAACTTTATGACTTTTCAACTTTGTCATCGTTGTCATAAAAATGATTAAATATTGATTAGATATTGTGTAATCATATTATGTGATTATCTTAGTGTTAAGATGTGTTACAACAATTGAAATGTTAGTGCTCTGTTATAGAGCAACTTGTTACAAAGTGTTGGCAAATAGTTTCTGCATCTTAATTGGCCATGTTTATTAATAAGTAAGTCAAAAAGCATTGATTTTGACAGTGGAGGGTGAGCTTCTTGCTGTGCGATAGCTAGACCTCATGCTGCTTCCTGCGAGCAGGACTCTTGCTGTGTAGCAGTGATTGCAACATATCCTTCTGATTACTGTCAGTGAATGTTATTAGGTGTTTTCTGATTGGGCTTGCATCGGCTGCAGGGTTCACTCTACAGGCTTCATGGGAATATGCAAAGTGCTTTGGCAAGTAAGCCTCCATCTTAAATACAATGCTACTGCTTTGCTTTTGTGGGCATAATTTGACACAGATGCTGGGTCTGTCACAAAGGCAGTGGAAAACACATTAGCGATGGAAAAGCCAGCATGTCCCTTCATCCAAAGACAAAGCTGTTTGAGGATTGTGGTGTAACCACCAAAGGATGCCTCTTGATTTTTCTCCATACCATTGCCTAGTTTTCCTCCTGAAAATACCTTTGCTAGAATGGAAGCAGTGGACTGAAAGCATATGTGGCTGGACACTCTCTAATAATAGTGTGGCTTGTGGAGAATCATCTTCATTATTTGTTTTGAAAGATGGCGCCTCGGTGTTGATCCCCTTGTCAAGCTCCGGGAGGTTCCCCTACCACAAAAAAGTCCTTTCTAAGAAAGCAAAATCCAGCCTCCCTTTTCTCTCCTCCACATTTCTGAACAATCAAACACCACCAAACACTCTTAACACTTGCAGCTTTCATCTTACTATATCTTTAGCAATAAGGCAAGAGAAGAAGTGGGGGATATACAGTTATCATCCCAGTGTGCCTCCGATGTTGTTCCACCTCCACAGGCAATTCTCAGAGGATTACAAACACACTGAAGTATACATGAAGCCTTCAGCAGATATTTTCATTCCTTTATACTGTGTGTGTGTGTGTGTGTGTGTGTGTATGTTAAGAGTGTTTCCTATTATTTAAAAACTTGGCCAGTATTCCCTCTTGTTGAGCCCAGAACCTATATTCACACATTAAAGAGTGATGGTATGCTGCATGTTGGCATCTTCAGTTCCTGGTAAACAACCCGAGTCTTACCTGTATAATAGTATTATTACATGTGTAATTGTGGCCCTGACGAATTCGAATACACGTCTCCACCATCATCTCATCTCTCCAGTTTCTTTCCTCTTCCTAGACGTAATGCGGGTCATTCAATCTGAAAGCAATTTAGCCCATTAGCTTGATGTTTGGGAGGCCAACTAAACCATGTGCATCTACTCTCCAGCTTTCATACGGAACTTAGGGGCAATTTGTTTGTTAATAATGCGGGTCGTTTTTCTCTGTGTTGGAAACGGAGCATTTCTGACAATAATGCAAACAACAAACAGGATGTATGGAGGGATTGTGCAAATGCTCAGTGAGCAGGAGGAAACATTTACGGAGATCTCCACGAGGTTAATTGGCCGGGGTTACATTCAACACTGTAAGCTCTGTAATTAGTAAGGTACTTATTCTGTTGAAGTATTGTTTTAAGTTACCATTAACTACAGCCGGGGTCTATACAGTTACAAACACAGAATCTTTGAAGAATCCACTCATTCAGTATGGTCTTTTTTTGGGGGGGGTAAACTTTTGCACAGAGATTTTGAAGAGCAGCACTATGTCATGGGGTAGTTTTTCTTACCCTGGGCAAATAGTGGGTCCCACTTTTATTGACATGTGATCCCTAATAGCAGAGGCAATGTGGATATAAGCTGTAAACAGTTCAGTTAAAGACTATTTATTAAATAAAGCTGGGGTAAGCACTTTTATTTTGGCATTCTTGGGCAAAAATCCCATAATAAACTTTGAGCATGTTGGAATTTAAGTGGACTGAGAAAAAACTAGACTTCTGCACGTACTCTTGGCTCTGTTTTAAGGCTTCAGAAAATCATGACTGGAGACTTTGGCCAGTTCACAAAGTCGTTTCACAAAGAGCTTGTTCCTGTCGGCTGTTCTACGAATGCAGATGCGCGTGCACATCCATTTGGTGAAGGCCTGATTCAGTGGTAGAGAATCCTGCAGAGAGAGTTTCTATTCCAGGATTGGCAACAACTGCCTACACTGCAAAGCAACCCAAAAAGGGAGATGGATTCATCAAGAGAGTCCAGAAGAGAGTCTGACAATAAGCAAAATAAAACATGTAAATATCAGCACATCATTTTAAAAATGGAGAGAACATGTTGCTAAAATTTTATCCTTCTGCTAACCAGAGCCATGGCTCATGGCTGTCACTAATGCAACTACATGTTTATGTAGCTTATGTTAGCTAGAGCCTCGAATCATAGTGTGTCTTCCGCTTCACTATCTCTCTCTACAGACCACTTTGCCAGGAGGAGAGCGGGCAGCAGCTCCAGAGATTGATCCCCAGTCAGTGTCCGCAGGAACCAGAATCCAGCCAGTGCAAAACGCAGCGGAGAACCTCGCCTTTCTGTTTCTGCCATTACACAGGTAAGACCCGATGCTATTGCCGGCCACCAGCTCGATGTGACACCAGGCATTGGGGTTTTGCGTCGGCCAAATTCAAGCCGCTGAAGCTACTGACAAAAGGTCTGTCTCCCAAGCTTGCACGCTCTGCTCCTGCGAACCAGACCATAAAGGTAAGGAGCGAGGCGGAGGGACTGTGGGGTGGCTAGCTAGCTTTTTCTTGTCTCATTTGTGGTTTGATAAACGGAGAGAAACAGAGGGGCAAGGAGGGGCAAAAGGAATGCACTGCACGCAGTTATTTAATGAAATCAGATTAAATAAATCGATGTTTAGTAAAAAAACACTAGATTACGGTATGAAGCACAAGCATATACCCATGGTCGCCTGGTGGGAGGGGCTTAAGACAGAGAGTAAATAATAATTGTTCTACTTGATGGAAGGCCTGAAGACGAAAAAGAACCCTGTTTTTTTGTTTTGTTTTTTAAAGGCAGTATATTGTAGAGAACTTAGACAAAAACACATTATTTGAAGACCGCTTCGCTTGGACCCACTGGAGTGGTATATCAAGCTAAACATCAGATTTGTTTTTGTCACTGTAAATAATTGATAGAAGTAAATTTACATTCACTGAGTGGTCAAGGTCAGAATATAGCAACATATTAAGGCACTTATGGCCATTTAGACTTCTTGTTCTCATCTCCTCACATCTGAAGTAATCATCATATACCATTTAAATTGAAAGTATAAAAACACACAAAGAGCCAGAACATTCTTTTGGGTGATTTGAAGGAAGAAAAGGGTGAAATTAACTGGCAACTCTGCTAAACAAGCATTCAGTCATTGGCATGGCCCCAGTGATTGCCATTTGTCATTAACGTTATCGTCTCCTCTTTCAGTTTTCCCAAGAACACACTATTTATTTATTTTTTTTCTTATTTAATCAGTGTAAATCATCAAAATATTTTTGCAAACCGCTGCCTATATCACAGTCGGTGAACGTTTTAATGACTTCATGCTAGCTTAACGAAAACTGATCCCAATTATTGCACTTTTGATTTGAGACCTCCCTTACTCAGGGGTTATTAAACTGAAGTGTTTTCTGCCATTTTATCCACTTAACAGAGGCAGCGAACTAGTGTATATGCATTTCATGATCATCTCTATTAAATGTGGGGTTGTGATAAACTCGGAAAAAAGACATTTTCAACTTGTCTTAAGTGACCAGATGATTGTGTTATTGTGGAATTATAATGGATTTACATTTGAGGAAGAAGATCCTGCACATTTTCGTTCGAGGTGCCTGGATTTACCCACAGAATCCAACATCAAACATGCAAACCATTTAGCCTCAATATCTGATTATTATCTGTGTGCTCTGTTCCCCATGCGAGGAATGTTTCTGTGCTATAGACACTTGAAGCTTTCAGGTAAAGAGTCATCAATCACCGGCCCTCTTCTGACATTAACTTTTTTGTCAATGCCACTGTCTCCAGTTTGTCTGCAGACTGAAAGATTTGAGAGGCACTTTTTATTTGCACGCTTTTAACTCCGCCCAGCCGGGGTAATGGAGCTGGTTGTGTGCAAGCAATTAATGCAACCACAATGCCAAAAGTGGTGATTTGTCATACACCGGTGATACATAATCATTATATGGAATGTAACGCTCCTAAACTGCCCAGCCTCGGTTGATGTTGTGATTCTGTCTGTCCTTGGGTTTCTTATGGTCTTGCCCGGTACTCCCATTTCCACATTCGCAGTAAAACACACGCAGACACATTTAAAAAATGCACTAAGATGTAGCACTGTTTCCTGTAATACGTGTTGCTTTTTTTTTTCTTGCTTACTGTTATGTGTCTTCATCTGTGGTTGCCTTTGTGTAAGGCGATATGGAGCTAAAATGACCCTCCACAAACATACTTAACCTCTTTGTCTCTATGTCAGACACTAGGCTCTCCTTCCTGCTGCATGGTATATATAATTAAAATGCAGCAATTGCATGTTGTTGTGCAGTTTCCCGACTGTCATTTGTTTTGACTTTATAAGCAACAGTGCTGCTAATTTATCGTACCTCTAATTTTAACTCCCCGGACTCTCTACCTCCTGTCTACTCTTGCCCTTAATATGAAGGCATTTCAATTGCAATGAAGCCCCTAGGCTGACAGCCATGAGATTAGTATGAATGTATTACCCCCTTGGGTGCCATAGGCTGTAATAAGTTCCCCATTAATCGTATCCGTTGGGGAAAATTTGTTTAGGGCTTAATTACATATCATTAAAATTGGTCTTGATTCTCTGAGATTTAAGCTCAGAATTAGACTGCACATTTTCAGCTTTCTTTGCCTTCGGCCATTCTGCAAATTTATGTTACTTTGCTTCCTCCACCAATGTGATTTCTCACAGCCTCAATGATTGCGCTAATGTTTTCCTGTTCCTTAAAAACACACTTGTTTTCACTGGCATTTTAATTCACAATTTCATAGTTTTTGCTTTGTTTGTGTCTGTTTTATGCCCGGTCTTATCTATTTTTCTTTCTTTCTTTTGTCTCAATTGACAAAGCTCTTTGAAATGTGCCTGATAAATAGTTTACTTACTTTCTTAGTGTTGATAGGACGAATCTCTCTGAGCATTATGAGGTAAATCTTTTCAAATGCAAGACTCCCATAGAAGGGTAGGGCTCTGAGCTCAGTTAGTCCACACAGATACAAAACATATCTTAAATGGAGGCTTAAATTTCATACTGCTTTCTGCTGGGGAACTTTCCGTTTACACTACTGAAGCTTGAAGCAGAATCATGGTTGTCTTTAAATCCCTTTCCTTGACTTGCCAAAACACTTTGAAGTCAGCTGCCAGCAACGGAGTTCACATCTGACTTTGGCTGAAATGTTCAGTGGAGGAACCGGTGACCTCTGAAGGTTCTGCATGGCTGCTAATCCATATCAAATGATATCCAGAATATTGTACGAGGAAATACCTCCACTGTCCAAGGGCCCTTTTGTGGCTCATTATAAATGCCTTTTATAGTTTTACTGTGTTCACATCCATGAGACCAAGCTGAGTGCAGCGGCTTAGATTGTGAAATATTATCATCTTGGCTGGAAATCGCCACTCGTCCAGGTGTAACAGTAACTTGATAACAATGTGGTCAAAACAAATATTTGTTATTTAAAAATAAAATCCTTGACATAAATATACAAAAAAAAGAATACTTTTACACACTCAGACATTTAAAAACATGTTTTAAGGAAACTGTTTGTACACTGTTTGTGTATGGTTTGTATGTACCCCGGGTTTTAACAGATCTGGGGAAAACTGTATTCTCTTTCTCTGCACCTTGGACATGGATCTTCAAAAAGGTCTAAAATTAGAAACACTTTTGTCCATTGATGAATTGAAGGGGATCATAAAGAATGTGGTGACAGACACTTGTGCTTGTTTTCTTGAGAGGCCACTATGTTTGAATAGTTGTTGTTTTGCTGTGGATTTTTGTATTATATGTTGTATTTATTGCATTTTAAATCTGTTTTGATTGGCTGTTAACTCGTCTGGGTCTCTCTTGTAAAAGAGATTTTCAATCTCAGTGGGACTTCCTGGTTAAATAAAGGTTAAATAAATAAAAATGAATAAACAAAAGAAGTCATTTTGACATTCTTCACTGAGCTTAAAACGGTCTCTTCAAGTTAAAGTAGACTTTTCAATTCATTAGCGCCCTAACTAAGACTGTCTGCTTATAACAGAATATTATCGCTTTCACCACTGCTCATTTGCTCATTTCACAGTAGTAAGGCCACACAAGAAAACGTGTTCTTTGTTTGTTAGAGCTGCTCTCGATTAAGTGATTAATGAAGTAGTTGTCAAGTATTATAATAATCAGCAACTAGTTTGATGATTGGTTAATTAATTTAGATTAATCAGAGTAATTTTTAAGAAAACAGAGTGAAAATTCTCGATCCCAGCTTCTTAAATGTGACTATTTTCTGGTTTCTATACTCCTCTAGCACACTAGTGCCCTAGCTTGCTTCAAGTGGCCAGAAACAATCATCCACAATCAATTCTTTGTTTGATAATCAAAATCAATAACACATTTCCTTCCAGTTGCCTTTCTAAGATGGACCATGATGAGAGTGTAAATGTATACATACACAGTTTTTTAGCATTTGGAGCTAATTAATGCATTTTTTTAATAGTTAAAAGTTGACTAGTTATAAAATTGACTTTGAATTGATGCCTCTTGAACTAATCCCTGACAATAAGATGATTTCGTCAATGACAATGCTGCATGTAGAATGCGGCATTTGTGGGGTCTTCATGTCCCTGGAAATAATGAGAGCAACAATGGCTCTAAACTGATGATGATTCATTGTTTGTTGATGACTCATTATGTATTTAAATCCCTGTCCTCATAGAGGACGTCAAGTAAGTGACTCATGATATAACATATTCTCTATCATGTAGACATCATTAGGCCATCTTAACTAGGCTTTGTTATTTTTATTTTTTGCATGTCATGCCTGCTGGTGAGTGTATGAATCAGGGTTGGGATTTTTTTTCTGTAGGAATCTGGAATTCTGACCTGAATAGGATCAGTGTGAATGGTGCATTGATCATGATGGAGACAGGCATTCGATGTCTGGCATGATTTCTGTAGTGTTATAGTTACCAATTAGTTTTCTTGTGGATGCAGTTGGTTCTGTTGAGGTGTTGAGGTGTTTTTTCTGGCAGGAATTGAGTTTATTTAACAAAGTTTTGGCAAAAGAGATGGTTCCTTTTCATGTTTTTTTACAGTCCCCAGGGAAGGAAGGTTCGGCGTGTCACAAAGTTGTCTTGTTTGAGTCTCAAAATATTCCCTAATTTAAGACATATTTAAATGCAGCCAATCATAACACCTGCAATACCTGCAGCACACAATGTTTACATTTCCTGATAGTGTTTAGCATGAGAGGAGCACTCCGACAGGAAGACACATAACGAGCTGTGTGTAGAGCTGTCAGCAGTAACCTTTTCACAGCTTCATTCCCCCACACAGACCACCTGTAGAGCAGTGGATGTTTTCTTGGCACCGCATTGTGCTTTATTAAAGATTCAGAGCGGAACCATCATGCCTTTTATTCGGCTGTTTTGAGAGTCTGTCTTCAGAAAAAAAAAAAAAAGACAAAATTTCAAGCTGACAACTATGTTTCACAAGTCTCGGCAGAAATAAAAGAAGAAAAAATGGATTTTTTGGATGTGACCGATACAGGATAAAGGGTTATTTATATTGGCCTCCTACATGGTCTGTTCCCCTAGTCAGGAACCTGGGAATGGCAACAGTTCGTTGGAGCAATCTGACTCGATATGCCGATGATTTATCAGACCACTGGGACCATTTGGGCTTGTAAAACATGAGGTGAAGCCAAGACCATTAAGCTATGTAATCAGCCATGGTGAGCCTGATACCACACTCTCTACATCAATACATTTACGGCTCAAGGACCAAAGCACATACTTGTTGGTCATTCCTGCTACTCTTGAATGTTTTTCTTCTGTTTGTTTGAGCAACTATTTCCTCTTATTCAAAAGCTTATGCCCCATTTGTGCAAATGGAGCATGTGTGGGAACCAGAAGTTCTCCACAAAGCTTTTTTTAATGCATTTCCTCTCATTGGATTTAATGGTGCCTTTTCGATGTAGTCACACAGCACAGGAGACTTTGTGTATGTAAGCAGCATTTTGTTCACCACATGTGATTGTTCCACATGCTCCTGCTTGAAAAACATTATCTTCTCCAATAACAACAGCTAAATACTCCTACTAAATTACTCCTGCGAGCTTCCATCAGAGTTAAACACATGGAAATAGGTTCACCGGTTCAGACTTGGTTATTATTCACATGGACTGGTTCGACAGTATAAGAGGCTATTCCACAAACTATTTTCCAAGGATTGTATTGACTTATTTCCCCTAATGATGCCTCTCAGGGAGACTGTCGTATTTGTAAGCAGCTAAAGGGTAGACACTTAGCTGTAGCCATGAGTTTTTGAAGGTTCATTACAGTAACATAATGGTTAAACTTTTGTGGAGAGGCGTCAGGGCATTGGTAATTTTTCAAGGAAGTTTTCATCGTGCCATACAAGATTAATTTCCATATCCCATAGTTTTTCCCTGAAGACTCCTCTTTTCAGTAAGCAAGCTGTAGGTCATAAAGGTATTCAGCTAGACCAGAAAAAAACTAAAGCACATACTATAGCTATATATGAGACACTCAGACATGTCCTTCCCGCTGTCTTCTGTAGAGCAGCTTGCTTTTATTCTGTTCAAAGGAAACATAGAAAAAAGTAGGTCTAAAACATAATTTGCATTTGATGCATCTCGAGCTTCAAGGTTCAGTTTTATTGTCATTACAAAACACAGGATTGCACAATGAAATGCAGTATCGCTTAGAAAGAACTAAAAAGGAAAGCTAAATGATATTGACAAGGAAGATACAGTTAGATGTGTATAAACATACACTCACACAGTAAACTATGTGCAGTATTGATATAAAATACAAGGTATAGTGCAAGAAGACTCTAAGTTGTCGTGGGAATGAAGGTAATGTAGTATTCTAGCTCTTGTATGTTGAGAGGAGGATAAAAAATTGCAAACACCTCACAATAAAACATAGTCTGCTACAACAACATCACAAACTGTGACCTTCATATAAATATCTCTGACAATGTCACCCAAAAATGAAACATTATTTATTGATACACATTGATTCTGACTATTTGAAACAGTTTCAATACTCATTTTTCACAGAATCATACACCAGGATCAGCTGTGCTTTCCTGCTCTCTCTTATTTTTAATGTTTTCTGCTGTTCACTGCTACAAACCAAGAAAAGTCTTTGTCATATTATAGCCTTGTTGTAGTTATCTTCTTAACCAATTTTAAATTGTATGCCCTCAATGTCAGATTTTCCTGTGGTATTAAAACTTGTTTCGAATATCAGTGTCATTCTAAGTACTGTATGAAAGTTAGAGATTCCACTCCCATGACAACATCTGTCCGTGGGGCTGTAAAGTTGGTTACACTCACTTACACACTGTGTTTGAGAACTCTGTTTCTGCCTTCTTTACACACCAAGCTGGCGTTTCCTTTTATCTGTCTCTTGTTGATGCTTATCATGTGGTCCGAGCCAATAATCACATTTATAATTATCAACATCTGTGTGTCCTGGTGTGTTACTGAGCCAACCGGTCAAAACTCCACTGAAATTTTTATCATCATCTGACATTAGAGACATGAGACCCTTTTTACATGTAGCATTGCAAACCTAGAATTACCTAGAATTATCTAGACATTACCCGGAGGAGCTGTATGTGAGAATGCATCGGACATTAAGTGGACTTTATCCTGCCAACTCTTTAGAACAAAGGCCGCGTTATGTACAATTGTACTCACATGTGAATAGAGCAGGCAATTGTCTGGAAAATTCAGAGTGAGCGAATGGGCGTGTTGATGACGTTTCTATCGCTTGCATGAAACCGGATGAAAACAATCATGTGAAGGTGAAGAAGACGGGTCATTTTCACAAGATTGCAATGATAATGCCTAACTGGAGAGATGAGGAGATTCAAGAACTTCTGTCGGTAAGGACTGAAGCCAGAATTCTCAGACAGATTCAAAGAACAGCAAGAGACTTTTTTTCTGAGAAAATTACAAAACTGCGACATGATTGCGGTGTAATCCACGTCATGATCTGCCTCCTGCACACTCTAACCAGGTGCCAGCTCTCACCTAAATCAAACAGAGTATTTCCAGCAGTTGAGAATGCTTCTGACAGAGATTATCTCCTGTTGTGTTTACATGTGTGAAAGAGAAACTCCGGACATTGTCCAGGGTTCATATGAGAGAACGGTTATGGATAACATAGCCAAACATGACCAAAATATGTTTCCCTTACTCTCCAATTGAAATATGAAGCATTAAATCCAGCAATCGTCAATTCCTACATAACACGTAGGGCTGGGGGATATGGACAAAAATTGATATCGGTATTTACGGGCTGAATGGCGATACGCAATACATATCTCGGTATTTTGTACGAAATAGGCTACATGTTTTGAGTTGCAAGTCAAAGCCTCATTTGAGATGTCACAAGCAGTTTTATAAAACAGACTGTGATCAAAACATATGCAGCTGCAAAACAGTTACACCTCCAAAACACTAGTTGGCAGCAGCAGTGCTGTAAAGTTTAGTTGATTCAAAACACACCTAAATTAGACATTAAACATGGCTTAATAGCGACAGTTTCAAGCACAAGTACACAAATCGGCTTCATTATGACTATCCCCACAAATACAACATGCTAAAGTCTTTAGCACAAACCTATGGCATTTTACATTGTATAAATTAGCCTAGCAGCTAGCAGACTTTTTCTGTACTCTCCAACAGCAACATATCACAGGTAACGTTACAAAATTTGACTCCATTACAACTCACAAGGTTCACTGACAAAACAGTTGTCTTATACTAAACACGTTTTCCAAACAAATACAACATGCTAATGTTATTAGCACAAGCCTATAGCATTTTATATTGTATAAATTAGCCTAGCGAATAGCTGAGATTTCCTCTATTATAAAGCCAGGATAAATCACACACATAAGGCTTAAAATACTTTTTTTGTGGAGGCTTTATTGTCTTCACAATTTATTGTTTCTTGTCTGTGAAATTAAATAAAGCTTTGTTTCCACTGAGGGAAATGGTTTCAGTTTACAAAAATATAGAAGAGGTCGATATATCACACATAGCTGTTATATCGCCCAGCTTTAGCAGCAAGGCAACAGAGACTGTTTACAAAAGACGTCTCTCCATACTTCATACTGCTCCATTGCTCGTTTGGTGGTTACGGCAAAACCTCACCTCACTGAGTTGGTTTAAATTGGTTCATACGGAAATTAGCCTGCTACAGCAGAGGCAATAGTACACGTAACTATGGCTGCAGCTTTGACCATCCTGCTGTGTTGATTTGAATGGGAATGTCTGTTCTGCTCTTGTTCTGTTTCTGTGGTTAGAATCTATAGCAGAGCTGTTGTATTGAATTGCATCAGATTGCATAGGTGTACCTAATTAACTGGCCATGTTACTGTTGCTTTAAAGGAGGTTGTTTTATAACCTTGTCACAGTGATAGTCATTAAAGGTGTCCTGTGGAGTTTTCTTGTAAACAACCATTTTTGTTTACATTCAGTTTTGCTCACCAAACTGCATCCTGTGTCTCCTTTTGGCCTGACAACCACGATGAATGCATTTCCACCCTCTTGAATATTTTGAATCGTGCATTGTTTACATCCACGGTGGCTTGCTCACTGTCATCTTCTTCTCTGCCATTTTTGGTGCATTGCTATGCTTCTTTGTGCGTTACAACAATCAGCTGTCAATCATGTAGAGTGAAACCAACGGCAGAAGTTTGTATTCCTCGTCCACGTGCTGACTCGTTCAGGCACGATACAATGGATGGTGTGTAATTTTTGTACGCTGCAGATGTTACACTGTAGGACCTTGACTTTTAAAAGGAGATGAAGAAGAATGGAACATTTTAGTTTAAAGGGAGTCTCTCATGTGTGATTCCGTTTGGAAGCTCATCTTACCGCTTCCCTCGGTTTTCAGCTCTTTTAATACAATAACTGTCATTTATTTAGAGGATTTTGGATATGCGACTGACTCCACGGTTACAAATCGTCTTGATCTCTCATTGCTTCAGTCCTCTCAGAAAGAGCTTACCTCTCAGAAGGGAGGAAGCCTAAAAATGACTATTCCATACACTGCCGTAAAAGAGGTGTTTTCTTTTGATGTTAGCGATAAGAGGAGTAAGGGATGGAGGCTGTCTGAGGAATTGGACTCGCACCCCTCCCCTGGGGATATAATGTATTTTAACGTGACTGTATGGAAAATTCATTTGTCCAACCACGAGTTCACGTGTAAACAAGAGATTTTATAAACCCCAAGGTACAGTACTTTTGGAAAGGAGGAGATTTAAGGTCATGTTCCTCACATCTGTGCAATGCATCACTGTTAAAGTCAATACTGTAAGAGACTGTGCGAACAGTACTGGGGGCAGGGAAGTGAATGTTCAATGTAATTCAGTTGAAAAAGTCTATACATTGATGTTTTCATTTGACCCCATCACCAGTGTTGGGAGGGTTACTTTTAAAATCTATTCCACTGTAGATTACTGAATACTTGCTCAAAATGTAACGTATGAATTAAGTAACGTAATCTAATACTTTGGATTATTTAAGAAATACTTAAAATTGGTCTTTCTGAGCTCATTTGTTATATGCCAGAAATACTCGACAGTGTCCTGGCTGTGCGTTCTCTCTGCCATTGTCATGTGGCAGATGCACTGCACACTTTTTTTCTATATAAAATGTGCTCATGGGAAATGCACGCCTCATATGAATTTCACAACATGTCCTAACTGCAGGTGAGCATCACTCTCTGTCCACACTGAACTGTAAATATTCACCTCTGTTACATCATATAAACGAACCACGTAGGCTACCTACTCATTGTGCACTTGACTGGCCATGTAACCACATAAAAGACAGGGCGAGTACTTGTTATATTTTCATGTTTGTACTCTCTAAACAGCTTTTTTTATTGTGATATTTACTTGAAATGACATACAATATAGCCAACAGCAAGTAGGTTGTTATTAGCGAAGGTCATTTTGGTGATCTCCCTCCGGCCAGCTACTCTCTCAGTCTACAGCAGAAAATGGAACTTCAAAATAAAAGCTCTGTGCCAGAAATTCACTGTAAGAAAAACAAAAAAATGAAGTGTGTGTTTTACAAACTTGACACATTTGCAAGTTACTTACGGTCCTTTCAGAATGGACCCGCTGACCCACTTTTGGACCACGACCCACCAGCTGGGAACCACCGGTTTAGATAACTCTTCATTTCAGTTTCATGAATCAGTCATTCCTCATCTATTGTAGAGTTTTCAAAGTTAGAGACAGGAGTGGATAAAAACCAAGCGTATGATTAAAGTTAAGCTCATAATGGCGCAGCGTGTCGCTCGCAGTCAACTTGAGTACTCCAATAGAAAATTATGCAGTCAAACTGAATTTGTTGACTCACATCGCAATCAGTTAGGACCTAATTTTAGAACAAATAAGACTCCCCTCAAGAAATCTGTTTTTAAATACACTAATTGTCTTCATAATGCCACCAATTTTAACTGTAACAGAATACAGTTGCTCATGTTTTGCATTTTATTACGTAACAGAGTTACTTGTTCATTGCATATTTTCTTATTCCCCAACCCTGCCTATTAAATCTACTCATGATAATGAATAAATAATTAAAAACGTTAGTTAATTAGCTAATCAACAAATCAGTGAATAGAAATAAACTATTTGTGTAATCAATTATTTGTTATTTTTCAATTAAAAAACAAAAATAATATAGTAAAATATAATAATAGTAATTCTGTAGTTCCAGCTTTTAATAATGATAATAATAATAATAATGATAACAATAAGACATTGGATTTATATAGTGCTTTTCAGGATACTCAACAAAGAGCAACAACAGCAATCAAAAAAGAAAAAAGAAAGTAGTCTTATATGAAAATAAAGTGAATATTTTGGGGTGTGGGGCTTATAGCCAGACATAACAAACCATTCTATTGTGTCAGCTCTGGGAAAATGGGATGGAACTTTTTTCTGCTACCTGACATTTTATGGACTAAATTATTATTCAGTTTATCAGGAAAATAATCTGCAGATTAATCAATGACAAAAATAATGATTAGATGTAGCTCCAACAACAACACAACCAAAGAAGATTGCTATCTTTAATTTAACAAAGAAGTAATAAACAATAAGTGACCAGGAAGAACTTAGTGACTGTCTTTGCAAAACTTTTTGAACATGTTTGCGTTGTACATACTGTGTGAGTGAGGTGTTGACAAACTATAAAAGATTTATTGTAATGTGGTCATATACAATCCCTTCCTTAAAACTTAAGCCTTAAAACATGAACCATCCTGTCCACATTTTGCACTCTAAGCAGACATGGGAACAGATGCTAAGAAATAGTCTCACCAGACTTGTCGCTGCATGTCTGCATCTATCTGGCACTCATAAGTAGGAGGTTCACCTACTGTGCACCTCCTCGCCCCGTCCTTTCCCAGAATTCCTCCCTGTATTTCAACCATCTACTGGTCTTCTCATTTCGCTGTGGGAGGTTGGCGAGCAGAGGAAGAAAGCCTTTTGTGGTTGACTTGAACCAGAGTGCAATTCAAGACCTTATCAGCGTGTGGCTGCCTCAGACAATGGGAAGTACATGTGTTTGTGAATGTGCTGCAAGCCAGTTCATGTCGACCATCAGCACTGCCCTCCATCTTCACTCTGAGAAACCCACTATCACGAACACTGTGTTTATTCACCAGCAATATGGCAGCCCGACAAATTGTATTTCATGTGTTTGTTGCCACTAATTTTGTGGAGTTCATCCATGGAGCTCTGCAGTTAATGTTTAAAGACATTCTGCTGGTCACTGGTGTATTCCCCAACAAACTATTTAAGACTAACTGTCTTTAATTTAATTCCTCCACCCACACTAAAGCTCCCTTCCCACTGGACAAAAAACCCCCCATTAACACCAACTAACATCTGGCTTTTGTCTTAAGTGGGAAAGATTACGATCAACATTCATTCTACTCTGCAGTAGTCACAAGTATTTATCGGCACCAGCTGCGATTGGCAGTAATGGAAATATGACACCCACATGGACATTTTTTCCCCTACTCTGCCGGGATGCAATGACGCACTGTCCAAGCAGGGCTCAAACAATGTCTAAATTAGTCAGCACCAGATTTCAGAGAAATTGAATAAGTAGGGCTGGGTTCAAATAAATGATTCATTCTGTTAAATCGATCTTCACTGGAATGACCCGATATCAGTGTGTAAAATACGGGAACGATCTTTTAATATACGCTTTTTCCCACTGATGTGTGAAGCTTTAACCCTGCTAATCTCGCCGGCAGTAAACGAGCTGCGGACTGACACTGACTGATGTCTGTGTTTTTTATTCTTTCTGAACTTCACTCAGTGTTGTGATGTCAGGAATATCATTGATTTTATTGACATTGTTATTTTGTTTCCAGTGAGATGTTAAGTTTATATTGTGACTTTGCTGTTTTAATGTAACTGTTGCTGCTCTAGAAGTATTTTGTAATAAAATATTCAGTTTTATTTCTGTTGTGAATTTATTCTTTTAAAAAATTTTTCCTTGTAAATGTTATACTGTTGGTTCTCTGAGAATGTCTTTGACATACCCGCAAAAATTGGCATTGTTACTGAAAAATCTCCAATCGAATTGATATCAGATCGAATCGAATCGGTTATCAAATTGAATCAGGAACCCTTGAATCAAAAACGAATTGATTTGGGAAATTAGTGGCGATACCCAGCCCTATCAATAAGTCAATATCATAACATTTTCACTGGCCTCCATGCTGCTTTCTACTGTTTTTGGGCACGTTTGTAACATTAAACGTGACACACCAGTGAAAAACAGGAAGGCAAACTTCTGTACTGCAGAGCTGTGTACATGTTGTGCTTTAGTGGCAATAGGAAGGGTGTCTACTGCCTATTTTAAGTGGGTTTTTCCGCATTTAAAAAACCTGCCTACGCACTAACTTTGTTGGAGAAAGGGTACGAGTGTCTGTATTTGTCCAGGTATTTCATGTGATGTGAACACTTCATTTAACTGGACCTGGAGCTGCAGAATCGCTTGTCCTGCTGGGGTTTAGTGATATTAAGACATGGCTGTTGCACATTGTGCAGTACAGGCCCTCTGGAAGAGACTCTCCTCTATCTGTGAGGCTTTGAACTGAGGCCAGATGGCCTGCAGTAACCGAGTGCAGCAGGAGGCCTCGCTGCTGTGGAAGTCAATGGCCTCCTCTGGGAGGAGAAACAAGAGAGCTAACAAGACAGGAATCACGATCCACCTACCCACTTTAAGATGATAAGTAAATGTGTCAGGCTGGAGATGTGTATGTCCTACCCTTTAATGCCAGACAACAACACAGTCCGAGGGCTTGCGCTTGTGTAGCATCACTGATCTCTGCCGGAAGAGAATATCAGTAAAATAAAGTATAGCAGTAGAGGTACTGCGCCTCTGACCAGTCAGTTGTGGATGTTTCAAATTAGATGCAGCCAGTTTTAGAGACATGGTGTACAACTACATAGTATTCCTAGTCATGTTTTTGCGCTGTTGTTAGATTTTGTGAGATGTACTCTTCGTCCTTTAAGTACAAATGCATATGAACATGTTGGTTTACCCTGTGTGGCTTCAAATAGTAATAATAGAGAGCTGTCTCTAAAAATATGTTTTTAAATTTTCCTTTTTTTAAACATGCACCTTTAGGGTTTCAAATTAATAATTCACTCTGGCATTTCAGACAGACTAGATATTTGACAAACAGGTTGTTTGAGGTGTTCCTTTCAAATGCAAATGAAACACGAAGGCCACGTGAATAATACAAACAACCTCAAGACGTCACACAGAAACAAATGTGGTTGGTGTTGCTAGGCGACACTGGCAGCTAAACTGTGGCACACAGCCATATACACTGTAGGCCTGTATTTTGGAGCAAGAGGTGCTAAACACCTCAGCACAACAAGGAAGTCAGTGTTAAGTTAATTTACTGTGCGTGGGCGAATACTGATGGAGCATGAGCAGAAAGTCACCAACAAGTGCCAACAGCCGAATTGTTTTCTGTAAGATGGCCTTGTTTACTGGGCCCATTTAGTGCTGATGATTTCTGTTGACATAGGTTTTGTTTCAGGGTTTCTATGCTGAATGAAAAAGTATAGAATAAATATCAAACTATTACTGCTGTCAAGCTTAACTCTGATTTTTGCTTCTGAATTAGAGTTCAAGAAACCCAGATAATTGTGGTTTAAACTGTTTTTCATTCTCAGAACATGACGCTTGCCAAACAGCGGAGCATTTCACCGATCTGCTGAAGAGTCAAAACAATTAAAATCCAAATAATCTCAATAAATACAACAATTAATAGACCAAAAAAATCTTAATTCTGGTTAGCAGCATGTAAGAGTCTTTTTGTTGGGGGTTTAAAACATTTTGAAAGTGTTAATTGACTAAAGAAAGATTTTAACTATTGTCAGTACTCTCTGCACAAGTTTGAAAGGCACAGTATTAATTTCTGCCATTTCTCAGTCAAAACAGTAACAGAAGATGAACTTTGATGACATTATGAAGTAATGTGGTGTCAGTTTATTCATTGCTGACAAATCATGTTCATGTCTAGGAAATGTATTTAAGTTTTATTCATGTTACATTTAATCAGGTTTAGTAGGGTTCAGCTGAACATTTGGACGAAACAAGTACCGGTACAGATACTTTTTACGAGTATGAGTAACATCCTAGTAAAATGTGTCAATATCTGTACTTATGATAAAGGAAAATCCTCATTTGGTTGGCTGTATTCAATTTCTTACTCTCGTGGTCAAAAATGATCTGACGCTCAATCCTAAGCTTGTTCTGTAAATAGTTTTCCGCTAAATGATAGGTATAGCAACTTCTTATCGACACACATTCATTTCAGGTTTTCATAACAACTTCTGTGTAGATCCCACCCATTATCCATTTAAACTCCACCCACTTCACGGTTAAACCACGCCCTTTCCGAGCACAGATTCTGATACAGATCATTTAGATGGCTGAACAGATACAGACACAGATACAGATTATTATTATACAGGCCTAATGTTTAGTGAGGTTACGTGGTATCATTTTAATGAAAAAGCTGCAAGTCAATCACATTAACTTGCTAATATACCATTAGCATTACATGAGATTACTGTACACCTGCTGTAGCTAACGTTAAGTGGCGCATTCAATCACGAGTGTCCCAGTACCTTTATCCGTGGTAAAAACAATCACACTAAAAATAAATTTATGAGTGTGTTGAATGTTGTTGGAACGTTAGAACCTTACCGTAGGCATTAGCTTGGTGGCTGGTCTCGTCTTCTTCCTCTTCTTCAACTACTACAACTTTTGCTTTTTCTGGTTAAGTGGTATTAAAGGTGCATTACCTACACCTATGCCCTTCTACGGGCAAAGGCGTAGTTTAATTATATCCAAGATTTATCAAACATTTATTATCTCTTATCGAGGAAAATTATATTGAGATAATTATCATTATTATTTTATTGCCCAGCCCCAATACATGGCATCACAAATAACCAAATATTTACTTTGTCTGAACATTTATGAGTTATGCAATGGTGGAGTTATCCAAAAAGGAAACAGATTGTCTTTTCTGAACAAGGAAACCAGACCTCAGACTCAGTGAATAAACAAGGCTGCACAGACGCCATCAAATTAAATTATTTAAGTTTTGTCAACTCATTTTTGGTTCTTATAAAAGAGTCTAAAAAATATGCAGGGAACAGTGGTGTAGTATTTATTCAGTATGTAAGGGGAAAATAAAACAAGTGCAGTTAGCCCCGGGTAATAGCTAAAAAGCAAGTTTTCTGAGGGCTGGCTAGATATCCAATATGTTCTGAAAAATTAAACTAGAAGTCTAGAAAAGTGTGGTTTGCAAAATGTGTGGGAACCCTGTTGTTGTGATGTAACATACTGGTAAAAATTCTTAGTTGATTCTAGCTGCTGCTGACAGACATACATCTCATCAGGCATCCTGTTGCAGGCTCAACATTACAGCTTTGTCTGTGGGTTGCTATCTCTCTAAAATGCCACTATACTGAACTTGTGAATCACAACTCAAAGGTGACACCCAGGGAAGAACAGCAGTCTGTATTTGGAAACTCTCTATTGATAAATAATTGACCGCTGTTTTGAGTTGCCCGTTGTGACCTGGAAATTAAGAAAGAAAATTAAGGCAAAGAAACAGCAGGGAGGAGCTGAGTAGCTGTTGACATTTCTGAAAGTTGATGACAAGGCCTCCAACACAATTAACACCTATTTAATCTCAAAGTCGAGAGTTGACAATCGCTTTTAATGAAATAATTACATCGCGAAAAAAAAAAAGAGTCAGCTCCTTACCTCACAGCGTAGAAGGACTTCAGCTTCTCGTGCTCATATGAGGCTGGATGATAGTTGGTGTTTTCAAAGCTAAGTTAAAATAGCAGAAGCACAGTTGTTTGGGGAAGAGATATTGTATTATGTGATCTTATTCTGGCGCCGCTCTGGGAGAATGAAGAACTTGTGGTTCTTTCTTGTGGGATACTGTTTCATCCATCTTGACAAGACAAAAGTCACACTCACTCTATTATAGTCTTCAGGATCTCTCGACACATTCTCCCTGTCTCTGTGAAAGCAAATGTGCTAATGAGTGAAATCCCACAGATGGACAGTCATTGTTAAAATGTTTAAGAAGTCAAATGAAGACTTCAACCCTGACTTACTGTAACACATGACATGGGTGGTTCTGTCATTTGGAGTCATCAGAGGGGCGAAATACGGAACCCTGGGAAATCAGGGCAAATAATAAATCCATTGTTCGGCTCAGAGCTCCACTGCCCACCGGTTTCTCCCCTGTACGAGTGACTGAAGCCCTAAATGGCTATAACATCTAAGAGAACGGTGGACTTGAATAATTCCTCATGCAGGAATGGAGTTCATATTGTGACACAGACGCATTTAGTACACGGCAAAGCTTTGATTCAGCTCCTTTGTATGTTCTGCTTGCAGAATTCAGTGAAAGTAACCAAGGCTCATCCGCTGTTTGCTGTTCTAGTAGTTAATGATGTAGTAGTGCAGGGAATAAGTTGGGTGCACACCCTCCTTTATTCATCTTTTTTTACTTTGCTGTTCCTCATTTTCAAAGGCAAGATGTGCATAACACAGTAGTTGATGAAAGGGGAGAAAAAAGACCAGCCAGCAGGTTTTATTTATGGATTCACTGTGGCTTTTTTTTTTTTTTTGACCAGGCCCAGCTATGGGCATTCTGGCCACCAGTGAATTTATTCCACACTCTCTTAAAATGATGACATACACCAGGCTTTGTTGTGGGGGGAGTGTGTTTACTGTGAGGCGGTAAGCTTCCCTGTGCAGTTGTTTGGTCTGACCTCTCCTCCCCGTCAGTGACATACCATTAACTACTACACATGCTTCTCCGTGCACCTACCATCCCTCGTCAGCGCAGGCAATATATTTTGTTTGTCTTTTTCAAAGGTGGCACTGCCGGTGCTACACTCCCAGCCGCTTGCTAGGCTCCACTGCTTACCATACAGTATGTTAATGGGCCTTACAGATGTCCTTCAAAGGATGGGGGGAAAGGAGTTTATTTTGTAGTCATGTCACATTACTGTTCTTTCAGAACTGATGTTAGCTGCTGACAGTTGCAATTAAGTGTAAAATAACATGCTGTTCCTTTCCTGTCAAAGCAAAGGGCTTGGGCAGAATGCCTTCACCCAGGAATGGCCAGAGGGATAACTCTTCTGCACAGTCCCATTTAATGGAGATGGTGGAGTGTGCCAGTGTGCTGGCAAAAAAAAGAAAAAAAAGTGGTTGCTAGTTTCATTTATTTTGCCCTTTTTTTTCTTCTGTTGTGACACCTATGCAGTGTCTCCCACTCCCCCTCTTATTCTTTTCTGCACACTGTCTCGCTGTGTCAGGAGAGGGCTGGAAACTCATCTGACACTCAAGCTGAGATTTAATGTAAAAGTGTAATAAGAGCTTTGAAGAGAGTCAGCTCCCCTCTTAAACGCCGTCCCTTCAGAATTCACTGTTTTTGGAGGGTATTGTTATGGGTCGTTGAGGAACCGGTGCTTCTCTCCGGTGAGAGTGGCGTCCAACATATTGGCCTGTCGTCCTTGGTGATGATGGAGCCCATATTTTATGGGAGTTGCACTCTAAGTGAAACTGAGAGGTGTTCCTGCAAAATGGGAGATGGAGGGGGCGTGGGGTCACAGTGATGGCCCCTTTATTCCCAGCTGCCAATTTCAACTTTGATATGAGTGTTTGGGTTCCCATGGTATCAACGAGAGCAAAATGACTTTTCAGCATCCAGACGAGAGACGTGTCTTTCTCTCACGCCTCGAGTCTCAAATCCAAATCACCTCGTCAATAAAACGGTTTATACAGTAACACTGTGTCTGACATTAGCTGCAAAGTGGACGCAGAGGCGGGATACATGCTGATGTCTGTGGTTTGAAAAATGAATTTCTTTTTTACTTCTTTATATTTTTATTATGAAGAAATGTGATAAAACACTATGAATGCTGGATTTCTCGTAGCTGTGGGCAATATATTGATTATATTCAACGTATTGCAGCTTGTTCCACGTGGGATTCAAATTACTATATCACCAACATCAAGTATAAATTGTCATGTCATTTTTTTTAAAAACCACTGGCAGCAACATGATGCGTCACACACACTCCCCCGCCCATGCAGACTACTCTCTCCTGGATGACCTTGTGTGAGGCAAGATGTGTTTTTTTTTTGTCTGCAGGGCTCCAGACTGCAAACATTTAGTCGTATTTTGTGACCGTTGAGCACAGATGCATTTTGCAGATACTATTGACAGCCTGAGATCCTGCCTGAGATGAGCCGAGTGCGTCAGTATCAGTCGTTAGGCTTTCATTTATGTCGTGCTAACAATACTTAATTTAACATTATTATAACAGAGCTTTATTTAACTTTATTAAAAAAGTGCTTTATTTAACTTATTATAACAGCACATTAACTATATTATGGCAACACTTAATTTGACTGTATTACAACAGTATTTTATTTAACTTAATTAACTTAACAGTGCTTCAACTTCATTATAACAGTACGTTATTTAACTTTATTGTCACAGTACTTTTTTTAAGTTTATTTTAACAGTGCTGAAACTTTATTATAACAGTAGTTAATTTAACTTTTATACAGTGTTATTTGATTTTAATGTAACAATATGTAATTATTCTTTTTTATAACAGTACTTGATTGAACTTTTTTTAATAACAGTGCTTTATTTAACTTTTTTAACAGTTCTTTATTTTACTTTACTGTAACAGTACTGTATTTGTCTTTATTAAAACACTACTTTATTTAACTTTATAACAATAGTACTTTATCAAGGGCAGTTTAGGGTCATTTAGTTAATTTAACTGTAATAACAGTATGTTATTTAACTTTATCGTAACAATACTTAATATTTTTTAATTGTAACAGTACTTGATTGAACTTTTTTTCATAACAATGCTTTATTTAACGTTATTGTAACAGTACTGTATTTATCTTTATTAAAACAGTACTTTATGTAACTTCATTACAAAAGTACTTTATTTAACGTTATTATAATAGTACTTAATCAAGGGCAGATTAGGGTAGTTTAATTAATTTTACTTTTATAACAGTGTGTTATTTAGCTTTATTGTACCAATACTTAATTTTTCTTTATGTAACAATACTTGATTGAACTTTTTTTCAATTTAACGTTATTATAACAGCACTGTATTCTTTATTAAAACAGAACTTTATTAAACTTTATTTCAATAGTACTTTATCAAGGGCAGGTTATAGTGGTTTAGTTAATTTAACTTTTAACTTTATGACAACAGCACTTTGAACTTAATTTCAACAGTACTTATTTAACAGTGCTTTTATTTAAACTATTGCTATAGTAGTACCCTATTTATCTTTATTATAACAGTCATTTATTTAACTTTTATTGTAACAGTAATATATTCAATTTTATTTCAACAGAACTTTATGTAATTTTATTGTAATAGTAGGTGAGTCATTTTTTAGTAGTCTGCAGTAGATTAGAGGAGATTTCAAGATATGGTGATTTAACTTAAAAATATTGTGATATTATTTATAGGCTGTATCGCCCAGCTCTAATTCCTCATGTTGGGAAGCACTCTGCAGTCTAATGTTGTTCAACTTCATTTAAAAAATAAATTCTAGTACATATTAACTCCTCTGTTGATGATATTCTAGCTGCATACTAAAATCAGGGTGAATTCAACACACTACATGTTTTGTTTCTTCTGCTTTCAATCTCTGTGTCCTTGCCATGTTTTTATGCCTTACAAAGTTAATAGAATAAACCTGTTTAATAGTTTCAACATTTGTGATCAATGTATGAGACAAATGAATTTCAGCACTGTGGTTTTTATTTTGCGGCCGTTCTGCATTTTCCTCCCTACATTTAGTGTTCACTATTAAAATAGAGAAATTAATGGCTTGGGATATCTTTTAATTAGCTTTTTTATTTTTTATTTTTTGCCTTCCACTGTTGCTTGAAAACTGGCAAGACAGAAGGGTCAAGGTCAGAACAAATTGATTACATTTTCATATCAAGACAGGGAAGAAAATGTTTTGTGAAAAGCACTGTGTATTGGGATTTTTCTGGGGTGTAGGGGGCAAATTTTGGAAAGGGAAAAATATGAAGAATTCATCAGAATTCTGTTACTCTTGGCGGAGTGTAAATAAATTAAGAGCACTCTCAAGTGTCAAGAAATTTGTCTTTGTCATGTCTGCGTTGGTTGGGCTGACAGCGCTGCCTTCAGAGTGGGAAATCTGGATCAGCTTTCACTTTCTATATGACAGGACCTACATTGTGATAGCAGAATAATATGCTTTGTGCTGACCGATAGAAGGCGTAAGGCAGTTTGATTTGAAACTCATTTAAACTGAGTGCTAGAGATCCTTGGGAGGCAGTGTGACTCTTGAGTTGGAGATGAAAATAAAGCAATACAATCCAGCCGCACCAGAAAACAGACCTTGAAAAGCCTAAACATAATAACCCTCATGAAGGCAGGATTCATGGCAGGGCTGTTGTGTTAGATTCCATTACTTTCATCTAGATGGTCTTATATAATGTTGCAACTCAGTGTACCTTTGACAGCAAACTCTTCGATATGCGTGCATGTATGAATGTGTATTATTAAGATATATATAATTGGTTTGAGCTGTGCTTTGCATTGAAGCTATACATAGTTTTTTTCTTAATTATTGTGTGTGTGTTGTGTGTGCTTGATCAATTGTGTGCCTACAACAAACCGAGCGAGAAGGGGTAGCTGAGCAGGGCCAAGCTGTGTCAGCCCTAATCTGTCTCTTGACAGTCCGGCCTTATTTCGCAGCAGAATACTCATATTGATCTGTGCGCCTGTTACACAAAAAAAATAAATAAGTCAACTACACTGCACTGAGTTCACAACCTGCCCTTGACAATACTCTGAGTGTGTGTAGAGAGAGACGGGGTGTAGAGGTGGAGGGGTTGCAGTTGTGCAGCAGGGGAGCAGAGAGTCAGAAAGGGTTCTGCATTGTTGATCCAGTATGACATTGATAGACAGCAGCTGAAGGAAAGCTGATAGCCATGTTTGGCGTGCTGGTTTTTAAAGGACGGACGTGACTGCCGATCCAAAGTTGACCGAGCATGAATTCAGCAGGCGATCGCCCCAAGTGGTTGTGCCAAACAGAGGTGAGGAAGGAAACTTTCACATATGACTTGCTTGACTTTCCACCTTTTTTTTACCATTATTATTCTCCCCTTGAACTACTTGTTTCTGCCAGGGTTATTTTTACATGTGCCTACCTCTCTTTGTTGAACACGGTGATACATGCCTGTTTCCTCTTTCTGCTCCACCTCTGTCAGGATGTACAATTTTTGGACAAATGTCAAACTTCCCTGCTGAAAGAAGAGTTGCACAGTTATCCACATTAAGGGAAAATATCTCTCTTGCTTGGCAGTTTCATAAGACTATTATGTTTTTAATGTCAAACCTAAATGCAGCTTGGAAGTTTGTGTCAGGTCTTTTTTTATTACTGCTTTAAAGTGTTTCTGCTTTCCTGCCAAATATGCAGAGTAGATACTGCATGTTACTTTACAATCAATAACAAATGGCCTCTACATTTAGGATTTACCATAGCCTATTATCGGCCTCATTCAGATTACAGTCAGAATGTAATGTCAACATTAGCTCAACAACACCTTATTTTAATTTGAAGGAATAAAAGGAAGTAAATGAATGAATAAAACGACTGCACCAGGTATATGACCTGTTGCTTTTATTCGAGGTCCATTGACTCAAAAGATTCAAAGCTTTGCTTTTGAATAATCTCAGATATTTCCTTGACATGATAAATTCTCAGGGGTTTGTGTATTCTGCACAGCGCGAGAAACTTTACCTTGTCTCGGCGAGTACTTAGCATTGTGTCAAATCCTAACAAAAACAATATCAAATGCAGTTAGCTATCTCGCAACAGTAGGTCTCTGGTTAGCCTCACTTTTCAAAGTGCCACTTGACACTCTTTTGGGGGGCCTGCAGCAGCTGCTGTTTTTCCAAGCAAAACAATGTAAGGCCAGCTAAAAAACCAACTAAAAGCCCCTGACAAATTAATCTTAAATAGAGGCTGAAGGCCAGCGAAGAAACTGCTGTACAGTTTTGAGGTACTTTAAGCTGCCTTTCTTCCATGAATTCAGCTGCCTCTCTTTACTAACCTCCGCACACATTCAACAGCTCTACAAGGTGAATTTTAGGAAAAGGTTATTGCTAACAAGTGTCTCTTATATATAGCGTGTTTACAGTAACATGACTATTACGGCGTGTGAAATACTGTATGAATTTGAAATAGAGGAACGTGGCTACACAAATGGATTGGATGATGTGTCAGATAACTGAAACTCATAGATGTGATCCATACAAAATGAAGAATAGTGATTTTTTTTTTTTCCCCACAACTTGACTGATTTGCCCAGTATGGACATGATCATTGTTACAAATTACCTAATCCTCTTGACCAATGGTTCCCAACAGGTCCAGCCACGAGGTCCAGATTTCTCCCTAGTCATTAGTTCAAGGTCCACATACCATGTAGGAATTTAATTTGAAAGGACAGACACAGGAAGTGGCCACGCTCAGCAGTCTTCACGTTACAAACCAGTCACAGCCAACAGATATCTTTCCCTTCTTCTGTAAATATTCAGTCTGATAAATACAGAAAAGTTGATCACGTTAGTGCAGGGCTACCCAGAGCTTCATCTGTCCCACAGGACGACAGGACTACACACTTGTAAACAGCACCTGGAAGAAGATCCGCTCTGCACTCAGGATTTCAGGTAAATAGGCTATGATACGGTGCTTGTTAAGGTTGCTTAGCAACCTCAGACGCGATCTGCTGCCTCGTTCTGGAAAGCTGGTACAGAAAAGACACAAAAGTAGCGCCCAGCGCCCGACCTTGCATTTTCGGGGTGGTTAAAGACGCGGCATGTGTACGGCCCCTAATTTCCAGGGCTGGTACCTGCGGTTATTCCACAGGCTAGTTAATAACATGTCGGGCAGGAAATCCAAAGTGTGGGATCATTTTGAGAAGGTGAAGGACCAACCCAAGGTGATATGTAAACTCATCTTCATTGGTTGACTACAAACATGATGTATCATGTGAAACATGGAAGTAGCTACATGCCTATTAGCCGACAGCTTCGTTAACAGGCGGCTTGCTCAGTGTGTGACGTGCACTTGTAGATAAAATATAGGCCTATATTAATGAAGGTTCATTAGTACGGTTTTGTATTTCTCTGTAATGTAGCACACAGCGCGACTAATCGTGTAATGGCCCTAAAGGACGACTATTGGTTGACTAGGAAGATTCTTGACTGGTGGCAGCCCTATATGGCATCATAATTCCATCTACCTTGAAGCATGTTTGGATTAACGCAATTCTTTACATTAGTTGCCCCCCGCTCCTCCACGCTGAAGGAAGTTGTTGATCCACATCTGCCGCGCTTTCCCATTGTCTTTTATTTATTTATTTATTTATTTATTTATTTATTTATTTATTTATTTATTTATTTATTACATCTCCGCTTAAATGTTTTCAGAACTTACAGTTTGTTTTGTTTTTTGATCAGTCAGAGCGGCTGTAAACTTTGCAGATCATAAGCATTTGTGCTGTGTTGGTAGTCTTTGCCGCCAGCTGCCCGCCCTCCATCTAGACAGCACATCGATGTATAACGTCATATGCAAAGAAGCTGTCTGGACAGGTAGCAGCTATTTAAATAAGGTGCGTTGTTGTGTATCTCCTTTGTTAGCAGAATCTTATGTTATGGTGTCTTTTGCCAAAGCACCTTGCAGAATCATTTCTCATTTTTATGGCAAGGAGGGGCCCCACAGGACATCAAAGCCTCAACCCCAGCATTGTTAGTGTTGTTGTCTGTACACTCAACTCTAGCACACACAACTGTCCTATCCAGAATACTGCTCCAATGTTTTCCTCTGGCAGTGGACTTGATCCAGCTTTAGGCTACATATCACAGTGCTTTTTGATGGCAGCATGGGGCCTGGTCCTTGTTGGTGCTCCTTGCTTTGTTTCCTCTCAATCTTTAAGTTTGTTTCTGTGTTAGTGTGTAGTTAGCTTCACTTCGTCCTTGTGTTATTATGATGCAGTCATTAAAAAACAGAGGAAAAACACGGTTTCCTCCACAGGAAAAGCTAAATATTTGACATACAGGCTAGTGACTGTTCCCCTTTTCTTTTTTTTCTGTCTGTAGGCTGACATCTTTGAAAGATTGAACAATTCACATACAATCAAAGGCCACTGTGTTACATTGTCAGATAACATTGCCTGCCATGCTGCTGTGTTCGCTGGGGACTTTTTATAAAGGCAAGCCGGTGGGCAGATTGATGATGGTGAACCAGACAGTGATGTCTGCGGAGTGATGTAAAGTAAAGAATCAGTGTAAAATAAGAGACAGGCCACCGTGCCTCGCTAAGTGAGTTGTGTTTCCTCACATTTGCTGAGCCCTGAGTTGTTGAAGACTAATTAATTCAAGAACAAACGTCCCCAAAGGCTGCAATTAATGATAAACTTATTAGACGTGATGGTGCCCATGAGGTCTGGATCTCATCGTGGTGTCCACGCTCCTGGTGGTGTTACTTACCCAGCTGTCACTTCAAATAAATTGAGAAAGGGTACAAAATGTGTGTGCCTGCGTGTACACATGTATAAGTCTGTTCATGCTTTATAATTCCATTTTTCAAGACACAGTGAGCCTTCAAATAACCCTTCAATCTAGTTCTATCACTTGACATTTGACATGACTCTGTTAAGTTCTTATTGACACCATGGCCAGCGCTGAGGTGAAGGGATATAAATGGTAACATATAGACGAGTGGTGTGTGTGCTTTCTAATGAGTCTGTCAAAACTGAAGTCTCAGGAGGATGGACGTCTTCCATACTGCCTTACAGAGACTGTCAGTGCTGAAGAATGAGGGGTGATTCAATGACCTCCTTTCTTGCTAACTCTTTCAGACTAGAGCAGCTGCACCCGGGCCATTTACAATTTAGTTAAAATGTCCCCCTGAGCACAGTCACCCTACCTTGCCATACTAAACAGAGAAGTGCAGTGAGTGTAAGTGTGAGTGTATGTGGGTGAGAGAGAGGGAGAGAAGGAGAGATGGAGAGCCTGAGAAAAATAAGATATGAATCTCAATTCAGGCAGACTTCGTTCGGGGCAGCCTCACGCCTCACCAGTCTCACTTCAGTTTTACATCCCCAGGGGTTAATACCTCTCACTGCGCTGCCCCGCTCCGCTCTAACGATGCCATGTGACGTCACAGACGTAGAGCCAGTGTCAACAGATGTAAACGTTGTTTGTGTAGTATTTAAGACTGGTGTTGATGTGACTTTTGGGTCTTGCACACATTCCTTGACTTGACCCACTGAATTACTCAAGAGAACATAAAAACCTTTGTTGAATTATTTAAAACTAATACCACACAACTCTCACATTGTGGTTTGAAGTCACTTTATGTGCCCCTTCATGGTGAATGCAGCAATGTAGCAATAAAGGCAGCCAGAATATTTTTAAGCACTTGAATGCACGGGAAGTATGCTGGACTTTGACAGCAATTTGACATGGTGGCCAAACCGTTTAACAACAACTTTTGGGTCCACCACATAATACCAGTGGGCCTAAGAAGACTTTTCTCCCAGAGACTCACATTGAGAAAGTGATATCTGCAAATCAGTGGATACATTTTTATGAGCGTCAGTGACTCATTTCACTATCAAGATTTGATCCATTTGGTTGGTAGAATTCGAAAATTGAGAGCTGCACAATTAAATCATTTTATCCCCATTCAGGTCTGCAGATGGCTTAACAGGAAGTAGCCGGCTTGGCTGGCAGAAGTTAGCTGCTTGACAGGCTCTAGTGTCGGTAAAGATTCCCATTCATCCAGGTCACGGTAATCAGTGCTATATCATAGGCAAATGGACTTACTTGCGTTTCTTGAAGATGTTTCACCTCTCATCCAAACTGGAATGACCAACATTAAACCGAGTACAATACAGTCTTGGGATCCCTCCCCAGACGGCTTCACACACACACACACACACACACACACACACACACACACACACATACACCTGGCCCCACCCAACTCTAACGACACACATGATGGCCAGGTGGGTCAACAACTCACATGTAAGGGTTCACACCCACACAGAGGCTAAAGCCTGCGCCTCCGCATCAGTCCTTAACAATTGAAGAAGCTTCTTGGACAAGAGGCGAAACGTCTTCAAGACACGAAAGCAAGTCCAGTTGCCTAAAATATAGCACTTGTGACAAAGTCTCTTGTGTGCCTCCTCTATGGGCCCAATGATTAAAACGATCAGGATAATTTTACACCCTGGAAGTCTAACCTTTGTTTGGCTTCCTGCACCATTGAGCAACTTTCATTGGAATGAACGGGGCCCCTCCTGGAATGCTGTGTCCAGATTTCTTTATATATCCATGGTCTAAAGACAGGAGGGAAATATATCCATATACCCCAACAAATGTAGCTAGTAGTTTTGTGAGGCTCGGCTAATCAGTCTCCTTGCTCGGCTGACAAGTGTAAGAGTTAGACATTGGTAAGAGGAAAGTGACAGACTTCTGCTTGGAATGCTTGTAGCTTTCCTGAGTCACAGGCTTTTTTTAATGTATTCTCAGCAACACTCCGCACTGACACAGTAAAAGTACTTGTCGCATTGTCCAATGAAATCCCCCCCTTAGACATCAGTTGGATGTGTGGCGTCCGACTACTTTCTTTACGAAACAAAAAAAAACCCCACAGACTTCTCTCTCTCAGGCTGTCTTTTTTTCATTCTTCACACAGATACTTTCGTCACATTTTGTGTGAACAACCAAGTGCAGCGCTGCCTTTGAAGTGCCTTTGAGGAGAATCTGTGCAAAAGTGTGCTTCTAATCCCGATTTGTACAATACATTGCATCAAAACTACAATGAGTATTTGGAGAGAGATCAGGACGGCAGTGAAGCTTTGAACATACTTCTGTGCAGATGCGGTCCACTGCAGACTTGTCTTCTGCGGGCGCTTCTATACATACAACAACCGTGGGTCTGTGTACACACACAGGCATTCTGCAGATGCCTTCAGCTTCGACATGCTTGAAAACAAGTTTGCATGACGGCAAGAAGAGCTCCTTTGTTGCACTTGGCTGAACAACAAGACGGGGTGGAGTACAGCACATACAGCACACAAAGCAAAAGTCTACTTTGCTTTTTAGTGCATCAGTCTGTTTAAGCCTGTCTGATGGGTTTGCTATTAACTATAGTCTTATGACATGGCCTATGAACTTATTCGTAAAGCATACTGAACCCTTTATACACCGTGACACTGCCCTGTACAATGACAGGCCATCAAGTGCCTGGCTGAAGGGCACAATGCTGGTAATAAGGGGGGGGCCACTCCTTTACACCACTGCTGCTCAGATTTTGATAAACATCAGCCATCTGGCTGCTTGCATGTTGAAGTCAACTTCTTGAAAGGCTGCCAGTCTCTCTTAATGTTTATAAGCGGTGCAGTGCTATTAATTTTTTCCATTTTGCAGAGTTGTCAAAATGAAGAAAGCCAAATGTGTAAAAGTCAGCACGGCTCACATTATGGCAGGTTAACCAAGGTACAAAGCAGATATACTGTACAGTACGTGCTCTCCACTTCATTGCCTCTACTCCACACATTCTTGTCTATGTGACATCCTCCAGCCGCTTTCTGAGCCTCTCCCAATAGTTTCAGGCCAAATGAGCTTTCCAAAAGTGCAAAGAGTTTAATCCAACTTCCAGATCCTCTAACCTACTGTATGACAATCCCTCTTCTCTTCCCAGCTTCTTGCTTCCTGCCCTGGAAATGGAGTCTGCATTGGGGGAGACTATGTCTCACTTTAAAACCCAGCTAAATTAGGAGTTAGACTGGTTGTGGGCGAGGGGGATGTGGTTGTGGCGGGTTGTGCTGCTGCCAAAGGGTGTGTCAGGGCAATTTATTAGCTTGCTATGCATGCGTGTGTGAGTGTGTGTGAGAGTGCGTGTTCCCAGCCCTTGGCAGCCTAGCAAACTCAATGGCTGAGGCACAGCTGTACCACTATTCTAATATGGAGTCATTATGGCCATCCACGATGTGCCTCCAGTTAATTCACAAATTTGACCATAACAGACGAACTTTTTTTCAAAAACTTGGATGACTATCTTGTGGTCCATGGTTTTTTAGGTTACATTAACCTGAAGCGATGGTGTAATGTGGCTGCTCTGCCTGGTTTGCATGTCCCACTCAGACTATGCAATGCATGCACAGTAGGTAACAGGTGTTCAACATAAAAACATAGATTGGTCCCTCTGGGAGGGGGAGTTTGAGTATATGCTGCAGTGCTGCCAGTGCTGTAGTTTTCTACGTGGGTGTATGTGTGTAAATTCGTGGTTGTGTGTAATTACATGTTAATGACCCCCCTCTTGTATTCAGCTGTGTGTGGAGTTGAGTAGCAGCCGTCTGATCAAGGCTCAAACAGTGGAGAACGTAGTGATAAGGTTTACATACTGCCGGCACCTGCTACGCTCCCAACTCCCCTCAGCTTTCTTCAGAGGCCAAAACAGATGCTAGGGGACACTTAGCCTGCAAAATGCAATCTGCAAGACATGTTCATTGTGTTTAGGGAGCAAAAAAAACTAAACAAAACAAAAAAGTACAAATAGCGTTGCTATCAGTGTCTGTAAGCACCTGCAGGTCTTGCTCACGCTGGAACATTTTAATTGACCAAGCAAAAAAGCCACGGGGACAGGGGAGCGCCTGTACGACTATCCCCACCTTGTCTGAACCAATGGCTGGTTTCAAAGCCCCATCAGCAATCCTTTGCTGTAATGAGGGAGTTTTTGGGAAATTGGGAGATGGTGTCAGTTTACTGTCTCTGAGCTGTGGGTCCTGCTGTCCAAAATGTGGAATAGCGGGAGAGAGGTGCTGTCAAAACACGATAGGCGCAGACATCAGCACAAAGTTAGAGAGAGGGAGTCCAAGTCGCCATGCCTAGACATGCAGTTCTTTTGAGCGCCACACAAATGAAGTCTCTAGACTATTATGAAGCAAAAGAAAACACACACACTCTCTGAGTCAGTAACAATAGCTACACAAGCTATTTTTCTTCAGCCCGTTGATTAACTAAGTTTTACAGCAAAGGGCCGCGCAACCATCGACAAAGGAACCAAAGCCCCTTGTTTGTCATTTATTTTGAAAGTAATCATTGCTCACCCAGGCACAGTGAAGGTAATAAATATTTATACCTCTTTTTGGAAATGTAAACCATATAAATTTTTACCAACCTTTACTTTGAGAGCAACTGCCCTTGATGATAACAGTATCATTTAAATGTCTTTTCTCTCCATTTCCCTTGTTTTCTCTCTCCCATTATCGCTCTCCTGTTCGCTCCGTTTTCCCCCAACACAATGTTAACAAGCTCCTTTTCTGCCCTATCTGGTGCGGGTGAGACAGCTCCACAAAATGACAAGGTGAGAGGGCGCGCGTGTGTGTTTTTGTGTCTATTATCTGTCCTCAGTGTGTCTGTGCATGTGTTTATACCAGTGTGTTTGTGCCTGTACTTGCACCGTGCGTCATGTGTGACCACCAGCCACTGTCAGGGCTCATGTTGCCCCCGACGGTAACAATAATCATGGGATTTGATTGCCAGTTCCCTCACCCTCCATAATTGATGAGTCCAATATTTACTCTGTTACCTGTGTGTTGTAAACATTCATTATGGGGTTCCTTCCCAGATAGGTGAGCAGGAGAGGAGAATGGGACAAGTCCAGCCTGCAGGGACCAGCTGTCAGTTTGACTAATGACAGAAATGAATAAAATCTCATAATTACTTTAGAAAAAAGGACAGTCTCCTCCTTATCTCGGGCCAATATGCATTTTAAAATTTTTTGGCGGGTTTATTAAATTCCACCCCACCACCACCGCCGCCACCCCCACCTCCACCACCCAGCCCCCACCGTAATACATTACAGACAGAGGCAAGTTCTCAAATTTCAAATTTAATTTTCTACTCGCCATACACACATGGGCTCCGTAATCAGATTGGGACATTATTGTGTTTCTATTGACATTAGCATTGTTATTATTTTGTACTGTGTAAATATCAGTAACCGGAGCACGCCTGGTTGCTTTGCCAGGAAGGGATTATTTTGTGTATTTATTTTGTTCTAATGCTCTCAAAAAATATCCTTTCAAGATGATATCTGATGCATTCCATTATCAGGAGATGCTGTCTCTGGATGCTATGATGCGGTATTACTTTAATGTAGAGCTGCAAAATTAAATTGGCTACCTGGAGTTTTCATGTCTGCTTTATTGTGACACCCCATACAGGTGACACGGCAACTACAGGGACCTGCTGTATGCTACAGGGCCCTGAAATGGGATATAAATGAGACACATCATATGTGCTATTAGACAGAAAGCCACCACAGGTCAGTCCATGCTTTTAGAGCTTCTTCTTGTGTACACTGTATGTGTGTGTATAATTGGATAAGTCTCCAATAATGCGCATGTGTTTTTAAGTTGGTGCACTGCGAACCGCCGTGCACTAAGTCTCAGGAACAGGCAGCGGCGTAGTGAAGTGCAAAGCTCTCAGCTAAATCAGGTATTCAAGATAGAGGGATGGAGGGATAGATTAATGGCAGCAGGGATGGAGGGAGAGCAGAGGGGAGGGAGGGACAGATATGGGGAGAGACAGTGCAGTGATATACAGTAGGCTCTACTTAGACAAGTCGACTCCTCTGTGCCATTAGGCCCTAACAGGGGGGCAGACTGTGGGAGAGCCATAGTGTAGAAGTAAAAGAGTGGACTGCTATCAAATAAACATCTGCCTCAGTGTGTGTCTGTTGCATGTTTGTGTTTGTACACACGTTCATTTGTAGCATCACTTATTCTCTATTGCTCTTCTGAACGCACATGCAACTCTAAATATCAGACAAAACTCAACTTGATTCCATCTGAGTGGCTTCTCTCTAATGTCTTTTTTTGCGGAGTGGAATCCCACATAGAAGCGTGTAATACGGCATATTTGTGTCTTATGGAGGCAGACAGCTGATCGTGTCCATTTGTCATGCTGTCAAGTTAATTACCAGATTGAAAAGGGGAATGAGATTACCCCCTCCCCTTCCAACGGACACTCACACCTCCACACTTGCAACACACTCGCACAGAAACCCACACACTTAAGTGTCACGAGGAAATTTTCAGTGTGCCATTGTGGCTCTACTGGAGTAGAGCGAACAACATCGGAAGTTAAGGGAAGAAATTGCACTGGGTCAGGCTAATGTCTTCAGCTGAGTGTGTGTGTGTGTTGCAGTGAATGACGCAGCAGGTTACCTTTACATATTATACTTTAATTCCATTGTGGAGAAAAGAGGAAATCTTGTGGCTTTTGAAGGTCTTGTTAAAGTGTTCTCTGGCTTTTTTTCCTGCTCTCCTGCCCACTGAGAAACTTAGCTCTTTGCCACAAGTGAAAACTAATTCTTATGTACTTCAGCTGTGTCCTGTGCAGAGAAGTTTGTGTCTGTACTTGTGTAATCAAAGTGGACACTTTGAAAAAGCAGACAGATCATTAGTGCATAATGAGCTGAAGTACTTTGGGCAGTGAGGAGGATTTCCTCAATAAGTGATGGCTTAAGGAGATGGATACGAGAGGGTGGAAATCAGATGCTCTCAGCTGCAGACAACCTTTCTTCTCCCCAGGTGAGTCCTCTGTTTCTGTGCATGTTTGAAGTAAAGCACACCTCAAACAGGCTGGCTAAGAGAATTAATAAAGCCTTTTGGCACCCCGACAGTCTTGTCTCCGGGTCTTGATAGTTCTCTTGTGCTGCAGATCTCTCCTATTATGAGGACGCATGCTGAAGATCTGAGTTCTATGTTCACCAGGCTCCAGACATGTAAGAACAGCACCTACAAAGAGTCTCAGCCCCGACAATAATTCCAGGATGAAAAACTCCCCTTTTTTTTGTCAGCCACTGACAAACACAAGTATCATAGAGAAGAGAAAGAGGCTTTGATTTGCTTGTAGTGATACTGAATGAATTACAACATAGGACAGAAGCGGGCTTGTTACAAACTTGGAAGACAACCCAAGACCCTTGGGAACCAAGACAAAGAGTACAGGGATATCAAACAAGTGATAAAAGGAAGGTGATTCACTCTTGTGCATGTGTGGAGCTTACGTATTCATTAAAACCTTGATTAAACGCCAACTCTCCCTCTTTCCGTCTCATCCTGACAGCCAGGAGTTTTATCCAGGAGCCCGGGGTAATTTGTTTACCTGCTTCAGAGCAGACCCTCTAATGCAACGGTTTTCCAATATCCTTGCTGATCATGTAACTATGCAGCTCTTTTAATATCTCTCCCCCCGCAGGGTTTTAAAAAGTCATGGACTGCTTAGTTGAGACATGATGAGGCTCGGTGACGGCACCCAGCTGGCCAAAGTTCTGCCAGGGTGGCCTCGGTGACATCACAGCAAGTGGCGCGTGACAAACCGCCAGCACGCCAGTCGCGACCCACGAAATAATCTCCGACAGACGAGGACAAGGGCCATCTTGGCTCGCACTCCCACCCGATGCCCTTTTACCCCATCCTCTGCCATCACGAGAGGCAGGCTGGGCTTTCGGAGAGGTGTCAAATGCACAGCGTGCATCGGCAAAGGGAAAGTTGCTTCCTGTCAGGTGATGACAAGTAAGTGGCAGGGGAGGAGAAATTAAACACATCACCCTGTTTTTTTTTCCACAGCTACTTTCTCATGCTGTCAATTAGCCTCAATCAATCCCGTCGTTGCTGTTTAGACTTGTTGTAACAACTCCAGTCTGTCTCCCCATCCGTCAGCGCATAATAAATACGCTCTACAATGTATGTTTCAACACTTCTGTCAACTGTTGGCAGCAGCGGCCCGCCGTAATTGTCCTGCCACACTGGACAAAATGATCGCTGCTCCATTTGATCACGACTGGAGGGAATACGAAACGAGTGAAACCTCAGACTTGTTTTGGTTTGCCAGGACATGTTGCTCCCTCTAGCCTCTCCAAAACTCAATCGCTTCTGAGCCTTCTGATCGTAGATGTGAGACAGAACTGGGGAAAAAGTGCCCGAGAAAGTCATCTTCTCAAATGAGAAGAAGTGATTGGCTTCTAACGACTTTCCTCTCGGCTGTATTTGACTAAAGCGCGAGGTGGAGCGGTGCTTATCAGTAAAGTAAGTCTGCCGCAATGTATTATTAACAGGTGACGGCGTGCAGGGGTTGCTTGGCTAAAAAGGACTTAAGTGATGTGAGAGCGACACTGTCAATCTTAGCCTTCCTCTGAGAGTCAATTAGGTGATAAACAGGACTACATGTCTTTGGCAGTGGGGAGAAGGCTGATAGGCTGTCCCATGGATGTCCTGGGGCAAGGTAAACTGACAGTACAGCGTTGCCATCAGGGATGGAGGCAGAGAGAGCAATGTGCGACCGGCCCTGCCACTTGAGAGAGAAGGCTATGTGTGTTTTTATGGCTGCATGTGTGTGTGTATGTGCCGGCTATTTACTGTGCGAATGTGTGTTTGCCTGCTCAGCTGACTGAGCTGAAGACACTGAGGGTGGTAATGATGCTTCTCCAAGAAAAAGCAGTTTGGATGGTAACGCTGCTGATTGTAGAAATGATGATGACGGTAGCGGCGATGATAACTGGAATGGTGATGGCTGTGAATTTCGATTCGTCAATGTTCTATCTAAACATATCTACGGCTGTTCAGCATAAACAATGTTCATTCACGTGTTTATGATGTATGCATAAGTGAATATTTTCATGCATTGTTTTTTATGAGCGAGAGAAACACAAATGGAGAACAGGCGTCACATATAACTCAAGTGTGTATGTGGGATATAGTGAACAGCTTTTTACCAATTCCAATGTAATTTTACATTGTCAATTCACAAAGTAGGTTGTCAAAGGCAAGATTACATTGTCATTAAGCATGTAGATCCTCAGGTCATACATGACAGAATACATTAAATATATAGGAGCAGCACACTGCATATTATCAGCACTGTATTATGCGTGTTCCTGGTACATTAATGTATTTTTATCCAACATACTGTGGTGAAGCCACAATGTGGCTCAGTTGAGGGAATTATTGCATGCTCATTAAGTATATAGATATTCAGGTCGTACACCAACACTGACTTTTTTTCCCATATAATTAAGTGTGCCAATATGAGATAATATTCCTCTATCCTCTGTCTCCATGTCGTTTCATTCACCCTCAATACTGAGCTGTAGAAAAAAAAACAGGCTCAACAGATGAATTTTAATGAGTGGTTAGCCATTATTACCCTCATTATTTTCCAATTAGCAAACTGTACACCACATCAGCAGAGCACAGGAAGATCAACTACTGTGCCATACCATAAATACATCTCCTCTCTTATCTGTAAATAACTAGAAACTCAATACCAGGCACTAAAAGACTCCACAAAGGATAGATCATTGCAAGTGCACTGCACGTGAAACAATCCCAGTGAGCTGGGATAAAATGCATTAAAGATAATGAAGGCTATGGTAGCCCATACCAAGAGCCATCCAAGACTAAGAACCCGGATAGAAAATAACAGAATATCTGAATTAGAAGCATTAATTCTGCAGCGTGACTGATAAAACGGAATAGAAATATCAGGAGGAGGGCAACAAAGAACTGACCCTGCATGTTTTTATCTTTCTAATGGCAACAGGCTGGTTAGTCTTGTCACAGTGAATTAGCAAAAGGATGTGTTTTGTGGTTTAAACAGAGAGATCTGAGTTAAAGGACGCTGCGTGAACACAAAGTTCACACATACAAAGTGGTGGCTTAGAGGCCAAATAATTGACTCGCTAGAAAAACTGAAAATAAAGAGTCCCCAGTACTGAGCTGCAAAGCCTGGAAATGAAAGATATTTCATAAAAAATATTCTGAGAGTATTTTTTTCTCTTTATCATGTTTGATGCATCTCCACGAGTCCTCTAAAGGCTTTAGATCGTGGTGTATGTGCTGCGCATTGATTTAAACAACAAAATGATCATTAATGATTGATATTAATTCAAGAATGCAGAAACAATCGCCTTCTTTACAACCCAGAGAGGGCTGTACATTATTATGTGATGATGGGCTGTATTGTAAGTACAGTAAGAGCGCCACCCTTCTCTGCTCAGCGCTGTTGCAGCCCTCCATTCTGATGAACACGCCCTCCACAGCAGCCATTTTCAGTTGAACCACATCTGCGTGGTGTTTGACCTATTTTTCTGCCATCTTGCCTTCTATGTGTAAAAGAAAAAAAAAAATACAAACGGTGTCACTGTATTTCAGTCAGCTCAGTTATTTGGGGGCGAAAAAGAGCCGTCTCCGGGCGCATATGTAGCGTGAAATGCAAGTGGCGGACGAGTGACACTGTCAGCTCGTTTTCTCCACCTTGTCTGTTGATCGCGGAGCGTAAGAGCTGGTTGGCTAGACAGGCGGGGGCTATGGGGTCATTGTGTGTGTATGAAGAGATGCGCTGAGTGAATAACCTTCCCCGGTAACAGCTGTCAGATCCACCAGAGCAGAGCAGAGGACAGAAGAGCAGGCCCGGCCAGGCCCAGCCCAGACACAAGACTGATCGGGGTGGATGGCAGAGGGGGTGGGCGTGGGCTGGACTGTCTGCCAGCTCCGAATGCTGGGCTCGAGGGTTTTTTGATGGGTGGCCACACCGAGCCTCTTGACGGGGGTCTCAGCACCCAGGCAGCTTATTGTTTAACACATTGCTCATCTCTTTTATTCCCCCCAATGCAGATTCCATGCACAGCAGTGCAGAGCACACAGGCCCAACAGTGGCCCAGGACGCCGCCTTTGTCGAGGTGTCATTCTCCAACGCAGCGTCTCAGCATGGTTCACCACTGGGCATGACAGGGGATGCAGACCCCATGAAGGGGGATTAGCACGGCACCTATTGTCTGAGGGCACAGTGGTGCTGGATTTGGCTGCATGGCTATTCAACGACTGTATTTCTATTCTTTGGCACTTGACAGGGACGCTCAGTGGCCCCACTTTTGTTCCGCTGCAGTATCAGAATGTGTTCGTGTCATGCCCCCAGCCGAGGCCCTTATTATCTCAGTTGACATGACGAGGAAAGGTGCGATGGTAGATTCTGTTATTGCTGTCTGCTGCCTGACCTGCAGGTTAGGGTGTTTTTTAATGGGTTAGGTAGAAGCTTGCTTCTCATGTATAATTTACTGTTGATTCTGTTAACGCTGAAAGGAGAGCATGTTGACCGAGACTTAACCTATGAGGGTTTGGTCGGATTTGATGTTATGAATACAAAATTAAGGGATTTTGGGGGGGTTTGTTGGTTTTGTTTTATTTGCACTCTTTTATCATTCAAATCAAATCTCATCCATTTTGTTTCACATGGAGTGCTTTGAATAAATCACAAAATTTCCAACTGACAGATGTGTTAGTTGAGCCTTACTGTACAGAGCGTATTTAAATAATTACTGGAAAAACGTGACCTCATGTGACACATGAAAAAAAAATCTCCTTAATTCACATAACTAATAATTTCAATTATATAAAAATCATACAAAGACCATTACAATAAACATAAATAATTAAAAAATATATTATTTTAAATGAATTGTTTATGTCTTTAAAAATAAAATCCCACCTAAATCTTGATACATTTTATAAATAAAATCAATTCCCTCACTTTGCTTCCATTCAGCTGAGAACAGTGCAGTAATAGATGTTTAGTATTTCTCACTGTGTACAGTTTTCAGAGGCCAGAAACCTCTGCTCAGACCCACAGTACTCATTTCTATGTTGAGAGAGCAGTTTGGGCGGTAAAGCACTGTGGAAAATAGTGATGGATGGCTCCTTGGTCTCTCATAGAATAGAGAGGCAGTGGAAGTTTTTTCCCTTTTTTTCTTTTTTAGATTAAGGCAGCAGCTCAAGGAGATACAGGTTTACAGTAAATGTATTTTGTCCCTGCTGCGCTGTCTGGAAAAAGCTGTTTCAACCTCAGAATTTCGTAAATTTTTGGCATTTGGGGCCACTCTCGTGCAAACTCTATTACCGCAACGTGCTCGCTCCGTTCAACTGAACCGTTGCATCTTAAAAGATAAAGCACATATAGGTTGTCTGAAATCTTCCTCAGCTCTTGACTCATTATTTCAGACAATAAACAATGAGTCATTTGGAAAATTTCCCCCCGCTCCGATATAGAAAAACACTTTCACATGCAAACAGATTATGCGATCGTTCTGCAATTGTGCAAGCGTTGCCAAAGCATGCTCCAATGTTGATGATACAGTAAACAAAACTCCATTGTGACTTCATCCGGACTTAAAACTGAATTGCAGACATATGCTTCACTGTACACTATCCTGGTCTGAATTTTAGTTTTTTCCCCTCAGCTCTGTTTATCAAAAGATTTTCCACATACCTTTCCAGGAGATGTTGAAATAAAGAGACGAGAAAATCCTGTGAAGCATAGCTCACCGGTGCTTTGCCAAGGAGCAATCCCCCAGACAAAAGAAGCTCCATACCTCAGAAGTACCACAAGTGCTGAAATTGATATTTCTATTACCAGCTATTACAAACACCGTTGGCTTACAACTGCTTCTCATTTATGGGGATTAAGAGGAAACACTCAGGGAAGAGTGTGTAGAGAATGCCATCTTTGTTTTTGTTTTTCTCCCTCATCCCCCCTCCTTGTCGCGGTGTTGATGTCACTGGAAGGTGAGCAACTGGGTCATGGGTAGCTCAGAGGTTGTGGAGGTTTTACTGGCCTTGATCCCTGTCAGGCAGCCATAATGAGGAGGTTCCGCTTTCCCCATCAGCTGGAGTAATGGCCGCCATAAAGGCCTTGATTGCAGCTGCTGCAGAACACTCCTCCACATGGTAGCATGACTCTTGAACTCCTTCAATCATCTGTCTGGCTCATATACAACCTGCCATCCCCTTAGACCATTTTGTCAGTGTATATCACTTGTAGTCTTGCCTCTCCTTAAACATGCCAAGTTAAACTATAATGTAAAGCACTTAAAAAGTAAAAAAAAATATTCTCCTGTGAGACAGGCTAATAGTTTCCGACCTGTCATGTGAAATGTTGTTTAACCTCCTTAAATTTAACATGAAAATAATATATTAATTATATATAACATTGCTGTGTAATTGTTGCTCGTCATTTGTTTCACACTTACGTGTTAGCCAAAATATGAAAAATAAAAATCTGGCAAACACATTCAACTCAGTACAGACAACAATGTGCTGAAGTACTCCTCTCAAATCACACAAAGGCGAGGCGGCCCCAAGGTTGTGCCTGAATCTCTGCAGTCAACCTGCTGATCTCTCTCTAAACAGGCTGGAGAAAAAGCACTACTGTGCGCGTTTACCTGTTAGACAGAACGTCATGTTGTCTTGTTAAAGCCCCAGTCCATGACAGCAGGGTGGCTCCCCCTGTTGAAACAATGCCACTCCATCACAGCCTCTGCCTGTACTCGGATTTACTGGGTTAAAAATACAGATTTTTGTTATTTATTTGCCATGCTTTCATATTAATGACAATGCCTGTCTGCAAATCATTCGTTAGATATATTTTAGGATATACTGATAATGTTGCTAAATACATAAATCAAATCATTATTGAACAAAATGTTAATTATAATCATTAATCGTATGTAATTATACCTAAAGTTTAGACTGCAGGATAAATTCCAGCCTGCCTTGTGTCTCTAAGAGGATAATATAAGTGTGGTAAAGGGGGCCAGGCGGGGGGGGAAGATTTCCTCAACGTCACTTGGGCAGCCACAACAGAGTGTGGGCGGTGACCAGACATGGCAGAAATCTGGAAGAGGTGTTCCACGTTGTGTAGGTCGCCTCCAATTCACTGGATCGCCATGTTCATTTACAATCAGCCCCGTAATTAAGGGAAACCAACCCAGAAATTATCAATCAGTTAATTACTGGGATGCTGCAAAACAAATCCAGCTCCTGATTGAAGCCCACTGGCTGCCCTTACAAGATGCTGCCGTCATCCAAATGAAACCAGAAAGGTTTGTGAATTGACCAACAAGAAAAGGATGAGCAGTCAGTGTGGCAACAAGATGTGTGTACAGATATTTAAAAAAGATTTCTTACCTTTATATTAAAACATAATGTAATATATTTGAAAGCAGCTCAGATTTTTTCGCCTCTTAAATTATTTTTAGGGTTGAGGTGAAATTCTAATTCACCTTTAATTCACAGTGTTGTACCCGTGGCCTGGCAACCCTCCAGGTTTAAAGCACTGGTGTGTTTTTTTGCAGTTGTGCAGCCAGTGGCACAATAAATATGTCACATAACATGTAACGGTAACATGTAACCAGCTATTAACTCCCCAATGACGAGGAAGTAGAGGAGTAATTCAATTGTGGGTTGCCATGTTTAGTGGTTTCCTTGTGCTTGAAAATTGTACAGCAGGAAAATGCTTATGCTGTAAAAAGGGAAATAATCTTGAAGCTTGGTCGGAAAAACTCGGTATTTATTTCACTTTAGTGGTGGCTAGAAAAAGAAGGGGGGATGCAAAAAATAGACACACACACCTACAGTGTAGAAGAAGAGCTAGGGCTGAGCAGTGTATCATTTATATTGATATCGTGATATGAGACTAGATATTGTCTTAGATGTTAAATCTGTAATATCGCAAGTGTTTTATTGTCTTGATTTTAAAGGCTGCATTACAGTAAAGTGATGTAATGTTCTAGCTGTTATTTGCCTTTACCCACATTACTGATATGTTCATTAAAATGGTTAAATATTTATTTTAATTTTTGCATTTGTGTGTATTTATATGGAACTGTTCATGTCCTGTGATGCAAGACAATTTTCAGATTTTTTTCTGATAATAAAGCAAAAGCAAATCAAAAATATTTTGTGAAAGCACCAATATTCAACCCAGCAATATCCTCACAATATCAGTGTATGTGTTCTGAAATATTTCCCACATATTGCCCAGCCTTAATAAGAGCAGTGGATTTTTTTTTAATCCTTGTTATATATGTATATTTGTCTGACACAGCACACACTCATTGACTCTCTTATTATTTTATAACCTGTTTTATTTACTCATTTAATCGTACACAATTGCATTAAATCCCCAAACAATTATATTGCTGTTTTATGCATTTTTCATTACATTTAATTCAGTTAATATATATTGTACGTATCCAACACAAGCGTTTGTAAACACACTCACAGAAGCATGCGGCGGGGCCCCAGCTGGAAACTCTGCACACCACAGTGCTTATTGAGATTCACTTAACTTTTTTTTCCCATATGGGAAAGAGAAGGACCTATAAATTGCTTGACTCAGGACCTCTATTTCCCATCAATACATTTCCTCTGCCCCCTCTAGGCATCGGAGCATCAAAATGCATAACAATCCCCTGATAGTGTCAGCAGCCTACAGCTCATCTCTAAAGTAAATGCTGGCCGGATAGAATTAAAGGGGAGGTCCTTTTGTTGTTCTTGGCAAAAACATTTTCATGATTTCTCTGTTAGAGAGATGTCATCACGAGAGACAGAAACAAAAGGAAGAAAATGGAGTTTGGCAGTCCAGCAGATGACAACCCATGAGACACCTACTGTATGTGGAAATACTGGAGTCTCTTAGATAAGGCCTGTGTAATAATAGATGCTGTATAAGCGCCAGCACCAGCCTAACTGGCCTCCACATATATTGTGGTAACACCTGTCATTACTAACAGAAGAATATTTCCTCACATTGGCTCTAGATTCAACACTGCTTTAATTGTTTCCCTCTTTCACTGTTGTTTCCCTTTAGTCATGTGTTGTAATTTGTTTCCTTGTGGCTTCCCCGAGCATAATGCACACTGCACAGTGCCACAGATCTGATCTGTTCCGACTTGTTTGAAGTGACCCCGTAGTCGGCGACTTCAAGATGTTTTCTGGGAGTTGCATCCAAACAGGGATGCAGCATGAGCAGGGTCCTCTGCTGGTGGCAGGCGGGGGGAAGATTGGAATGAGACTCGAGAGGCCAAATCACCGAATCTGGGCCCAGGGTTTTTTGGCAGGCAGCAGAGTGTGAAATTTACAGAATTTCTTATGTTGGTTGTGCAGCTGCCTCTGTGCCTGCACCACGGTATTGTCAGACAGCAGCTCTGAGAGAAGACTAGAGGGCTGGATAGAGGGAGTGGAAGAATTCAGACGTGATGTTTTGCCAGCTTTTTTGTACAAAATACTACAATGCAGATAAGATGGCTGAATTGGTAGGTGACATTGATTTTTCTATGTGTGATTGGACTTCAGTTACAGTAACGTTTTTGGCTGGTTGTGATTAGTCTTTCAATTACATCTGCAGTTCTCTCGGTGTAGCTAATAGTACAATGGAAAAGCAACTTTTCAAATCAGTGATACCCTGAAAATTTGGAATAGAAAGAATCAAAGACAAGCACAAACAAAAATTGGGAAAAAACACGATTATTGTACTTTTTTTTTTTTTGTCTTTGCTCCATTTTACCCTGTTTGCCTTTCCTGTCTGCTTGTCACAACCCAAAGCCACTTATATTTACATGGCATAAGAGGTGGAAGTAGTGCAGCATGCCTAATTTGCAGCAGGCCCCATGTTTTCTTTACAAATTGCAGTCACATATCATTTAGTTTCCCTGTATTATTGCTAAGAAAAACAATCAGAAAACCTCAAATGGGGGCCACCGTACACTGATCTCATCCCTGGCTCCGGCTTCCCTCCCAGTTCATCTCACTAACTGTCTCTGCCTCTGCCAGGATTTGCTGGAACAGATGCCTTCTTATTTTGACGGCCTGCTGCTTGCCTCAGTCAGTTGGGCAGCAGGTCACAAATGCTCACATACCCACGAGGACACATGGGCACACACGCGTGCACAGGCACACACACACAGAAATCTACGGCGCGATGGCTGTGAAGCATGTGTGTTTAACTTACTGGTTGTTTAAGTAAGCTGAGAAGAATCCCCTCAGGTGATTAGTTCATTTGCAAGTCCCCGGCTGTGGAGGCTAGTACAGGCCCGCTGCCCCACTCGCTGCCTTTCTCAGTTTAGCCCCTACTCTGTTTCTGTCTTATTCTTCTGCTACCAGCCTTGCTTGCTCCATCCTCTTTCTCTTTTTTTCTCCCCCTCCTCTGTTCTGCTGTTTGTTTGTGTTTCTCTGGACTCTGAGGGAGGAGAAGGAGACAGAAAGAGAGCATAAGAAAGAAGAAAAAAAAAAAACTAAGGGAGAGAAATGTAAAGCCAGCTAGAGTAATAGCGTCGGTCTTTGTCCTGCACTCATTATTTTCGCTTTGATTACAATCTGGAGCAGCTCAAGTTACCCTAATTCGGCCGGCTGAGGCTCTCGCTGAAATTGTGCTGTGCTGAGTGATGGTTGAATTGAAGCTGCCAGAGGGGGGGGTCAGCTCTGAATCGGGTATGGAAAGAAAAAAATCATAATAATAATAAAATAAATAGATACATAAAAATGCAAAACAAAGGCAATATCTGTGGTAATAATGTGACAAAGGCGCAGCATCATAATAAACACAATCTCCGAGTAAATTTCGGACTCATCCAGCATGGAGGAGATGTAAAACGATGAGACCAACCGTGTAATTCCTTGAGGGACACTTTCATGCCAACGGGACGTCTTGTTTATGCCAGAGCGAGAATGTTGAGAAATGGTGTCGGTGTTGCGCAGCGCTGAGTGGATGGAAGAACAGGCAGGCATGCTGGGATTCTCTGGCCAGTGACGGTGGTACCGTGGGAGGGGAATGAGTGCTGAGGACGCCGCCTAAGGGCCAACTACCACTAGACACTAAGCACTGCAGAGGCCCGGTCCCCATGTAGCACTAATCACAACCCCCTGCTGCCCCCCTTCCATCTGTTCTCCATCAGCGACCTTACAGTACCACTTTACCACTATCCATCCTCTTCCCTCCTGGCTATCGCTCTCACTGTCTCTTAACCTTCTGTAGCCGGACTCTCCCTCCTTTTTGATTTTTAGATTTTTCCCTGGCTGATATTTCTTTACTTAGCACTTCACAGGATGCAGGATTTGTTACATGCAGCCAGGGCAGAGGTTTTAACCTCCTCACCTGCACTATTAGCCTGTGTTTTCAAACCTTTTCCTCCTGCAGCTAAACTAAAACACATATATAGGCAACATATTGATCCTGAATACTTTCATGCTCTCTGTCACACATTGCCTTCCCCCCTCCCATGCAATGTTTCTCAATTAACGTCCCTTTTGCCTTCTGGTCGCAGCACGTAATCTGGTAGAGATGGCACAAAGTGTCATCAGACAGATGTGAGTTTTCTAACTACGACGCCGCCGTCACTTCAATTACTAGCCTGGTTCACAGTTGTACTATAGCTGTGCTGATTTTTGCTGCCCTTAATGATCAGATTAGAGTTACTAATTAAAAAAAAAAAAAAGAAGAAGGGAAAAAAAAAACAATATTATGAGCTGCCCTAACGCTTCTCTTGGCGGTGATGAGTGAGGGCAAAGTTATTATTCTTTTGAACTCCTGCGGTGTGGGGGAAAGACGGCAGACATTCAAAGCAGCATGACGTTTGGTGTTTGTTATTTCTTTTTTACTTTTTTTAATTCCTGGGCTGGAGATTTATGGCTCGATAAGTGCCTCGAACTTTTCTTTTTTTCAAATGGGGATAATTTAAATACACCTCACAGGCAGAGAGAGTTTTTCTCTCTCTTTCTCTCCTCCTCCTGTTCATCTGTTTCCCTCAGTCTTGCTGTGTTGCTCTGGTCTCTGCTTTTCGCCTTTTATTTCATTCAAGCTTTTTCGCTGCTATCTGTACCACAGTGGACGTGATTTATTTTTTTTATTCTCTGCCTCCGCATGTTTTAATGCAATTCAACCTCCAATCTTTGAAATAGAAATGCATAACATGACCCCTGTGATTCTTTCTCTAATGTATATGAGTTTGTAAGCCACGTTCATGAGCTCAGGTGTTCTCACTCGTGGACAAAGAACGTCTCACACAGCATTATGGCTACAGCGAACAAATGTTTTGAGTACAGAGAACTGTAAATAAAACATGTTTGAGGCCGAGAAAATGACCCACATACTGTACACAGACAAGCTCTCCTGCTGCGCATTTAATCCAATTCACCCACTTGCCTCAGATTTTAACAACTCTCTCAACTTTTAGCCTTTTCTTTTTTTTCCTGAGCAAGTGTAAGACAGACTCACACAAGGATGTAGGTCAGGATTTTTGGACGGAATATATGTCTCGTACATTTCTCTATGCTTTATCATCTCGCCCAGGAGCTTCCTGTAGTGGTGCTCACCAAGCCATGGGTGGATGGTACTTCCTCATTCCGCCATTACATCATTTGTTTCTATTTCCTGTCAAGCGTGACTGCTCGACAGCCCATCCGTATAATTAAAACGACCTTTAAGCAATTTGCTGCCGAGTTTCTAATATTTTTAGCCTGGTCGTTATTCCCGATGCACAGATGTGGCATGTCAAGGAGGGAACGTGGGCCTGACAGCATCTCACTCCTATTGTTCATTTGGGGAAAAAATTTGGGTATAGGTAGTCAGGTTGGTGATGGAGCTATTGCCCAATTTATTCATTCAAGTGTCAGTTATACAGACAAATATGTGTAGCGCCAATGTGGGGTTGAATTTTGGAGCTGTTACAGCCTGTCAACATAGCGAGAGCGCAGTCATTAATCACCATACATTTGATCAGAATGCAGCAAACCTCTACTGTTTCCTGTGATGGAAGGACAATGGAAGGCTGTGTTAGATCTTGTTCCGCTAATTGGGTTAGTGCAGCTAATGGCCATTTAGATGGCGGATAACAGGGAGGCATTTTACTCCACAAATGTGGTGATGGAAGCAGAAGCTATCATGTATTTGAATTATACTCAAGATAAAATATAAAAAAAAAGCTATTTTTTTGTAATGCTTGTTTCGGACTTCTTAGTGAGTGTACTTTTGTAAATTCAACCATGCAGCGTGGATAGTTTGCCAGGTAATTATTTTGAAAGTGTACTCTCCTACAGCAGGAAAAAACACTCTGCAGGTGTTTGTTTGGTTATTTCTTTTATTCTCACAGCCTATATGAGATATGTGTGACAGTTTTATAGAAGCTATGCATGAAAGTATGTAGAGTGGAAATCAGGAATGCCATAAGTGCTTTATAATTTGAGCAAAATGCTATGTGAAATCACATCACCTGCTTCTCTGTGTCCCTAACAGTTTCAGCACACAGAGCATTTTCAAAGAAATGTTACCTCAAACTTGTTTGAGAAGAACAACAGCCCACTGTACAGGGACGTGGGAATTGAGAGGGGAATTAAAATTACAATACCTGCATGCCCAGCTGCGCAACTCAAATTGCTCGGCTGTTATATGCTTCTCTATGCAATATCCTGCCATTGAGCTCTGTGCAAGGCGCGCTAATAATGAAGCTGTCTCTGGCGTAAGGATTTCCGTGTGCAGGTCATGAAAATTGGAATAGAGGGAATAGATATGTGACTGTACCGACCTAAATGGGCTAAGGGGTTTGCAATTCCCCAACCAAAGTCACAGCTACTGTTTCTGTGGTGTCCAGTGGAAATGACTGCCCAGTTGCAGTGAACACATGGCAAGCTTGAAACTACTAAGAGCAACTCAAAAAGTGAAATAACCCCAGTAATATCAAGCACATCTACACAGCTCATTTGGTCGTACAAAAAAAAAAGAGAGGAAGAATAAAAAACAAACAAAGACTGGCTGGCGTCCTTGGTTGAGTGTAGCTCTGGGCGCAGTTTCTGTTTGGCTGCCAGCGCAGTTTCTGGCCCCGTTATTTCCTTCCAAATGAGAAGGAAATGTCGTTTGTCCCCACCATGAGCGAGCGGCCGCTGAGATGAGGAATAGGCCCACTGCTTCACACAGACTAACGTGACAGGCTGCATGACATCACTTAGCCAAAATGGATTGCCACTTCAAAATGGGACTGTTCTGCCCAGTGTTAGCAAGGCTCTCACTGGAAGAAAATAATTGACTCTGAAACGTATTCAATGTATTTTCATTTTGTTTTAGTTCTGGCAGCGGTGTTGTTTTTCTGTGGGTGGCAAAGATTAGTTGGCAGCATTTGGTGTCTTCAGTCATGGATTTGTGTGGGAAAAGTGAATTAAAGACAAGAATTAAAACTCCCTAATTAGAGCTGTTGACAGTATTTCACGACGTCCTACGGTGTGTTTAATAACTTACGTTCAGCTGTATTTCCCAGGTATGATATTTTGCTGGTGAAGATTACCCTGTAGTCTCCCACAGACTAAATTTAGGGAAATCATATTGGTTGAAATTATAAATATTACACACCCTGTGGAGGCCAATAGAGAGAGTCTAATGGGTAGACCAGAGACAGCCAGTGTTAGATTTTTAACTCACACCAAAATCAAAATATAAGCATGGATGTTTGCTGATTTGCAACAAGTCAAAAAGGGTTAGTTCATCAAAATCACGAGACAGATATTTCCCCACTGCCAAGCCAGTGCTGGTTTTCTTCACTGAGGTTTTCAGCTATGTGCTGCTTAGCCTTTTGTCGCCACTCTGTTGAAATATTACATTTTAAAATCTGATCAACAGCGTGTCTTTTCAGAAACTGCTTGTTTCATATAATCCTCAGACCCTGCTCTCAACAGTTTTCATTAGAAACTATTTTCTAGTGGGTTTCTCAGCGGGTGACATCTCAAAACGTTGGCAAATGAAACTGCAAATAACTGCAACTCTAGATACCTCTTGGGAAAGTGGGGAAATATGTTTTTTCTCTAATGTGTTTATTTAATTTGCATTTTTTTCTAATATGTATTTGAAAATTTTAAAACACATGCTGAGAAAAAAAATACAAAACACAAGGTCATTCAGTCTGCAACCCTTTTTGGGAGGTTCATATTAGACAGATGAAATGTTAAATGCACATTGCTGTTTTCCCAAGAGTGTGTCGGAGTGTGTGTGTGATCCTCCCGCCCCACCTCCACTTTTTTTCCGAGGTGACCTGTGCACCGCTCAGGCCCTGGGGGCTCAGGCACACACATGGGCTAATCTTGGAACATCGCTCCAGCCACCACATATACACATGTACACAAATACACACAAACCCTCACAGCACAAGCACATCTGGTTTCCAGGATGGCTCTCATGAATGCAGACCTTTTAGCTGCCGGTACGGGCAGGCTGCTGGTGTTAATGACTGGGGCATTCCTCGGCTCCCAGGATGAAAATGGGGAGAGGATGCAAAACAGAGGCAGCCATCTCTTCTAAGGGGTAACCCAATCCGTCCAACAGGAGCATGTGTGGTGTGTGTGTGTGTGTGTGTGAATAAATGGCCAAAGGGGGTAGGCCAGCTAAAGGTCCTTGAGGTCAGAGGAGGCTGCCACAGCACCCCAGCGCGTATGTGCCAGGTCTGGCTTCCTCCCAAAAAACGCAGAGAGGTCACAGCAATTTCCCTCAGTCAGGAATGGGTCAGGGTCCCACTTCCCTTACGTATCAGTCACTGAAGGATGAGGACGAGAGCGCGAGGCATGGTCTTTGTAGAATTACCTCCCCTAATCCCCCGAGTGTCAGGGCTGCGAGGAAAGTATGCAGTTGTTTGGCAGGGCATGAGGTTATGTGAGGGGAGACGTGAAAGCTACGGAGACTGTATTTTTCAGCCTGCAACTTAAAATGTAATTATTCCATTCATAATTGGTGGGGAATTTCCTCACAGGTGTCATTATCTTTCTGGTTATTGGCAAGGTCCCACGATGCTTTATGTTAAGTTGTTCTCTAACGTCAGCACGTCACCTCAACTCACTTGGCAGCAATAAGTGAACAGGGATGCTTTGCTCGGGAACTGAAAGTGAATACATTAAGGTTGGAAGTAAAACGTTGCCCTGAAAAGAGCTCAATAATGATTTAAGTAGCTTGCGGTGGAAGGGATTATTTTACTGATTTTTTAAGTCCTTGGTTTTTTTTTTTTTGGGAAGGTTTTTCCTTGACCCAAATACCAGACTTCTCACTGTCTCTTCCCTGCTCACTTCCAGTCTCTGGTTGGCTTTTGAATCCCCCAAAGAAAGGTAGCAGTCCAAACATACTCCATATTCATTGCAGTGTGGTCATTTAGTGGGATGCTTTGAATACATCGTCCTCACCAAAAAAAAACCACCTGTGTGACAGCCACTCACCCAAACCAGCCACAGGCGCTGTGAGGGACTTAATCTAACAGACTCTGGACTAATACCATCAATCAGGGTTTATGTTAGCTGGCATATGCCGGCTTTTTTTTGCAGTATCACGTGTAGTTGTGTGGCAGATGAGAATATCAACGGCCAGGATGTCCGGCAGTGGGAAATATGCCTGATAGATAAATAAATAAATGTATTAATAGCATGTTACACAGCCTAATATTGTGTGTCCTATACCTTATAATAATAATAATATGCATTTTATTTATAGGTGCCCTTCAAAGCACTCAAGGACACCTTACAAGACAGTTAAAAAATAACAAGCAGGAATGTGTCCATAAATCATACAATCAAACAATTCCATAATATACAATAAAAGTGAATTAAAAATGGTAAGACAAAAATCCTAATTATAAATATAAGGTACAAGATCATCATCATAAAGTCATCATCTGTGCAAGTCATCATATGTGTCTCCATTTAATCAGACCGAATGTGCCAGCTTGAGAAGGTGTGTTTTCAGACGGGATTTTAAAGTGGAAAGGGAGTCAATATTGCAAATGTCATGTGGGAGAGAGTTCCAGAGGCGAGAAGCAAAATGGCTGAAGGCTCTAGAACCCATGGTAAACAAGCAGGCAGATGGTGATGCGAGTTGGATTTCAGAAGAGGATCTAAGAGTACAGGGGGGGGTGTAGATATGAAGTTGAGACAGGTAGAAAGGAGCTTGATTATAAAGGGCCTTGAAGATATGTTGCCTGAAGAACTTAAATATAAACTTAGTTAGTGCCGATCAGATTTTAAGGTTTTAATAATAGACACAGACGCTGTACAGAGTGCGTCCCTGCCTCTTTGGAGCGTACACCACACCCATGGCAGTCAGTCCTCTTAGCGCACTCTGTGTAGGTGACGGCATCACTGATCACGTTCTCTAGGAAGACCTTGAACACACCACAAGTCTCTTCGTAGATCAGACTTGAGATGCACTTCACTTCAGCATGAAAAGCAAGAGATCTTGGTGATTCCCTGGATATTATCACGAAGGACTTTACGATCCACTGTCACTAATATTTATTTACTAGACCCCTTCTTCATGGAGGCTGTCTTATTTTCAAGTTATTAAAGTCATGGGCTTTGACGGCAAAAAGGATCATCGTGTTTGTGTTTTATTGTTGTTTGAATTTAAGCTTCTATATGGCTATTTTTAAACATATGTCCTCTAGTCGTTCTTGACGGCCAGAATTCTGGAAGAAAAGTCTAGGGTATACTCTGCCATCAATACATTAAGCAGCTTGATCCTCCAGTTCCTCTCAGTCTCTCGACAAATTCAAAATGTATTTTGGGGTAGAGGAGCTCCCTGCTTGGCACACATTTCTGTAGATCACTGTGATGATTAACCATAAAAATCTAAATCCCTCCATCTCTTTGTAAATACGACTCTGACTGTCATTCCACAGCCCCAAAAAGTTTGCTTAAGGGCATTGGTAGACAGCCAATATTGGCTCATCAAAACGGACTAGTAATTGGTAGCCCTCCAGTGATGAGTATTATGAACTGAAAAGCCTATTGGTGCAAGTTTTTAATATCTCTAAAAATAAATAAATAAATAAAAGGAATGCCATTTTAGCATTCACAGATCCCATACTTCTGGTCCAAGACAGCTCAATCAATATTTGGGAATGCGAACCATTCTCACGCTATAGGGGATAGCAGAGAACGCTCATTTTTATGCAAGAAGACTTATCCAAGGGCAGAAGAGAAACATCAGAGTCCTGAGGTCTCCCTTGATATTCCTTCATATTTATTTTTGTTTATTTCTAAATTTGCTACACAGCGTTTCATGTTCTGGCAGCAACCTTACGGTTTCACCATGCACACACCCTGCCCATGTCATTAACAATTAAGGAGTATTTATTGGCACATATAAAAAACGATAAACATGTGTCCAGGGATAGTTACGTGGTCCGCCACCTCGGGAGACTGCCGCCCTGCTACGATCGAAACCCATCAGAGCTCTGTCCTTTCCAGCTGTCAGAATAAATTTTAATATGAGCACACAGCACTGCTCACAGAAGAGAGTGAAAAAATAAAATAAAATAAATGGAAAAAAATATTGTTGGGGAAAATTCTCATGTTAAAAAACAATGAAATAAATGCAAACAAAAATTGTGAAAAAATAATAATTTAACTGCCCTCTCTTCCTCCCATCATCCATGTTGCAATAACACATTTCAATGGATGCATGATTAACTTCACATCTGAAAACACGACCTGGCCGCCCGGACGCTACAACAAACAGGCAGCCTGCGTGGCACTCGAGCTGTTGATAACAAAAGACATCACCCTGTGCACCGCTAAGCAGTTACCACATGATTTTATGAGAGCCACGCTCATTTATGAGTGCAATCAGTTGCAACCCAATGCCCCATAGGATGTCAGTGTTAGCGCCCCTCTTTGTCCTATGATGATGGACTGTCGGTTCAATGGCGTTATTGTAGCTCTAGTGGCCATCCAGGGAGTAATACATTGATAACAATATCAGCTCATAAAGATGGGCTGTTGCAGAAAAGGTCACTCCCTTTCTTACCCGTACTGTGTCTCTCTCTCTCTCTCTCCCCTCCCTCCGTCTCATGATTCCTCCCCGGATTCTCCGTCACTGCCGCGCTCCCTCTCTCCCTCTTCCTGTCTGTGTCTTTCTATCTGGCTCGCTCGGGGTGACGACGGCTGCCCCTCGGTGTGTAAGGAAGCTGGAATGTCATGTTTTAACTGGAGTTAGAGGTATGTTGACAGGCCAGACAGAGGGAACAGATGGCAGCGTGACATGCCCAAGGTCATCTGGCATGCCACTGTCGGGAGCGCTGGATTTGAAACCCAACACTTTTTCGCCTGTTTCCTTTTTCTTTCTTTAGGATTCCTCCTCTCCCCCTCCCCTCCTTCCCTCCCTCCTTCCTTCCATCTTTCATTTTTTCTTTCACCTCTATCTCTCACCTCTTTATCACTTACTCCTCTCTCTGTATTTTTATTCCCTAACCCTTCCCCTCTCTTCTCTGCTTGCCCTGTCCCTTACTCCTTTCCTCTGTTTATCGCCCCTTCCCTCCTCAATGTAGGTCACAAAGCCTCCTGTACAGGCTGCTGCCTATCTCTGCTTAAACACACTGCCCCCTAAACTCTCCTGACTACTCTATTCACACACACACATCCTCCTCATTGAACATCCTTATTCTTTCGCACTTCCTCTCCCCACACACGCTCAGCTGGCGTCACATCGGCCCCGTACCCCATAAAAACGTGCCAAGCTACCTTTGTCTCCTAAAGTCTCGCCCCAAACAGCCCTGTCAGCAGAGATGTAGAAAGAATCCAAATGAGTTTTAATTACCTGTGCAGCCATGCCTGGAAGGTCGTGCACCGGAAATCCCAACCACACCGGTACAGTAAGCATGCCATGTCGCAACACATGGCTTCTTTGTCTTCCAGCTAATTTCCAACAGAAGCATAAAGTAGAAAGAGAGGAGAAGAAAAAAAAAAACAGTGGGAAAAAGGAGGGAGGGAGGGAGAGGATGCAAAGGGAGAAAACCGCTGTTTCTGCTTGCTGCTTACCATCTTCGCTGAATGTTTTTGAGGGCTTGCACCAAAATCCCAAACAGAGCGGGGCAGAGCACAATGTCCTCACTTTACCCAAATCTTGTCAGAAGTGTTCGTTTCAGCTCAGCAGGCAGAGCTGTTTGTCCCAAAACAACATTGGCTTTTCTTGTGATAAAGAAAGCATTGCAATGGTGATGCAAAAAAAAAAAAAAGCAGGTTGGGAGGGTAAAAACTCGGGAGGGCGAATATTTTCATTCATGTAATTATCATGTCGGGAATAGCCAGCTGCATACTGGTTCAGCATGTGCCAGATTTGTTTATCAAGCATGTCAGACAGCGCATGTCCATCCTGCTCAGGACCGGTAACCTCTCGTTATATTTTTAATGTTCCCCGGTGAGACTCCTACGGGTGCTTTAGCTCCATTTGCAGCTTTCACAGGCTGCTCTCAGCGACACAAAGAGTGGCCCGTACGAATCCTAACGAGGTGAGAAGGACACCATGACAACAGCAGCCGCCCGAGGTGACATTTCCTCGACATGAGCGGCTCCAACAAATAAATACACACATTTGTTTTTTAGAGACCTCGTTTAACTAGGTCTGCCTTTCCCCCTCCCCAGATCACTGACTCAAAACAGTCTGTGTTGTGTTTATTAGCATGTGTTTACGGCTGGTATTTGTAGTCATTGGGGCTGTGTTTGTCGTTGCTGTTGCTCAGGCCCTGTGATTATGCCTGTCGTTTTTTTTGGCAGAGGGTTGTCTGAATATTAACAACATAACAATGCTAGGGCTGATTAGTCTTGAACGCAGCATAGACGGCAGATCTCTATCTGGGGTGATACAGCAGTAAAATCACGCTGGGTGGAAGAGAGAGAGAGTGAGAGAGGAAGCACAAAAAAGGGAGAAGGAGGGAGGAAGGGAGGGAAAAAACTGTTTCAAATCTTCTCATCTACAAAGGTTATTTTCTGAATAGTAAGTCTTTCAGCATAAAACCGCATGTTTTTCCTTGAATAGAAATATGCGTAGCCACAAACAGAGAGCATATGGATGTATTTATGGCAGGGCTTTGTTCTTGCAGTGTTGAATGTGTAATGTTGAGACTTTAAAAAGCCTCTTTTCATCTCTTGTTTTTTTCCTACTTTCCCCTGCGCTTTCAAAAAAGGCTTTTTACTCTGCGAGAATGGAATTACAAGGTATATTACAAGTAAACGCTAGTATAATTTGTCGCAATTACACCTTATAAACCTAGTCGCTGCTCGATGTGTCCAGCACCCTTGCAGATTTCCTGCGGTTGTGGGGATGCGGAACATTTGCTGTTTGAAAAAAAAGGAATGAGAGTGAAGTTTTGGGTAAATATAAGAAAAAAAGGGCTGAATGTGTTCACTGCGGACAACAAAACTCTGTGGCAGTCAAAGTTGGTCCGTATTGACGTCTCGGTGAGAAATTTGATTTTGTGAACAACTCCAAAGTTGTTGCTTCGGCCATTAATCACCCGTCCCTGGAGAGGAGAACTCAGTGGAGCACAGGGCCCTCTCTGTGCTGCCACGACAGACTGAAAGCCAAACCCAGCGTTCTTGAACAATAGATGCCCCAACGTGACACCATTTTGTTACAGTGTGTGAGTGCGTGTGTTTGTGTGAGGGGGCAGGACGGATTCTTGAAAGTACAGTGACACCTAAAGGCCTAATCCTATAGGCCCTCTCTGTCTGTCTCTTTCTCCCACTCTCTCCCTCTCACTCTCACGAACACTTGAGTCAAGGACATGGTGAAATTTGGAGAAAAACTGATGAGTTTTCACTTTTACTGCACTTGATAGTTCCAAGCGCTTGTACAGGGCATCAAATTCCTCTCTTAATGACATGCCTGGGGCTGCCTGCAGGAAAAGTGGCATTTTCATCTTCCAACCTGAGCATCTGATTGGACATTGGGTGGGAGAGCCAAAAAAAATGGATGCTGTGCTTTTTTAAAATGTTAGTGCAATTGGAGTGTACTGTGTGGCAGTGTGGGTCCTGTTTTTGTGCCCTCGAACCAGTCATTTCTTTTTTCTTTTCTTGTTTTGTTTTATTTTGTTTCTTTCTAGCGTTTGTGCGATGTGAAGGTCAGACCCCAAGTGCTTTCTTGTGTGAGTATTCGGACACAGTTTTTGTACAATATGCACAGGAAATGCACTGGAGTTAGACCTAATCAAAAATATTCTTATTAATTGTACAGAATATAGTTCACTCACCAATGTAATGTGACATGAATTCATAGTTAAACAGCAGAAAATTAATTTAGATTTAAAAACCTTAAACTTCCTGAAGGTCCTGGCAGTTGAGATCTGTTTTGAGGGTTTTTATTTTTATTTTAAGTATTTATATATTCATAATTTTAATGTCTTATTATGACGAACTGAAGGTCATATTTCATCTAAAACTTTATTTCCCTCTACATTTCTGCTCACACAGTGCTATTTTGTTTCCAACTGAGTCTATATTACAGTACGGATCCACACACACACACACACACACACACGCACGCATGCACGCATTAACACACATTCCCCAGCTGAACAGTACCACTGTAGTGGTGAGATCCTCACTGGGCAGCCCTTTGATCTCCCCTCGTCTCTTGTGTCTGCTTTCACGGCCAGCTCTGCATGCAGAGCCAGTTTTTAATATGGCAGCGCACCCTGGGTCCCAGAGTAACAATAAACTTTACCTTCAACTGTCAGCAGGTCTTAATCACTGGGATTACTGCAGCACTAAATGTTGGATTCCTGTTAATATTCCTGCCGGTGAAAAAGGTAAACAGACCCAAAGAGATAAATATCGCCCACCCCTCAACAGAAATATCCTTTGGAGTTCACAATCTCATTTTCATCACTTGCAAATATGGTGCGGAAGTCAAAAAGGGGAAAGAATAAGCCTCAGTTTCAATGAATGTGGACGACCACAATGGAATTCTTTTTTGGCGGTGGGCTTTCTCCCACAAATGTACAATCGGTCATTCTCAAAGAGCCTTCAGCAGAGCTGTTATTTGCTGTCCCGCGAGGTACCATAGCTGGAGCTCACCAAGCCAACTAATGGAGCTTCAGAGGCCTGCAAATGGCAGGCAGCGAGCACACAGCAGCCTCTGTGGGCAGAGTGGATTTAGATATCCATTTAGTTTAGTTTCCCTCACGGAATGAAGAAGAAAACAAGCGAGATATTACAGAAACAAAAAATATTATTATTATTTTTATTATTATTATTATTATTACTATTATTATAATTATTATTATATTTTATCTTATAATTAGGCTACAGTATTTTGAAATAGTGACCAGAAGAAAAGTAAAAAAAACAAGTAAATATAGTAAAAAAAAATCTTTAAAAAATACATTACTATTATTACATGATGACAGGACAATTTTTTTGTTTTATTATGCTGTATGTAGTTTTATAAATAATGCGGTATAAGTTATTTGCAGCTCTGTTTTTATTAAATATATTTTATTTAAAATAAAACCAGGGGTCTTGTGCTCGGTGTGTCAACAGCTTTGGTTCTTTCGATGTCGAAGTTGCATCTCATTTTGTAGATTTTCCTTACATTCCTCCCAACAGGCAAAACATTTGAAATGAGCACAAACCCAATTTGACAAAAGTCAATGTCATCCATATATTCACACACCCTAAAAATGGCGTCTAGTGGAGTGGAGCGTGCTGTTTCAGAGGCTAAATCCGTGCTCTGCTGGGTCCAAATATTTTACCATAGCTTAGCTGCTCCACTAAAATCTGCACTTGTGTGCACTCCATTGCCCCTTCATCTTGCTTTGAAAACACCACTGGATTAGAGGCCGTTGTCTCAGGACTCAGGCGGCTTGACTCCTTGGCGACACGGGTCTCATGCCTGTGTCATGTTGTGGGAATTGTCGACAGGCAGAGAGGGAGAGATTTAAACAATTCAAGAGTACAGTCTCTTCAGGGAAGAGCCACTGCAGGCTCTGAAAGGTTGGGCCTGTGAACAAGTGTTCATGCATTTTCAACAGTGATATCATTCTCAGGGAATGCAATTCAGGTTGCTTTGAATGAATACATTAAGTAACAAGGGGCAGCCATTTATTTAGATTGTGCTGTATAGTCAGTGTTTAGGCTGTGCATGGCTGCGCTCTGGTTACACCACCAAAATGGCTTTGTGTGCATTTGGATTTTTTTTTTTTCTTCATCACTTTTCCATCCTCATTCATCCAATTGTATTGCATGGAAGTGACCCTACCTCATTTTTTTTTCTAGCACTCTCAAACAGATTTGAATGTATGAATAAACCCATGCAATCACATGCCTGCGAGATTCCCAAAAGTAGAACCACATGCATATTTTCAAAAATAACTTGTGTTTCGCTTGAAAAGCAGTTTTCTCACACATTTGCCTTTGTTTTTTTGACGCAAAGCCTGGCGAGTAAAGCGAATATTATCAAGCAGAGACGTTTCCATCCCCCCTATTCCTTTTAGTTAATTGAATTGCTATGAATCCTGCTATCACAGTGTTAGCACCACGGATATATGATGGCAGTCTTTATTGAAATGATTTCCATGGGTGTTTGTCTCACTCCTGGCTCTGTGTCAGGCTTTTAGGAAGAGAGACAGAGAGAAAGAGGCGGGGATAGACAGAGGGGGGGGACGTGGGGAAAAGAGAATATGAAATTGATTAGTTAGCTGGGATGGAAAATAAAGACTTCATCAGGATCACTTTGTGCAGTCCTCACAATCAGCTGTGAAACAATACAGCCTCCCTAATGAGGACAGAGAGGCAGGGACTGTGTGTGCATCTGTGTACCTGCATGATATTTATGTTTGTGAGGGCTTGTGTTGTGCCACTGAAATGAAAGTAAAAGGGATCAGACAGAGAGAGTACGTATTGAGAGGGTTTGTGTCACGTTCGCTCAGATCTTCCACAAGAGTTTTCATAAATCAAAAAGTCTGCATCGCCCTTCCTCCATCCTCCAGGCAAAGATCCAAATGGATCTCTTTTAAATTCTCACTCGAGTGCTGTTGAATTAAATTTTTCAAGTCTCATCAAAGATCGGAAGTTTATTTATTGTGAGCATTTGTGCCGACAGACAGAAGTGGTGCCCTTCTGGGTGAGATATTATTCACACAGAAAACACAACAGCGAGATTGTCAGCAAATGCAATTTAAGTTAATAATTTTTTTTTAAGTAAGTTTAAAAGAAAAAAATAAATAAACACACAGTAGTGCTATATAGATCTAGATACTGTAGTTTCAATCAAGTTTTTATTTTTTACGTCACAAAAAAAATCAAATAATCTAGTATAATTTAAGATATCAGTCAATGTTTAGAATTATGTGATTAATAAATTTCCAATTAAATATACATAATAAATATCTGGTGTTTTGGACAACTTTTGGTACCTTTTGGTAAAAAAAAAACGGAAATAAATAAGAGATGAATTCTCTGCAGTAGCTACACTTGGGAAATTTGGGAAATTACATTCACAGTTCAAAGTCAAATGTATTGTCAAATGTCATAATTTTAAGAGCAGTCATTTTAATTGGAAAGACTTGGGTCACAGGCTTCCTCCGACAATACAGTTTTAAAATGTGTATTTTTTTAAATTAATTAATATTTTAAATAAATTAATAATAACTTATATTCTATTTTCATCCTGAGTTGTGATGAGCAATATTCAAAAGTTTTTGTACAAGAAAATGCCCAATTATTATTATTATTTTTTTTTAAATGGCACAATTTTTTTTTGACATTATACATTTAACAAGTATAACTTAAAATCTCTGTACTCAGATTGAGGTGCACTCCTACCATTTATTTTTTGCAGCTTCTTGTGAGCTCAGTTGTTTTGATCTACATCACCAGATGTGGTTATCTATCATATTGTTCTTGGGAATATTAAATACAAGAAAAAATGGTTTTCAGTTTAAAGTTTCTTCTTTAACTGTCAGAGGAAACAAACCATCTGTATTCCTATCTTGGTCACATTAGGGCAGCTACTGTTGGTGGTACACGTTCTCCCTCCGAATCACGACACCTTGACATTATGTATTCAGCCATGTAGTCGCTGCTACGGAAACATTAACAGCAGACCTACTCCGTGTACCTGAAAAGCCACTGAAACACATTGGGTTGTACTGCAGTGAGGGCATGACGGAGACGCTCAGCAGATACAAACACACTGAACGCTGAAACGATAATCGACACATTTTCAGTGTGGAAAAAAAAAAGTTCTTGCTGTGCGAATAATAATAAATCAAAATAAATTTACGGCGCAATCACAACCGAACAAGATACAATATTCTCAATTTTCTAAATTTGCCTCTCTTTAGCTCATCATCAGGGTGCCAATAACGCTGCGAGGCACTGTATTTATGACACTTCAATACACAAGACCATCATTTAAAGGCTAATTGTGAAGTTCTTATTATCAACACCATGGACAGTTGTGAGATTCATTAAACTCAAGTCTCAAACCGTGAGGGAAAGATACGCACCAAAGTGGGGCATGTTGCAACAGCCAATCAGCGCAGAGCACCGACAGGCGGGCGTCCTATCAGGAGCCTGCTCCAGGTCATGCTGACGAATCACTCAAAACTTTTTTTTCCCTCTTCTCCCCTCCTTACTTATCTCTATGCTGATAGAGTATTCTGACTGAATGTGAGAATGGCTGTATTGCCACAGTGTTGCTCTCACACTCTCCCCTCCCCTGGTTATTTTGGTACGGTAGAGAAACTGTGGCTGACTCCTGGAAGAATCCCTCTGGCGGCTGCTATTTATAGGGAAGGGACACAGTCACATTTGCATCTGGAGCTTATGAGAGACAGAAAGACGGAGAGAGAATGAGAGAGAAGCATGAAGGATACAGTCAATTTTTGAAATAAATAATTTATCCTGTAACCCAAGTCATTTCTGCTCAGGACAAATAAAGGAAGAAAGGGGAGAGAAAAAAGGGGGGAAGCGGGCGGGATTGTAAGAGAGACTTTGTCCAGATTCTCTTTTTCTTGCCCGTGAGTGAAAAAAACCCACCTTGAAATAAGACAGGCTGACCCAAATTGAATTAAATCGATTTGGATTCTCCTGAGCCTGCTTTTTCCACAGTGTACACAGTATTATCCTCCATTTCCTGTGACAGTGTCATGAGCAGTATGCATTACTCAGCTCCTTATAAAAATGCTCCGGAGCTACGCTATCGATTCTTGCGCTTCAATAATTGAGCTGCCAATGCAGAACAATGACGTCCCCATTGTTCCCATTTGTGCCGTTGAAAGTGCATCTCCCTTAAGGCCTGGTCATGAGGAAGAAAAGCAGCGGCCTGTAGGTACAGAGGGAGTGAGTGACGTTCACTATGGCATCAGCACAACGTGTATGGATTCTGACTCAGACGGAGAGGACATTCCCTGGGTCTGCCCACGCAAACCACAGGGCCTGGATGCTGATCAGAATCTGGATATTTTCGGGGTTCAGGTTTGATTTCTTGCAGAGAAAATGGAGAAAAAAGAAAAAAAGGGGGAGAAGAAGAAGAAGAAAATAAAACCGCCTTGATGGTTTAAACACATTTTCCGCCTGTGTTGGCTTGCTCTGTTTGAAGTTGCATTCGGAGGTGGGATGTGATATGCATGAGGCTCAAAGAGTGCAGCGGTCAACATGAGATGGAGCGCACAAACGCACCGCTCGCTACGTCACTGGGAGCATCATAGAGGAGCGCAGCAGGGCCTCTCAGACAGATCACAGCACCTAAATCTCTCTTCTCAGACACACACCACGAGAGACTGAGCAAGACGGAGTGCGTGAGCTCATTTTCAGTGTTCGTGGGACCCCTCTATATGGCGACCACAACTGCCAAAACATCCAAGTGACCATTCCCGGCGCAGACTTTTGGCGCGTTAGGGTTCACCGACACATTAAGACGGCATAATTAAAGAGCGGCGTTGAAGTGTGAAAGGAGTTGTGTTCTCAAGGCTTTCAAATGAGCCCATTTACATCGGCGTTGTTGTCACAATTTTTTTCGGATGGGGGCTTAAGATATAAATATGTTAATGCGTGTTTACCCCCATTCACCGCAAGGGCATGGGCGCATTGAGTGTGGTGGAGCACGCAGTTGTGTGGTGCAAGGGGGCTGAATGGGGAGAGAGTTAAGGAAGAGGCAGAGGGAGAAGTGGGGATAAAAAGATGGAGGGAGGGAGGGGGGGAGGGGAGGGTGGTGTATACATTATTAACTACGACTTCATCACATGTTCCCAGTTTCTTGGGGACTTATTATTCCGAGGCGCTTTAATGAATAACAAGAAGAGAGGGCAGAGGGAGAGAAAGCGAAAGGGAGTGATTGATGAAGCAAGTGCAGACACCGCCACCAGCTGGCTCGCTCCAGTACTGCTCCACAAACAGGAATACCAGGGAGATATACTGTTTGTAAAAATAGCCACAGAGGGCAACAACCTCTAAAGTGTCCCTGGCATTAGCATTTGACAAGGTCCCCGCCTGCCACGCTGCATATAGATTGGGATTTGCTTTGTCAAGGATACCTGTCAAGCGGACGCATGACAGCCAGATTTCATGAGCTCTGCGCAACAGCGAGGTTGGACATCGAGGCGGGCACTCTGCAAAGCCTCCCAGTGGGTGTGTGTGTACGTGTTTGTGTGGAGAAGGGAGAAAGAAAGTATATTTGAGTTAGAGCAAGTCTTTGTGCTCGAGTGCGTTTGTGTTTGCAGGTGTGTGCGCCTGTGTCCGTACGTGTTTGTGTGATTGCAAAAGAAAATTGGAGGGTAAGATTCGCTGTATCCAAGGTGACCGCTGCCTCTTTTTTTTTCTTTCTTAGAGTGGGTGGGGGCATTTCTGATCACCAGCGTCCTACTTTCCACAAGTTTATCCTCTCACGTAAGAGAAATGGACATTTCTGTGTAATTCCCTGCCATATTACTCACTGTCTGATAGTCATTACAAATGCAGAAAGGGAGATAGAGAGAGAAGAAGAGGAGAAAGTAAGAGGGAAGAGCTCTCTTGTTCAACAACCTTTGGCCATATAGATAGGGTGTGCTCATAACTCGTCCTCCAGTGTTGGAAATGTAATCTTGCGAGTGGAACTGTGCGTTTGGTCGTATGAACATCCTGCATATCTGGTTGTTAGACAGAAATTCTCCAAAAGAGTTGCTGGTGAGCAGCCTCCGCACGCTGCAGGGCCCCAGAAAGAAGAACGAAGGGGAGAGTGAGTGAGCGGGGAGAAAGTGAGGACCTTGTGGGAAAGAGGAAAAGGAGGATGCGATATCAGAGGTTGTCAGGTCCGTTTACAGAGTGGTGGGATTCGGGCCTGTGCGCTCCCTGCTGCTGCCTTTCATTTTTACTCAGAGGAAGAAAGTGCAGCATGTGTAGAGGATCATTGCAGGGGAACTCATAAGAGAAGAACAGCGTTTTCACTTTTACCTGATCCCCTCATCTGTCCAGTCCCCGGACTTTTTCCTGCACATTTTAACCTTGAGCTCTTCCTGAGTCCTGTCCATACAAATGAATACTTGGCAGTGTACCTCACACATGTGCCGAAGACCTGTCCAAAACCATGTGCTGTCCTTTAGGATGAAGTGTTTTCTCCTTAATGAATCGATCAGCTAATCAGTCACTCAGAAATTAAGTTTTATTTAATTTTTATTTAATACAATATTCAAGCCTTAACAAATTAAGCTGTTCGCATAAAAGGACGTTAAACAAAGACAATACAAGTCAGTAAGTCATTGCTGAGTTAGAGTAATTATTTCACAGATTTATTTGAGACATTAAACCTAAAACAATTAATAGTAATTTATTTTTCTACTTTCAGCTTCTCAATTGTAAAGATTTTAATAGTTTCTTTGACTTGGGTGATATCAAGCTGAGTATCCTTAAGTTGTGGACGATCAAATAATCTAAAGATGTCAACTTAAACTTTAGGAAATTGTGATCTGCACACATTTAATCATTTATCAGGCAAATAATTGGCAGATTACTTTGTAAAAAATCATTAGTTTCAGCCCAAAGTAGAAGCAGCCCATTAGACAGCCAGTCAATTAATCTTCAGGACTGACCATGAAGAAATGTGACACTTGGTGACAAAAGACGAAGTCAAAACAGCGCGGGTGTTTGCATTGAGGAACGCCGATAAATGAAATGACAGGGTGCATTAATAAGGTTTCAGCGTGTTCTCAGTCGTCGCCTCAGTTTTGATGCCACTCCGGATCAGAAGCGATGTTGTTGGCAGAAGTTAGTGAAAGGTGACGTCTTGTCAAAACTTGAATACCAGCTCCTCTCTAATGGCTGTAAAACTTCGACAGCCAGTCTCCCGCAAATGACCACAGTCTGGCCTGGTCCTCGTCATCTTTATTTTGTAACTCTAACCCCATCTGCAGCTGTTTTTCGCAGCCCTTTGATTTTCCTTTTTCTTCCCAACAATCAGGCCAACTGGTACTGTGTTGCACAAAAGGCTGCTACTTGTCTTCTCTGATGTGTGACAGCTTAACTGTTTCTCTGCTTGGCAAAGACGGAGTGCAGCAAACAAGCAGCAAAGACCCTGGGATTCAGCTGGTGACTACCGACAGCCAGACTTCATAGACATGGCTAACCGTGTTTATTACAAAGGGTCAGGGGTCATGCAAGGCCTAATAACCTCAGGCGGGGCACGCCGTCGCGGCTGGCTGCCGAAAAAAGGCGGTGGTGGACTCGAACGGCTGTCACTCTCGTTTCTTCAGAAGAAGAAAGGAAGGGAGCGACTGTAGAGTTTGAGTTTAAGAGTTTGGGGAATTGGGAGGGTCTACACCTGTAACCTGTCACTCAGAGCCTGTCATCGCCGATCTTAGCCATTCATCATGTTTGTAAAATCATTAATCTCATTCCTCCCCAGGAGCAACTGGTTGCAGATGGGATCCATCCCTGTCTTGTTCGGCTAAGCGATACCTTCATCTGTTGCATCTTGGTACTGAGGCAGCTTACATCCATGCTGACAAGTTACAATCTGAAATTAAAGCCCGTAGTCACCCTTGTAAAAAACTCCTCTCTTTTGTCCCGAGGTTGTAGCACGCACTCGCAATAAGCAGTGACATATAAATGTATCAGAAGGTTCTCCAGGTGATGAAAACCAGGATGAGTTCACATGCAGCCTCGAGACTAAATCATCTATCATGTTGTCGTACAAGACTGGACAAAAAGATCACACGCACAAACCAGAAAGCAATGGGTTTGTACGCCGGCTGCAGCAGAGGTAATCTCCCAAGACTTGGCTTTATTGCCTCTCTCAGCCCTATAATGATGTTAGGACTCTGGGCTGCTTTGGTTTGTCGCACTCCGGCTCCCCAATCAGCCTCCATTTGGCTTTGGGGAAGAAGCTGATATTGGCCAGACTGCATTGAAACTTCCCCTCACAGGTTAAACCTCAGTTTAGACTGCAGACACACGTAATGAAAATATGCACACACTCCCACACTGACACAGGCACACAAAGAGATGCACACTCTAGATAAACATGTTTTTCTTCACCAACACATTGACAAATTAGATATTATTTAGATAAATAGCAGATGCTACATTTATATTTGTTAAAGGGGACTCATTATGCTTTCCCTTATTTTCTGTCATATATGTATAATGTTACAGTGTCCAGTATTTCTATTGTAGGTGGCCAAAGTTTCAAATAATGAGGTAAATATATGTGAAAGTAGACCCTGTGAGCAGAAACCTCAGGCTTCAGACTGTTTTTCTATTTTCTACCTTTTTTCTTCTCTGCTCCAGTCACACTGCTGCAAGTGCCAGTGCCTCCAGGAATTTGCGATGTTGCGATCACAACATTTGATGCAAATTCAACCAATCTCCTTGAATTCTTTCTTTTTCCAGCAATTTTGATCAGCCTCTTGTGAGTTCCACCAATCATAGCAGTCCCTCGCGCAAACATAATAGCCATATGTCACTGAATTTACTTCTTTGTTTATGGTATGAAGATGTGCAATTCTTATGTCTCACATTTAACAACAAAAATTCCTGCTTAAGATCGAACAAAACAGTTCCCTGATGTTCTTCACAAAAGCAGAGGTAATCTGTTTTGCACCTCGTGCAATATTGTGGTGAAACACAAACGAAAATCTTCAATTGACGAACACTTTTCTACTACAAAACATATTTGGAGAATGGCTAAAACTAGCGGACCGCAGACCAGACAGAGGCTGTTGCATTCAAATCTGTTGCAAGTGCTGAAAGAATGAGGGTAAGTTAGATTAAATATGCACAGTTGGAGGTAACATTAGTGTATTATAATTATTTATAATATTATAACATACAGTTTAAATTAAATTCATTCAATAGGAAAGTATTATTTTGTGTCTTAAATCTACCAACAACTTCATGTTAAACAAGCATTTGGCTGGTGCAATTTCGTGCACGCATTTTTTTGCAAACACTCAGGCCACAGTTACATTTTATTTCCCCTGCAACAAGTTACTTTGTTGTTGAATGAATTATACAAAACAAAGCTAAAAAAAAAAAAACCTAACTTTTTTTTTTTTTTTTTTTCACGATATTCACTGTCTCTCACAATTTCATCACAACAAATATGCTTAAAACATTTCAACTTTCATTGCATTTTTTAAGACAAACTGCTGCGAAATCAGGACCGCAACAAACTTGAAAAAAGCCTGTGAAATCCTGGAGGAACTTAAGTGTTATAGATATTTTCAGGGTAGAAAGTGCTACTATACTCCATTATAGTCATTCCACCAGCTTCAAGTACACTGCTTTTTGTAGCTACATGCTAACGTCAGGGAAACATCATACATCATCTCAGTTGCCAATGTTAATTTCTCCCTCATTTCGGATCACGTTCCTGCTGGAACATGTTTGGTTGTGAAGACTTTGGTTTAGAAGCTTTTATTGTTGATTTTTTTCAGGGTAGAACGTGCTGCTTTTATCCGTTACAGTCATTCCCCCAGTTGCGAGTATGGTGCTACATGTAGCTACATGCTAACATCAGAAAAAACATGTAATTTTGGTTGCCAATTTTTTTTTTTTTTTTTTTTTTTTTGTCTCACTGATTTTAGATCATGTTTCCACTGGAACATGTCTGATTGTAAAGATTTTGGTTTAGAAGCTTTTATTGTTGATTCTTTTTAGGGTTGAAAGTGTCGCTATTCTCTGTTACAGTCTTTCCCGTAGTTGTGAGCACATTGCTACATGTAGCGTCATGCTAACATCATGGAAACCTGTAATCTTGGTTGCCAATGTTGTTAATTTCTCCCTGGTTTTGGACCATATTCCCACTGGAACATATCAGATTGTACAGATTTTGATTTAAAAGCTTTTATTGGTGATTTTTTTTTTTACTGCAAAAAATGGAACTAGACTCCCAGATGTGGAAGACTCAGAAATGCTGACCAGTCAGGGGGGTTTCAAGAGATTAGCACTAATGTGGAGCATGTCAGACAGAGGGGGTAATGCAGGTGTTCCAGCACAGACAGTGTGAGGAAAATAAAGTTCTAGTAAAAATCCAAAATACAGGTATGAACTTGAAAATTACAGGTCCCTTTAAATCCCTTTTTGTTTTACCTCAGGTTGATGTAATATTCAAACCCAAGGCTCCACAGTCTTTTGTGACAGCACCATGACATTATGCACTAATTTTCTAGATGTCTGGTGTATCGTTTACTACACATTTCCCCAAAATTCAGCCTGACATTTGTGGCATCTTTGGAAAACTTGGGGAACCAGAATTCGAGATAAAGTTTTATGGGTTTGAACGATGTTTGGCTGCACAGCATGAGTTTGTAATGACCAACCCACTGACGGGCTTCTTGCTTGTTAGATTTTTTAATACAAGTTGAGATTAAAGGAAGAGAAAACTTACTTTTGGTGTAACTTTTTTTTAGTTTCTAGAGTTCATGACAACACTGTACTTATCAAAGTAATTGCGTCGCTACGCTTCCCCAAGAAACATGTAGAGTCAGATGATCAGACAGGACGACAAGTGATCTGCGATGACTCGTAAAACCCATGGGTCAATTCATTGAGCTTGATTTCCAGCTTTAAACAGTGATGGATGTTCATGATGGACAGCTGGGGCGATGACTTCACAGTTCACCTTCATTTTCTCTTGCAAATAAAAATGTTTATTCAGGGAGTTAGTTTAAAACCTCTCTGATCATCTGCATGCTCACATTTCTTTCCCTGTCGAACTTGTGTTTAAACTTGTGTCACCATGTTCCCAGACCTCAGCAATCAGCTAACTGTGAGTACAAACATATTATAACAGATAGGATCGATGGCTGAAACTATGAAAACAAGACCCCGGTTTATAAAACTAGAATTCCCCTTTAATAACATTTCGAGAACAGGGTGAGTGTGAAGGTGTACATGTTACTGTTGCCAAACAACATAAAATAAATGATGCAATTACTTAAAAGGTACTCCACATCCCTCTCCCAAATTGCACAGCTGTGACCATGTGTGTGTCTGTGTTTGTGTGTGGCCGCTCGTTCATGTGCTCTCTCTGAATTTATCATGTCACATAAACTCATAGTTGCTAAACTCTTCAGGGGGCTTTTTTAAGAGCCGTATACTCTCTCACACACTCGCACGAAATATAAAAACACACACACACCCCCAGCCCTGCTTCAGGGGTTCAACAGTTCACATGGTCACCTTGTGAACTATCCTTCAACCTCCGTTAGACATCAGTGGTCCCTCTACTCTCCAGAGCAAAGGGAGGACTTAAATGAAATAATAAATATCCGCAGTATGGCTCCCACTTGCGCACCAGGCCACTCTGACCCCTCTCAGGACCTTCCAAACCAGGCAGGAAGAGCCAGCGAGGGGCAGGGAGCGGGAGGATGTGAGGGAGGGAGGGCTGTTCGCTGCTCAGGTGACCCAGGAAATGCCTGGAAAAGGCTGGGGACCATATGATTGTTTCAGCGGGGCCGGACGGTTCAGCAGTGGCCAACACAAAAAACACTAGAGCCACGGCTGAGCTCGGGTGAGCCAAGCTAAGCCAGGCAGCTGGCAGACATCACAGAAAATATGTTTGTGTGCTCTGGACAAAGCAGGTCAGGAGGGCTATGATCCAGGAGGGAGAGGGAGAGATGGAGGAGGCAATGAAATAAGGAGATAAAAAGAAAAATAAACTGTGGAGGAAAAGGCAGGAGAAGGGGGACTTGAAACAGAGCGTAAGATCAACAAGACAGAAAGTAATTTCTGCAATATACACTTCCTGGTCTTTATATGTCTGGTGTGGAACTGAACACAAAAAACAAACTCATATTCAGAAGCAGAAACAAAGGTGCGATTTCTAAAACTCTAAAGAAAATCTACAGCTTGCCTCTCAGAGCTTGAAACATTCCACATACCATCTTATTACGTTATCTTTCAGTCATCCACTTCTCTCAGAGTATATTATCTTTAACAAGTGATATATGTCCACTCTTTTTTGATCCTCCAACATGTCCTTGACCCCAAACAGGACACCGTAGGAGTGACGTCTGCAGGCCCAGATGCTGCAGTCTGTGAAAACACGGTGTGGGCGAGCCCCCTCTCTCCGAGGGCTCGAGTTCAGAGCTGTTATAACATGAGAGGACAGCGGGATTAGGTGAAAACCTACAGCTGTGGCTGGAGTGTGTGTGAGGGAGAAAGAAAGGATACAAAAGATTAAAGGATGGGTGGTAGACTGAAGGAGGGAGAGATTGTGTTTGACATTTGTATGCAAGGAGGTGCACATGTATATATGTGTGGATACATACATACAGAGACAGGTTCGTTGCTGGCAAATGGAAGATGACAGTAATTTACTGGGCAGGTTTCAGTCATGAATGTGTCAAAGTTTGTAAGTCTTGGTGTCTGATGTGGGCGACCAGGCGCAGGTAACCTACACTGGATGAATACAGATATTTGTAAACTACGCAAATATGTAGTAAATATACAAATGGATATACATGTTTGTGTGCAAACCCTCACAGGTACATCATGTGTCTTCTCAAACCTTTCCAGTGCAACTTCTCTAAACTATTATTACAGTCCATTTCTCCTCTATATTTAAACATTAAAGAAGCAGTGTGTAAGATTTAGGGGGCTTTAGTGGCATCTAGTGGTGAGGACTGCAGATTGCAACCAGCTGAAACTTCTCCAGGTTAGAATTCCTTTAGTGTTCAGTCTTCAGGAGGTTTTTACCAGCAGCCAAATTATCAGCAGAGATCTCCTCCTCTAAAAAACAAACAGAACCAGGTGATAAAGACACTGAGTCAGTGTTTCTCCGATGGTTTTCAGCTCGTCCTGGATGCGCCACTAGCCTAATGTGTGCTCACCTTTTTTCCAAAGCAGATGTTCAGGAGGTTTTTATCGAGAGCTACATTATCTGCAGAGGTCTCTTCCTCTCTAAAACAAACAAACCTGTTGATTTAAACCTGGTAGAAACACTAAATAAAGTGGTTTCTCCAACGCTGCTCGTTGCGGAACGGCTACCAACCACGTGTGGCTGTGAAAATGCGAATATCCCTATCCGAACAACACATTCTCACTCCAACCTCGTCGCATATTGACGTTTGGTCATGGACCTTCCATGTCCAGATACGACGTGCAAGGTACCCTGGGTGCGGCGGTTGTTGGCGTTCTTGGACGGTGTGTCAAGTTCTGCCTGTTACATGCATTGTCTTCTTTCAAAATACACTTCAGTTTTCACAGGAAGTTTAACGTTTACGTTCAGCCTTACTAGGATTTTTGCCACCAATAACTTTCAGTTTTTTCCCGCCATGTTTCCCCCTGACGCCACTAAGTGCCGTTAAACTATAGTGGCGACCAGCTGTGAATCATGCTGATGTTAAAGGACAGTTTTTTCGTCAGTGTTCCCTGCAAGTCACTTAGTGGACAAGGATCCACTCCCTAAGTAGATATAAATGACTCATTCCAAGGTGGCAAAACCACAACAGGTCTTTTTTTTTTTTTGGTGACATTGGTGAAAATTGCCCATAGGTGTACATGTGAGTGTGAATGTTTGTCTGTCTCTGTGTCAGCCCTGTGATAGTCTCTGATAGACTGTCCAGGGTGTACCCTGCCTCTCACCCAGATTCAGCTGGGATAGGCTCCAGCCCCCACGTGACCCCTAACAGGGTACAGAAAATGAATGAATGAATAAATAGAGTATTGCATCACAACCATAAAGACTTACCCACTAATGTTTCCAAAACAAAGTGTTGTCACAGTTGCCAGAAAGTTAACAGTTAATGAAATACTTCATGTGTATTGAATTTCGCCCAAACTTTTTTATTTTGACCAGGCAAGTTCTTAAATACCACTTGAGCCTTACTTTCAGTGGGTGTGTGTCTACATGCAGATAACACTTGGATCGGAATAATTAAAAGAAAAATTAAAATGCCTGGAAAAAAGCAGTCAAACAGCAGAAAACATGGCAGCAGCGTCAAATAGTCCACCACATCCTGAACTCAATCCAAACCCAGCTGTTTGCCAAAACTCATGCCAGGAACCAAATATCCAGCTATTTCACTTACAGAGCTGACATCAACCGACGTCCAAACATCAGAAGCAAAATAAATCACTGCTGAATTGTTGCTACAAAGTGGTTTAATTCAAGCACAGGAAAAACACTGCTCTGTGTTTTTCCTCGTCTGGCATCATAATGCAGTCGTATGAAAACATTTGATATTTAGCGTAACAAGAATTGTTTGATCACATGTGTAATCACTGATAAAAACTGTTTTGCATTTTCTCACAGCTATCACAGCGCCTGTCTGTTTTCTTACTGTATCTGTCTTTTCCTCTGTCTCTCCCTCCAAGAGGCATCCGGGGACAGGCTTCAGTACAGCGCATTTCTAAACAGCCTGTCTATGGGGGGTTCGTTTGTTTTACTGTCCCAGCAGGAGGGCTGATGGGAGTCAACCGGGGTCAGGGCAGGCTGAGACTTCATAGCAGTACTTTGACAGAGGGGCGTAGCCTCTTCAGACCCCACAGATTGCTGGTTCAATAACGGCGCCAAGCATCGCTCTCGGGGAGTTCGTATACCCTTTATAGAGGACAACTTTAATCAACCATGGTTGAGCTGTTTGTGTTATTGTTTTAAAGGAGTAGTAAGTCATTTCTTTTTTTCTCGACTCTGTCACTTTTTCATTTAGGAGTGCGGGGAATGCGGTCGGTCATAAAACTTTCCTCAGCTTTGCACCTTTTATGGCCTCCATACGGGAAATGAGGGGAAATTAGATCAAGCTAGTTTTTAATTTGAAGGTTAAACGTAAAACTTTCCTGTTCCATATGGAGAATGGTAATAGCAAAATGAGGATGTTATTAAAAATTCAAGCAGCATGCCACTTTAGCATAGATGAAGTTACTTTTTTGTGTTGGGGGATGTATTGAGGCCAGAGTTTTTACCCACCATTGTCGTCGTCTTGCATTGTGATGTCCCGCCCCTGGAGGATGCGTGAGAGGAGTTTACGGGCGCATGGCGAACAGCTCTTGGCAGATGTGAGCAGCTGGGCTCTGCAGAAGGGCTACTTAAAGAGGCCTTACAGGTGCTGTAATGAGCAGGTTTTTAAAATCCCCCCGCCGCCTCGCTCCTAATCAGCCTCGGGGCTATTTTTACCAACCCCTACGGGCCCCTCGGGCTCATCCACTTTGAGTTGCTCTGAGAGGGCACGTTGTTCTCACTGAAACACACACAGAAATACAGTGACACAGCACACACACCCATGTACATGCAAATTCAGGTATACACACCCGCACAATCACACGTCGAGACACACATTCACATCTAATATGACGCCACAGGCAAGACAGTAGTCACATGCCTCCGCCGTGTCGGTGCTCTCAGAGGTTTGTGTGGTGGTTTAAAGTTTTGTCTGACGAGTAGTAAAGGATTCAACTTCTGTCTCTCGTGACATTGGAAAAAAACGTGACTGTAAAAAAGACAAAATGGAGAATTTTCCTACAGTTTAGTGCAGTAATAAATGTCATTTATAGATTTCAGATTCAGACTTTAGAAGTCGTCACAGTGTTATTCCTGTGTTATAGGCAGCTGGAGCACTTTGAAGGACTGGTGCCCTGATGGCCTTAGTGTTAAGGCACCAACTATGAACCAGAATGTCTCCGTTTCGTGTCCAGTTTCTATCATAACTTTAATAATGTCTGCCCGATAAATGCGTACAATGCCCGAAACACACCTTTAAAGAAGTCAAAAGACACTGTTTTCAAATGTACAAGCCTGCGTACACAAAAATCAAAAGTTACTTTTCTGTCTGTGATTGATTACGGTGACATATTGTATATGCATGCAACCTCCTCCATTTTACATAGCCTTGATTCACCATGCATCTCTATGTTTTAGTACAAATGCAAAGTCACTTACTCATCACTGCATTCTTTATGATTTGGTGGGTTGGACTTCATTGACCACTGGCAGACAACAGCACTGGTATATATTTTTTTATCTATAAAGCAATATTGGTCAAACCTCCAGCCTAAACTTCTGGGTGTCAGCTCTGGTGGCTATCAGCTACACTCCTCCAGATGGTTGCTTTCAATGTACCCCGGGTTTTAACAGATCTGGGGAAAACTGCATTTCCTACTGTGCACCTTGGACATGAAAAAATCTTCAAAAAGATCTAAAATTAGAAACACTAATATCTATTGGTGAATTAAAGGGCATCATAAAGAATGTGGTGACAGAGACATGTGTTTGAATAGTTGTTGTTTTACTGAGGATTTTTCTATTATATGTTGTATTTATTGCATTTTAAATGTGTTTTGCTTGGCTGCTACTCTCCCTGTTGAGACTTAATAGTGTAAATCAGTTTCATTTCAGATTAGTGATCAGTTTTTTATGAGTGTGGCTGTTTCTGTGTTTCTGTGTGCAGCCTGCACTTTTACTTTCTGTATCCTACATGTGATAAGCTACCTGGCTGCAGCGTCAAACTGTGGCCCCTAGCAAGCATCTGTCAGGTCAGGAATGACAACTAGTAGAACGCTATTGGATGCTTGGCAACTAGTGCACCTTGCAGGTGTCTCTGGAATTACACTCGGTCATTAATGCTCGTGCTGTTAGCTAAAAAATTTTAGTGGGCAACTCAGCAGTGAGATGGAATACCCACCACAGAGGAGAAGAGGAAATTTCAGAATGAACTGACTTAAAGTGATACAGCCTTTTCTTTAAACAACTTTGATGCTCAGAGATTTTAATGTTAAACGCCATTATGAGACACATCGCAAGTCCTACAACAGGTTCAAGGATGGAAAGCTCATGGTTGAACAGTTTCAATGAGACCTGTCTGCCCAACAGTCTTGTGAGAGGTAGTGAAGGTGGAACACAAGCAATGTGGTAGCTCAAGAAATTGCCAAGAGTAGCAAGCCATGGGGTGCCTACTAAGTCTCCTGGTAGAGTGGGCGCCCCATGTCCTTGCTGCAGTGGCTGTAGGCTTGATTCAAACCAATGGCCCTTTGCTGCATGTCATCCCCTCTCTCTTTCCCCCTTTTTACGCTACATCTGTGCTGTCAAATAGAGGCAGAAAAGCCCCAAATATTTCAAAAAAGAGTAGTAGCTGTTGAGTGATGGAGAGTTTGTGCAGACTGCTTTGTACCTGACATTATATGTCCTGAATATGTTGGCTCCTTAAACTTGAACTCAGTCATCAAAACTTTGAGCACCCCTGCTTTAGTACAACTCTCAGTAATATTGAGGATAATATTAAAACGAGAAGTTTGTAATGTACGGAGTTAAACTTCCAGAACTACAGTAGAAAGTGCTTCCAGTATGCAACTCTAGAGTCCAGAAATATGTCCTTGGTATAAATATACAGCAAACCCATCTTATGGCACAATAGCAAACAGATTGGAGATATAAAAACCCACTGAGTTTAAAATAGAGCAAAACTGTAGCATAAACTCAGTAAATTGTAGATAGTTTGAGATTTGACCAGGCCAGAGTTTGTCATTAACGTAACAAACGCTCTGCTGTTCCTTCTCAATGACCTCTGATGCTTCTAACTACAGCTTTTCAAACCATCTTTGTCTATCCGTCCCTCCCACTCCCTCCGTGTTCCCCAGCTTGACTGACACTCTGAAAGGTCAGCGACATGCTCAGTACACAATGTTACACGTCAACACACACAAACGCACCACATGACACGTGGCAGCGGTCCTCCAGCTGGTAGGAAATCACGATCCCGTCACCTCAAAGAAAGCGGATGCAGCGTGGTGGAATGTTGCCATGGCAGCAGCCAACGTTTGGCCTGTCGGTGCTGCGTTAGGTCGTTAGAAGTTGTCTGGGTTAGAGGGATTCGCTCTGATTGTGAGGATGGAGATATAATTCACACAACTTGATTTTTAAACATGACACACCAAAGTGGGGTTTTATGCTCGGAGTCTGGTGCTGGCATCGTCATCCTGGTACTAGTCATGCTTATTACTTGTGTGTTGGCGTGTTTACTTCCCCCCCAAAAAAATCTTTTGCTCCCCATCTGTCTCTCGGTCTGTCTGTCAGAGAAAGCCAACTATTTGTCTCTGTGTCTTTCTCTGAGACTTTTCTTTCTCCTACTTAAATAATGCCGACTGCAGTTGGTCATTCAGGAGGATAAAACGGAAAGAAGAGGATTGGGATTAATTATCCATCATTGCATACATTTGAAAAGCAAGGTTCAAGGCAGCTCTCTCTCTTTGCCTTCCTCCATCAAGGGAGTTTGAAGCCCCTGAAAACCTCTGGTGATCTGTAACGTTTAAATCTTCGCAGTGCCTTTGAAATTGTGGCACAGCAAAGGAATGTTCATTTTAAAAACAAGTTGAAGTTTTTCCCTTTGCACTCTTCCCCCTCCGCCCCCTCGTCACACTCATCTGCATTTGAAGTTCTGCGCTGCAGTGGAGATACGGCTACACGTCGTCTCTCTGATGCAGCAAACTCCACATACCAGGACTCTATCACTTCCTAGAGCTGCAGAGCCTGTAGCCCAAGAGCATATATTCCTCGATGACAAAAGAGAACAGAAATAGGTTATTAATCCGGTCATCCATCCTCCAGTGACAGACTCACGCAAGAAATCTGCACCTACAGCTGATAGAGGCTCACTCCAGAAGCCCCAGGCTATAGTTGTTCTGACACTCTCACCCATTAGCCTGGCATCGGATCCATGTGGATTCCTAAATTACTGAGTGGATTTAAACACCTACTCATCTCCAGTGTCCCTTAAAACTTACGGGCACAAAATGTGGTGCAGTATTTATATTTGGGAGGGTGTCAAGAGAGTCAGCTGGGATAGGTTCCAGCCCCCCTGCAACCCTGAGTAGGATAAGTGGTTACAGATAATGGCTGGATGGATGGATAGTTGTCAAGAGAAAGGCTTTGAGGTCAAATATTTTTAATACCAATGTGCCTTTGAGGATAAGCTTCGTTTTAATTTGTGTTTTTTATCTCCAACACATCAAATAAAAAGACCAAAACCAACAATGACTGCATTTACATGCACATTAATATTCCACCATTATTCCAAATATGATAATATTCTAAATAAGTATGTCTTGATCCGATCTCAAGGATCAGGATCAGGGCTGATTGAGGCATTTTTTAACAGATCGGGATTGGCTATGGTGAACTACAGAGCCCGATCTAATAATTTGTTTTTATCAGCTGCACCAGGTATTTGTACTCATGAGGCTTTCATGCGCATCGACACAACAAGTGCAGCTTTGTCAGCTCTCCAACTTTACCGTCTGTTCTCCACCATTCTGCTGAGCTCCCGTGTATGTAAGAGCAGCAGCTGAGCCTCGCCTGCGGCAAAACACCTCAGGTCATAAAAGAACATGCAGTATGAGACTGTTGAGTTACATTATTTACTGATGTTATATGCCCTTGTTTCATTTTAGCTTAAAGCGAGAGTCTTTGGGCTTTTGCTTTCATCTGTGACTCAGTGTTTTACCATCCTACTCAGACGTAAGCAGAGAGCGGTGCAGAACCTGCGACAGCCACACTCTCCACGCTGATGAGTGATATGTAGCCAATAATGTAGCCTAATGCTCACAAAAGCTGTTCAGACGACAAAAACAAACACTCAACTGAGTGCTCACACAGCCTGCACCGAATCAACAAATACTACGTTAAGACGTAAGAGAATAGTCTCTTAAAGGGGCAGAGAAATTCTCTCGAAATAGCAACGAGGCAGAGAGGATTTAAGGGAGAGTTTGGTATTTTATACTTTGTCATTATGGAAAGACTTACTTACTCAGTGTAATATTGAGGTCTGTTGGCGGATCCAAGGTGACACTCGTGAGGAGAAGTGAATAAAAGTAGGAAAGTAGAGAGGTAGAGCTCAAACTTGATCCAGACATGAATTTATTATAGTTAAAGAAAACAGCAAAATCTGTTTGTATATTCAGGTTAAGGCCTTCCATGAATGTAGCATTATCCCATTCATACATGAGGCGTTTATCTGTATCATTCAAGTTTCAGGTGCATTCTTTGGACATGTATACAGCACATTCTGAATATGCATCTCAGTTGGGGTTTTTACAACAGTTTGCAACACATGGCCTCTTGCCTGTTTACAGTCAGCTCTGTGCATTGTCAGGGATACGCTGTACACAAACCAACTAGACAATAGTTTGCAAAGTTGTGGGGTAGAAATGCAAGCCTAAAAGAGAAGCCTAATTTCAGGTCGGAAGGAGAAGCATGCCTTCTTTTAAACATTTTGAAAGACTTTAATATCAACAGGTTTTTGTGCATGTGCAAAATATCACAGCGTTGACCTTTGCAAAAGGGTGGTGGATGGAATGAAAGAGGGAGGCTTTGTTCGTATGGTCTAAGAAATCTGCCATTTATAGAAAACTTGATGTTGTGATGTGAAGAACCAAAAGGACAAGTTGCTTCAGACGTTCCACTTTTTCCATATTTTAACATGATGAATGACATGTTAGGGCATGTTGATCAGAGTATGCATGTTAGTGGAATATTCATTGTCATTAGCTGTGTGTAGAGCTTAGTAGGAATATTGTCTTTTTTGGAATCAGGGTAAAAAAAAAGACAGTTTTGTGTGTGTAAATGTGTGTGTGTCAGACCATCTCATAATACTGTCTGACGGGTCCCTACTACAACATAAAGCTTTAAAAACAGGTCATTAATATGGACCTTAATTTTTATTAAAAGCTCAGTAACTGCCTGAAACAACTGGGCACTGTTTCTAGCTAACGTTACTCAAACAGGAGTTAATAATGTTTTTATTGAGGACTATTTTCAATTGAGGATTAACACACATTTGGTGCTCTTGTGAGTATTTAAGGCAGCAGGACAGTGAATGTGGGATTTACACACAATAATCTGTGTTCATGGTGACGAGGGGACGTTTTATCCAGTGCTACAGTGTGATGTATTTATATGTTTCTAATCTCTAAGATTCAGAGGAATAACATCAGGGTTTGACTGCAGTGAAAATTCTGTAGTAGAATCAAATCTTTGCTGGTTCTGGTCTTCTCATGGGATTAGTTGACAATGAAAAAATATAGAATATCACCAGACTTATCCTTTATTATTTTCTTAGGTATTGCATCTGCACTAGCTCTCACTGCGCCGTATCACTGGATTAATATTGTAAAATATGTACAGTGTCGACCAAAACAGCAGTGTTTTCAATTGATCATGTTAATTATAGGTTTCAGTGTGTGTGACAGTTCATTTGAAGGCTGAAGTATAGCCTGTGTCCATTGCGTCTGTAATTAGCAGAGTGACTCTGCTTTAGTGTCGTTGCTTGTTGATGTTGTTAAGAAGACTGGATCTAAGTTACTTATACTGACAGCTGCATTTAGCACCTTTAAATATGGAGAATACAATTCATTACTTAATTCTCTAATAATAAGTATTACAAACATCAGTTTTATTTATGTGTCTGTGAATGTTTTGGTCGAACTACACTTACAGATTACAGTATGTTTATTAACAGGAGGATATATTCACATCATTTACAGCACTTAGGTAAAAGTAGCAAGAACACTGTGAAAATACACTACTGGAAGTAGAAGTCCTGCATTTAAAATTTGACTTCATGTTTTTATTTATGTAACTTTTTCTGCAGACAGAAAAGGTTCACGCTGACAAGCTTACAGCATAACAGTAAATGCAGAAACACTGAGCACCAGTAGTACCCACAAATAATAGAGCTGTCACTTTATATTTGTAATTTGACAGCTTCTTCAAATGTAGTTAATTTTCTAACTTTAATCACCTGTGAAAATTCAAAATTCACACTCTGTAAGTGCAACAGAACTTTTATAATCCAGCAGGGCATTTGAAGTAGTTTGCCTTGTGATCTAGCCGAGAGCGATCTGAAATTTTACTGTCAGCTTGACCTGTTACTTGTCCGTTTGACCCTTTCATCAGTCAACTAATTTTAAGCAAAGATACTTTGGCTTAAGGTGGTAATGTTGTTGTCTGCGGTGAAAATGGTGGACAAATGAGCAAAGCTGTCTTGAGCAGACAATCGCTCAATTTTGATTTTTAGGAAAGGTGATAGCCCAAGTAGAGAAAAGTCTTGAAGTTAGAAGACTGACATACTCCAACAACAGGCCATGGGGTAGAGATGCTTGCCCAAACAATATCTCTGTAGCGTATGCTAACATTTGCCTCCAAAGGCTACTGGCCGTAATAGACCAAGTAGTAGGGGTGAGAATCATCAGAGGATCCATGATACGATATTATCACGATACCTAATCCATGATACAATATTATTGTGATTTAAAACATGTTGCGATATCCTGATTATTATGATAACATTTATTGCAATTTATCACCTTTTTTCAACTGTATTCATGATGTCCCCAGAGGAAAACTTTGTCAGCATCTGTTTTATTTAATATAATTAAGTTTTTCAGACTGTTCATCTCACTTTTTTGCAGCAGCAGGAAAATATATCTAGTGGACGGAAAAACAAAGTGATTATATCATTCTAATAGGCTACCTAAAGTTGAATTTCTATTTGTAATATAAATCATTTTTATAATAAAAAATCAATACTTGGCACTGTGTGACGATATGATTTTGCCCGACAGAAATACCGCACCACCCCTACCAACTAGGGTTGAGGCAGTAGAACTCCTCATGGGTTCACTCACAAAAGGATTGCACAGTTTTTGTGGCCTCTAAACCTGCAAAAAAATAAGACCAAAAAAAAAAAAAACAGTATAACTCTAAAAGCACCCACAAAGGGTGAAATGCACCTCCAAGCAAAATACATCGTGTTGCTCCTGTGCTATTTGTATGTATTTGAATTACATAACATGCAAACATTCGTCCCTGTCTTTGCAAATGAACCTCATTTTAAAAAGAGTCTGATTTATAAAGATTAGCTCAAATAGCATCATGCAGTTACAGTGAAATTATTATCTTCAGAGAGTTGGTGGTAACTGAAGCACACTGACAGCCTGGGATATTAAATACCATACAAAGGTTAGCTCTGTCACGTATAAATTCCTTGCCTGAGGTTTTGAGGAATGCCTCTTCACCTTGTCGGTCAGAACCCTCAGGTACTGATCTCAGTGTTCTTTCTCTCTCTGCTGTTGTTCTACCGACTCTGTTCTTGGCACAAAGGCAACACTTATACTTTGCCACATAGATAACTGCAAAACTGCTGCAGAACATTAAGGATGTGTTTGAGCTGTCCTGTCATTAGTTCAATATCTTTGTGAATCAGACCTTGAGACGGGGCAGATACTGGTTGTAAGTGATGTGCAGTTCATGGTGCTGTGATCTGTTCTTTGTGAATACATCCTGAGTGTGTTGAATTCAGCAAGGATGTATTTTATTGCTTCTACATTAAGTTTTTTTGTAAGAGGAAGGAGATGTCGTTTATCCCTCGAAAAAGTGCAAAATCTCAGTTTTATATAAAAGTGACATGTCACACCTAACCTGTTTGCTTTGCCTAAAACAAACCCTGGTGTGTTTGCTGGGTCAGAGTGGTCTGTTTGAGCCAGTGTGAAAGCTGTCTCTGGTGTGGACCGAACAACTGGACCAAGACCGCTTGAAAAGGAGGAAAGGAGGGTCTGGTTTTGTGGTTTGTTTCTGATGTGAAAGCAAACACATCAGCCACAGTGTTTTCTTGATCGTCGTTCTGTCGTATTTATGTAACTTCAAAAGCTTAACTACCAATAATCCATTTGTTGATGGTGAACTGTTCATAACTGTGGTGTGTTGTGCTTGTATGTTACTGTGTGTACTTTGGCTGTAAATTAAGTCCATCAGAAAAAAGTGTGTGACACAGTAATCCTGCAGTAATACCCTCATGGTGCTGCTGTACAGAGCGCCTCTTTCTTGTCTTGTGTCTTTCAGTCATTATTCATAACAGGCAGTCAATTTGTAACAATTAGTTAGTTCTTTGTGAGCTGTTTGTCACACCAGAGAACATAAATAAACACAATAGAAGCATTAAAGAGCTTCATGTCCTGCTGTCAGTCAGCAGAATTTGACTCGTCCACATAGGGCCCTGTTGTGTTCTTATCATAGAGAATCAACCCAGTGTCAGTCCCAGCTCATCAAATACAGACACTTGGTGTATGGCACTCTGATTCAGATACTGGTGCAGTGAGGTACCCTTTAGCGGCAGTATGAGACAGCATAGGGCAACAGCACTTTTTTAAGCTCCCATTTACTGTCTTAAGTATAAAGAGTGAGACAGTCTGCATAGAGTGGGCAGGAGGGGTCTTTAACCCTTTAGCCTGCGCTTTGTGGCCCATGTTTCTAGGTTTTTTTCCTGACAGTATATTCTATTTTATTTTATTATTTTTGCCATTATTGTTGTTGTTTTACATGTTCAAAATAAATAAGTAAATCAAATCAAATCAAAAGTCAGGTGAGTTATTTAAATAACAACTAAGTCTTCTAGTGTGTGCAGCATAATATGCTAGTGACAAATGTCACATGACATCATAACATTATAAGAGTAACAAATGTAATTAACCCATGATGTTTTTTTCTAAACCTAACCATGCGCTTTTGTTACCTAAACCCAAACATGACCTAAGTTTATTTTAAAAGGAGACTGTATGTATTTAATAAGCAGAAACTTTACATTTCCTGTGAAAGCGGAATTTTATTTTGAAAAGACACAATGCATGTAATGGTGCTCAGGAACACACAGTCCCTGAGCATCCAAAACTGACGCCTGAGGGGTACCTAGAGTGTCACAGAGTGATGTGTAGGACCACTGATCAAACATTGGTATTTGACAAGTTGGGAATGAGCATTGTCGGTTTAAACCCAGGGTGGGGGAGCCCTTCTGTGCAGACTTTGCATGTTCTCCCTGTGTCAGCGTGGATTTTCTCCGGGTACTCCGGCTTCCTCCCACAGTCCAAAGACATGCAAGTTAGGTTAACTGGTGACTCTAAAATTGTCTGTAGGTGTGAATGTGAGTGTGAATGGTTGTCTGTCTCTATGTGTCAGCCCTGTGATAGTCTGGTGACCTGTCCAGGGTGTACCCTGCCTCTTACCCAGTGTCAGCTGGGATAGGCTCCAGCCCCCTGCGACCCCTAACAGAATAAGTGGTAACAGAAAATGAATGAACGAATAAAATATACAACACTTTAATGTGGTAGCTGGTCAGGTTGGAGTAATGTAGCTGGGTGTTTTAAGCTAAACAATGCAGCATATTTTATAAGCTGATCATATATTTTGTTTTTAAAATTTTCATGTGTAAAGGAACTGTAGCTGTTAAATAAATGTAGTTAATAAAAAAGTACAGTGCCTCAGAAATGTAGTGGAGGTATGTACTTAGTTACTCTGCACCACTGGATATAAAACCAAAAGAAAGAAACACAACACTAGATTTTAAACCTGTTAGTGTTTCACATTATAAGCAGGCTGTATGTAATTGTATTGACATTTTTGTGTGTTGGATATGCATGCTGTTTCGTAGTGATAATGTCAGTTATCATCTGCATGACGTGGCGCAGGCAAAGCATCAGGTTCAAGGATGAAGCTGTACAAGCTGAGAGCTGCAGACGCACCAGCAGTCTGAGAAGCCAATTATTTCCAGTTTCAGAGGCTGTGAGAATGCTCCACTAATTATCGAAAACTGAGCTTGTTCAGTTGCTGAAAAGCTGCAGATACTCTAGAACAATTTGCACCCATTGAGTACCTAGGCTAATTAACGCCAGCCTTACATTTGAAAGAAAGTTTGTTTTTTAGTCATCCATTTACGTAAGCTACTTTGATGTACCACCTTAACTTCAAAAGTATCTCGAGCAGCTGCGCCACGAGTTTTACCGCCGCTGAAAGGAAACAGAAGTTTGAGGGACCTTGAGTGGTGCGCATCTTCCTGTGGGTACGTATATTTAAAATGTCAGCTTCAAAAGACTGGCTTTCTGAGACATAATGGGAGCAAGATAACAGCTATATTTACTAAAGTGATTTCATGCAAAATTACCACACTGCCAGTGAAACACAAACACTGATTTGCCTAAATACACAATACACACAGTGAGCACACACACACATAAACACTCCAAAACATAAATGCACACACACCACATCTGACACACAAATCTCTCGCTAAATCTGGGAAGTCTAATCTCGCCAAACCATGCTATTTAGCCTCTCCAGTTTTTTAAAAAAGTCCTGCATTTAGTCTAAGTGAGCAAAATGCTGTAAAGCAGAACATCACAACATGTCCACTCTGTGAAAGGAGTCACACAATCTAACAAATCAGGCTCAGAGTGTGACTGCTGACATGTGTGAGATTTTTTGGATCATACTCTGGCAGTCATGAGCTGCAGGAGAACAAAAAAAAATATTTTTTTGTGAGGCACTCTGGGATATTTACCACAGCAGACATGTTTGTCTTCACTTTACTAGAGTGGACCTGGACACCCAAAGGATCACCAGAGAGGTCATTAACACCAGTGACCTGTGTCCGGCTTATTGTTGCAGGATAATGGCTCGGACAAAATGGAACTGGGGAGCCGTAACACAGACAGCGAGACACGTGAAGTGGAGTCAGAAAGGCAAAAAAGGATTGCAGACGTAGGTGGGGGAAAAAGGTTGCAGTTTTAAGAGGGTTCGCAGGGTCACCATTTTTAAATTCCTCTTGTTTTTCGAAAAGGATGAGGTCACAGTTATGGCTGTTTAAGCCATCTGAGGGGGATTCAAAATGGCTGCTGGCTCCGGAGACTGAGCTGTGGTTTCTGTTGAGGGTTTCTCCAGTTTCCTTCGTGCAGGCGCTGAGAGCAGATCGGCCAGAGATCTGTCCCTGTGAATCATCAAGGTTAAAGTGAAGATTGGGAATGATTTGGCATTTGTGTAGTTGGCAGCAACGAGAGGGGAAATTTAAAAAATGACCAAAGGTTGAACATTAGACAGTATCTCACTGAGTGATACATCCATTACCCTCAAGTCTTCATTGGATCCATATTTTATATATTACCGCCTGCTGAAATATGTATGTCTGAGTCGTCCTGTTTTGTTGAAGATTTTGGAAGAGACAATGGATTCATAATGAGGGTATTAAAAAATCACAGCAAACCATTTTCCAGAGAAATCTCATGTTGAGTTCTTTGGCTTCCGTTCAACACGTGGAAGGCTTCAACTATTAGCAATTTTCAGAAATGCAAATACAAGGTCAGCCTCCTCATTACACAAATGGAATATCAAACGACTGCGAAACAAAGTGGAGATGGAGATTTAAAGTACAGAGGAGTGACACTGACACGAGACTGGGCAAAAAGCATTCCCCGTGAAACAAAGCTCTTTAAAAGAGCAGGGCACGTGTAATTACGGGAGCGGGCAGCACGTTGCGAGTGTGGGCGCACCTTGGCACCGTCAAAGGCAGGGGAATGAGCAAAGAAAAGAGCGGAATAATGGTGTGAAGATTATAAAGAGATCTGTGAGAGAAGGCCAGAGGAGGGACAGTAAATTGGTGGTTGAAGAAGAAGGAAACAAACAAAGTAAAAAAAAAAGAGAGACGAGGCGAGTCAGAGAGACTGAAGATGAAGCAAAGATGGAGGTCTGGTTGGCAGAGGCTCCAGTCAAACCAGCTGTCCCCCCAACGCCGAAGCTCAGCAGTCGACTAATAGGCAGAGTGAGTCAGTGGCTCCGTCTCCTGTCTCCCAGGCTGCCTGGAGGGGCTGTATTGATAATATCCCAGCCTGCAAGGCTCAATCCATCCCCTGGGGCGCTCAGCGGCAAGTGGATGAAGAGTCCCCGGACGGTCTTTTGGCTCCACAGCTAGACACTGCAACTAGAGGATGAGATCTGAACACGATAGAAGGCACACACACACACACACACACACACACACACGTGCACACAAACAGGCACACTGCCCGAACGCCTTCCCCACACCTCATTTATTCTCATTTTGAGTCTCCCCTCTCACACTCGCTGCAGAGTGAGGGGCAGGGAGCAGTGATCACAGAGGAGGCGAGGAGATGTACGAGAGAGGGGATGGAGAGAGAATGACAGCCTTACGCCGAGGATCGTCCTTCCTCTCTTCTCTCCCATCAGAAGTGCTAATCCAGCCAGCGGAGGTGCAGACCACCGCTCGCACCTGCCTGCTCCTCTCCATCTTGTTAGAGGCCAGATGGGAGAGAAAGTGACTTCCTGCTGTACTTCCACCACAGGGCTCGTTCCTTCACATTAATACCTTTACTGCTTGGCTCCATTTGTTACACACACTCAAGACACACACTCAGGGGGAGCCTGGGGCTGTGAATGATGGCCATATGCAGAACTGTGCTCATCTATAACCCCCTGTGGCTGGAACAAAGTACAGTAGACTCCTTGAGTGTTGAAACCAAGGTTAACATTTGGAAGTGGTGCAGTGCAGTCTGATTCAACAGCTCTGCGTAGGAAGCACGTCCAGCCAGGGTCAGCAGGTCCATAAAGGTTAGTGGAGTGGGTTTATAGGTAGAAGGTCACAGGTTTGAATTTATATGTGTGGGTGAGTGTGTGTGTGTGTGCTTGTGAAAAATCTGGCAGGGAAGGTGAACAAGGAACCCGCTGCCCTCTTCAAGCAACCACTGTGAGACATCACGTGACTGCTGTGCAGCCAACAGCAGCCAGCCGTCACTGCTCAGCTCCCAGGTGTGAAAGTGTGTTAATATGTGAACGTGAAACAAAGTAGAGCTGTAAAAGCGTGCATGCTCAGCACAACCCTTCCCCTGGTAAATAGAGGTTAGGAAAAAAAAACCTAGAACATGATAGCTGATGGGTGGATCAAAGACGAAACACTGGAGGACTAACACTCAGGCAAACCAGACCAACACCGGCTTACCATTAAAATTCAAGCAGGGCAAACCAAGGGTATGGAGAATGATACACAGTGATTGGTGTGTGTGATTGTGTGTGTGTTTGGCCATGAAACAAAATAATGAAAGATTATTCTTTTCCATTACACAGGATGCAACATTTCCTAGTCAGTTTGTTGATTAATGTTGCCTTTTGTGCTTGTTGAAGAAAGACAGAATCATGATGACCTCTGCATGAGTAAACACGTATCACCTTGAATTAGCTCCATATCCAGCAGTTCCTGTGTGAGCGTGTGTGTGTGTGTGTGTGTGTGTGTGTGTGTGTGTGTGTGTGTGTGTGTGTGTGTGTGTGTGTGTGTGGGTGTGTGTGTGTGTGTGTATGGGTGCAGGTTTAAAAAAATTAAGTCAATTAAACAGTTGTCGCCAAGGGTGGGATGAAAAGGGGAAAGTATGATGTTTTTTAACTGTGCCTTGTTTGTTTGGATCACACTTTAATTTGATGCCACAGATTTATTTAAATGATTGAACTGGTCTTCAGGGCGCATTCACACCAGGATAGTCTGGGGGATTCGGGTCGATTCATTTGGTTCGGTTCACTTTCACACTGCACTTTTTAAAGCGGACCAAACCGCCTGGACAACATCACGCAGCTACAACAGCTGCTCGTCTGGGGGCGGTATTGCCCGAAACGACCACTGACCAGGAAGAAAAAAAGCACGAGAAAGAAAAAGACCCGGCTTATCGATTGGCCAGGACTGAAAACGGAAATCCATCCCCTTCAGTCACGGACCTTACTATATATTGCTGTTGCAGTTTCTTTTCTACCTTGATGAGACACTGATCCGCTGACCAATTAAATCTGCGTACCGCCATCCTCTCGCTGAACAATTTAAAACTGCTTCTCCCGGTTTTGTTTTTTCTTTTCTACCCAAAATGCACTGTACACTACGTCACTTCCTCTCTTTGGTTCGCTGGATAGTCCGTTTGCATTTCCCACGGTAAGCAAACCACACCAGGGTTCACTTGCAAGTAAACCGAGACCCCTAGCTTTCAAGCGGACTAGGGTTCACTCGTTTGGTCCAGAGTTCAAATGAGTGTTCACACCACTCCAAACGAACCAAACTATCGTGGAAGCGGACCAGGGTTTGTTTTAAGCGCACCAAATAGCGCCAGTGTGAATGCGTCCTTAGACAATGGATCTCAATAGAAACATAAACTACAATAGAGCTGCAACAGTTATTTTCATTACTTATTTAACTGATGATCCTTTTCTGAATTCATCATTTAGTCTTCAAGATCACAGACACTTTTAAAATGCTTGTCATCATTTCCCAGAGGTTGAGGAGGCTTCTTTAATTTTCTGCAGACACTCTGCCATCTGCCTTGTTTGGTCTGAGAAACGATCCAAAACCCAAGACTATTGAACCTACTGCCACATATGACAAAGAAAAGCTTCAAATCCTCATATTTGAGAAGCTAAAACTAGCAAACATTCTCCATATTTGATTGTAAAACAACTGAAACACTTAATTGGTTTTTAAAAGAGCTGCAGATTGATTTCTGTCAGTCAAATGATCAAGTCATTGTCCAAGTATTTTAGCTCTAAACTCAAATATCTGAAGGATGAGCAGGATTATAGTATTTTCATTGTTGACTAATCTCTTTTAGGTTTATGAGTAATCCATCAACTGTTCAGTCTATAACATGTCAAAAAAGTAGATGATACACCATACAGGAAAAAAACAAAACAATGTATAGACTCATACAGAAGTTATCTCTCCCCGGCCTTGTGTACATGCATAAAGATATTTTTAAAAACAGATATTTCCCCCCTCCATTTTAAAAAATAACACTGTCCACATAACCTTCATTTTTCAAAATATCTCCATCCACCCAAGAATGTAAAAACGACCCCCAACCTCGCCAGCATTAGCTGTCCTCCACAGTCTCCCCACATCACAAAGGTAGCAAAGTATAGGGGTGTAACAACCATTGATCTGGATCAACATATCGAGTTAATCTAATTTGATGCAAAGTGAAAACACCAATCCATATTGTCATCCTTAGGATAGGTTTTTATCTTAAAGGTCTGTCTCACTGTCAAACAGCATTAGGCAGATGGCAAGCAGCCGAGAGGAAGATGATGAGGATAACGTTATTTACTGGGGAAGATATCAGCAATACATGGTGTATGTAAACAATGCTGCTGTGAAATAAGACACGACATACCTGCCTGGTCGGGCATCTCACTCCACTAACTTCCTGCTACAGCAACATTAGCTGCTCTGTTTCAGCAATGTCAGGCTGAAATTAAACTGTTGTTCTGTCGGGGGATGTAGTGGCTTTAACGAACAGAGAGTAAGAATAATAATAACGTCACATGTAGTTTGTTGAGCTATAAGTAGTGGAAAAATGTCTGCTAGCCGCTAGGCTAATTTATGCAGTGTAAACATGCTTAAGCTGATAATGGGTCACTAGCAAAAAACAATTGTTTTGTCTGTGAACCTTGACAGTTATTACTGAGCTGAATTTGAAACTGTTGTCAAACTATGTTGTTGTTGGGTGTTGGGAGAAGTTTACCTTCAGAGCTTTAAGCCAGATAGATCTGAGGCTTTAGGAAAACGATGATGTTTTAGGTTAAAATGAAAAGATTTCCTTCAGAATGGTTTGTCTGACAGAAAATCCCTTGGGGGTAACTTATCTCATGTGCTGTTTTATTTGTGTTGGAGGAGTCGGTTTAAACTAAACTTTAATGTACTTTTTATTTGTGTTGTTTCAATCTTTTACAGCCAAAAGCAAAAAAGAATGGGATGGAAGCTTCTTCTTTAACAGATTGTGTTAAATGGGCAGATAATATCGTCTAATATTGATCCAAGGCCCCTAAATCGCATCAAAACAAAATCGTATCATGGCAGACTTTGTAATATCGGAAAATATCGTAGCGTTGTCCAAAGAATAAAAAAATATTGTGTAAGTGTACCGCATAAATTTATCTTTTCATAACACCAACTGCAGATCTCATCACTATTGATACCCGCTTGTTAAAGGGATGAAGACGCTCACTCAAATATACAAGTGATGCTCTGGACATCCAAGAGTTTCCCTCCATTTCCTTCATTTCTCATAGACAACAATACAATTCTTGAAATTGTCCCACCATCTTCTGGTTCAACCAGGCCTGATCCAATGCTATTGTAGATTTTCAATCGCAGAAGCTGAGGTGGAGCAAAAAGATTAGATTTGTCCATGATATGGAGCAGCAATAAAGATTGCAAGTGGAAAGTGGTCTTCGACCAACCAGTGCTAACAAAATGTCAGGAAACTGGTAGTTTGCCGTTGTTGTTGTCGAGCATTGGCGTGCGCAAATTGACTTGTTTCCCAAATGCTCTGTTTTACACGTGCACACGAATAAACAGTAAATAGGGTTTTGAAAATCTGCACTTTAAGGCCCTGACGGTTAAAGATGTGCTGTGGTGACCATCTGCCGTGTTGTGTGTCCCGCGCCGTTGCCCCCCATCACATCCCGCTGGCTTTTTTCCAGCCAAGTCAGCATGTTGAATCTTTGTCTGCGACAGAGGAGCCTGTCAGTAAATAAAATCTCTCTGAATGGCCGTTCAGCTCAGCGCAGGAGAAGAGAAATGGAAGTGAGGAAAGTAAACAAAGAGCTAAAATCAAGAGGGAGTGAGACCCAAAACAAACTTATTATATTATTATTATTATATAAGGTAAAATTACTTTTCTTAGGTCATTGAGCTCTTTAGCAGAAAGGTTTGTTGTCATTGTTCACTGATGCACGGTAAATATTCTTTGTTCTTTCAACATTGGATTGTGTTGTTAATGTGCTAACTGGCTAACTAGCGTCAAGACTGTCTTTCGGTTTCCCCTTTTGAATGAGGATTACAGACAACTGCCATCTGCTAGTATGAGGGGTTATTTCCTCTTGGGAAGGCACAAATTGTGCATATTGGTTGATCATCGGCTGCAGTCTTTGCAATGTGTTCATGCGCAACTTTTTTGTCCGAGACATGGGGCGGTCAGGTGATGCAACACCAGCCCTTCCTTGCCGCTAGTTCTCTATAAGTCAGTTTGGCGTGTCTGAGCCTTTAGAAGGTTTTTTTTTTTCTATGTTCATTGAGCAGCTGGATTCCAAATATAATCAACATCTACATTTAAGGCTCATCTTTTAATGTGCATCAAGTGTGCATGATACACTGAGATCAACAGGGGATCGAATGTTGTAGTAGGCACAAAGGTAGGATCAAATAAGGTAGTAAAGTAAAGTGCAATTACATCAACATAAAATAATATGATAAAAAAAGAAAGAAAAATAACAATAACAAGAACAAGCTGACTGTTATCTACGTAGTCGCAGGGCTACCCTCCCATACCTACACTACCTCTCCTCTCTTCACCCACAGACACCCATCACTCTTCAGTCATTTCACTTAGTACAGTGTGTGCTAGGGTTGGACTGTTGTGCTAGATTTGTGGTTGCAAGATGATACAAGAGGGTTTCCAGGTTTTATTAAATTGATGAAGCCTGTCTTTCAGGGCACATCTGATCCTTTCCAAATGGAGCAGTGTTAGTTAAATCCTCTAGCCACATCTTAGAGGTAGGGACAGTTGAGCTAGAGGGCATTTTTAATAATGCTCTGTGTTAGTGACCTAAAAGTCTGTTTGCATGTGGACGAGAGGCCAAAATGTAGAGGAAAATATCTGTTTACAAAATATCTGTATACATTAGACAGCCTCAGTCATCACTTACGACCCACTCTTAGTAAGTAGCGGTGTATCTTTCAGCAGAGACTCTGCTCTCTGCCTGTATTTTCCTATTTTCTCCGTCTCGTCTGTGCTCGGCACTCGGCTCAGGTGAGGCCGGGGCTTTATAACAAGGTAGTGACCAGGTGCTGGACTGTGAAGAGAAGGCGTCCAGGAGACACAGCGCAGAAATAATGTGAATATAGTGCAGGTGAAATGGCAGACAAGGGGGAATTCTGGGGTTTGACTTGTGCTTTCAGTTTCACTGGTGAGCATGACGACAGTGACTGACAATCTTGTATATTATACCTTTAAAGATGGCCGCCACAACAGTATCAGAGCTCAAGGTGACCGCCTTAAGTTCATCCTCATAATGATTTTGTTCTGTTTTTTAAGGCACCCTCCATGTGCACTCACCAGCACCCACTTTAGGAACCACTTAGTCCAGATAATGTTCGTCATTTCTGCCATATAAATGACTTAAACAACCGATTTTTAAAAAATGTTTTTATTAATTTTATGACAATCTACTAATGAATCAGCGGACTCATCATTTCGACGTTAGTCCAAATTTAGGCCTAAAAGAAAATCACTTTAATAAAACTTTATCCCCTAATTATGTTACTCTCTTATGAGTATTTAAATCAAATACAGCCATCGTGTGAATTAAATAAATAAACAACCAGAAATTACATTTTAATCATTTAGCACCCTGCCTGAAACGTCCACTCACGAGCAAAATATATTTTACTTAAAAGACTTTGCTGGGAAAATTTAAATGTGTTGCAGAGTAAACAGAAATGTGCGTGCGGTAAATAACCCGAGCCACTGGGACCAGCTGAGTGAAGACCATCCAGGCTCCTCAGTGTGCATGTGTTTATCTGTTGGTTTATGTGTCAGTTACAGGCAGGACCCCTGCTGAGAGCAAAGATGTTGTAAACGAGGCACCACAGATAATGTATTGCAGCGGGTGTCATTGAATGTGTCCCTTTGAGAATACACATAAAACACACAAACACACACGTGTCAGGACACAGAGGCAGGTGTGAGGCCTGAAAAACTAATAAAACACAGCAGTGAACATATGTGAACATAGTATATATACACACACACACACACATGCACCACAGCACATGCTGCCATTACACACACAGTGGGTAGGGGAGATATATAATCCTGCACACACACACACACACTTTTTCAAACACGGGCTGTACACAGGCAATATTTGTCTGATAAGAAAGGTCACTTTTGTCATTTGAAAGCACACAAACCACTACAGGCTCCGCTTTTAAAGCCTCACTAGAAGGGGAAAAGAGGGCAGCCGAGTCTCTGGACACCTCACTCAGCCAGTCATAATTACAGAACAAATCACACTGCTCTTTTCCCTCCATGTCATTTGAAATAGTGGATTAAGAGCACAAAAAAGCAGATTGTTGAGGCTTGGCCATCTGTGTTTGCTGCAAGAGCTTGTGTGTGTATGTGTGTGTGTGTGTGTGTGTGTGCTTCCTTATCTCATCTGAACCATCCACCTCTCTCACACAGCTCCCAGTCGCTTTTTTACTCTCCAAGCCGGAGAGGTCGGCTCAGGGCCCTGAAACTGGGTCATCTGGGTGATGATTTAAAAAAGAAAAGCCTGGACACTGGCTGCAGAGCTGCCTGGACCACGCACAGGTAGGGGAGAGAGGGATGGCGCAATTGATGGGATGGCGCCGAGGAGAGTGACGAGTGGAAAGGTCAGGACAGAACAGCGCAGCCCCGTTGCTGGGGGAGATATTTTTGGACAGCACGCCGGGGTCGCAGCGCCAGACTGTCAGCCTCCGCTCTCGTCTGGTTGCAGGGGTTGCGGCCAAGGCGGAGGCCGGAGAGCCTCAAGGTCACGCCCTGCACTTCTTCCACTGGCAGAGAGAGAGGAAGGAGAGAGGGATGGTCGGGTGGAGAGGTCACAAGAACCTGGACACCGTGGTGCTGTTACAGCTCTAAATAAAACTGACTTCGTTCTTATGCGCAGGCGTGTCCTCACACGCACACACACGCACACATGCTCGTCTGTGCAGGGTCAAGATAGAACAAGAAAGGGCTGCTGGGTACACACTCTCATTTCGGAGGCGAGTGACAGTTCAGGAGTGTCACCTGTCCACTGGGGCCTCTGGTGTGAAATGTGATATCACTCTGAGGCTGACCCAGATAGCCCGAGAGCTGCTCAAGTAACCAGTATCAGGTGGACAGGAAGTTTTTTAAACCCATTACAGATCGACAGCACTTAAATTCAGTCTTTCTAATTAGTTCCGCTCGATTCTGCCTCTTGGTTTGTTTCACACTTCTTACTTCTATTGATAATATCTCAGGTAATTAATTGTTTAAAAAAATAAATAGCACTGAAGATGATTAAAGTTGCCCCATCTGAGAGCTGCTTGCTGTATTGTATCACGTTTGCTAATGGGCTGCAAAGAAACTATATAATTTAGAGGAAGAAAGCTGAATAATAATTCTATAAGTCTATAAGCTATTAAATACTCTGCAGTAATTACCTTAAACTTGGCTCAGTCCGTGTTGCATTTTTCCTCATTACCTTTTATACAGCAACAACACAGTGTGTCTCATGTGGCAACGTTCTCTTAAACTTCTCTACATTTTCTGTTAAGAGGGAAAATAAGAGGAGTTAACTCCAGATGCACCGAACATTCTTAACCATCCTGATCTGCTCTCACCCAGGTGTGCTGAATGATGAATCCCACTTGGTCATAAGTAATAGGAGAGGTAATCCTCCCTAAATATTATTAGGGGCAGGTGTTGTGCCCTGCGCAGATACTCAGGCACATGTGAAGAACTTTTGCTGTAATGAAATCAAGGTACTGTTAAATAAACTTCAACAAAGTAAATGTAAAGTGATGCTGTAAATTCTGCATCAGTAGCACTGGTGGAAGTATTCAGATCCTTCCTGTACGGATGTTGTCTTCATGTCAGCGTGGGGTTTACTCCAGCTTCCTCCCACAGTCCAAAGACATGCAGGTTAACTGGTGACTCTAAATTGTCCGTAGGTGTGAATGTGAGTGTGAATGGTTGTCTGTCTCTATGTGTCAGCCCTGTGATAGTCTGGTGACCTGTCCAGGGTGTACCCTGCCTCTCACCCAATGTCAGCTGGGATAGGCTCCAGCCCCCCATGACCTCTAACAGGATAAGCTGTTATGGAAAATGAATGAATATTGAAAAATAAGTAATGAATATATGAATGAAAAATGAATAAAAATAAAGTAAATAAATAAATACTCAGTGGTTGTAGAATGAGGATTTGTGGAGGACCAGCTGTACGGAGAAAGTAGACGATGCCACAGGGATGTTGAGAGGTTGTTTCTGTTTTTCTATATCAGTAAAATTGTCTTTCTAGTGAGTGTTAGGGCGACCAGTGCGAGTTGTTCATGTTTCAGTGGCAGTTTATTTAGAGAGAGATCACCCAGCAGACGTACAGAGGGAGAGACTGGAATGCTGTGGTTTATGGTTGAGGATATTTTGTGTGTTATGTTGGTCCAAAGCATTTGAATGGGGGGGCAAAACCAGTTGGAATGAACATAGTCATCAGTGGTGTTTGATGTAAAGTGTCATCGTGAGTCCCCTTTAGTGTAGTTTATGTTGTGTCAGGTGAACTCTGTGTATAACATTGTATTGAATAAGCTGCAGTTTGGAGTTATGGGTCACTGAGAGGATGTCACAGTAGATGTGTATCCAGGTGTTGATATCCAAGGAGACAGCTAAATCTTTTTCCGTGTTATTTAAGTAATTGTGTCAGTACAATCAGGAAATGTATTTAAGTATTAAAAGTAACTGTACGCAAAGCAGAATGATTTAAACTAATTCAATGAATCAAAAAATATTAAAAGGAAAAGCATATTCGAGAAGTTGCAGCCATAAAATGTTTTGCATTAAAAATGACTTCAGCAATTTTCAAATTAGTCTAATCTAAATTTTTGTTGATGAAAACAAGTGTTTTTCTTTTGTCTTGGTAAGAGTGCTCTCAACCACTTGTAAAATGTTCTTCTACCTAAAAAAAAAAAAAAAAGAAAAATTGGTGAATCCCCGTAATCAGTGGGTGCAAACAAATTAAGAACAATTCGTCAATATGAACAAAAATGGGAGAAATTTGTTTGTATATCCTTTCCTGCATGAGGCCTGTTGATTATTGATAAAATCAGTTAATATTTTAATAACAGAGGCATGACAGTTGAGGCAAATCCCATATAAACACAAAATCCTTGCTTTAGTTCCAGCCAGGGACCTTTGTTGCATGTCGTACCTCTCCTTCTCTGTCCTAATTTCCTGACTGTGGCAGGAAAAGAGTGTTTTGTTCATGTTTGGCTTGTCTTTCATCCGTTTTCACTTCTCTCTATCTGCAATTTTCTTCCTCAGAGTTGAGGCTTATTTGTGTGTTGAGAGTGCAAATAAATAGAGCAAGAAAATTGTCACTTTGAAAACAGTCTCTAGCAGGGTTCCTGAGGCTGAAGACAAGTTAGATTAAAGACTTTTTTTAAAAGAAATTTAAGACAAAATAAAAACCATAAGTTGACAATTTAGCCCAAATATTATTTGTGACATAAAACCTGACTTTTTTGCCTCATGGTGGAGACGAGGGTGGGACAGAACTGGGAAATACCTCCTGTTTGTTTTCTTGAAGATTTTGTGTCTCACTCTGCTTCAATTTCCATCAAGTCTGAAAAGCTTTTTTCCTAAATATACCAAATCTTGTGTGTGTTGCTCGGGTTTCAGCCATGCTGTGAAATCTTGGTTTAAAAGCCAGTTTTCGTTGAATTGTCACTTCCTCGTGTCATCCAGGGTACAGGTGACAGCTAGCTTACTCACTGTGGATCCTCCGCTCTGAGCATCCCGTCCCAACCGAACACCAGGTGTTAAAAAAAGAATAGAAAAATAGATTACCTAGAAATAGATACATTTAAATAAATAAAAAAATCGAAATAGATTAAAAAAATTTGAAATTGCTAATTAATAATAATTTTTTTGCAATGCAATGTCTGAAAAAATATCTAAAAAATCCATTTTCCCATTTCTTAGCATTTTCAAGACATTTAAAAGATTTAGGACATTTTAATACCAATTAAGGCCTTATGTTTGGATTAGTGAATCCTGCTGTGGTGTACAAAAAAAAAAAGACATCGGGACGATTTGAACCTTCAGACAACATATGACACACAGAGGACATGCATTTGTTTAAACATTTTATTGCTATGTAAAATTAAAAATCTCATACCTCCAATGAAAAAGTACTACTCTTAAATAACACAAATAAAATCAGGCAAAATAAAAATATTTGGCATTGTGACATGATGTTCTGTGTATGGGGAGAATTGAATTTTAGCAGATTTAGCACAGCATTGCTGCCACACGTGTTAGTCAGGACTGATGTTATAAAATGCACACTGTACTGTATCGTACACTCTGCTGACACACTACCATCTTTAAAAGTCTAGTATCATCTCCTGGGGTAGTACACAGAGCCAAGTAAACTACTAAACATATAACACTGCGTTTCTCCCTACCAACATTTAATACTGTATTTAACTGAGGTCCTATAGTTTCGTGACATTGTAACCTTAAATAAAACCCAACTGAACACATGAAGTAGATGTGCTTATTATTGGCACATCCATGATCTCCCTGGCACTTGTACATACAGTGCGGCAGGAAAAAAAAGGCTGCAGCTGCTCATTCGGGGCAAATCAGCGCTGTTACAGAACATTTAGGCTGATGAGCCGAGTCATTCAACGTGTCGCACAATCTGTAAGCGATGCAACACATCCTTATAATCTATAACACATCGAGACGACAAATCTGAAAGTGAAGTGTCTCCCTCTGAGTGCAGCCGACACAAAGACACAATAATTAATGACAACACAAAACTTCAAGTATATTCCAAAACGCAGCTCCTCTGTCTAACCACTACATCTGGGCGAGGGACTAAAATCTAGGCATGCAAACACTACGGTAATGTGCACCCACTTTCTCTTCCTGTGACAAACTGCTAAGTGCATATTAGGAACCGGGTGCTCTCTGAGACTTAAGTTTGGCTCGTTGTGGCGTCAAAGTCAGCTCGTTCTCTAAGAGGCAAAGAGGCTTGGCTTTACTACGATGACATTCTAAACATTGTGTTGCTTAATAGTGCTGCACTTAATATCACACAGGTAAAACATGAAGCATTAGCATTCAAAAGTTAAACGTCTTGAGTTCCTCTGGCACCACCTCGCTACTGTAAAAAGTGGAACATAAAGTGACCGTTGAAACATTTATAAACATAAAGCCTCTGATATAAGTTATGAAATAAATAAAATTCAACATAAAATAACTGATTACAGCCAGCAAAAATAAGCTTTTTGTTGTTTTTTTTTACATCCACTTTCTTAAACAAGGGACAGCTTTGTTGATATCATTCCATATCTGCATTCTGCATCAGCATTCACTGCATTCATGGAATACCTTACAAAATAAGTAAGTACATAAATAAATAATCCTTGCATTGTTTAGTATTTGTTATTCTTTCCTTTTACAGTACCATGACTTGTAACTGTACAGTGAGTAGGTATAATACAGCAATTACAATGAGAAAAGAGGGGTGAACCCATTGTCTGGTGTTACGAGGGGTAAAGGTCGGGGGTGGAGGGTACCGGTGGTCTGCTGGTTCTCGGCAGGTCCAAACTAATCTAAACTGAACAAGGCCCTTTAGCAGTCCCGAATTATCCGGCCTTTCTTTGTTGGTCTTCCGCGGGGGGATTTGGCCAGGGTTGAGGCTTTAGTCGGTTTCCAGAGTTGCCTCGAATTCAGATCTGTACCGAACTTGCTGAGATCGGAGTTTGGCTGGGTGAGAGTCAGGGGAAGGGAGGTTGAGGTCAAAAGGCGAGGTGTCAGAATCCAGGGTTGCCACGGTGACCTCAGAAGTGGCCCATCCTGGCAGCGAAAAGGCTGCGCGAGCGCGGCACTGCCGAGGAGATGCGGCCAAAGCTGGACGAAGGCCACTTCATGATGAACTGGGAGGTCACTGGCAGCAGATACCTGGACAGACGGACAAGAACGAGGGACGGAGGGATTAGGGGGAAAGGATGAACATAATGAGAGGATTAGATATGCAAAGGTCACAATTTAGAGGTCAGGGCGCATTAGTGCTCGGCACTGAGACCACACATGGCACGCTTTTCATATATTGATTCTACCCATTTTATGGCCGTCTCCATTTGCACATTTCAACTTTAATAATAGCCTGGTGATTTAAAAGGTATAATGACATCACCCTTCTCTTGAAAACAAAAAAAAAGAAACTTTGAGGCTTAAATTATGAGATCCATCTGATTTTGAGGTACTTTGTGAAGGGTTTAATACCAATTCATCAATTGTTATGTCTATATAATGCCAGAAAACAGTGAAAAGTGCCGCTTATAATTCCTCACAAACCAAAGTGACCTCTTAAAACGTCTTGTTTTGTCTGACCAACAGTCCAAAACCCAAATATATTCAGTTTATTGTCCTTTTTGACAAAGAAAAGCATCAATTCTCATATTTGAGAAGCTGGAAACAGCAAAGAATTTTTTTCTTGATTATTAAATTAAAAAATACTTGACGATTCCTTCAACTGAGTAATTGATTAATCCTTACAGCTGTAATTTCATGTACTGTAACAAATTTAAAACCCCCATATACATGTACTATCAGTTACAGTCCAGTTTAATTAGGTTATATGCAGCATTTATGTATGTGCTCGTAGAGTCATAAATTATGGACCTGCTGCTGACAGAAGCAGATCTTTTTTTCTTTCAGGATAACTGTACTTTTCAACTTTGACCCTCTTTAAATTTTTGGTATCATGAACAGAAAATCCTCACCTATCATTCCGAGGCATAGGCGTCAGTACCTTTCTAAGACTTTTCTATGACACCTTCCACCGAGACAGAGCAGTGAGGCAGCTCCTGCTAACAGCGTTCCAGTACCTGAGAATGAGACCAGCGTCAGGTTGAGATAGAGTCAGGAGGGGCTGAACCCTGCTCCCATCTTCCTTAGCTACTGGAAATGAGTCAGATATGGTTGTCAGAGCAATGTCAGATGAGATGATCAAATCCTGGACAAGGTTAACTGAAGGTTATGCAAATGTTGGGGTACTGTTCGGAAAGACATGAGACAGGGGGGAAGTCTGAATTCTTCCAGACTGTTTAGTTGGAAGAATGACTCACATTTATGGGCTTTCGAAGCACACTTGTCATATTGTGATCGTATACATTATGTGACCTTAATGCCACATCTGCGGCAATGATCTTTAGCTAATAAAAAATACATCTAATGCTCGTTTAGTTAAACGAGTACAATGGACAAAAGAAATATTCCCTGTGGAAGTGTTTAAGATGTGACAATCTAATCAAAAGGGAGCCACTGGGGCCGGGGATTACAGAGTGAGGAAATAATATCTTCTTTTAAGCTGGTGCAGAGATAGCATACTTTCTCTCTGACAGCTCTCTCTCCTTGTGAAATAGCTCTTGGACAAATTAGCCGAGCAGTTTCTTCTAAAGTCGACCGGAAAAAGCACATGTCGCTGAGGGCGTCCGCTTCAACACAGCCCAAGACTCAGGAGAGTAAGAAGGGATTCAAATTAACTTCATTTAGTCCGACGAGAGTGTCCTTGAAGCAGCTTCAAGTGGGCCGTAGGTATCCCTCCAGCACATCTTCTGCTCTGACTGGACTTGGTGAACAAGAGCTCAGTCCGGCACTTCTTCTTAAACTCCTTTTACTCAAACCCAAGAGAACAGGAGGGCAGGATGTGCTGCACTATAAGCTTCTCACTTTTGCTACTAAGTGCAGTCTCCGAGGTGACATTACTGATTCCATACCATGATTTTGTGTCACCCTTGGATTCATTTTTTATGTTGCTCGGCACCTTATTCCATCACCTTCTTTTATTCCATTCATCCATTGGGATTCTGTTCATGGATTTGTGGTGTGATTTTTTCGCTTTCTCTCCCCCATTTCCATAAGGCTTCCACTGAAAACCCCGAGCCCGGGCATGGAAATGGCAGTCAGAAAAAAAAAAAAAGATAATCAAATATTGAACATTCATTGGGGGCCCGAGTGTGTGTTCTTCAGAGATCCTCTGCTATTCACTTTGAGAATATTTTGCTCGTAGAAAGCATCACGGCGCTGGTAGTGGCAAGGGGTGGGGTGGGAGGGCTTCTCACGTCCGAGCGGCCGCTGTCTCTGCAGGCTATATTTAATTGGACTCTCATTCGGTATCTTCCAGGTTCGTCCTCCTTTTGATCATGAAGACGGTCTTGGCAACAACGTGCATGCTTGAAAGCCAGAGGGAGGCTTGTTCATGCACTTTGCACTCTGCTTCGCTTCAATCCATCAGTTGACAGGGAGACAGAGAGATACTCTCCTGCCCCGCTCCTTACATGCAAAGCTACAATCTACCTCTGCTCCTACTGACAGGCCTTCCATGCGACTCCTAAGTCCTCCATCGAGATGCAACTGCCACAGCGAATTAAGACGAGGCCAGACAAGACGAAATACCATGACTAAGGATAGAGGGGAAGACTGCTATGATAGCTGACGCAATCATAAACCAAGAGGTACAAAGAGGCTTGAAGGTTATCTGCAGCCCACATTCAGCTCAACACCCCAATTAACCCTAATTACTGCCACACTTTTCAGACAGATGAAAGTTAATAGAATCTGAAACTTTTGTCATCATGGGAAAATTGTCTTTGGGTAGCGACAGTAATTTCAGGCTTTACAAGAAAGTCATTAGTGGAGCTATTTGGCTACTTCCTCTCATCTGCCCACGCAAACTGAAGGACTTTGCTAAGACCCATGGGGCTGTTGACACACCTGATCAGGGCACTCAGCAGAGGAGCGATACTTGAACGAGAGCGGGCAGGTGTGGTCAACAATGGAGACCCCAAAGACCCAGGCCAACAGACCCACTGTGACGTGTGCCAAAGGCTGCCAAGAGCTCTGCGAGTGTATGTGCTATGTATGTGTGTGTGTACATTTGCCTGCATATATTATCCTTGAATTCAATGAGTGAAGTAGTTCAAGTGGTCAGAATGTGGAGGATTTCTACACTGGTCTTTCAGAGAAGCAGTTTATGTGTACGATTACATACTGAACTGGAAACTGTAAAATAACTTTCCACTTCAGCCTTTAAGAGATGACATGTATGGTACACAGGTGTCAATAATGGTTGTGTTCTCAAACACAGCTAGACCAGAGCTGGTGCATAACGATATTTCACATGTTCTTAATGTCATCTTTGGATTAAAACAACTCATCTAATAGGGATAAGTTCTTGAACCACTATTTCTCCGGTGGTTTCTGTGTGACATTCAGCTTAGTTCAGTGAAGAGGTGACACTGACCAGATAAAATAAACCTAATTATCTTTTATTATTAACTCATTTATTAAGAAGTTTGCATTATTAAAGGTTAGGTTCACATTTTTTCTCACATGCCCATATGTGCATTGGAAGTTGCAGTAGTTATTACTGGTGTCCTAACTTCTGCCCCGATCAGACGGAGCGTGTTTTAGCAGCCTGGGGTGGCTCTTTGTGATTGTTTTTAATCGCAGTGAAGTGTTCTGCTCGCTGCTTTTGCGTTGCTGATCGCCTCATGAAGCTCTAGTGTTAGTTCAGTCAGGAAGACAATGCTTTTCATGCTCAGGCTGTTAGTTTCTGTCTCACCCTGCCATTCACTCCTATGTGTCATTGTCTTGGTAGGTCAGTTGAGTCAACAGCTGATTCAGAATCAACCAATAGCACGGTGACGCATCGTCTCTGTCAGCCTATCATCTTACTGCTTGTCATATTAAATATGGTTCTTTCTCTGCTGCACTTCTTTCTTGCTGTCATCATGTGCAGCCGCCTATTCTTTAAAGATTCATCAACCTCATATTCCTCAGCAGTCAGCAGCCTCAGAGTCAAGTCATCAGCCACCACCACCACCAGTGTCTGGACTCCACGGGGGGATTTATCCTGCTGCCGCTCAGATGTTCCTCGATCACAAAATATCTCCCTCTGGTGTCCAAACGCCAAAGACTTCTGTTAAATCTTAATCAGCACAAATCACCTGATATTCTGTATTAAGGAGCGCCTTTTTTCCTATTGTCCAGTCAGATGAATTGAGAGTCAGGCCTTTTGTGGTGGCGATCACAAGAAGTATCAGCATACATGGTTTGTGTAAAACTAATGTTGTCTTAGAATTGTCCCAGGCCAGCTGTGAGACAAATCTGAACAAGTTTGTTGCTACAACTACTTTCTAACATCATACCAACCGTAATTAGGCCTAATGATCGACAGCAAATTGTGGAACTGTCCCCGAATCATCCTGAGATAAGCCCCGAACCGACTCTCATCCAGGCAAAGCTCCTGGACCAACTGGTGGTATTCCCTGTGACTCCTCTCTCTGAGGGTCTCGTATACCCACACTGATCTCTGTTTCCTGTGACCAATGTGTTATTTGGGGACAGCCTCTTCCCCTCACTCAGAGCCAGAGCAAGTTTCCCTCCATCTGCCCATTTTTTATGCTAATTTTAAGTTACAGATCTGTGAGTTTACTGAACAGCAAAATAGCAGTTAAGTTATTTAAGGACAGGCTATTTGGTGGTTGCCTAGCAACGATTTAAAAACAAGACGCAGCAAGCTGCTAAAAGCGTTTTGTCTGACCAGGGCAGGCTTCAAAAAAAGGTAGTGCGGTGTGCCTCGTGTTGTTCTGTCTCATCAGGAGCTAATGCAACTCTAATGCAGAGCATGGAGGACAAAATCTACAATCCTCTTTCCATGCAAAAAGACATTACAAAGTTTAGCTCAGGTTAAGCTAATATGTGGTTTCAATGTACAGACGGGCATGTGAGTATGTGAGTAAACAAATACTATCCTTTAAATGTACAGTACTTGTTAGCTGGATGTGGACACAGCTCGACAGAAATAGTTCGAGTTTAGTTCGAGTGTGAAACACTGAGGGGGGACGAATGATCCTTGCGTAACAGTCACATGACTTGTGCATGCACACACAATTTACCCTCTCATAGAAAGCTTATGCATCAATGAGAAAATAATCCTAATTGCTTCTCTTCTATCTGAAGTGGCGGCGGGTTGCGACTGTTCCCTGCATGCCTGATGGAGAGATGTGAACCGTTTGTGTCGTGAGACTGCAAACCACACGATGCAAGCCGAGCCATTCTCTGTCTTCTTGTGACAAGAAGAGAGTGGTGCTTAGGTTGATCATGGCGCTGATGCAGTGCAGGTGAGGTGCTCAGCTCCCCACTGAGGCCACTTGTACTGAAAATGCACTCGGGGGTAGGATGCTCTTGATAAAAGCGTTGGGTGAAAAGGCATAGTTAAGCATGAGGCAGCAGGGTGATTGGCTGGTGATGTGCAGCAAGCTGGCCGAATGGTTGCGGTGTGGACAAACAGTGCTCCAAACAGTCTCAAAATGCTTCCTTCTCCTGTCTCCTTCCTTTCAGATACATTATTTAAACTTTTAGACTTCAGTTATTTGAAACATATCCGATTCTCATGCTGAATACGTCAATCGAAACATAACTTATTTAAGTGTTAGTGAGGGAAAGGAGAGGAGGCCATGCTAGACTGTTGGTTGTGCAGCCAAAGCAACCATCAGAGGGCGGTTGGGACCAAGCCTTTTGTTACAGCTCAGCTGAAAGTGGGGAACTGGGACGGTGCTGGAAGATGGGGGGTTTAGCGGAACTAAACCAAGCAGAGACCTGCGTCGAGGGGCGAAGAGACGGAGGAAGAGGAGGAAGAAGCGGCAGCGACAGCAGCAGGGGTGGAGCCATGGGTAGAGGCTGGTCCAGCAGCGAATGGAAAGCTTTTTTACACAGACATATATAGACACAGAAGAAATAAGGAGAGACAGACCAATGCATGCTTAAATGGACTCTCAACGATACCTACTGCAAATATACGGATACACCAGTGTGTCATTTTGTGCATGCTTGAGTTATTATCTTAAAGTCCTCTCATACTCCACTGATAAATGTATGTTCTTGAATCTGTCTTCAAAACAAATACGCTGTGATACACCAATCAATACAGTGTCAGATTAGTCTAAACATAAGTAGCTCCACAACCGTACACAAACCCCACATACTTTTTTTTAACAGCTGAGGTTTTTATACTGTAAGTGATAGCCTGTTAAAATATGCGCAAGAGTTATGAATCATGTAAAGCGAGGCCCCAGGAAAAAAAAGAGCTCTCTCCCTCTCTCGTAAGGTCATTTGCTGCACAGGCTCATCTGGGCTCTAATTGAATTAAGCAGGCCTCGGGGGGCCCCGGGCTAACCTGAGCGCTAATCTGTGGGCCATTATTTCCTGTTAACAGCACACTCCCTCTCTGCCGCTCCCCACCCTCCTTCCCTCCCTGTCTGCCAGCCCAAAGCATATGTGCTTTAAAAGTTCACTCACTACAAACCTGAGCTGCTGTCTCCTGCGGGGATCAACCTTAAAAATAGAATGAGGCTGATTTTTTTTTGTGTGTGTTGTTTGTTTTATCGGGGTTATGTGATGAAGATGATGGCTCTAAAGTCTCCATGGAGGGAAGAGGGGAAATGTTTCCTAAGAGAGGTTTAATGATGATAGCTGCTGAAATCAAAGTTTTCTCCTGTATGTCAAAGTTTGTTAATTCATGTATTTACTCAACTTAGTTGTTGTTTTAGTGCCTTCTAAATGGAGTTTCAACAAAGTTTATAACATGGCATCTCTGTGGTTCACAGCGCTTTAACCAGTTTCCATTTGGACTTAAATAACCAGAGTAGGACACTAAAATAAAAAAGATGTAAGGATGTTCAGTATCCTGTACCTGGTATGGAGTGTGTGTTGTGTGGTTTTTCAGTTTTTTGATACTGTTATCTACAGTGTACTAGTTTAATCTGTAAGCTCGAGCAATATAAAATACAAAAAAATAATCTTAATGGGTCTGAAGACCTTTCAGGCTTTTTTCCAGAGCAAGAGCTCAACATTTTGGACATGAACACAGTGTACAGCTTCAACCTGGGACCTACCAGTCGACTTGAATCCCATCGTATCCTTGAATCTTATCCAGCCACCCTACTGTATAATGAACTCTCTATTACAGCAGCAACGTTATAGAAATCTTTAAAAAATAAAGAGCTCAGTTGGAAACCATCAAAGGCGTGGGTGTCCTTCTCACCTGGTGTCGTCCCATTCGGGGCTGAGTCCGGTCAAAGAGCCACGGGACTCTGAGACAAACTTGTAGACGACCAACAGGCAGTCTCGGCACAGCTGGACCAGGCGGCGGCAGCACTGCAGCTCCTGGGGTGAAACCACCTCGCTGCTCTTACTGAAGATGGTCTCCCACGATGAGCTGCATAGCAAACGAGAAGGCACGCACACACACGGAGCGGAATTAAAACGAGCAGTTATAGATAAGCATCACTGTGAACGCATCAGTATGCACAAGTGTACTGGACGTGTATATCATGTGGATGCACGATGCAGGCACACAGATTAAGTCAGATTTATTCATATGTATGTAAATATGTTCTCTAATGTGTGGCCTTTACTGTACATGTGTGCATATATATTTGCATACGCACACACACACACACTCGCAGACATGCAGGAAGACACAGAGAGGGAGGATGAAACAAATCCAAGTACAGTTAACCCCCTTTACAACCCCGGACATACCCCTAACTGTGCGAGAGCTTCAACAACTGAGACACACAACCCCGGGGGGTACGTTTGATGTCTACCCCCTTTTACTCCTTGGGAGGTGGGGGGTGCTTCCTCTGAAAGGGTTCAAAACTGTGTTTCCATTCTCTTTCTCTAAGTCGTGTTCAAAGCCTGTTGAATTCATCGCCCACAATAGCTGCTAGGCCGTTTGATTGTTGTTAAGTCCCTCAGATAAAATATCAAACAAGAGACAGGGGGGAGGGCGCGGGGTGCTTTTGGAGGTGCACCACTTCTCTGTCGCTGCGTGACATCGGGGCCCCCTGTTGGGTTCATCCATGTTTGGGCCGTGGCCTGTTGTAGGGAGGGGCCGGACGATAGGCTAGCAAGCTAGCTGGATCATCCAGGGCAGGCTGCAGTCAAACAAAAGCTGCATGGGGCCCAGCGTGCCGGGGGTAGCTGAGGCTAGGCTAGGCTAATCCTCCCACGCCTCTAACCCTTCCGCCCAGTCTTTTCTATATATTTTTTTTTCAATCACTCTCATCTCCGCTTTTTATCTGTCACTGAGTCCCTCCCCTTCTCGCCTTCTGCTTATCTCCCCTTCATCTCTATCACCTGCTCACCGCCTTCCTCACTCTCCCTCAATTACGACTGCCAAGGAAGTAAGGGAGGAAGAAAATGGAGAGCTGTGGGCAGCGACTTCAGTTACACCCTCTGAGCCCTCTGTGTCGAGGGAAACACGGCCACCGAACAACTGAACTGTAAAGAATATGGAGAGGACGAGATGTGAGAAGGTCACACCTTCATCACAGACAAGATGAAAAGCTACCAGCACAGCAGCTGTCAGACTTGTGTGTGTATATATATGTGTGTGTTTTGCTGCCTGTATGACTTTGCTTGAGAGTGCTAATGGCTGCGAAATAAATGTATGGAAACCAACTTTGTCCGACTCTAAGGAAAGCAAGATATATGTTTAAGAAAGTCTGTGTGAACCACTGCAGGGAAACAGTAGTTTTGAGTGTGTACGTGTGTGTGTGCGCGTATGTGTGTGTGTGTTTGTTTGTCTGCTTCTTTTGGGGTTTCTATAGGAACATGATCGAGTTGGCTGTCACTGCAGTGACTCATCTTGTAGGAAGCCACTTACTGTCGCATCAAAAAAAGTAGGAAAAGAAATAAATAAAAAGAAGCCCAATGAAAACTTCAAAGTATCTGATAACAAACCATAGTAAAAGAACTAAGAGGCCCTCATTCACCTCCTTCCTGCTTCCATTCCTCCCCTCTCCTTTTCTTGCTCTCACCTGTGAAAAAGCCCTGATTAACAGCCCAGATTTGTGACCTTAATTTGCACCCTGTCTCCACAGAGTAACATGTTTCTTTCATCCCCAAGAGCTTTCAGGAAAGTGCGGCGGGGTCTGGTTGGTCTGTCACTCATTCTCTGTCATTCAGCTGCAGTTGCTTCCCTCTGAATAAATACTGAATAAAAATGGCAAATTGTCCCTGCTGTCACTGGAAATGATACATCGAGGAACACTGGGCTTAAGGACACGGGGAGATTGCGCGTGGTGCGTGAACTTCTAGTTATCGAGATGAAAGAGTGGCGTTATGCAATGAATGGAGTCGTAATTGGCCTGCAGTGTGATGACTTGTTTGTGTTGATTTAGAAGAATTAGTGTCCATGAACATCTCGGCAGTGTTCTTTGTGATACTCTGAGCAAATTTTCAATCCTGCTTTTGATTTACTTGTCTTGGTTTGTTGGTCTTGGTTTAAGTCGCCAATTACAGATAAAATTTTCATATTTTTGCCTTTCCTTTCTCTCTGAGGGCAGGCCTGTCGCACAGACCTTGGATTGTGACATGCAGATGCGGAGCAGAGGGGACTCCAGCCACGGATGTTTTCTCAAAAGCCCCGAATCTTCACAGTTTTTAAAACACCTTCAACTTTTTGTCATTCAGGTAATAAACTATGCCCACGTTGTTTCCTATTAAGCTGTTTCCTAAAGAAATCTATTATAGCTTGTGTTTGCCCAATATTCAGTTCAGAGTATTGAAGACCACCAATGTACTTTGCGTTGTTGGGGATCCTTGATTTGCAGTTAGAGCAGCCCAGGTTATTATAGCATGGATTCATCTGTTGCTGAGTTGTCAGCTAAACATTCATTCTGTGAACTCTACTTCAGCATAGCATAACAAAAACAGGTTTCAAAATGATCAATGCTGTTTACACCAACTTCCTGCCTCACCTTGGTTATGTAACTTAAAAACAGTAACATTACACAACGTTTGCAGTGAAAATTAAGCCCTGTTTCCACCAAACTTTTTAGCTATGGTACCTTTGGAACTAAAAGTAAGCCTTCAGACATGGTACCTAGAGCCTAGCGTTTCTTCTGCCAGCAGTACTCTTAAATGTGGGCGGGGTTGTTGTCACTCACTGCTCTGTCCAGCACTCACTGTGTTCCCTCATTACCGGTGACACAGATGGAAGTCTGCACATTGTTTATCGTCCACAGAACGAGGCTGCACGCCGAAATTTTCAGAACAAAATAAAACTGCAGTGAGAGTCTCTCTCCATGGGATATTTAAAAGTAGTGGGTTTGAGCATTTAGTCCTTCTCAGGCAAGCTCAGGGGTTTAGTGTTGCTGGAGCCCATGAGGATTAGAAGGTATGCCGTTCACATAACCTTGTCAACATTCATTTATATAAACGCTTGAAGATCCACTCATTACTAAAAGTGTATGTCATATAAAAACTAAAGTAATGGTCAAAGTTGTCACAGTGAAATTTAAGGTTTACTGGTGGATTCACGTTGTCAGCTCGTGCTTTGAGTAACATTACAAGCCTTAATGTTCCACCTTAAAAGTTGCCGATTCCAGCTGCTGTGAGAGGCAGCAAAACATCCTTTCATTTTATAGTTCCAGTTTACTAATAAAACTCTCCACAGTATGAACAGTGGTTACATGAGCCTCAAAACCAGACACAACTCAGCCCTGAGCAGAGTGACCGTCCTCTACTGACCAATCAGACTGCAGTGTTCACAGCTCCACCTCTTAGTACCAGATCTGTGTGCTAGGTACCCCAACAGAGGGGGGACCAAACATGGGGACGGTACCAAACGGTTTCATTGGTACCATCCACAGCTTTTCACAGTGGAACAGAAAAAAAGCGTACTGAACTGAACTGAACTGTACTGCTTGGTGTAAACGGGGCTTTAGTCATCCTTGACATTTGTTGTGTTCTTGTGTCAGAATGAAGAAGACAGTTTGAGAAAAAGTTAATACAAAATAGTAGGAAGAGGTCTTTTCTTGGCAACTATCATGTTTTTCCCAAGTGATGTACAGATTTTTAGGGATTGTATTACCCCAAATGGCTTGAAAAATGTAGCATATATCAGCTGTAAATGTGAAAAGAAATCTCCCCAGTGGACCATACCCCCACACCCCCTAGGTTTGTGTTAAGCCCCACATGTTTACAATGTCTGGCTCTGCCCCTGATGACATGATCAAACGACACTTATTAACTCGCCATCCCATCCTCATCCTAACCCAGCTCACAGCCCTGCTCAGACTGGCCTACCCAGTGTTGGAGAAGCAGTTCCACAGGCCCTGTCCGTGACTCCACAGCAGCCGGTTGAAGACGCGGTTAAAGAGCCTGTAGAGGTGGAGACTCTCTACATCCGGCTCCCTCCAGATTCGTTGCAGCGCTGAGCGCACATTGGTCCTTACGATGTCCAGCACCTGAGTGAAAAACAAGAGAGCAACAAAGGTTTAAATTAAGCTTGTAATAATGAAGGAAATTAATACTGCAAGACAAAAGGTGACAGCGTTTCCAATTGATATGCATGAGCTGGCATTTGTTCCAACTGTAAGATTTCATTCTCTTTTTTTTATCTTACCTTAAAATTAGCAATCACAGAGGCTAATGCATTCACTCAGCAACAGAGAGCAGGCTGGCATTAATGAATAAACAGACAGATGCATACACAAGCACGTATGCACAAACACATCCTGCAAACTAATTTAATCAGACCTCACACACATGTAGTGAGGACTGGAGCAGGTCTATATCTGCATTCATGGTAAAGCATGAGACATATGTGTAGTTTGTGTGTGGCTGTGGTAGAAGCAGGACAAATAAAAATGCTGGGGCAGACAGTGGAGAGCACGGGAGAGGACTAATTGCTGCAGCGACGTCAGTCTTGGAGAGAAGGTGTCAGAAGTTCCCAGGCGGTCTGAGGACACCTGCGCCAGCCTTCCATCTTCCCTTCTTCGTTTTTCCCCATCCCTACCCACCTCACTGCCTCCTCTTCCTCCCTTTTTCTTTCTCTTTTCACCCCGCTCAGAGTGCAGCGCTGTGGCTCTTTTAACTTTGATTCCTCGCTCCTCATTACTGACATGCCCGTCTTGACTGTGTGTGCGTGCGCGTGTGTTTGCGATGCGAAGAGGCAAGATTTCCCCACAGCAATATGAGGCGAGCGAGACACACGCATACACGCTCAGACAAACTGATAGATGAGTAAACACACACACAGATATGTTTTGGTATGGTAATCAGATGGCAGAGCGGTGGGCGCTACATTCCTGACCTCTGCCTGCTGCTCATTAGGCTGCTCCACTCCAAATAAAACATTGGCTCGCACCGCCACAGCCCACAACACAGCCGAGCACAGTTGTGCAGAAAGCAGCGGCTGAGAGATCACATCATTACTGACACGCCTACTGGATGCCATTCCACGTCTTGTCCCCCTCTTCTGTTTTGTTTACATCCTATTTGGTGTCTCTACCTCTCACTGTCTGACATGATAATGATCTTCATGCTCCGCTTGTTTTTTTTCTCCTCTGAAGTTTCATTTGGGGATTATTTTTGTATTTTAAAAGTTGTTCAAAGGAATAGGTAGGAGCGGTGACATTCTGTCATTCACCAGTCTTAACAACGTCCATCTTATATAGTGTGACAGTATAGAGAGTGTAGGAGCAAGGGCAACAGCAGGATATTTACACAGGTGTAAGAACGATAAATGTGGCCTAATTTTAAAACTTTATATCCAAAAGTGAAGCAGTACTTCAGACAATAATCTCTGATAATATAACTATTATTAATTAATAAAAGTTAATAAGTGTTAATACCTAGATGAAGCTCAGATTTTCTCACTCACACATCAGCTTGTCTTTCTCAAACACACACATACCTGTCAGATTTTTCTTTTCTATCTGTACACCAGCCTTTCCTTCAAATCATCAGGATAACTATATGTTTTCTATTTTAAAAGTCCTCTCCTTTGTTGAATTGTCTGTCATTATATGTTGAAGTGATGATCTAGTCCACTCAGGAAGCACTGACCTCTTATCCAGATTCTAGAGAATAATGACAGGTTTGAGATAATCGGGTGGCTCTAAACGCATCTAGTTGAGGATTTTGGATGGATATTGCGCTGAGCATCAGTTGCTGCTGAAGACATGAAGCCAAGCTCTTCCTCCAGTTCTCTGTTTGGTTAAGTCGGAAGTTAATTGGCTTAGATACCTTGTAATCTGATGTCAGCATAAGACTTACCTTGCGTTGTTTGGTAGAGTCCAGCTTCACCAGCCAGTAAGAGGCCACCTTTGATTTATGGTATTTCCAGTTGTCGAGAATCTGTGGAAGGAAAGTCGGTGTTAGAAAATGTGAAGAAGAATATTTTGAACATGCACAAAACTTGTTTTAACACAGTAAGATTACAATCAAGTAACACCTTTAAAAACACCCTCAGCGTGTTTTAAAGGAACAGAAAAGAACACCACAGGGCTGCTCCACTCTCCACTGCCATTTTATTATATCTACTGTTTCCCCGCAGTCCTCCATCAAAACCCAGGGTTACTACAGCTGTTCTTACAGGCCAGTCATTGTGCTGTAGAGTTCAATAACTACCTACAACAACCGTTAAATCAACATACCAAGCTGCCTACCAAGCTAGAGCACAGTTAAACTCCATTACTTTCTTTCAGTGTTTTAAAAGCATAAGAATGTACAGACTATGTCTAGAGCTCATTCCCACCATCACACATCCACCCTGTCAGACGTTCTTTCACACTTCAGCCCAGACGGGACTCTGTAACATCTATGGGTTCATCTGTCCGTTAACGTAATGCATTTCTGGCTTTCACACATGGATCCCCATTATGGAAAAGTTCCATTCTCGAACATGACAGGACCATTACTGATACAGCTTCAATGCTTGTCCGATATTTGGGAGCGTGTGATTCTAGGCAGCTCGGGGAATATAATGAGAGGGGAGAGATTGTTTACTGCAGCACATCAGTGCTCTGATCAAAAATACTCAATTTTGTGTCACAAAAGTCTTCAGAGTCAAATGTCCAACTTTACAATGGGTACGTTTAAATGCACATTTATATTTTGCTATTATTCTGAATGTGACAGTATTCTGAGTTTGTTACAGGTCTTGTGAACAACATATTCCATGTGGATATTCTGAATTAGACCTTATTACACATGAAGCATTTTTTTTTTTGATTAAGAGGTGGGATATATCGATATAATTCTGGTTTTAATAGCATGCTTTACACATGTATTGTTTTTTACCAAAGTTTGTGACACGCCCTCTTGTCTGTTTACAGGCAGCTCTGTGTGTCTCCATGGTACGTCGTACACAAACCAACTTGCCAACAGATTGCAAGGCTGTTGTTGAGATGCATGCCTAAAAGAAAGGGCCACATTTATGGCCGGAAGGAAAAAATAAAAAACACCTACTTTTAAACATTATGAAAGACTTGAATATGAACAGGTTTTTGAATTTGCACAAATATCTACGCCAACTTTTTCAAGAATGTCTTGAAGGAGTGGGAGACTGAGGTTATGATGGCACATTCAACAAGTCAGCCACAAGTGGAAAACTTTTTAAAAAATCCTGGCACAGGCAACAGCCATTACAGTTTTTCGTATTTTGACATGGCGGCATGTTGGTGCAGTGGTTAGCATTGTCACCTCACAGCAAGAGGGTTCCTGGTTCAAACCCAGGTTGGGGGGGGTGATCCCTTCTGTGTGGAGTTTGCATGTTCTCCTCGTGTAAGCGTGGGTTGTCTCCAGGTACTCCAGCTTCCTCCCACAGTCCAAAAACATGCAGGTTAATTGGTGACTCTAAATTGTCCGTAGGTGTGAATCCAGTGTCAGCTGGGATAGGCTTCAGCCCCCCTGCGACCCTCAAGCGGTGACGGAAAATGAATGAAACGACATGTAAGAACATGTTAATCTGAGTATGCGTGTCTGCATGTGCTGGAATATTCATTCATTTCCGTAACCGCTTATCCTCTTGAGGGTCACAGGGGGGCTGGAGCCTATCCCAGCTGACATTGGGCGAGAGTTAGGGTACACCCTGGACAGGTCACCAGACTATCACAGGGCTGACACATAGAGACAGACAACCATTCACACTCACATTCACACCTACAGACAATTTAGAGTCGGACATGGGGAGAACATGCAAACTGGAGCTATAACTGTTCACACCAGGAACCCTCTTGCTGTGAGGCAACAGTGCTAACCACCACACCACTGTGCCGCCAGAACCGGAATATTAGTTGAATATTTATTTTCATTAGCCATGTAAACAGCCAAGAATAAGAATATGGGCAAAACTAGAATATTTTGTGCATGTAAATGTAGCCAATAATGAGGCAGAGAGTTTGAAAGCATCACTTTGATTGACTGCATTTTTTACTGTCAAAACAAATGTATGTCATGTTAATTAGCTCTGGTGGCCTGCCTTAGAGGGAAAAATGACCCGAGGTCATGTTCAAACTCACATGTAAAATGTGGCAAGCCTTTACAGAATACAGTGCTTGTCTGTAGCAGACTTTTTGTGTGGTATTTTTTCACAGCACAGCTCGGGGATAATAGAAAAATCCAGTCGTGATCTTTGGTTCTTGAGCAGAAAAACCCTATGTTTTGCGGGTATGTCAAAAATCCTTGGGGCATGTGTCGTTATGCTCAAAAGCTGTGCTGGATATTCCCATGCACTTGCTCCTAGTGCCAACATCACTGTGTACCTACAGGCACTGTTATTGTTGCTCTGTTGACTTAGTCTACATCTCCCCACTGGTGCACATAAACCTCTCACGTAGCATGTTAGATCCCCTGCAAACAGTGCTCCCATTGGGAAGCTCCAGTGTAAACTTTATGTTTACTCACACACACACACACATAGACACACACACACAAAAAACAATCCACCAGGATTCACAGATACAGAGCTGAGGTATACAGTGAACACTTCTGTTCGCTTTCCAGAAAGTTACTTGTTTGCTTGTTTAGTATTCTCTCTCAATAAGAACCTTATGAACCTTGTCTGGTAAGATGTACGCCCATTTGTCACATTTGTTTTGTACAGACCGAACACATATTACCCTCAATTAAAGCACAACAGAACACACTCCATACATTTCACCTTTCAATGGCTCCGACTGCGACAAAAAAGCATGTTTTGAGTGAAAGATAAAAGAGGCAATTACTCGGATAGAAACACACCATTAGCCCAATTAGACCTCAACTTTAATGTGGAAAACATAAATTGCCAAAGATTGTTTTCACGCCAAGTGAACGCTCCTCTCTCTCCTGAGGCAAAGAGTGAGCAGTACAGGTGCAGTTGCTCATCTGCGTTTCCATGGCGCTCTCATTAGGGTTTGTTAACAGTACAGGTGTGGTGGTAATTGTCTCTCACGACCCCGACACACCCAGATGTCACGCACACACATTAACAGTTTTGGCTGTTCTTGTGAGGACATTGTTACCGCTCACATTAATTACTTGGTGGCTTGCCCTGACTTAACCTTCATCATAACAAGTACACGCTTTACTCTAACAGTTACACAGCCTCGTACTTGCTGATATGTCACTAGGAAACGTTCATAATTAAATCAATGTTAGGAATAGTTTGTGCTTTGTGACACTTGTTATCAGTTGTTGTAGCAATTACATTTATGTGTGAAACCTTATGTTGGTTGAGTCCAAGATTTTAGAGCGGCCCCCTAAACACTGATTTTTATGTGATGGAATCATTGGTTAAGAAGTTCCTGAGTCATTTTGGGCTTTTTTTTATGCATCATCGTACACAGAGCAACACAAGACTGCAAAGCTTCTGGCCACCCAGCTACTTTATATTGCCCGGAGCCATGCGGCAGAGGGATCACTGATCATACATTTGGCCATAATGTGACATAAATAAACTTAAAGGGGACCTGTTGTGCTCATCCTCAGGTTCTTACTTTTGGGTTTCTACTGGACAATATTAACATGCTTTAATGCTCAAAATAAAACCACTATTTTTTTCTCATAGTTTCTGTGCTGAAACACCTGTATTCACCATGGACTGTAAAAATAATAGACCTCCAATCGTGACGTCGCCCATTGGTTTGTGGACTCTCGTTATGAATCCTCGAATTTCGGCATTTCAGCCGTCGACATCTTGTGACCATACTTGGGCAAGAGGCTGCCGCTGCAGAGGAGTGAGTGGTGGATCTGACTGAGAAGATGAGGACACTATTGGCAGACGGCCTGTCACTCAAAGCAGCCCGCACTTAATTATGCATAACTTTAAGCCTTTAAGTTATATAAAATTTTAGTCCCTGTACAGCTCTCATGAAGGAGGAAATTAGCTAAAGACAGCAAAATCAGTTTTTGTACCAGACTGTGAACATGATTATTTTCTGCTACAAAGTTTGGCATTTTAACATGGCTTTTATGACAATTGACTGGCCTCTGGAGCCAGCCTCAAGTGGTCATTTTAGGAACTGCAGGTTTTGGCTCTTCTGTATTGGCCTCATTTTTCAGCTCCAGAGGTTGCCACTGAGTATTCACCCCCTGTCTGAGACCCTCTGTTTTAGCACCCTGTCTCTTTAAGGCCCAATCTGCTCTGATTGGTCAGCGTTTTCCGGTGTCTTCCGCATTTACACTCTCTTTGTCTCTGCACTGTCATCATGAAATATCGCCAATAAAAGCTTCTAAAATCTTCACAACTGGATATGTTCGGCAGGAATATGATCCGAAATCAGGAAGAAAATAACATAAGATTACGTTTTCCTGATGTTAGCATGTAGCTACTTGTAGCAGTGTATGTGATGTGAACACTTGCAGTAGCATGCATGGAGCAGATGACCATATAAAGAGGCCTCTGAGGTTTCTGCTCATAGGGATTATGTCTGCATACGTTTGCCTCATTATTTGAAACTTTGGCCACTTTTAATGTGAACATCTGACGCTGTAACATCATATTTGTGACAGGAAAGTGAAGAAAAGCATAATAGGTCTCCTTTCAGTAAACAGCGCCTGTTTTCTTTCTGTACACCTCTCATGTAGCTGACTTTTTTGGGCCATTGAACATGTTGTTTTGGTGGTGTTTCTGTCATTAGTCAGCCTGGTGAAGACAGTCTGGCTGGCTGCTGTCCTTTCAGCACCACGGGAGCTGTGGCGCTGAACAGACAGCTGGTTCTGAGGACAGCGACGGCCGTAACGGAGGTCAGAGTCAGTGTGGACTGGACGGATGAACGCTTTCATAGTACTTTGGTGCCGCTGATGTGTCGCTTCTGCTGTGAGTTGAAGGTGAGCCTCTGCCTCTCTTTGAATTTTTGACAAAATGCAATATCCTTTTTTAAATTTCCAAAATAATCTCAACATTCTAAACAGACATTTGGATAATGAATGTATTGAACTACTGCTGCTGTAGTGTGGTGTTAAGTGGTGTTATATAGGTAACTAATAGCCATTGTTAAATTCTTGGGCAGCCTGCTTCCAGTTGTACATACGTTATAAATATGATTTACATCCATATGAGTCAAACATATGAGCCAGTTCCTCTGTTGTTTGAATGGTAGCATTTTACGAAAAACATGAAGTGTAGCAATAGCAATAAAACACTGTACAAAAACACACCAAACACAAGGACACAGAGATCTGACCAGAAATAGAGGAGGCACTGATTAATACAAAGGAGCAGTGGGGAATAGAGCAGGACTGCAGACTGAGCGACAGGTTGTCACTGGGGTCGTTTGAAAGACAATGGGAGCCAAGCCAGAGCGGACAGGCTATTGTGGAGGGAGGCAAGGAGGTCACTATTAGTTAGGCTGCAGAGTGACCGCACCTGGCCACAGAGGGGGCTCTGGGAATACTGTGGGCCTGAATTTCTGTACAGAACTTTAACTCCACATTCACTCCCTTTTTTCTTTCCCTTGTCTATTTCAGTCTTTTTCTTGTGTTACTTTGTTCCAATTTTCACACTCTGGTCTGCCTCTGAATCATTTTGATACACACTAATATAATAGAAATACTGCACACACCTCATCCAACACAGCCTCGGCCTCCTCCTCCGTTTTCCCCGGAAACCTGATCCTCATGGCAGTGAGCGCGGCCAGAGTCTGGCGCACCAGCTCGGCCTCCTGCTCTTTACTCCTCAGGTTTATCAGCGGCTCTCCCTACAGACGCACACACAAGTAGAGAGACACCAATTAAGTATACACTTATCCATTAATAAAGCAAAAAGGTTTTACTCGCCCCGAGGTATATCAGGTCCAAAAGGACTGTTCAGAACATACACAATGTTACTGACAGAAATGGAAATTTATTTAAATCAGGTAAAAGACTGCCAGCGTCTGATTTAGTTATTAGGACAATTCAGTTTTTGGAGCAAAGTATACCAAGATAATAAGTAGATGTATTTACTGAAAGGGCTGCGACTCATTTTCATTATTAATTAATAGTATTTCTTCTGACAGTAAAGGCAAACTGACATCATATTTTCACATTTTACATTTTATAAATCCCAATTTATTTAGGAGGCTTCCAAATCACCTAGGCACTATCCACCTTATTCCTAGCCCCCATGATTCCTTGCATGAATTATGGGCGTTGAACCGAAATCGGCATTTTCCAATGTTAACAGTTTGTTTACAGTACTTTATTCTTCTTTCCAAGAGCCATTGGGAAATAAAGCGTGGAACACACCACCTGTTATAGCTCAAACAGGATTATGTGATCATACCTCTGCCATCTCTGACAGCCATCTCAAAGCATTTTTTTTTTCCTTTTCAACCGAGCACGCTAGCAATTAGCTCGCCTTGCTCCGTTAAAATATAGTTAACTTTAACATGTCCGGAGCTAGCTTAAGGTAAACATCTGCTCCTTCTAAAGATGATTTCTGATTTCTGATGACTTATTAAGAGATACTAACACATAATTCAGTATTAACTGTAGCTCCATGTAAAGTGAATAAATGTGATGTTTCCCAGCTAATACTCTGCTCACGTTTTAACTTGTGGTTTATTAAAAACTGTTCTGAGTGAAACGTGAATCTGAATTTAGCAGCAGACTTCAGTAATAGTAATATAAGGTAGGAGGAAAAAAAGTAAAGTCAGACGGGGAAGGACAGGGGACATCATGTACTGACGTTGAGTGACGGACCTGTCAGTCTACGTGTCATTCTCTTCTACAAATACTGATTTAATACTTTTTCTCTATGTCTGGTGAAACTCTTGTGTTTTTATTTCTCATATCAACTGTACCTTTGGCAACAAGAACAATCCTGTTTTGTTCTGGTCACATGTTCAACACATAGTTGCTGAAGACACAAATGTAGCTCAGCCTGGTTGTTAGTTGTTACAGACACGGACAGTGCAACAGGTACCAGAGCTCCGCAAAGACATTTTAGAAAATGCCAAGTCAACATTAGTTAAATATTTGTTAAAAAATAAATCAGTATTTGCTAAACTGAAGGCAAATTACTTTCGTAAAGAACTGGCGTTGGCAGGTTAGCCACCAAGAGTAGCCACTGGGACTAACCACAGACAGTCTATGGGACTAACTAGCTTACTGCTACATCCGCTATCTCACAGGAAGTTGCGCACATAACCATTTCTACAGTAGCGCCCTCAGGAATAAGGTGGATAGAGTATGAAGCTTCATTCACATATAAGTGTTTGTTGACATGTCAAAACAATGTGAGCAGGGTGTAATGTCTTATGACTGTATTACGAATGTTTTTCCTTATTATTCCAAATTATTATTATTTATTTTTGCCCCATGTGCTCATTAATTTATGCTCCTGCAGCCACCTGTTGTAGCCACATCATTATTTTCTTTACATAGCAGTTAGCACAGTAACATGCATCATGCTACGTATAAAAATAACCTCGTTTAATACCATTTCGTTATTGCTAGAGCTGTGCACTCTATATCCAGCTTTAGATTTCCTGTGCCAGCATGAACTCATCCCCTCATGTGTGATTCTCACCGGGAAGTCAAGTGTGCAGCAAGGTTAAAAAATAAATAAGGAGATTCTCCTGTCATCTTGTATACATGTGTGTGAGGATACAAGCATACAGCCGGTGCACTCTGTGGCCTTTACAGTACAAAGGTTTTTCACTTACTGCTACTCTCAATGTTAAGAACTATTCTGTTCCATTTGAATTTGTTCCACTGTATCCAAAGGTAAGTGGCTTACTTGTAAAGAAGGAAGGGGAATGGAGAAGGCAGGCGGAAAGCAACAGATGGCAACATAATAGAAGACTACAGTAGGCCTATACAGTATTGAAGGAGCTGTTGTATTAGATTCCTAGTGGGCCAGGACACAATATGTGCCACAGGAAGAGAAAATCAACCATGGCAGACTTTGGCTAAATAGAAAGTAGGAAGTCTTGATTGTTTACTTTGAAGGGACGGTTCACTCCCAAATCAAAAATACACCTTTTTACTCTTACCTGCAGTGCTTTTATTGGGCTTGATTGTTTTGGTGTGAGCTGCTGAGTGTTGGAGATATTGATTGTAGAGATGTCCGCCTTCTCTCAAATATAATGAAACTAGTTGGCACTCGGCTTGTGGTGCTCAAGGGGCCAAAAAATACATTTGAAAAACTCAACAGCAATGTCTCTTTCCAGAAATCATGACCGAGTTACTCAAGATAATCCACGGATGTTGTTGAACCACACCCACCAACCGAGTCACTGCGCTGACAGATCCACTCATGGACATGAGGCTCACGACAGAGTGAGATGTAAACATTAATGGCGTCCTCCTTGGCTGCGCTGTAATGTTAGCTAGCTCGGTGGTGCTAAGTGAGCTAGCTTCTGTCTGCATGGTGATACGGTGGGCAGGTGTAGGGATGGGTAACGTTAAGATGGATAATGGATACTACTACTCTTATTGATAGTCCTTATCGATTCGGTACTTTATCGGTTCTTTTTCATTTCTAAATAATTGCTTTTTAGAAAATAAATTAAGTTAAAAAGAATAAATTCAGAGAAGGATTATTGAATATTTTTAAAATAAGTAAATGTTGTTTCTAGAGCAGCAACAGTAATTTTTACAACAGCAAAGTCACTACACAAATAATATTCCTGACATGACAATACTGAGTTTTGTTTTTATCAGTCACTATGAGTCATTCCTCTTGTCCTCCTGTCCTGATCCCTCTCTGTTGATTTGATTCACTGTGTGCAGGTAACATTAACGACGATGGAGTTAGGAGGGGCTGTTTGTGTCAGCCAGTAGCTAAGTTTAAAAGTATTTGCCCAATTTTTAGGTAAGTGGCAAACTAAGCTAAACGCTTAGACTACATACAGCTATCACTTTAGCCTGTTTGTAACAATTCGCTATTAGCCGAACTAGCATGCTGTCCTTGTTCAAAACATAAAGTTAGCGGCAGTGGATGAGAGACTGTGGACAGAGCAGAATGAAACAGCGCTCTTTCACGAGCGTTGTTGCCATCAACTTGAGTAATTTTCGAGTTATCTTCACTTTGTTTCCACCTCGCCCTCACTGCTGTTTACTGACTTTACTCCGTGTGGTGTATGTGTGTGGAGGAGTTCAGAACCAATAACATCGGAGCTTATCAAAACTACGGCCTTTGAAAATTTAGCTGTGGGGCTCAATTAATACCGGGTTTCGGTACCCATCCCTTGGCAGGTGTAGGGCGATCAAGAGATAATATCATGCATGAAGCTCACAACAACAACAAAGTCATGATTTCTGGAAACAGACATTGCTTTTGAGTTTTTTAAATTTTTGTTTTTGGTGCTTTGAGCACCACAAGCCGAGTGCCATCTAGTGCCATTATATCTAAGAGAAGGCAGACATCTCTACGGCTGACATCTCCAACACTTCGCAGCTAACACAAAACCAAATAGACTAATAAATAGCACTACAGGTAAGAGAGAGAATATGTATTTTTGGGGGGGAATTGAACCGTCCCTTTAAACCTACTTGGAGTAGTGGATCAGCAGAGGATTGCCACATTGAGCAATGTGACAGCTTGACTGTTTGAAAATGAATTTCGTATACTTTCCTGTGACTGACAGCTTATCTGACACATTGTGAATTGTAAAGAGGTAAGGCCGACTTTGCGTGTGTGTTGAGTGTCTTACTATGTTGGAGTGGATGGTCCCCAAGCTGTTGCTGTGAGGGACGCGGTGGGCGGAGCCACTGCGACTCAGCGAGTGAGAGCGCAGCGTGGCGGAGCTCGGCCTGACGAGGGGAGTGGCCATGGGAACTGTGGGAGAAGGCCTGGTGGACAACGCCCGCACCTCGCTGGGCGACGAGAGGGAGGCGATGGAGCGAGGGCAGGAGATGGAGCGCCTGATTGGACCGGAAAGTGTCGGGGAAGCAGAGGAGGCAGGGCTGGTTTTGAGTGACTTGATTGGAGGTTTCCAGTGCATGCGACCTGCGGGGAAACAGAGAGGGAGAGGGAGGAGGGGAAGAACACTGACTCACTGTCACACTTCAATTTCTTTTCTTCCCTGATCCTGTCTCAGTGCCCCAGTCACTGTCAAGCTCCCCTCTCTGCTTTCCATCCGTCGCCGGGTGGCTTTGGAGATGAAGTGTGGCTTTAAAAACTCCCATCGCCGCGCTCTGGCACACTGGCCCAGTGGCCCAGTGTGTGTGTGTTATTAACGACCGCAGCATGTGTAGTCGAAACCAGAAACTAAACAGTAGTCCTGTCTGGTTTGGGGATGGATTAAAGAGCAGCTCTCTCTCGCAGACACACACACGCACACATACACACATCTCACAGGAAATAAAGCTGAAAACCCACACTAACACTCTCCGTCACCCTTGAAACTCCTCCAGATTGTCTACCAGTCAGTGTATTAGTGTGTTTTCTATCCGTGTAGTGTGTGTGTCTCTGACATCAAGTGTGCACAGAAGTGATTATATGTTTTTGTGTGTGTGTGCGTGTGGCTGCTGAACCTTCCGAGGTTTGGATATTTTGCCAAATGAGAGCATTATGGGGCTTAGTCCTAGCAGCCTTTTGGTGGCTTGGTATGGAGTAGGGCTTGGCAGGGTTGCTGTCTCTCTTTGCACATGCACGTACACACACACACACGCACGGCTCCAAAAGTGGGGCTTTTTCATGGTTTTGTCCCTTATTTTGTGACAAATAGAATGAGCTCATGCAAGGGTCCTCTCTATTGAGCAGTAAAACCGTCGGCCCACAATGGAACCACAGAATTTTTTCTTTCCAAGGTCGGCACATAGACTGCTGTGAAAGGTGCCCCCTCTCTCACTTCAAAGAGCTGAAAGTGAGTTATGTGACTTATGCGAATTGGTGGGAATACTTGAGACTTATCACTCTCACTATAAAACCGGGAATATTTCAGCATTAAACTCAAGGTGTTTTCAAGGTAAACAACGAAAGTGGTCCCTTTTTTCCCCCTCCCTTTTACTTTCAATCAAATTTCTCCGTCACCTTCCATTCACTGGAACTGCACTGTTTAGGGTACTTTTCTTTCCTCGAGTGCTTTTCAGTGCTTCAACATTTCTGTGTGTGTATGTGTGTCCAGCTTGTGTGTGAAGCTAGAACACTCCTTTACTGAGAAACTCCAACAAAGATCCACTCTCTGCAAGTCATAGGCTATGATCACCTTGTTTACACTTTAATTAAAATCCAAGGACCTGCTACCATTTTATCACATCAATTAGGCACATAAATAGCGGCGGGCTGATGAACATCTGTAATGTAGCCCCTGCTGGCTCACATCATCACAACCTGCGCCGTGCTGCTGCTGGAGTGTGTGTGTGTGTGTGTGTGCACTGTAAGTACTGATCAAAGCAAAACTCTCAGCATTTGTATTTTAAAAAGTGTGTGTGCATGTGTGTGTACGTATATGGAAATGTGTTCTGTACAACTATGAATATTTTTCAAACTGTATAAACGTGGGAAGTGTACCAGGCTGGAGTGGATGTCATGTCCTTGTAACAATTTCCTTATTGCGTCATTGTATACTGTACATTCACACTCCGTCGCTCCTGACTAAGGCTGGGCGATAGAACGAATGTGTCTGACATATCCATATATGTTCAAGCAAGATATAAATATAGACAACACCGTTGATATCAATATAGGGTCAAGCTGCGTTGCATGACGCACACCAGTATGCATCTCTCCTCTCTCACATTCTCCGCACAGCTTTGCCACACTCATTCAGTGATTCAGTTCTCCAGCAACACTTTTTTAGAGCTATAGCCTGACGTGCACGTCCCTAGAAATGTAACTACACGTCACAGTGACGCAGACCTCTCTATTTTTGTAAGCTGAAACCATTTCCCTTGGTGGAAACAAAGCGTTATTTACTTAAATTTTACAGATAAGAAACAATAAATTGTGAAGACAATAAAGCCTCCACAAAAATAGCATTTTTAGTCTTATGTGTGATTTATCCTGGCTTCATATGAGTAGAGGAAATCTCCGCTATTCGCTAGGCTAATTTATACAATGTAAAATGCCATAGGCTTGTAGTAATAATGTTAGCATGTTATATTTGTTTGGAAAACATGTTCGGTATAAGAAAGTTGTTTTGTCAGTGAACCTTGTGAGTTACAGTGAGGCTGATTTGTGTACTTGTGTTTGAAATTGTCTCTATAGAGCCATATTTAATGTGTTTTAAGTGTTTTGAATCAACCAAACTTCACAGCACTTCACAGACACCCCGCAGTCAATTAGTGTTTTGGAGGTGAAACTGTTGTGCAGCTGCATATTTCCAAACAGAGAGAAAAATCACTGTCTTTGCATTTTATTTTTATCACAGTCTGTCTTTGTTAAACTGCTTGTGACATCTCGAATGTAGCTTTGACTTGCAACTGAAAACATGCAGCCCATTTCATAGAAAATACCGAGATATATATTGAGTATCGTCAGTCAGCCTGCAAGTACTGAGATATGAATTTTAGTCCATATCACCCAGCCCTACTGCTGTCTGCAGTTTGTTCTGTCACTGTCGGATGAGATGGAAATGGAGAGACAGATGCTAAGACAGCAATCTTAAAAGTGTGTATGGGTCTAGTGTCTCACAGTGTACGTTTACACATCTGAAAAACAAGTTAGTCTTAGTAATTAAGCTAACCACTGTAATCAGACTGAAGGTTCCAGCTAAAACAGAAAGGGCAGGATGAAAAGAACCAGTAAAATGAGGTGAAAGTAAGCATGCAAAACAACAAAGTAAACAAGAAAGCAAACAAAGCAAGGAAGGAAGATAGCAGGAAACAAGGTCCCTGTGAAACTCCAGCGCTCTGGCTTCCTAATGAAGACATTCTGAGACGCTTTTATACATCCTGCGGCTTTACCTGAGCGCTCAGCCAAGTTCTTGTCCTTGCTCTCCCCAAGGTCGTAGGAAACTTTCTTCTCCCTCTTCTCTCCACTTCTTCCTTCACCTCCTCCTCCTACTTTCCTCCTCTCCTCCTCTTCTTCGTCTGAGGAGGAGCAGGAATTATCGGCGCTGCTGCCGCTGGTGAAGTCGGCCAGGTAGTCTGGTCGTTGACGTCTTGGTGTCTGACTGCATTCTGGCATGGCGGTCATGGGCTGGTAGGGACAAACACAGCTACACCGACATGCATAAGACATACTATAGGTAAGGGCAGAATGTGGACACGTAGATCCATATATGAGACGGATTTGTGCACACATCCACAGATGACACACACACGCACACACACACAAACTCAGACGTAAACATCCTTTTTCCTATATCCTCATGGGAACCTCCACTGACTACATTCGCTTCATAACCCTAACCATCCAAAATTACTTAATTTTAGAAATATGTCTTCCTTCCAAGGGTCTAAAACTCTCACAAGGACATAAGTACAAGAGGAAGCACACACACACACACACACACACTTATACATAAAGACACTGAGATGTTGTCAACCTCCGTCAGCCTCTCCTCACCCTCAGTCCCATTACCATCTGTCACTGGGAGTCCTGGTGGTGACATGGGTAGCCCATGTGCCCACACGAGTTTATGTTTGCTTGCAGGATCATTATGCACAGATACACAAGTACACATGCACTCCTTTGTAAGCCAGGCTGTAAATATGAACAGGAGCATGAGTGGCATCATGCCTTGAACAAATTTGACCTGATTGGTTGACATGTAAATGTTCAAAGTTTACGTTTAGAAGTTTCTTTAGATACGAAATGTTTTGCATTGTCTGACGCTTACATTCTAAAACTCTAGTTGTGCTTTAAAATGAGCTGTTATGCTCAATTTTGGGTTCGTGCTCTGTCTGAGACGCTCCGTTTTAGTGCCTGTCTCTGTGCCCAGTCTGCTCTGATTGGTCTGCATTTCCTGGTCTTTCATGTCTCCGCACTGTCACTGCAGCCTGAGAATGACTATAAGCGTGAATCGTGGCAGTTTCTACGGTAAAAATAAACACCAATAGGAGCTTTTGAACCAAAATCTTCTCAACCAGACACGTTCCAGGAGGAATATGATCTAAAATCAGGGAAAAATGAACAACATCAGCAACCAAGACGCTATGTTTCCCTGGTGTTAGCATGTAGCTACATGTAGCATTGTAGGCTACATTATGTAAACACTATGTCAAGAAATCCATCATGAGTTCATGTTAGCTTTAGGGTTGGGCTAGTGTTAAATTTTTCAAACCAGTTTGACATTAGGAGCCAGACCTGACTGGGCTGGTATACTGTATTTTATACACTTGACTCAGCAGTCGCTCCTAAATGGAGCATAATGACATCACGTCCTAACAGCAAATGAGCGTGTGAACTCCAGATCAGACTGGAGACGTAACTTAAAAGATGGGTGAGTACTTAATATCTTCCTGTGTGTGTTAAAACAGAAAACACACATTTTATATGCTGATATTTACTGGAAATGACATACAGTATAACCAACAGCAAGTAGCCTAGCTTGTTATTAGCGATGGTCGTTTACCAGAAACTTAAGCTCCCTGGCAAACTCCCTCAAGCCAGCTGCCACCTATGTTGGTTTTTGTAGTGAAATAAGAGGGTATCGTATAGATTCAACTTCATGATCGGCTGTCCTTGGCGAGTGACAGGTAGCCTATAAATAGAAACAGGGTGTCCGACAAAAGTTCATCTCTAAACGGTACACTGGGCTGCCTGCAGCCAGTTGGGACACTTCTGTCATTGGCTTGAAATCCAAAATGTTGCCATCTTGGTGCAGTTTTAGTTTTCTAAGAGACTATCTCTGTGTCTCCCCTCGTCACCCCAAAAAAACACATGAACTTTTCGTGAACGGACGCTGTATGTGCAGCTCTGCCCTTCCTATCTCTGCTGAAATGTCATCTCCTTCATGTTGTAGTGCTCGGCCTCAGGCCTCTCGGACGCTGTTGTCTCAGTTAGTCCATTTATGAACAAACGTAATAATATGTTTATCATGTTGTCATATTGTTGACTGCTAATGCAGTAAAAGATGGATGGATTTAGCAACGTGACGCTCTCAGCACAGATTGCAGAGGAAAACTACTTTTTAATTTGCCAGAACGTGTCATAAAGAGAAATGTTGGTTCATCTGGTTTGCTTTAAATCAAACAGGTTTAAGCTTGTACACCGGACCGAACCAGACCAGAAATCAACCCAACTCTCGTCAGCTTGTCGCCAAAGTATTCGGAAAAGTCTGACACCTAAGGGTTTTTAAACTTTGGCCAAATTTTATATAAACATCTGTCATTTTAATGTAGTATGAAAGAAAATAAGGAAAAGCATAATAGGTCCCTTTAACATGCAACTTTGATAACAATCAAAACTTTTAATCACTGCTAAGTGCAGGTGGCTGATTTCTGCACACGAGAAACCAACCATGATCTGCTTCAGCCCTACAACACAAACACATACACTTTTTTTTTTTTTCTAGTTAGGGGTTCATTAAGTTGAGTCTTGTCTATTTCACATCCTGGAAGGGGACACACTGATAGCATTAATAAAGCATTTACACATCTGTTATTCAACGGTTAGCACTCGGGCAGTGCTGTCAGGCCACCCAAATTAATGGGCAGGAAGTGATCACAGGGCTTACACAGTCACCGCTGGGTAGCTGTGTGGGTGAGTGATAGAGGAGGATAGAGACAGAGAGAGATTAAATACATGAGAGGAGAATAAAAGGGAAGATGGGAACATCAGATTGATGGGGAGAGAAATAAAGAGGAGGACAAGGTGAATCTGAGTATGGGAGTGGAGAGAAACGGAGAGGAGGCATTGAATAGACAGGAAGAGCGGAAATGAGCACAGTGAGAGAGAAAAGGACACTGAACATTGTACGAGTGAGGAGAGAAAGAGACGGGAACAGACAGTGGATAAACAGTGCAGAGTAAGACAAAGACAGAAGGCCAGACACTGAACAGATGAGGAGAGAGAAACTTTGGATGTTGGGCTGAGAGTGATTGGGTAAAATCAAGCTAAATGTTGAGCTAAGGACTCCACAAGGAACAGTTGTGATAAAGTATATATAAATAGAAAGATAGGGGTCAAAAAGACAATAAAAGAAACAACAAAATTCAGGGAGAAAGACAAAGAAAACCTGAAGGCACTTGCTAGCTCTCCCTCCTTTCACCATTTCCCGTCCTGCCTTCCTTGCTCTCCTACCTCTCGTCCTCTGCGTCTGAACATTTCCTCAGCGATAACAAACCTTAGCGGCCCTTCCTTCCCTCAAAATCCTGTCTCTAATCCCTTTGCCTCACTCCTCTCTTCTAGCTCGGGCACACTCGCTGGTTCAGTTTCACCAGATGGCTTGCGAGCGCTACACCCCAAGGAGTGAATCTATCCGTCACAGCTCTTTCTTTCCCCTGCTCTCAATGTCTCTCTCAGCACACTCGGCAACATCGAAACTGACGGGGTCCAAATTAATTTGGACAACAGTGATTGTGTCTGAACAAGTCCTCATTTCAGCTAAGGCCCCTCTAATGCAAGCGCTGAACTGCCCTGTCGAGTCCCTAACACACTCTTTGAGTGTTCCAGCCAATTTAGCCCTCGAGTGAGGGATGGATGTAGATGTGCAGAGAGAGAGAGAGAGAGAGAAAGGGATGGAGAGGTGAAGGGAGGGGAGTGAAGCAAGGTGATGGAGGGAGTAATGTGCTGTCGTGGGAAATCGAGGGGGCGTATAGGTGTATGTGACAGAGGGAGAGGGAGATAGACAGAAAGAGAGATAGCACGGAGAGAGCCAGAGAGACAGCCTGACAGCTGTCCCCTAGGGGAGTTGGGTCTTTTCTTTGGGCCTCTTTCTGATTCTTTTCTTTCTCGCCTACCCCGCCTCCCCCCTCTTTATTTTTCTGAATCACGTCCTATATGCTTTCTGTGGGCGTTAGCTCCAGGCATCTGCCTACCTGCCTACCCCCTCCCTCTCTCTTCCTCTTTCTCTCTGACACTCTTCTTTGCACTTTTTCTTAGCTCCCTTGAGGCATGTGGCCCTTATTCTCCCTCCGCTCTCTTGGTGTCTGCGTCTCCCGACCTCTCTCTCACGCTCACCCACCTTAGGGCCTCGTTGCCTGGAGGATTTGCCCATCAGCTTCTCGTCGTCCAGCTCACATTGCTCCAGCAGGTCCAAGATGTCCTCCTCCTACACACCAGTAAAACCACAGTAAAACACAAGACAGATAAGAATATGCCAAAGGTGATCATTTATGTTACACGAGGAACATAACAGTATCAAACATCAGCAACAAGGCAGTTAAATCTTGATGACACGCTTAAAAGGCATAAATAAAATTCTTTGATGTTTCATATCTCTAATTACTTTGAAGTCAAAATGAGGTGTGAGAAAATAAGAAACTTCAATTATTTAAAAAAAGGTGGGAGGGATGAAAAAGTTTGACTTCACAGGCATATGCACCTTATCTGGGGGTTAGAAAAAAGGCCCTGGCTGAACATGCATTGCTATTTGGCAGCACTCATAGAGGCTGTATTTGGAAAAGGCAGCGTCACGGCCATCGCCAATATGCTGGGGCCTTGGCCATTTGGCCGTAGCTAAAATGCAAGCAAAGGTGATTAATGTTGCTTCACGGCAGGGACATAAAAAGCTCCCACTTGACGCTCAAATACAGATGAAAAGTGATTGTTTTCTCTCAGATTAGCCATCAAGCTGCTTTCTGGGGTCTGTGAAAAGGTCAGCGTGCCCCTGGCTCTCTGTGCTGGTGTGTTTGTGCATGAACATTGTTGTGCATGTGCAGATGTGTGTACAGTGGCATATTTCCATGTCTGAAAGTCTTGAAGTACACATCCATAAGCTCAAACATTTTCTGCAAGTTTGGGTGCCTTTCTCTAACTGACACTTATTTGTCGTCTATCTATTTAGTTTATATGTGACTGTGCAGGTGTTTTATGGGTTATGGTGTGAAATGTGTCCGCCTGCTCAGACAGTTGAGCCAGAGGTGGGACCAAGTCATTGTTTTGCACGCCACAAGCAAGTCTTGAGCCTTTGCACTCAAGTCCCAAGTCAAGACCGGCAAGTCCTGGATCAACAGAGTGAATTTTGTATTTTTCTCCAACACATTCTAACTCAGACCTTGTCACATATTGACGTTTGGTCATGGACTTTCCACATCCACATACGACACGCAAGGTACCCTGGGTGTGTTGGTTGTTGATGTTCTGGGACACCGTGTCAAGTTCTGCCTGTTACATGCACTGACTTCTTTCAAAATACACTTCCATTTTCACAGGAAATTTAAGGTTTCCATTCAGTGTCTATCAAAATAAATGTACTACATCAGTAGTACAGCGAATTGATGTTTTTTTTCCTTCAGTGACAAACACCCATGGTTGGGTTTATGAGGTGGAAGTCGGTGTTTATTGGACACATCCACCTCCCCTTCTACCCACCCCACTCAGACTTTTGCTGCCTTAACTTTCCTTGTCCCGCGGTGTTTCCCCCTGACTCCGCCGGGTAACTGGCCGTGTATTATGCCAACATTAAAGGACACCTTTTTTCATCGGTTTCTGATGCAGCAAGTCACTGCCAAAGCACTGGATTTTGAGAATGGGCTCGTTTTTCTCTTGTGTCGTTATTTTTTCTCATATTGGAAAGTTGAAGAAGAAAGAAGTTGAGTTGCAAGTTTTTTACTTGTCCAGTTGAGTCTAGAGTGATATAATTTGTCACTGATGTATGACTCGGGTCCATGCCTCTGAGATGAGCCAGTGTCAGATGTAGTGTAAAAATAAAAGTATCCATTAAGACCTCATATTTGAAGACGATCGGTGAAAGTAAAAGTTTAATTACTGACCAACTTAGCTGGATGTATTAATTTAAAACCCACTCTATGTGTATTTTTTTTTATTACTTCATTACTAAGTAATGTGGACTGTGTTGAAAAGTAGAATCTGCTGTCTACTACAGTATTTGTCCCTAGATCGAAGCTGCCAGTATGTCTTGAGAGAACCCTAGCAGGTATAAGACAAAAAAGAATTTAAAAGAAAAACCACATCATGCCCAGACATTCATTACAGGACGGGATGCTGTAACATATTGTGCTCTAAACTGATTGTATAAGTGGTCCTGAGGAGCTAACAACCAAAATTGAAATATTTATTTAACTTGATCATTAAAAGCGGTCAGAAAACAGTGCTTTGCCTTGCTTTGAAACATTTATTTAAAAATTAGAGGCATTTTTACTCCAGTAAAGTCTGCCAACTCAATAACCTTTCACGAGGTGAAAGCTTCACCACCCACCGCGGTTTAAAAACCACTGGAGGCCCATTACCTTGTTAAATTGCCCCAAAGCAGATTACATGGATGTTTTGACATGTTTTACAGCATGGAAGAAAACAGAACTTGACACACATAAAGAAATTACAGATTAATTGAAAGCTACTTACTTTCTCTAAAGTAAAAGTGTTTACTAGGTCAAATGGTGCTTCTGCTCAGGCTGTGGAGAGCTCCTATTTAACAACCACTGGCTGTACTGTCACTATTAAGTATTTCCAAACTTTATTAGGTCATGATTTGTAATGATCACTTTACAAATTAAACATTTTATATCATCTGTGTATGTCAGCCCACAAAATATGTAGTTGCTTGTTGCTGTACTTTGCTATCGCCAACAATCTCGGTACATGTCAGCTCATAAACTATATTGTCCAAACAAAGTAGTTTTTTGGCAGCAGCGGACCAAGTGTGTAGTCCCATCCAGCAGGCTTTTGTGTTTTTATCCATTTTTGTTGAAAAGGCAGTAATTTATTTGCTGGCAGCTTCTAGCGTGACATTCTCTGACTTCATATTTCTTGGCTGTTTGACAGATGACGCTGTCTCGTCCATTTCTGTGGTTAGGAATTTACTTCCTCCGTCGTAAAAACACATACCTCTTAGCCAAAAGAAAACTGTAGGTAAAACTCAGCTCACTCCTTTAGACTTATAAAAAAAAAGAAAAACCCTCAGGACCCTCTCATTTCTTCTTCAAAGCAAGGAGGATAGGCTTTGTGGAGAGAGGATAGACAGGGACACTTCTGCTGCCATTGTTCAGCAGAAAATATGTTCCAATTTTTATGACTCTTACATAACAAACAGCTGCTGTAAAAATTGCCGTCCTACACTTATTATGTAGGTGGCATGTGTTAAAAGAGCAGGACACATTACTTTGAATGCTCATCTGAAGTTCTGAACTGCTCCTGGGTTTTTGTTGCCTATAGGTGGCGCTGGTTGGACTGGAGTTGCCGATTCAAATGCACTGGATGATACCAATACTCCATTTCCATCAACAGAACGGGTTCAGTTTCAGTTCCTGCACCTAATCTCAAACCGCTCTGAGCATTTCGACTAAAATGAAATTGGTTCACAATCGGAAAAGTTGGTTCCCAGCTGGAACCAAAACATACAGTAGCAGGTTTTCCTTGACTTGGGGTGCAAATGGACAGTGGAGAATGAGCTTGTAGTGGCCTCATGACTAGCTGATCCATGCTAGTTTTTTGGATAAAAACAAATACAGTAGCTGGGACCCACCATCTTCCTACTACTCTTTACTTTTGTTGTGCATTGTGCAACGGCTTTTTTTGCTGTCACATCCTTGATTATAATAGTTATGCTCAAAACTGGTGGAAACACGGCTGGTTTAGAAGAGATCTTTGGTGGAAAAGGAGTATGACCAGTTCTGGTTTAAGGCACTATACATTTATGAGGTTTTGTTAATGACCTTTTGCTAAGCCCCGCCCCTTTGTGATGGTTCAGACAAGCTGTCAGAGTAAGCATGGAGCCCACACTGTAAGTAACTGCACTCCCTGAAGAAATATTATCATATTTTTGGAGAAATGAAACAGTGATGTCCAGAGAGAAGCAGACAGAGGGGTCTACAGTCTGTGTTTGAAGGATATATCCAGGATGTCAAACTGACTCAGCAGCAACAACAGGTTAAAAAGACAAAGATAGTTAGAAGCTAAAGCCCAACTATAGGCTACAGATCACAGTGTAAAAGTGAACCACCACATCACTGCTGATCGCCACAGAAGACAATGAATATAAAGGGAAACTTTGCTGATATTGAACCAGCTGTGTGGCATCACAGTGTGTGCAGATAAACAGTGTTTGGTCAAATAACGTTCATCTGCACACACTGCGATGACACACAGCTGGTTGAATATCAGCAAAGTTTCCCTGCTTCCCTTCACTGGTTCCTGTACAGCAGGGTCGGTCTTTGTTTCACTGTTATAATCATTACAAAGCAAAAGCAGCATGTGTATACATTCAGTAGGCTATATCTTCAGTAGCTAGCTAGCTAACCCTACACTTTTCAGGGTTTGATTTTGGTTTTGGAACAGGGAAGAAACGTATATCTTTTTCCAACCTCTCCAGGTAACGAGTATCATTAATACACGACGTGCCCCAGGCACAACATTTAGCTCCAAATCCACAAAACCAGCCTGAAAATAAAGGAAATCTGAAACGACTGCATTAGAGTCAATGGAGCACAGCTGTATTGTTGTCAGACCCTGGTCTGAGCCGGCCTGATGCTACGTCATGGTTGGCCAGAAACTTAGCAAAGGGTCAATTCTGCCTGATGTGCAACACAATCAGTTGCTCATTGGTGTTATCTTCCTATTTTCCTCTTTACTGTCAATCACTGGAAATGAATGTTGTGCTGTCCTCACACAGAGCACCCTATGAACCACGCTCTGTACTCGACAATGTCATCTTATAGCAGGAAACAGAACTTATACTAGATTTACGATAGCATATAATCCAGCTGAAAATCAAATTAAAGCTATCTATTCTTTTAAACCACACAATACCAGACCCTTAAAGATTCTTGATATCTCTTTGCTTTATGTACATCTCCAGAGCTTGCAGACCACTTTGATAAGATCTGCACTGACTGTGAAGTGCTCCAACACACTTGTGTACTTCTCAGATTTTATTATATTGGCAGAGCGCTACAGGCCGGCTGAGCTTGCACCTGCTCAACATTTTTATTTTTTGCCTTCAGTATCCATGTGAGAAAAACGGAAGAATGGGAATACATTGGCTGAGCAGGCGGGAAAACATAGATAGCTAAAAACAGAACTAACAATTTGATGCATACCTGTCAAACTAACTGTAATGGAAGTGGGGAGAGGGCTGATGCAAACCCTGTAGAAACCAGTGTAACCTGTGGGTGTGTTTTCTGTAGCAAAGCAATGAAGCCAGGCTCTGCAGTGCATCAGCATGTTATCGCTAGGATTACAACACAAGTTTTATTTTCTTTGATAGTGTGACAATCCATGACATTTTTCAATTCATGGCCCTGAGAAGCCCACAAAGGCAGCAAACACGAGTCTTGTGGGTACAATGTCTGTCACACTTGACAGATATGTTGTTGGCACTCTGGCAAATGGCCTCTGGCCCCTTGCAAGAGGAAAAACTAGCCAAACAGGCAATGCATGTCAGATAATGACTTATGGATCCCACAAGGGTTATAGACCAAAGCACAGTGACTGGTGCACAAAATCAAAGGCTTTGGTTTATTATAGCATCACTAATTTTTATTTAGGTAGAAACATTAAGATTGATAGATTTAGCTACTTAGTTTAAAACAAGTATGATTAGGTAAGTGTAGAGATGGCTTGTATTAGGTAAAAGTTAATGTTAATGCTAACATTAGCCAGCTAATTTCCTAAGTGTTAACAGAAGCTGAGCTTTGTGAGCAGATAAAGAGGCAAAACATCTACTGGAACTTGGCAAAAATAACTCTCACACTCATTCTTCTACTCAAATACAGTAATAGTGCTCATCATGCAGGCTGTGAATAAGGTGGTGATGAGCTTGCGCTTGTTAACCAGCGAAACACTTTTCAGTCTGCCTCACTGGTGTTAAGTGGTCAACAACATTCTTGTACTGTTGTTGTTTTTTAAATTTTCTCTCAGCATTAACATCCACCAGATGCCCCTCTCCTTCAGCTTGCTTACAGCGTTTCAGACGCATGGATGTAGTGCTGCCAGAGCACACTGGAATGAGGTGCCGCCATTTTGTTTCTCCAAGTAAATAAAATATTCGTAGTTCGCATAATTTGATTGAATTCACTGTATACATTCATGTATTATAAACATGAATCATTCTTCTTTTATTTAAACATTAATGCACAATTTTAATGGTTTAAATCAGGGCTGGGCGACATGGCAAAAAATATTATCATGATAATTTTCCCCATATTGATTGATATCAATATTTATCACCAGTTTTATGGAATATTTATATTTATATAATTGATGATGCTGACGGTTTAAAAAGTATCCTGATAATGTCTGACACCGTAAGAAACCGAATGATTTTCCAGCTTCGCACAGCACTTGTCGTAAAGTTAGGGCAGAGCAGTTTGAGAAAATATTCCCTGCCTGGAAGCGTACCTGCAGTCTAGCACTTGAATAAATTTCTTGAACATGTCTTACTCCACGGTGCTCATGGGCATTATGTCTTTGGCTAGAAAGTATGGCGTCTGTTATGTCTCTGCTCCTTTTCGATTGCTTCTCTTACGGGGTTACGGCAGCAAAAGAGGACGCTATTGATTGCTGTTTTGGTGCAGCCACGCTAGCGTTTCACCAGCAGCAGAATGCTCAGGCCTTGGGGCAACACTTGTTGGTGGACTTGCGGCACTTTTGGCCTGGATTGTCATACTCTTAGTGTAGTCACTGGGATGCCACTTTTTCAGGTGGTGGATAAGATTTGATGTGCTTTACATCCTGGTTAGCACCAACTGACGACATATTTTGCAAACAGTCTTCCTCCATGTGTCGTCACCTTTCAAGTAGCCAAACCACTTCAAAATTATTGACATTGTGTAACCTTTTTTTATCCACAGTTTCCTCTGTTTTTGAGGATAACACAAGCTCTTTTTCAGCTTCACTGCTACTTCGCTCCTCACTTCCACTCATTTTACCCTCTTTTCGTTATGTCCCCACTACTTTCAATTCCTCCTCGAAATGGTCGTGTACAATGACGCGCATCCCAAACACTGCAGATTGACTGACAGCTGTCTGTTAACTTCTGCTGCATGACACGCTGTTTGGATCTATCTAGGTCTACCCATATTGATTGATAAAAATGACTATTGTTTATCGTCGTTATCGACATACATTTTATTGCGATCCCATTTCGAGATTGTTTTACCGCCCAGCCCTAGTGTAATGGAGCAGGTTGAAAGGGGCTGACAGGATTGTATTTCACTGGAGTTATAGTTTGCATGATTTCATATGACAAATTTTCATGCACTTGACCACCGTGGTGACGTCATATGGCCGTTATCATTGTTATTCACCAGTGATGATTTAGCGACATGTCAATCATCACTGCTGAATAATAATGATAAAGGCCATATGACGTCACCACAACCCACTTAGAGGTGGTCAAGTGCACTGTTGGCCCGACTCCAAAGATGATTCATCTCTGAGGTGACTCCAAAAATCGTCTTTAAACTTTAAATGGAAACTCAAATCGAAGCAGCATAGTTTGACTCGGCGTGGCCAAAAGCGCCAATAGAAAAGCTCTATTATTCCCCCCTGGTCTGCTGAATATCATATTCAAATTCAGAAACATCCTTTCTTTACCATAAATTGCCGAGATGAGTATCTGACACTCTGTCCCTTAAGGACAGTCCAGTTGTCACTCATGATCATGTTATTAGATAGCGAACTCTAGAGATCCTTTGTTGCTTATTATCTCTCCTTTCCTACTTTGAAGGAGAGTCACATATCTTTGTGTTGACTAAATTAAACTAACCTCGGCCTGGTGTACGACTCCGCCTGATCTTTGATTGACATCTCTATAAAACTCTGCGGAGATTCCCCCTTTACAAAGGACACACAATAACCTTCTGAAAAATAAACTGCAAAGGGGTAGAGGCTGTTTAGGTAGGTTTCTTTCCACAAAAGCTGCAATAGTTGCATAGACGTCTCCTCCCTGTGCTTTGATATAAATTTGTAATATCAATACTACTGTCAAAAATATTCAGTATTCACTATTAAGATTCGGTTGCCAAAAGCAGTGAAGTTTTTATTTGTTTCATCTGCATCTTCCAACTCATCAATCTTTCTTCCCTCCATGTGTTTTAATATCCCACAATGCCTTCCTCTGTGTCTTTTTGTTTAATTGATGTGTTGTTTCTGAATACATAACCAGACTTGAAAACAGAAAATTGGCTCTTTCTGTTGCTTTTTTTTTTGTACTCGACTCAAATCATCCCGATTCCTAAAGTCTGTTCATAAAAGAAGTCTGTCACAATACTTTAAAAAGAATTTTTCAAAAAAACAAAACGACTTTCTCTATTAGCAACTCACCATCTTTACACTTTCTGACAATTTTTCCTCATCTTTCTCTTGTCACCATTTAAACACTCTACATTCCTCGCTATTCCCCTTTCTCCCCCTGTCTCTCCAGTAAAGTTGTGTGGTATGGAAATCAACTTCTCTCCTTTGCAGCGTCTCTTCATACCTTTACCTTCAAAGTTTAGCTGAAGCTATATTCCTCCTGGTACCAGAGAGGCACTGGCATTTATATGCATACAATGACTTCTACCCTTGTACAAACATGAGCATGTCTTAGTGCATGGCCACACAAGTCTGTGTGTGCATGCATTCTCATGTATATATTCAAATGTATATCCCTGACTCCTACTATATAAATAATTAACCTGTAGCAAAGTATACTCAGAGACGTGGGCAGCAACTGTAATCAGCTTTGAAGCCTCTTCACATCTAACTTTGCAAGAATAAAACAAATAGGAAAGGAAGATACAGAGCGAGGACAACGGAAAGTGAAGAGAGTGTCTAACTGTAAAGAAACAAAAATGACATTGTTGTGTGGGATTTGATTTGCTTTTAAAAGCTCATGTATGCAGTACAATAAATATTTGTGGAGAGACGGAGTGAATGACAGTGGGAAAGCGAGGCAGATAGAGAAGAAGAAGGACATTCTGTCAGACGTTCTAACAAATCTGAAGGACTGCGGCACACTTTCCGCATTATTTGCGCATCCTTTCTTGTCTCTGTGGGCAGAATCTTAATAGAAATGCTTGTGTGTTTCTTTTCTTTGGCATGTGCTTGTCCACAAGTGTCTGCATATTGTGTGTGTATGTTTGTGTGGGTCTCTGCAGTTTTCTATGATGTGTGTGCGTGCGTGTGTGTGTGTGTGTGTGTGTGTGTGTGTGTGTGTGTGTGTGTGTGTGTGTGTGTGCCTGACAGTCTGCCACTGACGTACGTGCCTTCATTCGTTTCAGAGGATTATTCATTTCCTTTTGAAGTGAGGCAGCTCGCCCGGCGAGGAAGGTCTGAAAGGCGGCCGAGAGCAGGCTTTCATACTTCTCCAACAGCAGCTTGTCGTCTGGGGGGTAAATACGTCTGTAGGCCGCAGAGACACAGAGAGGAAAGCAAGGAGAGTGAGGGAGGAGTGGAGAAGGAGGGAGAAAGAAAAGGCAAAGAAGAAGGGTCATCAGCGTAGGGGGAAAGGGGATGAGAAGGGTGAGGGAAGAAATGATGAAATAGAGGAAAAGAGAAAACAGAGGTTGGGTTCACAAAGGAGAGGGTGGGAGTGATGGGGTGGGGAGAAAGAAAGAGAAGAGGGGGATTGGGGTTCGGTAAAAGGGGGAAACGAGGTGAGAGGAGGAGCGGTGACAGAATCAGGAGGGTGGGAGCCGTGACGGATAAAAGACAGAAAGAAAGGGTAAGAGGGTAAGAAAAGAGCGGAGAAAGAGGGTTGTTAAAGAGATACAGAGATGAAGAAAAGGAGCAAGAAAGAAATAGAAAAGGAATACAAAGATTAGGTGGGGGAGATTTTGATGAAAGGAGAGGGAGGAGTGGATGGAGTGAGGCACAGAGAGGTCGAGGCACAGCAGGTGAGAGCGGTGGATGGGCAGAAAAGAGAGCAAGCAGGAGGGGAAAATTATAAGTATTTCAATGAGAGGTGTGAAACGATTGTGAGACAAAAGGAAGGTGAGTGGCAGGATCGAGGGAGCAGAGAGAAAAGACAGAGAGAAAGAAAGAAGTATTAATGGAGACCTTGAGTCAAGAAACTGTACAAACTTCAATCAGTCTTCTCACGTGGCGTGATGCATTAATGCACAACTGCTTCCCACACATACAGTACACACACACACACACACACACGTCTGCCCCCAGTGAGATGTGCACTTTAACGTTTGTCGCAGTCTTTGCCAGTGTACCTAATCACACCTTCTGCTGAGTTCTGCTTAGTTTTAACAGTGCACAGTGTTTATCTTAGGCCTGAGGGGATTAGGAAAATGTATAAACCTCTGCCTGGATATCCTCATAATACATCTCCAAACTCCCCTCGAGTCATCACTTCAGCCATCAAATCAAAACAATGACAGTGTTTTAATAAGCAGCGGCCAGCGTGGAGAATAAAAGCGGGGGAATAGTTTGGCGTGTTTACAGACACATTTAGAGCCAGACTCTTTCTGAGTTGGCCTTTTGAATCAAAAGGGCGTTAAAGCTAAAGGGAGTTAAAGTACAGACCTCCTCTTTGAAAGCACACAGATATAGAGTTGGATGTGATGTTTACGCAGCAGCATTAGATTCTCTACATCTTCTAAATGGTTACGATGCCTTTACTATTAAAGTCTGGGTAAAGAAAATAAATGAAATTAAATGTGCCATTTGTTTGTCGCACCACAGAAAATGTGTTGTTAACCACCTAGCCAAATTTCAATAATAAAAAATTCTCCAAGTATATATGATTATGTTTCAAAATCGTGAAAAAATAAGCAGTATTCTCTGCTCTGAGACGCTGGGGGCGTGTTTACTAAAGCGACAGGCTCTCGTTAGCAGCCTAACCTAGTAGCACACACCCTGAGCCAAAGTATAATGTAATGCCAAGGATAATAAATAAGCTTCATGGCTAACATTAGCACAAAGCACACAGCCACAGCAGTGAGCAGGAAGTGATTCAGGCTGAAAGACTCAAAGGCTCATTAGTGACGGCTATTAACAGGGGCGTTTGGCGTTTAACAGGGATTTTTATTCATGTATTTCTTACACTGAAACAGCTAAGAGAGCTTGTTGGACATAGTGAACTCACCACATGCAGGGGATGAAATAAACAACAGTGATGTTTTGCGATTTAAAATTAGTTTTCATATGATGGGCAGTGTTGGGCTCGTTACTCTAAAGATTAATATATTACTTATTACTCGTGATAAAATTACTTTACTTATAACTTCCTGCCAACAGTAATTTATTTCACTACTCGTTATACTACTTTTCCGTTACACCCCATAAAACTGGTAATTGCGCACTCCCCAAATTCAGATGTGTCCCTCTGTGTAAACGTCAGGGTAATCACTAGTAAGTGTAGCTAAGGCGAGGTCACTTGCAAATGATTTTTTTTTTTTCTTGGGTCTTCAGTTGCCTGTGACCGGTATTTCCCAGAGATCTGCCTGACAGATAAAAAGTCACTCGTGGAGCACCATTTCATCCACCACATATCCAGCCACAAGCTTCATCACTTCTTTGTAGCCGCAGCTGTCCACGATTAAAATCCAGTATTGATTGTTTAGGCAGTGTAGGGCTACAGCCGACGTCTGCGGCCGAGGAGGGCTCACCTTTGGTGGGGTGTATTTCCTGGAGCTTCACGTTGTTGTGCTGTCGGTTGAGTAGGTGTTTCAAACCTGAGGTTTGAGGACGTGTTTTTCACAATGGAAAGAGTTTTAGTCTGACTATCTGCAGCAACAGTGTTCTTGTCATCTGTTCTCCTGACAAAATAACAGTAATGGGAATATTTGTCTTCCTAAATTAAGTATTTCAAGTCAGTAGTGACATGATAACAAAAGTAATGTTGTTATGAGTTGTTTGGTTTTGGGGTAACTGTAATGTTATTACTGAAATTTTATTAGTATTAGTTACACTATTTGTTGCTGGGGAAAAAGTGATATCTGCCCAACACTGATGATGGGGGAGGAGTTATGTTAAGGATGGCTCCGGTGCATTTTTGAGCAATGATTTCAGGCCTGCCCAAAAAGTCTTGGACACAAAAATGATGACGGTTTAACTCCACAATGCAGTAGTAAATACTTAACAGTCTTTTCACGTGTTTTTAACAAGTATTTTTCAACATTTATAATGTTTTTAAGAAGAAATCACTGATTTTTCTTTTCCCAGACATTAAGCCTCGCACTTATCAGCATTTAAATTGAAGGTTTTAGCTAAAGTGCTAAGTGAAGTTTAACACTGCACAAATCCCCCATTAAAACTTTTACTGCACCCCATCTGCCGTTTAACAACTTTATGCAGAGATGCTGTTCTGGGTACATGATTTCCATATTGTTGAGAAGTTGACCCAATTCTATGCATTATTTTAGTTACTGCAGTTCAAATCAAGCAACTGCTGAATATTGAGAGACCTGAGATTACCCAGTCACTTTGTCACCTTCCCTTGGCACCAGATTCTGTGTCATGCTTTTTAACCATCTTTTAGATACTTGGACCAGATTCTTTCCTTCCTCTTGAGAGACACTGAGAAATGTGGAAAAAATCTCATCACAGGGGGATAAACTGAATTTAAATGATAATATATGAAAAGAGCCAGATCTTGTCAGTCATCAAAGAGCAACATAAATCACTTGACTGAAGGCAAAAGGTCAGCGCTTTAATAGTGGGTGTTAACTGCTCCCTCTTTTTGGCACCCTCCATCCCTGAACATATGGACATTTTTATTTGAGGGTGACCCTGCAGTATTTTTTAAATAAAATGTTCGTGCTGGGGCTTATTTTCCTCCCACATGTTCCCAATTGGGCTATAGACAAAGCTAATATTCATATTCCATTTACATCACTTTTAAACTATCTTTGCTTTGGTCAACAGCGTCTCTCAAGCCTCCTGATTCCAACTGTGTAAATGATGTTAAATGAACATCAACAATGGCATCAACCAGCTGGGTTTCCCTCTGATGCCACAGGGTTCTGGCTCGTCTGTAACTGATGCAAGTTTCATCTAATAGCCGAATGTAAGTAAGTTCATTAGCCGAACTCATCTAATGAGAAGCAGTGTGTTAATCAGACTCCAGTGCTGCGCCGGGACACCATTTGAATGCTAAGAGGTCTTTATTAGGGGTGCTCCAGACAGACCTCAGCCTGTCTGATTGACTGTCTGGCTGCGTGTCTGAAAAGAGGAAGGAGGTGACAGCACTTCATGCAGGCTGGGATCAGTATTCTGACTAGCCATTCAGTCAAGTGATGAGTCAAGAAGTCACTTACACTTGGGGAGACGGCAAGAAGGGCGAATGTGTGTGTTTGTGTGTGTGTGAGCCAATTGTGTAGGCGTGTGTGTCTGTCTGTGTGTACAAGGAATTGAGAGAGAAAATCAAGACCCGGAAATGTGTATGTGTGTACATATCAGATGAGGAGATAGAGGCAGGAGGAGAAACTGAGGGAGTGAAGGAGCGTTAACAATTTGCGAGGGCTAAGCGGCAAATCAGAACACGGTGTTGCTGAGTCATGCTCTGAGGTTGATCTGCTCCGTCTGTGAGGTGACTATTAAAAATTGACACGCTCAACGTCTTCCAAAGTCCCAGCTGGAGCTGGAGGAGAAAAGAGTAGAGGTGTGGGGGGGTGGGGGGTTGCAGTCAACAACAACATATACATGCTAATTTGAATTTCTACAATGCTGAAAACATTGTGCACGGAGGAGTGACAATTTGAACCTCGACATTACACACTACCTCTGATTTCCCTTTCTATTTTACATATTCTCAGTTTTAATTCTTCCACCTCACACTTTCAAAACATCAGGTGCTCTCTTTTGTTTGTTCTCTCTGCGGCAGCATTATTTATTCCCCTGAGAGCTATGCGCTCTGCAGATGACCCCATAAATGTAAGTGGAGCTGGCACTGGTATAGTGGGTGGAGTTTCTGAAGGGAGAGCCCCCTCTCTCCTACCTGTAGTTCCCCAGATGTTGCTTTTCATGCTCCTCCCTGGAGATCTGCTTGCGGACCTGTGCCAGTCGCTCTTTCTAGAAATGGGAGAAAACCAAAGGAAAATGGACTAAATCTCTTATGTGAATGTCAATGCCCCCCCTGCTTATCTTCTATCAGGAGTAAGGAAAGAATAAAATCTCAAAAATGAGAAGGCAAGAGTGGAGAAAGATAAGAAACAAGTCTCACCCAACAATGCTTCGTAATTAAGAGGCATTTTTCCTTCTGCTCTTTTATTATCGTTACGAAGGTATAATTGTGGAGCTCAGTTGGCCAATTTAGCATAAAGCAGAGAGGAGGGTTTCACTCAACTACTGGCACTGCAGAATCATTGAGCTCTGATGTGTGCCTTCAATAGACCTGAACCTGGTCTCGCACTTGAGCCATAACAGCACTTAAAGTTGAGGTAGTGCCCTTTTTAAAATAGTGCCTCTGTGCCATCTTTCCTTATTCCCACTGATTACTGCCATGGCTGATCAAAAGGCTAATCAAAGAGGGCGGAAGGCGTAAAGCACTAGTAGCTGCCACTTTTCCCCATATGTATGAGAAGCACTCCCCCGACTCCTTCATTTCAAAGAGAAAATAATTAAATGGTATGCTTGTCTCAGAAAACTTTGACGTAGAGTAAGAAGTAAGTGAAACTGAATTTCTGCTGTGGCTTTTCTTCTGGCTTCAATCCTAAGGAATGTGCATAACACAAACACACGTGTATTCTTTGGTCGTGTAAGTGACATGTAAATAACATGAGAGCCTGTGTTTGCTGAGAGTCTCTGATGATATCACTGAGCACATCTCTGATGACGCCAAGCCACCCTTTGTGCTCATTTTGGTGTGACCTAAAAACCTTAAAAGGCATCCCGGGACTCATGATCTTATGACCGAACAGCCATTGTTATAGTCCCAAGGCTGGTTTTGAAAGCCTGGGTGGGGAAATGAAATCTATTGACCAAAGTCAAAGCGCAGCACCTTGCACAGGTGCTTAGCATCCCAGATGCTCCACTGCAGTTGGTCAGTTGCCAACAGAGAGCATTTTGCTTTAACAAGACAGATCCCAGGTGGGGATATGTGTAACTGTATCAATGTGAGGTACAATTTTGCTCAGAAAATCCATATCACGCCACGAAAACAGTTTCATCCAGACTGCAGCTGTCCTCATCAACAAGGCCCAGGGCCTCCAGTGACACTGACTCTTATCCTGACATATTGTGTTACATTACCGGACATCCTGCCGTCATCATTCCTCTTGCACATATTTTTGTACCTGTTTTATATGGTAAACCTAACATCCCCTGGACAACCATTTACATATTCCTGCACGACTGTAAACTTAAAAATCTGACACGTTATAACTTTTATTGACATTTATATACACTGATCAGCCAAAACATTAAAACCACTGACAGGTACGGGAACAACACTGATCATCTTCTTACAATGCAATGTTCTGTTGGGAAACCTTGGGTTCTGACATTCGTGTGGATGCCACCTCACACTCCCCTGTAGCTGTGGCCCCCCCAGCAGGACAATGCGCCATGCCGCACCACGAAAACTGCTCAGGAATGGTCTGAGAAATGTGACAAAGAGCTCAACGCATCAACCTGGCCTCCAGATTCCCCAAAGACATCTGTGGGATGTGCTGGTACCCCACCTCACAACCCACAGGACTCAAGAGATCTGAAGCTAACGCCCTGGTGCCAGACACTGCAGGACACCCTCCAGAGGTCCTGTGTCCACGCCTTGACAGGTCAGAGCCAAGTCCGGTCCAAGGAGCACCAACCGTGGATTGGGGTGCCTCTGAGGTACCAGCACGTCCCTCAAATGTTTGATCAGGTTAGGATCTGGGGTATTTGGAGGTCAGGTCGACGCCTTGAGTTCTTTGTCCTGTTCCTTGGGTCGTACCTGAGCAGTTTTTGTGATATGGCATGGTGCATTGTCTTGCTGGGGGACCACTGTCATTGACAAGTGGCGTTGCTATGAGGGGGTTTACTTGGTCCGCAGTGGTGTTCAGGTGGGTGGAGTGTGTCAAGTAGCATCCACATGAATGCCAGGATCAAAGGTTAACCAGCAGAGCATTGCACTGTTACAAGATGATCAATGTTGTTCACTTCACCCACTGATGGTTTTAATGTTTTGGCTGATCGGTGTATATTCTATTGTAAATTTTCTTATGTTATATGTTATATAATGTCTTTATATTTTTGCAGTGTTTAAAGTTACGCAAGGTTTAAACCACATAATTTGTGTGTGCCTTACCAGCTCTTCTCTCCTACGCTCCAGTGTGTGACGTTGTTTCTCCCAGTCTGAGGAAGCGGCTGAGAGTTTCTTCATCGAGCCATGTCCGTAGAGTCGTCGCTGAGCCTCTGCCTTTTGCTGGGCCAGGTTGCGTTTCTTATCGCTGGCTCTGGATCGACATAAAACAGGTACTGAGTCAAAAGAATGCACATTTACAGAGAATTTGGAAAGAGTACAGCATCATTCAAGTACATTTCCCCGAGAATACAAGTGTTACGGTGCAATTTTGGTGTTTTCACACTGAAGCTCTGACAACTGTTTCTGTTTTCCAATAATACTTTGCATCTTCGGGTATTTTTCTGTCAAGGTTTAGCTGTTGTTGAGAATTAAATGCACTCTGAATTCCTGTTGACTTAAACCATTTAAGTGTTCTTCTTTTTCTCATTTCTTTTTGCAACTGCATACTGTAATAGTCCTTTCAGAGCACGGAAGACTTATTTAATTGCTACATACTTCTCAGTGAAGAACAAATGTTATCTGCAGAAAAAGGCTTTCATGAATGCTGTAAACAATAGTGAAGTTTGACAGCATGCAGGTCTCATCCCGAACTGATGGACTGACCGGAATTTGCCTTTTCACATTTTTTTGGTAGTTAAAACAAAAAAAAAAAAAAGAAAGTCCCTCACAAAACATTTAACAATACAGAGATAAAGACAGAGCCGAGACACAAACAAAGTGACAACCACAGGATGAACAGAAACCAGACAGCTAATTCTGAACAAGTGGGCCATTGCGGTCTGGAGAAAGGGCAATTCATTTTAGTCAATCGCTGGCCCTTTAAATTGGATATTGAGTGCTGTTGGGGGGCTGAGGTTTATCAATGTCCATGCCCGGCCGGGTCTGAATTGATCCCACGTTGATACAGTTGGTGTTGTGAGCCGAGTTGAGAGTCGACCCTACCTCTGCACACCACCGACCCCTCCCTTTTGGGGAAGCGAAGCCATTACTATATAAGGAAAAAGTGAGCGAGGTAGAACAAAGCCCTCATTCACTCCAGCATGAACATAAGCAGTTTGTCCAGTGGAAAGAGCTCCCCGCCGCCTTTCAAGGCCTCCTACGATTTATTTGTCATGAAATAATCAAATCTCCCCTTTTAATCTGTGGGAACACAGCAAACATCAGCCATGAAACAAATCATTTTGATAAGAGATTTGTTTGTGTCGACTGAGGCTGAGCGGGAGGATGGAGTGAGTTTTATGTGGGATGGCTGCACCGCGCACCACACTTGGCCAAACTAGATCTATGGTGCTGCATGTAATTGATCCATTGATGTGTGTGTGTGTGCGTGCGCTGCATTCGTGCATGTGTGCGACTAGTAGAGTTGAGACTATATTTAGAGCAGTAAGAGGGGGACAAGCACAAAGAGAGAAAGCAAAAAAGAGAGCAGAGATCCAGAGGTCTGGTGTACGATGATCAATCAGTGGACAGGCTCACTGTAGCCAGGGGACAGAAAAGCATGCCAGCAAACACACACACACACACACACACATACACACACTACATAAATACATTACACAACAAGAATGACAGTGTGTGTAACCCAAACAGGGAAACAAACACCCACAAAGCAAAGTAAAAAAGCAACACAGGAAGCATATGTAAATATACAGAGCAGGGTAAACAATGTAGACCCTGAAATACAGATAGCACAACTTACTGTTATCCTGTTCCTATCACACACACACATACACACAGTGTGCCTGATTGAAGGGTGCACAAAAGCGCACAGTAGAAGCACAGCTTTGTACCTCGGCCATTATCTGTCTTTGTATCCACCACAGCAGCACAAACACACAAATTTATAAGTACGGCGATTTTTTTTTTTTTTTTTTTGGTCCACAGCTCAAACCCCCTGTTAGTTTCAAACTAATGTCACTTCTGTGTCATCAGTCTGAAAACAAAACAAGATGAAGTCTGAATTGTGCCGTACATCAAAGTAATTCCAAAAATTTCAGGGGTTGCCAAATGGAGAACACCGCAAGAATCGAAATCTTTAAACATTCAGAGCCCCTGTAAAATAAAATTTGACGTGAGCTTAGCCTGCCTCTGCACATGAAACTTAATGGGCCCCTAGATGCAATTCAAGTGTGTTTATCTGCGAGCATGTGTGTGTGTATGACCGAGGTGGAGAACAGTACCGAATGTTGAGGAGTTTCAGAGAATTGAGCAGCACCCCTTTCTTCACGTCGTAATCAATCTTCTGATCGGTCCCAAAGCTCGGAGCTCGATTGATCTGCCAGAGAGGAGAGGAGAGAAACATTCAAAGAATATTCTGCCTTTTTTTATTTTTATTCCTACTTCATCTCATTTTTTTCTTTCTTCTCAATTCAGCAGACAGAAAAGCTATGCAATTACAGGAGTGGATTTAGGGCATCTTTGGAAAAAAGAGATCTGTTCCCACAAGAAGGAGAGGAAAGAGGAGAGAAGAGGGGAGAAGGAGATGGAAGGAGAGGGGTTTTTTTCTCTTTGAAGGACACTTTGGAACTCTTAGCCTTTGCCTAGGCATAAATCCTGTCTGACACTGATGTGTGTACGCTTGTGCATGAAGAGGAGCCCACTGCGTATGAGTGCACGCATATGAACAGATTGTGTAGGTTAAACTGTCACTAGATTAGTGACCCTGCCCTTTTCAGCCAACCAAAGCGAGCAGTCCATGACTCTGTGACTTAAGTATGCCAAGCACTGCAAAAACCCACTCGTACCACTGCCACCAATAATCTCTCTGCGAGCATCGGCGAATCGCCAGCGCTTAGCTCAATCCCATCATACACAATCAAGAACGCCCAGCGAGAGTCAACTGAGCGAGAACAGAAAAAAGCCACCTGTGATTTGAGGTACAAAAGCCAGTATCACCCAGAGAAAAAAAATTCAAGAGCAGCTTACCTTTCTTAACAGAACAATTTCCAGCACTGGTGCAAGGTATTCAGATATCAGTTATTATACCTGACACAACAAATCAATTCTTCCCTTTTACTCTTTGTTATGTTCCCTCTGTCTCACTGCCAAGGTGAAAAAGAGATTGTGTGAGACAACAAAAGGACCAGCAAATGGAGAGAAGTGCAGAGGGAGGGTGAATGGACTGGCAACCATGATTGGAATGGTGTCTTCCTATGAGGTGACTTCAAATGACAATGCAACAGATGCTCGCCTAAAGGCTGGCCTGGGTTAATAAACCTTGATTGTTGAGATAAGTCAGGTCTCCTCCTAAAGCCGTTCAGATTCCCAAACCACCTATTATCTTTTTTATGTGGGAACACCAGTATGGTTGGCACCTTTTGATGCCATGAGATTTGTAATAGCTATTATAAAGATGGGTTATTTTTAGATTTAGAACATTGGTGTTATGTTAAAATTATTTTAGAGATTATTATCAGATGGGACTGGTGTTAACTTAGCCATGATGACTGAAACATGCCGCCCCTGACTGTGTGTAGTTGAGTACTGCCGTGCTATGACCCGACGTGGCTCTATCCGTCGGTGAAAATCTGTGTTCGTTTTCAATTAAATAAAAATCACTGCTAACAGTGCTGGAAGTGTAGCTGGAAATTCATCCCTCCCAGTAGCCTTAATCTGCAGTCGGAGTGAGTATTTGTGTCAGAGACGTTATTCGTCCTGTTTCTATCTTCCTTTAGAAAAAAGCAGTTGGATACAGTTGAACTCATCAAAGCAGCACGACAGCCAATCACAAATCGGGATTCCAGCAACACAGGAACACTGAGCCAATCGGAGGTTTTAAAGCGCATTATAGATCCATTCTGTCATCCAATCACAAATTTAGGGTAAAGAACAGCGACAGGGTCCAATGAGAAAGCAGATTGGCGTGTAACATCAGGTCATTTGAAACCGTAAAGATTTTTAGGCTAAAAATCAGCAACAAAACCCGAAAGCTCCTTTACAGAGATGTGCAAAGCGTCTCAAAGGTTGCGGGGGTAGCACTCAGAAACTCCAACTCTCTTTCTCCTCTCTTCTTCTGAACTAGCCATTACTAATCCTGACACAAAGGTGCTTACTGCTGTGTGGCAGATTTGGTAACACTGCTGTAAGATAATATTTACATCACAACCAGGCTCCAAGGAACTGAGAGAGCCAGAGCGTCGGCTGTGTTGCCAGCCGTGGGGCAGGTAGCCCGAGAAAGAGCAGTAACTACTGAAAGATTGTCCATTTGGATCAGGAAGCAGCTGTACAAAAAAAAAAAAATCTGGGCAGGCTGAAGTGAATCAGTAAAGCTGCTCCCTACATCAGTGGCCTACTCCTAAATTGTCCTTCAGTCAGACACCTAAACCCCAAACTCCCACGATATGAATATGGTTGTGCAAGGAGGCTCTCGTGTTGAAATGCATGTAGCTGTGTGAAGCTGAGCGTGAGCGAACAAGAGCACGCAAGGATATGAAAACTTATCCCGAGCTGTAGCCGTCTATGTAAACCTGAAGCAACTTAATAACCTTCTCTGAGCCTGCTGGGGCATCGCTGCCCGAGCCTCTTCGACGAGTTCAGAGGATACATCCACAAATATCACAAGTGAGCTACTAAATCTGCACCAACATGACATGGGTTTGTATGGGCGTGCCTTCGTAAGTGTGTGCACGCACCCACACGTACGTTTTTCTACACAGCAACCATTTATCAGAAGGAGGTGGGGGGGTGGGGGGGTGATGAATGTCTTCCAGTGCAAAGAAGAAAAAAGGAACAGGGACCCTATCCAACTCTTTCACTCAATAGAATGAAGTCTACAATACATCCCTCTGTGTGCTGAGAAGGACAGAGCTCCACTTCAACCTACAGTACCTTACCTAAAGAAAAAAAAACACCACAAAAGAAAAAGAGGGGAGAGGTCTGTTTTCATTTAGAGCACTCCCCGATATGACAGCCACAATGAAAAGAGTATGGCTTTAGAGCGCCGTAGCCTATAGGTAACAGCCAGACTGGCAGTGATCCTGGCGACGGTTGTCTCGTTACTTGTCTTCATTTCTTAGTTTGATTTGTGGTGTCAAGCTGTCACAGAGTAGACTGGCATCGCGGCACTTGCTGTCTCTCTTTGCTCTCCCTCAATCTTTCGTCTCTTTCCTTCTTCTCTCCGCCTGTCGCCCTCTTCTTCTGGTTAGTTTCTCTTCCCACTCTGTTTCTTCCTGTCTCTCACCCCGGTTCCTGTCTGGTCACTCATCCCCCCCGCCCCCCCGGCTTGCTAGCCTTCGCTCTCTGGTCGTTAACTCTCTTACTCATTTCTTTCGCCGTGTTTCTGTGTTCTCCTTTTCCTCTCTGGCAGAGGAAGTTGGACCAGTCTGGTCCTAATGAACCCCTGCAGGCTCCCAAAACCCCCACTCTGATTTCCTTAAGTGACTCTGGCAGGGTCTTAAAGGAGCCCTCGGTTGCTCCAAGACGCATTCAATAAAAATGTCAGATGAAAAGATTAGAAACTCCTTACTTATGCTTTGATTCGGTTCAGCATCAGCATTGCGTCAATGTAGACCAAATATAACTCGGTCAAACATCAGAACGAGCGTGTAGGAGAAGAACGTATTGGTCTGTAATTTTTCACAGGACAGTTTTATCATCATCTGATCACTCAATTAAACACACAAAGATCCGAGGGTGCGCTGTAAATCATTAGCGTGCCCCACACAGGACATGTAGCTCTTTCATTTTCTGCACCTGGAGGTGTGTGACCGAAACACACAGGTAACCTGCCAGTGTTTATGAAGGCAAATAAAGCTTGTGCTCCGGGGGCGGCTTATTAAATTTTTTTCAACTATCCATTTGGTTTGAATTGTCTGTGAACTGCAAGAATGTCTACTGATCTTTATTGCAGGCCCTGAAGTACAAACAGCGAAGCAGAAGTGCAACCAGCACATTTTACATGCCTTACTTGATTTGATATAGTTTATTAATTTCCAAGTGGGGAATTCTCTTTACCCTCTGGTTTGGATGCAGGGTCAGTCTCATAATGTTTGGCCCCCATGGGGGTGCACTGCTCAAAGATGGTTAATAAGTAAGTAATGGCCATACAGCAAAATCAAACCCCAACAATAACACTATTATTACTGTAGCCACAGGCCATCGCACACCTAGAGAGAATTAACTCAATCTCAGTTCGCACTATGGCACCACAATGACTCAGATTCCGACTCCATCTAACAATTTATTGTTATCGTTTCAATTATGAATAAACCCAGTGAAAAAAAATGCTTACAATAATCATATGACTCATTCATTGTTGAAAATGTAGTGGGCATCAAACAGTTTGCGCCTGTGGCCTCTGCTGTGTCACACCGACCCTAATAACATAGCAACAGCAATGGATCAACAACAATCAGCTGCTTTCTTTCCACAACAAATTGCTTCCCCCCATCGACATCCATTCTGCGTCTGGAATACTCGTCAAACAAGTGCAAGGGCTGCTCGTGATTAATCGGTTCAGAAAAACGACCCCCTCTTATTATTCCTGGCAGAGTGTAAACAACCACTGCTTTGACAAGCCTCCCATTCTGCCCCGCACACTCGAGGGTATCGGCACAGTTCAACCGCTGTCAGAATGGAGTGTTTGTTGCCGCACAATGGTGGAATGAGAAAGGGAGGCAGAGAGGGAGAGCATGAGTAGCAGAGCGACAGAAAGACAGACAGCTGGCCGCCATGTTAAGTCGCTCTCTTGTTTCAGCCGTCTTATCAATCACTGTTTTGTTCTTTTTGTGGCGTTTTTAGTGGTCCGCTCAGACAGAGGGAAACTCTAGCTGAGCATGCTGAGCTGCTGGTAAAGGTCCTGGGAGTGAGCAGGCCAACGCTTAGCTTAGCCACCAGTCAGCCTGACCTGCCTGACTGGCTGGCTGGCAGGGTGCAGGGAGTGTTGGGAGTGTTTTTTTTGCTGGGTATTCTTTTTGAAGACACACAGAGATGCAATCAGACACAGCCACAAAAAGCAAAAGGTGCTGCGAGGGTGCACAAAAAGGTAAAAGTGGACATAGTTATGCAGCCGCACACGCAAACACACACACCTGCTTCCCTCCTAAGTACTTACAAACATGTGAGAATATATCAACAAAGCCCACCTGAGGTCCAAAACTGTCAGTCATAAATATGCAGGAGTATATATCTTCCTTTACAGTCTCTTACACACTCAACCACACACGCTACAGTTCCATATGTCACTCATAAACATGCAGTATATATCTTCCCTCTCAATCACATGCATGCATACACACACACACACACACACACACAGAGTCAGTGGTGCTGCCATACATGCCTGATGATAAATGACTAAATGTTGGGGTGTGTTTTCAACTGCCCCACATACGAGGCCTGCGCGCTCCTAATTTGATACTTATTCCATGAAATAGTCATGTTGGGGGAAAATGGATGTGGATAGAGACAGACAGTCCCATACATCATTCTAATTATTCTTTAATAAACCTCTTACAAGCCCAAGAGCGGCTCGCAGGTGACTACTGCCACCTAGGGTTCGCAGGGAGAAAGACGCGCCCTCAGAGCTCAGGACGACATCCATGGACATTTAAATAAGAATGAATCCCACTAAGTGCCAAAGATTAATCAAAGGCAAAAGGAGAATGAAAGGTGGAAGGGTGCAAGGGAGACTCTGAAAGATAATTGAGTATATCAAACTGTATGTATTCTCCTCTATCATTTTTCACCCTAGAAAATTCAATCATGAGGGGATGAAAATTATTTGGAGAGCACAGGTAGCAAGTAAATTCCTCCTTAATCACCCTGAATACACAATAATGTTCGACTCGGCTGTTGTAGGGGTTAGAAAACACTTCTCCAGGAAATATCTGAAAGGCAGGCTAACCTCTAAATCCTCCTGCCAGAACTCCTAGGAAAACAGCTTTGAATGGCTACTCTTTAGACTTTTATGGAAAGCTATAAGAACATAAAATTTTCATCTCATCCTGCACAGATGAAATAGAATTTCAATTGAAGGCTTTCATAAGTGTGAGGCACTATTTATTCCACACAGGAAATTAACAGTATTTTCAGCAGTTGTAATTCATTTGCAGTCTGTTTATGTGTGTAGGGGATGTTAGAGAGAGTAAAAAAAATATCCATGTGTTTGTTTCTACTTGTATGTGTGTGTCGTGGCATCTGTTTACACTTGCCAGCGCAGATTACTCCCCACAAACACAACCCCCCAACACAAACACACACACATACACTTGCACTCGAAAGAAAAAGGAAGTCTGGATTATGTTGGCTCTGAGGGATGGACAGGCAAACCAAACTCATCTTGAAGCAATCGGGGACAGAGCACAGAAAGAGAAGGAAAGTTGCAGGAAGGGGTGAAGGGAGGGAGAGGAGGGGTGAAGAATCACCGCCCTTAGGGGAGCAGTCCAGCTGCAGTCTGTTGGTCTGTTGTCGTAATGCCCATTCACACACACACGCACACACAAACACGCTGAGACACAAACAAACCAGTGCCATGGTTGACCTAACCATGCCCGCCTCATTAGCTGCCAATCACTCTGCACAAGGGGGGCAGGAGGGGCAGAAAGGCAGAGAGATGGATGAGGAGATGGTAGTTAAGTTGCAGCCATCAATAATCAAGCTGCCTAAGCTCCTGTGTCCGATGGCATCTTAATACTGAACACGTAAAAACGCCATGAAAGTTGGCAAACAACCTTTCTTCCTCCTCTCTTTATTCCGTCACACACTGAACTGGTCTGTTTTTGTGTTTTAAGCAGGATTCCTCCATGCCTCTCCGGCTGGATAAAAAGACGGGCTGTGGGCAGGAGTCGGTTTGGTAGGCAGATCAGAATGGCCAACCACACTCACACACACTGCAGAGGACTATTCCCAGAGGGGCAAAGACCACACATGCAGACACACACTCACACACATAGAGAGTAGACACATTCACAAGACACACAGAAACACCCTCAGTTGCATGTGGTGGCTTTCATAGTGCGTGTGTGTGTTTATAGTGCAGGCAAACACACATACAGCACTTACAGTATGTGCCCATTCAAACACCATACACACACACACACACACACACGTGCACCCTCACACGCTGACTGTGGCCCTAACAAGCAGGCCGACCAGCCTTTGAGCTGCCTGGAGCCTGACACTAGAGAGACAGCTTCTCACAGACCAGGCAGGTTTCTAATTATTCCTGCTCACTACAAACACTTGTTTCTTTTTATTTAGACTTGACCAGCTTGAGCTTTTTTTTCCCCAACAAAAAAAAAAAGAAGTAAGCCAGAGCCTGTAATGAGGTTGGGCCTCAATCCACCCGTCCTTGTGTTGTGGTCCATGGACACCAATCAGGACTTCATGAGAACAATGAGTTGTGCTCTTTGTTGGCTCTGTCGCACATGTAAGGGGTGGAGCATTTAAAGGAATATTTGATGTGTGTGTTTAAATTCCTCTTGTCCTCGCCCCTCACCCAAAAAACTCCTAGTAATTTTTTTTTTTTTCCCCATTTTCCTCACTCCATTTGACGTTATTTGTCATGCCGGCTTACAGCACATGGGCCCTGGATAAACTTGAGAGAGGAGGAGGGTGCAGGGGTGATAATGCTGTCCCATTGCTATATTTTGCCATTGAGTAAATGCACTCCCTATGACTCACACTGGATTTGGAGACTGCTTCTGTTCTCTTTGACCCACGCACCCTAATTTTTAAGACACCACCAGAATTTATGAGCCTGTATCATGAGTTGGTTCCTGAGCTAAACTAAATGTATGCTTATTGCTGCATCGATTTCCAGTGTATTGTTGTTTTGCTTTTTTAAAACATGTTTTTGCTGTCAAAAGACAAAGAAAACACTCGATGAAGTCCTCAAAGCAAAACCCTTGGCACTGACAACACAAACCACAGTCTAGGCAGACTGTGTGTGAATGTGTCCGTGTGTGTGTGTGTGTGTGTGTGTGTGTGTGTGTGTGAAGCGAAGATCACGGCTCAATGAAACGCCTTTCCTATACGAGACACAGATGCTGTCTGGGCTGGTTTAATGAAAGTGAACGTCTCGGGTTACGCCATTTGAGCAAGTGTGTGTGTGTATGTGTGCCTATGTAGCGCTGATGTTTTGAATGTCAATAGGAGGTAAAACTTGTGTTGAAAACCCAGCTGAATTAAGATAAGGATCACACAAAAGCCTGTCTCTCTCTCTTTACTTTCTCTTCTCCCCCTCCTATACTTGATGCCTGGCCTTGGTTTGAGAAGCATCACTCTTGCCTTCTCTGTTTTCACCCCTGTGACAAGCTATTTAGCAGGTGTGCGCTGGTCGCCGGGTTGTTCCTCTTGAGTATCCCTATTCGTTATCAGTATATTTGCAATGATTTCTCTTTGTCCGCTCACAAAGAGCCAGTGTATTGTATCTTCCACAGAGGTTTTCTTGCAATGGCAAGATAAAGGCGAGTGTGTCCTCTAATCACTGGAGTTTGGAGTTGCACTACTTTGAATAACTTGTCTAAAAAAAAAAAAAAACAGTGGCTATTTTCTGGAGGCGTAATTGGAGGATGTGAGAGGCAATCATGTTCCTTTTTCCTCCCCAGCCTCCTACACACGCTTAGAAAACAGCAGACAAAAATACAAATACAAAGGGCAGGATTAATGTCATTTGACAGTTTCTTATATATGATACCATCTAGCTTTCAGGTATCCGACTGGCTTTGAGTTTACACAGGTTGAACCTTCATTTCCTGGCTGCGTGTTTGCATGTCCGACAACCAAGTCTGACGTTTTAAAGAGTAAGAGAGGAAGACATTGTCGGAACAGCAGTCTGGGTAAAGCCCCAACGAGGCGTGGCGCACATAATTCACTGTGACACCAATAAGGAAACCTGAGAGCTGAAGTCCACAAATTCAAAACAAACCTGTAAGACCTAGATTGTGTTTCAATTCCTGACACAACTTTTTTTGTGTTTTGGGACTCAAGGGGGTGACAGTAAAAAAAAAAAAAATGGTGAAATGCGGTGCAATACATTCAATTTGCCACAAAATGCTGCAAAGTGATCTGCTGAAAAATTAAATTTGGACCTGAGGGCTTGCCATAGGGTACCGTTTGTGGCAACCAGCCTATGGGCCAGGCTGCGTGTGGCGTCCCTGCAGAATAGGAATGAACGTCGACAGGCTAAAAAGTGGTAATAAAGTTATTTTCAGGCTTGACAGCGTACGCAGTGAGGATTTGAGAAGGGGTCTCTGTGCTTGCAACTATCCCCTGACTAATCAGTTGAATTTTGGAAATAAATGATTGTTGCTGTAAATGTTGCGTGAAAGAGAAGCAGGTTTGTGTGTGTGTGTGTACGTGTATGTGTGTGTGTGTGTGTGTGTGTGTGTGTGTGTGTGTGCGCGTGTGGGATGTTAATTGATGAGAGTTATAGAGAGCTGCTAGTAGCACAGGGGGGATCATTACTGCTGGAGTGGAACAACTGCATTCACGGCTGTTTGCCATGTCTCATACACTTACACACAAACACACACACACACACACACAATGCACACACACTGTCACGGTGCAGCAGCAGTCAAAAGGAACACCATCATGTTGCTCTCTCTTGTACATCCTTTTGTCATATAGTAGCTACAACTGCTCAACCACACAAAAAGAGTCAGGTAATTATAACAGCCTAATTCCACGATGACTCTTCTGACACCCACCAACTATGAAATGCCACTTTTCTCCAAATCACAGACTTTTGGAAATCGCAAGATTTATTTTGGGGTTGTCATGATGGGGAAAAACAAACAATTATCCCACAGGCATTCCCCATCCTTGAGTCAATTTGTGGGAAAGGGGGGGGTGTGGGGGGGGTAAGGCGCGCAGCCACTTTGGGTTAAAGGATTTAGGTCACGCTTTAACTGACTGGCTGACATCAGAACGGTGAGACCGAAATCCCGGAATGGACTCTGAGCTCGAATCCATCTCCAGGATGACTGACACTTGAGAGACTGACACTGAGAGAATGAGGGGCGGGTGCCTCGCTAGTCAACCTGCCGTCCTGACCTATATTTTCCTCCCCTGCATGTGTGCGTGTGTGTGTGATTTCCTTTGTACAAGCGAGGCTGGTCTTTGTCTTGTCTTATATGCAGCTTGGTATGCATGCATTTCTGTTTGTATGCATGAGTGTGTATGAATGAACACATGCATGTAACTGCGCGTGCATGTTTGCGGCTGTGTACGTCCTTTTCATTTTACATGGTAAATGTGTCTCTGTTTGTGTTCAGAGGTGCATAAATACATACTTGAGACTGCGCGGGTGTTTGTGTGTGTTTCTGTGCACTAGGGACGAGAGTGTGTAAGCAAAATCAGTGTGTGTTTATGCTTTCTGTCAGTGCGGGGCAACGTCTCCCTCTCTCCTGCTGATGCCACATTACTTCAGTTTAGGTGCCGCTGTCACTTTAGTAGCAGCATAGACAGGTGAGACTGCGCAGACTGCAGCTTTCCTTTTTCTGACTGAGAAACACACACATAGTTGCATGAGTCATCCTCTCATAAATCTCCTACTGTTCTTTTGTTATTCTTAATATGTTTGGAAATGTAAAACATTATGATTGACATAATATACCACAAAAAAAAAATTGAAAGCGAGTAAGGATTACTTTAAATTTAAAAAATTCTGAATAAATAAAAAAAAAAACACTTCTTTTCTGCAATTAATTTAATTAAAAATTTAAAAATAAATTTATCAAAAAATAAAAAAAATATTAGGAAAAAAGAGAGGAACACACACATACACACACACACACACACACACACACACACACACACACACACACACATACACACACACACACACACACGGAGTAGTACCTCCAGTAGCCAGGGTTTGAGTTTGCGGTCCAGGATGATGTCAAAGCCCAGGACCTCAAAGCAGACGCTGTCGCTCCCTGGTGGCTGGCCGGGGCGACACATGCGATAGGCGTGCAGCACGTGGGGTTCAGCCACTATTAACGTCTTCACCACCAGCTCCTGGCAGGACACACACACATACACACACACAAACACAAAGAGCGAGAGAATCACCAAGCTGAGCTGACAAACAGAGCACAAATCTTACTTTTTTCCTTTTCTGCATTCATCCTAAAAAGCCAAGGGCTGCCATTTTTTACAGCCGCTGATTAACAGTCTACTTAAACTGTAAAATGCTGCAATTAGGAGTCCCGCTTAAATTGCGGGTTGCAACCGCAGACAAATGCTTGAACCTTTAGATTCAGGACTAAACTTTGACAATGGAGCAATCATGACACATAGCAAACCTGTAGCCTACAGAGCTGCTTTAAAGAGGCAGGCCTACATCCAGTTCTCCTGTGTCTCAAGATACTCTGGCAGTTTAAAAGCCGAGGAGAAACAGAAAGTGTTGCTGGCACAGAACCTTTTGAATTTCACCCACACACAGACTTTCACCGGTGTTGGTGGTGGTCCATCTGTGTGGCTAGTGGCTCCCAACCTGTGTTCATGTGTGCACGTATGTTTGCTGGCTGCTACCTGCCTGCTCACTCCCACTGTGCAGCTGGGGTAAACATGCTCACTCTGACACACACACACGGCACAAAGCTTCCCCTCACCAGTCAAGCCCCACGCAGTGCTGCTGGCCTGCAGTTTGCCCAGTCCTGTCTGACTGCTGGGTGCAGCAGAGGGGTATGGTGGTCTGGCCCTGGCCTGATAAGGCGGCAGTCCCCCTCCCTTTTCAGTCTGTCTGTCGCTCACACACCTCCATCCATCTGTCCATCCATCCACCCGTCTGACCCACAGGCTGCCCAGCACAAACACCTGCTCCCACTACTGCCGTTTATGCCCAAAGTCCCCAGTACTGGCTGGTGTGTGTGTGTGCGTGCGTGTGTGTGTGTCTTTGTCCCTGCCCCCATCACCTCCCTCCTTATCCTGAGCCCCCAGCACTGGCCACTGCCTAGCACTGTGCATGTGTGCCCGTGTTTTGTTCGCTTTGGGCTTAAATGGTTTTATAAGCCTCTTTGAATTATTTTATCCTTTATTGTTTTCAATTCACCTGCTTTCATTTGTATATTATTTAAGCTGTTTTATTATGCATGTGTAATTCATTTATCTTATCTGTGTTTTAATAGTTTTGATAATGTCACTTCTGTTTCTGTGTCAGTGTAGCTGAGACTGGGATGTTCATGACGACTAATTTCCCTGGCGTTTAAATGCAAGTTCAAATTTAGACAAGTCAACTAGCCTGACATTGACTAAGCAGTCAAATTAAGTACTATTTAATTTATGTGGTTCAATATTACCAAAGAAAAAAATGTACTCATATTATAAGAGCCATTAGAAATCGCTCATCGTATTTTTCAATAACCAAATTGTATTTTAAATGCCGTTGAAGTGTGGCACTTTGCACCGGGCATTATGACCACTGCACATTATCCTACAAAACACAACACACTCAATAAAAGTTACCAATTAACATTTTGTCGACCTAGCCGGCACACAAGTGTGTGTGTGGCTCGGCATACTTTCCACGTAGAAGTTTGCCAGACAGCTGCAGGCTTGTAGCAGTCGCGTGGATGTGGATGTGCTTACGGCTCCATCCATTGAGTGTAACGGTGCGTGTGTGTGTGAGAAAGAGAGATAGAGAGCGTTTGATGATCAGAGCTGCTGATTAGTCTCATATGCCTGTCTGTATGCCTCCCGTTTTCCTCCGTGTATCGTAATCACAAGTTTAATCGACTAGTGTTTCTGTTGTCTACTAGCGAGGGTAGAAATGTGTGATTGACTAGTCGACTAATGGGGCTTATCACTAGTGGAGACAGCAGGATGTCTGATATTAAAGCTCTGGGCAGCATTAAGTAAGTAAAATTTAAGCTGAAAGGCATTAGCTACATTTTTTGTCATTCACTAAAATAAGATATATTGTCATAATACATTTCTGCACAAGAATACATCAAAACAATTTTCTAAAACTGCATTTTAAATGCATATTTATGTTCACTGTAGGATAAAGATAATTGGGATTTATTTTTTTCAAGTGTCTAATAAAAGTTTAACCTTTATTATTTCTGATTGTCCACCAGATAGACACAACATGATCAGAAAAGGAGCATCAATGTCACTCTAAAGTATCATCCCCGTGGACAAAGTGTAACTATTTCATTGTACTGACTACTACATGGTTACTCTGCCGCGCACACACACCATCTGCACTATGCTTCCCCTCACCAGTCAAGCCCTACGCAGTACTGCTGGCCCGCAGTTTTCCCAGCCCAGTATGACTGCTGGGTGCAGGAGAGCAGTGCGGTGGTCTAGCCGTGGCCTCGATAACTAGCCTATTTGTAGTCAGACACTGATCTCAAAATTACATCCACATAAAAAAGCTGCGGCTTTGCTGATCAAACCTTGGACACACTGCCCCATACAGCACATCAATAATACCTCAGTATGAAAGAGATGCCAGTGAAACATGGAGAAAAAAAAAACACATACAAGATATTCTTAACCCCCACAGACAATCTTTTGGCAAACAAACTCTCTGACTCTCTGACCGTGACCGTTGGTGGGAAGAGTCAGGGCAGCCTGCATGGTCTGTACGGGAACAAAAATGTAAGAGGAGAGATGAAAAGAGAAGGAGAGAGGAGAGTGAGCGGAGAGCATAAATACAGAGTTGAAACAAAACACAGTGTGTGAGCGCGAACGGACAGCACTAACACCAAAGTGGAGCAACTTCTGAGGAAAGAGCAGAGACAAAAATGGTGAGAAGGCAAGAGGAGAGGAGGACGGTCTGGCTGAGTCAGAGGGTGACACTCTCTGGCGTGTCACCGAGGGACAAAAAAGATGAGAGAAAAAGAAAACTGAAGCGAAGAAAAGAAAAGTTAAAAAAAAAAGAGCTAGAACTTTAACGCCTTGACAAAATGGAGCACATAGAGATATTACACAAGATATATAAAAGAGGAGAATAAAGAGAGGGAAGTATTACCTCAACAAGCACAAGGTAAAGCACTGACCACAACACCTACAACAGTATCAAAAGCCACTTTGTTCAACATGAACATAAAGAAAAGTGAAGCTGATAGAAAGAAGAAATAAAAGATTGCCTTGAGGAGAATATAATAACCAATGGGATTTGATTTTGAGGTTGAACAACTGTAGCAGGAGAAGAGACAATGAAAGAGAGAACAAGCACTGAGGGAGCAGACAACCCCAGTGACTATGGACAGAGGGACAAAAAGTCAAGGTCAGGAAGAATGAAATAGAAAAGAACAAAAAGAGAAGCGGGGCTACAGAAAAGAAAGGAGTTACTACAAGACTAGTAACACAGAGACAAAGGGGTGTATGATGGGATGGATTTGCGTAAGTTAAGAAGTGAATGATTGAGGAACAGGAGGTAAAGAAATCTCCCAAAAAGACTTTGATGAAAGAAAATGAACATGCTAAAGGTGTTTGGATGAGCTGAGAGTAGCGCCAGATAGGCAGAGCTCACCCTGCAGGAATGATGTTTTCACTGAGCTCTTCCTGGAATTAAACAAAGCTCGGAAGCTTTCTGAATTACTGTCATAACAAATCATATCAAACCTTTTGCCAGTCCGCTTGTGTTCCGCGTGCAACGTGTGTTGGTTAGTAGCGAGAGCGTGTGTATATAAGAGTGTCCGCTTACACAGTACACTTACGGATGCCTGCATGTGCTGTTTGCATTTGTGGTGTGTTTTGTTATCATACCGCACATCCTTGCGTTTTACGGAAATACACATCCGACACGATATGTATGCATGTAGATGTGTTTCTGTGTTTGTGTCTGTTTGGGGTGGACTACCCACGTACAGAGATGTCTCCCCAGAACTTGGCCACATCGTAGTCATTGGTGCGGAGGAACTCGGTGAACCACCTGATGGACCTCTTGCTGCCTTTGTCCACTGTCTCGTCTCGCTCGAAGTTCTCATTGTGTTTGTTGACTGAGTAGTTGGTCAGATGCATGTAGAGCTGGCTCTGTGGAGACAAAGGGAAGTGTTAACACCTGTCTCTGGCTAATCATTTCTAGCTTTATTTAATCTGATAGCGCAACAGCGACATGTAAGAGCTCTTACATACAGTAGGAGCACAGATCGGAGAGAAGTAGGCTCGATTTTAAAGCCTAACTTCACTGACACTTTCGCATTACTACCATTATATAAATGACAAAACAAAAAAAGCCTGGTCCTTCTCTATAAGTTTAAAAATACAGCATATCTCATGACAATTTGACCAGATATTGCTGAGTCATAGGCCTGTGGTGTACTTGTTAAACTAGTAAACATCTTCTTATAAGCTCTGACAACACTCAGTTTCAAATGTCATCGCAACAGCAGATCATATTTGCACCAGATGGCATGTTTTGTTTGTCGTTGCATAAAAATCATTCTCTTCTTCTTTCTCGTGAATTCCTTTATTTACTGAGTTGATGAAGAAATTAAGCTCATTTTCATCTGCTTCCTGCTCACAGTTGGATGCACTCATGGCTAAAAGCTGTTCAGGATAACCACAATTTAATACTAATGGCTACAAATCTAATAAGCAATGGTAGATGCAATAGAGTGGTGCATCCTAAAACCCGGAAGCTAGCATTTTTGCACTTCCTGTTCCCTCATCTTGAAGTCAATGGGTTTATTGAATGGGTTTTTGGTAAGAAATGCCTGAAATAAGATCTGTGGTAAGTTTAGAGACTTTCACGCTTTGCTCCGCGACAAAAAATACCGCAATAAATACCTTACTTCAGTCAGGAACACCCTTGTCAAACAAATCTTTCTTTCCATTTGCAGTATTATATTTGGCAGCATGGCTCTGTTCTGGGGCCCCTGTTCCTTACTTAGGCCTACGCAGAAAGCCTCTTCCACACGCCTATGTGGAAAGCATAAGGCGGAGAGAGCACACCTGTCTGCCCTTCCACGTGCAAACAAGGAAAGCCTGAGGCAGAGAGAGCAAACCTCCCTGCCCTTCCATGCGCCTACACGGAAAGCCTAAGGCAGGGAGAGCAGCAGCAAAGACCCCGGGAACAGAACAGAGCAGCATCAATGACAAACAGAAATGACATTGATAAGTCAGACACAGCATGAAAAGGAGGAGCTGGGGTGGAGGCGGGTTGCAAAGCGGCTTGCAGAGGAAGCAGCAACAGTAGGCAGGCCAGAGCAGTTTAAATAGGGCACTCTGAATGAGATTTGCCAATAGTTGCACAGAAAGGAGTCATGTGATCTATCAGCTGATTCCCTTCCATCAATTAGCTGCTCCATAGCCTGAACTAACACTTTGCTCAATTTGTGAATTCTGAAGCCTTTGCATGTCTTAAAAAAGACAGTTGCTAACAAGTGGCTAAGTGAGACTACGGAGCGTTATCACACCAAACACGGCTTTACCGCCTCATGGTGTTGGCAATGTTGAAGCCATACGACCATGGGGTAGTTCATATATATCCTAACATTCGCTTTTTGCTTCTGGGGATCTCACTGAACAAAATGTGTAATTATTATATACTTTCTCTGGCAACAGAGACTATTTTCTGCAATAATCCAAAATCCAATGGAAAAATCCTATTGTGTTGGTCAAGGGAACAGGGTGATACCAATTTCCATGCCGGCCTACAAATAAACGTCGTCCCTGCAGTGCTCTTTGAAACTTTATTTTAATTCAATGAGTATATACTGTATATTGTACTTAAAATAGCTGCGGTACCTTTGCCAGCACTCTTTAGTGTAATTATACCTTTGTCAGTGATGATAATCATCACAGCAAACAACATCCTCAAGGGTGTTCATGCTTTTATCCCCACAGTGCACATAGCCACGTTGTATTGTAAAACATGTTCTCCTAAGTAATATGAAACAAGAATAAAGGAAAAAGCAAAAACATCACAAACTCGTCCCTTGGCAACAACTAAAGATGGTAAGAAATGATGCAGCAAGAAAAGAACAGCTCGCTGTGCAATACAGGAATTATCAATGCTCTTTCTAAAAATGGTTCTTACGCTCTTATGGGATTGGCAGATAATGAGTGCAACAGCAGAACAAGCTTACCATCATAGATCACCAAAATCTCAAGCAATCAGTGATTAGAGGAGTCGGAGCCGAAGTGCCCCAGAGTTCCAACAGAGCGTGGCTAAAATGCGTCATTGAGTGGCTGATTGTAAGTAGCCATTGTGTAACCCCTTGTAGTCTTCCTCTCTTTAAACACTATCCCTCACAGTTGAAGACAATACATCCTTGTCCTTAGCCTACGAGGTAATAACGCTGTGACCGGAGGCCACTCCAGCCCATGATGGCTGTCTGGGATCCACTCTCTGTGGGATTGAACATCCATCTCCATGGCACGACTCACTCCATCATGTGTCACAGACTGGGTAAGACAATACACATTTGTGTCACAGGAGGGGTCCGGCGTGTCTATGTGAGCGTGTGTTCATATTGTAGATAAGCATCATGCTTGATAGGAAGCTGTGCGCGTGTGTGTGTGTATGTGTGTGTGTATGTGTGTGTGCATCCCATCAGCAACAGCCTGTGCTTCAGCAGGTGCAGAACCTCAAGGCAAATATGAGCGGCTTGATATTACAGGAGACATCTGGCATGTGGACATTTACGCTCAGCTGTGTGCATACAGTATGCCTGCCCATTCTGTGTGTTCGTGTGCGTGCGTGTGTGTGAACAATATCAGCCCTACAGTTGTCTGCATTTGGGCACTGTTGACTGTGTATATGAGTACAATACATGCATATTTTTGTGATCCTGAAGAGATTACACTTTGTTTCCCAACCTCTGTCCTCCTTTGTGTTTGTGTGTCTAATTTGATTATGTCGAGTTGCACGAGCCCATGGCTCCGGTGTGCAGGGCAAATACACTGCTCTGTTCCGTGTCTCTATTTCTTCTATCTGTCTGTAGTACACTTCTGACTCGCCTGATTGGCCACACGCTCAGTACTGAATGTACTTTCTAATATAAATCCAAGAACAGTTGTGTATATGTCTGCAACTCATCAAACTGGCCCTGTGCACAGATGGTGCACAAATAAAGACGCATGTCCTGTTATAAGTTACAAGGTATGTGTCTATGACCATGTGTGCATTTCCAAGTCTATGTGAAGCTTTGTGAAGCACTTTGTATCTTACTTTGGAAAAATCCTACACAAATACATGTCATTATCTTTATTATTAGTCGTATTATTGTCTGTGACTCACCAGGTTGGCCTCACTGGGTGCGTGGTACTTCTCTGTGCCCATGCGAACCAGGCCGTCGTTGTAGAGAAAAATGCGAAGTGGATCGCAGGAAGTGACAAGGATATAGATGCGCAGGTCAAACTTGTAGCCCTCCATCAGGAAGGGCTTGTCCAGGTACTCCTGAACGATAAAGTGCTCCTGGGCTGGCAGCTTCTCACAGTTACGGATAAGCGAGATCCTGGATAGACAGAAACTTTATTAATCCTTGGGGGGGAAATTGGGGTGTCGTCAGCAGCATAATAAAATATGGCATAGTAAAGACAAAAAAGATAATTAAAAAAATGATAGATGGCGGCATAGCAGGGACTATGAACATGACTGATGACATTGGCACTGTCTTGTAGACTGTATCAGTTGAAGGGGGGGGGGGGGACGGAGCCAAACAGTACACAGATTTTAATGGGGTTCAACACTATTTCATTTCAAATCATCAGGACATGTTTGGGGTGCCACATCTGCCTGTTATGGTGATACTTTCAATCTCACATCCCAAGAGGAACTTTGCTCTGCTTCTGCTATTCAAAGCAATATGATGGTCTACAGAAGCAACAGATGCAGTTAGAGGGTAAAGATACGTCTTAACTTTGCACGCAATGGCTCTGATATTTACACTGAAGACGTTTCGCCCTTAGGAGTGAAAGGGTCAGAGCCATTGTGCTCTGATGGTATTCATGTGACCCTCCATTGCTACGGAATCTTCACTGAAAACATCTGTAAGTGAGTGGGCGTAGCATACCTCAGGTCTAGTTTGAGCAGGACAAGCTGTTTGGCTCTGAGGGGCATTGAGCGTTCCAGAACTTTTGTTACTCCCTTCATTACCTGGCCATCTAAATAATACAGCTGAAAAATAAATGTACGAAAAACAGACAGGTACAACATGAATGCTGGTTTGTCTGAGAAATTCATCGCCAGCATCTGGAGAACATTGTGATTTTCTGAAGCCAAACTCCACTCTGCTTACTCTGAATGGCACAGTGCATCAAATGCTGCAGAAGGGTCTCTGCGCAGGTTAATAGGAGCAGACACTGCGCTCCGTCTCAACCTCCACTCTCCTTCATTTGCTTTGGTCTCATGTCACTGGCACTCAGGCCTTATAGTACGCAGGCCGTTGCTAGCTGGACTCAGGACTGAGTTGTGTTAGTTTGTGCGCGTCCATGTGGCCGTGCACGCGGGGGTGAGGGGCAGTGTTGTCAAAACTTTGTGAAATGCATGTGTGCAGGGAGGGGTTTAGGGTTCATTTCTAAACAATCTCCCACTATGTACGAGCATCGCGATTGACCTATATCACCATCACTCATAGTTAAGGCAGACTTGGCCTAAATTGGTTACATGCACAGCCTGGAAGGCTCCATTATACACATGCAAGCAGGCGCACCACACACACAAACACAATTTTTGGCCAAGATGTAAAGACTTGATTGTTCAAAAAGTACAGTTTGAGGTATTAAGATATTGTGGCACCGAGCCACCAGAGGGCAAACATTGTTCTGCTCTGTAATCACAGCCAGAACATACAGTATCCTGGGAACAGTGCGGTCTGTGTTGCTGTAATTTGACCAAAGAATTCACCTGCGCCGTTAACTCTGATGAAGCAAAAACACTGGAGCATTGTTGATGAGTTTCTGAGTGTGAATCTAGACTGGGATCGGGTAATGCCTTTCAGGCGATGATAAAATGAGGTCTTAGTTCAGCAGTCCTCCCTTCAGAGGTGTGATAAAACCCTCCCAGCTTTCAGATCTGCATTGGCGTGATGTTGTTGTTCCTTTCAGGTTTATCAATCACAACTTGCGTCTGCCAACTAAAACAGTGGCGTACTGTAGACGTGCGCTTCATTGACCTGCTTATCACAGTGCTTGAACAGAAGAGAAGTTGATGGCAGGCTGACCGATGATGTGAAGGGCCCTCCTAACAGGCAGACAGCAAGCTGAATGATGAGGACAGGGTTAACGGTGTTAGTTAGTCAAGGAGGAGTAGCTGAGGAGAAGACGACATGATTGATGAGCTGGGGTGTCAGATAATCACGGCCCACTCTCCCCTGCCTATTTAATTTGGCACCGGAGGGGATCTCGCCTTTTTAAGCCCTGCACGCGCTTTTATTTTGTTTCCCTTATAACAAGCTGCGCTTCAGACACAAACAATAACTTCATTTAGTCGGCCGACGGAAAAATAAATTACAGGGGGTAGATATAACTTAATTTCCTGCCGCGTCACACCATGCAAAAAAAAAACAGAGAAAAATCTAATCTTGTGAGCCGCCCGCCGTTGAGTGGTCGAGCTAAACTCATCATCTTTCATATTCTTAATGTATTGCAATAATTCAGCCTTTGCTGCCTTTTATTCTTTAATAAATAAGGGCTTAGTGCAGCATGGAGTTATAAGTAATGCTCACATTATACCAGAAAGGACAAATTCAAAGAGAATTAGAGGGAGAGGTGAAGCATGCTGAGCTATTTGTACTTCAATATCCCCACCTATTGGTGCCACTGATGAATGCACTCCAAAGTATTTCTTCACACATGGATTTCAGGGATCACATTTTCAAAGAATAAGAAGTCAAAAACAATACTTAATAAATGTTTCTCTATCCGAGCAGTCTCAATATATTCTTAAGTGCTCGTGACAGCCACAGTGTGTGAAATGTGCCGAGCAAAGAACTGTATTTTGGCCACATCATAACACTCAGTTTGGCCTGTGTATTAGCAATTCTTGTTTTAGCCTTACCAATTCAGGACAGCTGCATGTCTCTGTTTCTGTGTCAAAGAATAAGGCCGTGTCACAAAAACATGCTACTGAGATTGACTTTTGGGATTTAGCCTTCAACTCTCAGTTCCCAGTAAGCACGGACCGTAAACACAGACGGCCCAGACAAAGGTCTGGAGCTATAGATGAAATACTGTGTGTTCGTGAAAAAAATACCTCCTACAGGTGAGGACTAAGGATGTTGTGAAGCATGACTGCCTGTCCAAGCACTGGCAACTTCGTTTCTCTATCTCTCGGCTGACCATTTTGGGGATCTGTTTGCAAATGTCACCCTGAATATTGCAATGAAACTCTACATTCTCAAAAGAAGCTCACTCTTTGTGAATTAATCTCATCTGTCTTTAGGTCTATATTCTATTTTATGAAACAGTACTATTTGTAAAACCAACCACACTTGAAACCTGGATGTTGACACCACTCGGCATTTCCACTTCTCTTGTTAATGCAGGCCTGACCTCCACACTGAGTGTCAGATAAGTTGGTTAAGGCCCAAACATAAAACATTAGAATCAGTTACTGGATTAATTTCCGAGACAGTTCAGGACACCTGTGTTGTTGCATCCATCAATTTTGTTGAGTCACTTTTCCTTGTCAGTGTTGTGTGGTGGCAAAAATGCCTGAGCAGAGGAGCCCAAATGTCCCTTTCCACCGAGAGTTTCCTAATTTTCATTAACCCTTTATGACCTACCATAGAACAAGTCCACCAGAGCATATCTTTACATATTTACATGCTGTAGTGCCATTTTTGGAGTAGTTTAATATGCTTTCCATCAATACACATTGACTTACGTTCATACTAATGAAATTAATTGCTAAAAAGTGCAATAAACTACAAAAAATGTTGTTGTTTTTTTACACATATTTTTCTAAATACATGCAAGCAAGTCAGTTCATGCTCACAACGTGATGACACTTATTCCAACGTAGGAAGTGCTGTGAATACCTGCGGTCTTGCTTATAATGTTTTTGTTGTGTACGCTTTTTACTGGACTTCTACAAACCTATTGATGCAAGGAAACAGCACTCTGGGATACCATGAGTGCATGATATGTTAGTGTGACTCCCCCGGTTTTATGTGCAAAAAGAATTATTGCTCTGTCTTATTTGGTTGCAATTCTACTGGCATTTAAAAGTAGATATGCAAGTTGGATCGCGGGCGCTCCCTTCAGTCTTAAAGAGTGAACAGATCTCTTCCCAGTCAGTGGTACCTGGAACTCCTCCAAAAGACAGAGAGCTCCACACTAGATGACCAAACCAGCTTAGCAGGGTCTACTCAAAGCAAAGAGCTTTAAAATCAACACCACCCTCACGCTCACCAAGGGGTTCATTTTTCTTTCCGCTGTGTCAGAGGGCAGTCATTTTAACTCTTAAGTAAACTTTGTTTTGTAATGTTTTGTCCACCCATATTTAGACACATTAAGAGAGACAGAAGCTTCACTAAAGGTGTGTTGATTGCTGGAATTTTACATTTAATTGCTTTGAGGTGTACAGGTGTACCTAATAAATTTGTCAGTGTACGTGTAAAGATTTCATGTCACCGTGCCTCCTTACTGATTCTCTAAGTACCTCACGATTTCAACTGTCAGGATGGTGAAAACATACCACAGAAATGTGACATCACAACCCGAGAAAGGCGCTCACCCCATGGGACTGCAGGCATGAAATATGCATTCAGGTACCACAGCCTGCTCATCTTTTGATAAAGAGATGCTATTGTGAGACAGAGTCCCCTGCAGCAGCCATCTTGGTCCATTTTCTAGTCTGACTGGTCTCTGCTGATGGTGCCTCATAAAGATATCCAATAATCACATGCAGAGACCTTCAGGGAAGGAACTACAGTAACTGCCAGGGACTGTGTGTGTGCAAGCATGTGTGTATGAGAAAGAGAGTGTGTGTGTGTCCTCCACTGGCAGCGATAACCTCTGATTTATGGAGAGTGTGACCATCGAGGACAATGAGGCCAACAATGAGATTCACCACACCCTCTCAGCTCAAATACTCAATCTGGTCCCGACCATAATGCCATTTCCATAGACACCCATGTCAGGGTCACAAACCTCTTATTACCTTGTTTTGTTGTGCTTGTCCTCTATTTGCTCTACTGCTAATTTCCTCCTCCACTGACTCACTATGTTGCTCTCTATCCTCCGCTTCAGTCACTCTCGCCTTCTCTGTCACGGCTCTGTCTGTCAGTCTTATAGTTAGTGTGTTAGATATGCTCTGGGGCACTTGCTGGCCTCTGACCTACCCGTGACCCATGGCTCCGTTGGCAGGTTTGACAATAAAGGTCTTCTGCTTGCGTTTCCTGCGTAGCTCCTTGACATAGTTCTGGAACTGAGTGTACTCGGCGGGGAAGATCCAGGTTTTGGGTATGAAGCTGTACTCTTGAGGCTGGCACTTGATCATTCTGGAGATACAAAGAAAGGGCGTGAGTGGGAGTAGAGCTGCATTTTATACTTTTAGAAACATCTGGAGTCTTGTATTTGTTTTTACACATTTAGCATTTTCCTAACAGTAAAGTTGAATTTTGTGCTTTTACAGCAGTGTCTCCTACTTATTTGGCTTGTAATGGTGGTGTGTTACAAGTACCCAGTTGTGACTTCTGAGGGTGCCATCTGGCTAAACACTGAGTTTTGATATGCTGTTGTTTTTGCACATCTGCAACTGAACCAAAGTGCTCTCAATTGAAAACTTACTTGGACATATTTCTTGCTAGGCAGTCTTTCCGGCAGATTTCGCCCATGCCAGGGAAATGGTTAATTCTCTGCAGAGGGACAGGCAGACATAATAATGTTGTTAGGGCCATTACGCCACTCAATTCCACCCCCACCCCTTCATAAAAATGAGCACATTAAAGGCAGCAACCTGAAGTGAGCTTACAATGTTCTGACATTTATGCCCAATTACGGACTCAAAACAAAAAGGTGACGCTGAGACCTTTCTCAACCCTTATTTAGTTTTCCGTGTTTTTTTTTATACTTTAAAGGTTGGGGAGGGAAGAGGCGAGAGAAAAAAAAAACGATCAATCTCAACTCCGAGGGGCCGAGGTAATTGGTTCTGCATCGCAAGCTCCTGCAGTGACAGTTGAATGAATTGCTTTGAATGCGCCGAAAGGGGGGTGGGGGGTAAAGGAAAAACTCTGGGTTTTCTGTATTCTTTGACCAAATGAGCCTGAACAGGGGCGTTAATTAGGCTCGTATGAACTGAAACTTGACAGCAAACTCTCACAGTACATCACTAAACGGAAAAAAGGGAAGAATTAAAAGAGGGAGAGAGAGAAAGCAGAGGGGGGGAAAAAAAAAAAACAAGAACGCAGAGTGTAAAAGGATCCCGTGATTATTATCCAAACGAGACAGACGTAATTAGGGATTCGGAAGAGATTGCACAATTATGCCAATGCCGCGAGACGACGTGGCTTGTGAGGGGAAATCAAAACCAATTGTTGAGGGACTTCTACTTTTCTACTGAGAAATTATCTCATGAAACACCACAGCGGCGCGAGACAGCAAGTGAAAACAATTGACAGCAAATCACCCGTTCTATGAGAAAACATTAGCCACATTGCTACACGTTAAGCTGTTACAGTATTTGTAATATTCAGTCGACTTAGTTGAACTCTTGCCGCCCCTGTCCTAACAAGCCATACTCTTTCTAGCCTGTGATTTAATCGATCATTAGTGCCCAGTCTAATCAAATAAGCACTCGGGAAGATGGATGGCTAACGCTCGGAGCTGAGGGGGAGCAGCGGTAGCAGGGAGTTCAGTCAGCGGGACAGGGAGGTCAAACAGAGGTAAGATCACTTTCAGACTAGTACACAGAACGGAGAGCAACCCTTGTTGTTTAGGTCTGTCTTGTCAACATCACCAGTGACATCTGAAACCTGCCCGCCCCCCCCGCCCCCTGCTGCTCTCAACTTGTCAGTCTACCTGTCAGTCCTCATATCTGTCTCCGTGTAAGCTCTGTTGTTCCCTCTCCAGCCCTCTTTCCTATTTGCTGTTTCTCTTTTACTTCTCAAGGTCTGAGGAGAAGCAGATGGACACATTCAGAGTCTGTCCTTCTTCTTGTTTCTAATTCTTTCTGTTATTTCTTATATTTTTTTATTGTTTAATTTTAATTTTTGTCTATATGTCCTTTTTAATTGCTTGGTTTTTCTTCATTTTATTTTCAATTTGTTATGCGCTCTGCACTCGGAGGGCTCTGTAATTTAATCATCTTAAACAATTACAATAAAGCTCTCTATCTGTCTATCTGTATTCTATTTTATTTCTTTCTGACATTTACTATTACTTCTGTAAACCTGATTTTTGATAATGTCTTGTCCCAAATTTCTTTGGCTCTACTCTAATCTCTTTTTCCTATATTTCCCTTTACCTATTTTTTTTTTTAAATGTATCGTAAGGCAGGATGTTGTACAACACCCATTTTTTCATGGCAGAACTTTAACAACTCCACATTTACTTTTAATTATTTTTTGTAGCCAGCAGTGTGTGTGAGACCTAGTTGTCCTCACCTGTAATGTGTGTTGCCATATCAGCACTGCATGCGTTGGCAAGTAAAATGACTGTGGTAAATTTAGGGTGTTTTTCTCTCAATGCAATTTGAGCTGTGACAATAAGTGAGAATATATCTTTTGTTGCAGTTCAGATTTCATCACATTTTAGTGCAAAGCACTCAAAGGCTTGGGAGAAGGCCTTGCATCAAACTGGTTTAGTGGTTTGTTCTCTCTACAAAAGTGTAAAAAGGAAATGCTTTGTGCTGTAATAAGTAAGAAGAATCTGCAGGAGAATCGTGTCATCTTTATTCAACTCTAACCAAAGGAGTTTTTGAAGTGAGGGATTTGGTTTTTCTTTATAGGAAAATAATTTTGAAACAAGTCTCACAGGCGGGTTACAGTAGCTGTCATGTTTGTTCCATCCTTTTTATCCTTTACTTTTGGTGCACTGTTTCATTTCAGAGACTTTTCTTCTTTTCTCTTAAGGAATCTTTGGGAGAAATCCTTCTTCACCTCCAGTGATCAGAGGCAGGTTGTTTTGTTTTTCTTGGTTTGTTGGTTTACCGATAAAGTCAGCCAAACATCTTCTTTAGAACTGCTGCTCCAGACTTTACAAAGTTACATACATCCACTGGGAGCTGATCAGTATCTCGGTCTTTGGCTGCTGGCCACTGAGCAGCTTTATTGGAGCATACTGTAAAGGTTAAGATCGAGTTTTTTTTTTCCCTGTTCAGCACCGCAATTGGATCTGACACTCTTACTCTTAAGCTCTCCTCTCTAACCTCTAGGCTACAGCGCCCCTGAGCAAGGCCTGCTGACTTGACATGGTAGCCGTGCGGCGTACCTGATAATTCCTGAGCTCAGCGATTTTCTCGTGCTGCACGGCCGAGTCATTCCAGATGAGGTTGGCAGTCTCGTCATCTTCCCGGGTCTTGATGAAGTCCACCTCGCTGATGACTATGCGAACTGTGGAAAAACACTCACATTAGATTCCATTCACAGAATTAGCAGTGCAGTCATTTAAATAAACTTTATATTCATGATCACAGGGTAACTTGCTGTTATATATGCAAAATGAGAACAAGATGTGACCACAAATCAAATATTTCTACTGCACAGATCAATGTTTCACTCAAACATTTTGCTAGGCTTAAATTCTGTTTTTGCAGACATTATATGAGAAATGAGTCTGTGAGATTATAGATCATAAAGCTCACAGCAATATTTACCATTCATGGAATGGTTGCGGAGCAGCCAATCGTAATGCCCCTCTTCAAAAAGATAAATTAATTGTCTGTAATGCATTCAAATCCCACTGGAAACCCCATAGTATGAGAGATAGGAGGCAAGCCCATTTGGACATTAATCCGACAACTATTCATTATTCAGTGAGTAATGAAAAATTCATACGCCCTAACGAAACGTGGTATTAATTAATTTCTTGAAAGCCTTGACAAACCTGGAGAAGGCTTGCCTAATGTTGCATGATGGCACTTGAATGGGAAAAAGGTGTTTCCGATGTAACTTCATCCATCTGTTAACGTCGTTGGTGGATGCTAACAGTGTTTTGCTAACTGAAAAAGGAAGGGGTTTACATCACAGCAGGCCTATGCTTACAGCTACCAGTCGTGTGTTTGAGTACAAAGCTATAATCAATCCTTTCCTACCCTGTCTCATGAAACAGGCCTCCTTAGGGCCAGAGTGTACATTCCCTTCTCAGTGGGTGTAAAGCAAATTTCCAGCACCATCTTCCCTGACCTTTAACCTCTACCTGTAATACAATCAATCCTGAAGCAAAAAAAGACAGCTGCAAAAAAGGTAACAGCAAAAATGAGCCATCCATCTGGCCCTTAGTGTTAATTTTCCTTCACAATAGCCCCGCACTGCTCTCCGAATGGCCACTGTGAGGGTCTCGTCACAGCAAGCAAACTGACTCACAGCTAGACTCCCATCTACCTACAGGATCCGGGCAGCCCCCGACTTCTACTTGCTGCTGCTGACTCCTTAGTTTCATAGGTTGTAGTTCACCCCTGAGAGCTGTGCTGCCACACTGGCATATACTGACCATGTGAGGAGTGCTTACTATGCTTCCGTTTGCCCTTCTCAAAAAAAAACTCACTGCCAAGTTAAATTACCTCAATAAAGATTTATGTATGTATGTAAGGCCGAGCGGTCTCTGTGTGAACTGTTGCTGGACCGCAACTCTATTAGGTTTAATTTAAGACATTAAATAACAACGGCCTCCCTCACACAATCCACCACAGCAAATTAGATTTTATTGTTGGGAGTAAAATCTACAGTGTATTGTTTTATTGTTGATACAACATTGTGATTAGATTTGCTGGGTTTTCAGGGACTGACTGAGCCATACTGAGAGCTGTTTCTAAAATTAATATATACAATTCAATGTGTCACAGTTAATTAATCTTACCTGCAGGACCACCCAAACTGTTGGTCTTGCACAATCATGAATTTTTCATGAAAAAAAACCTAAATATAAATTTAGATGCTTGAAATCTGAGACTTTGTAGTTTTGTATACACAGTGTAGTTGGATCTGAGTAAACTTAGGCAAACTTTAATAGCCACATTTAGCTCGCTGGCTCATCAAGCTGGTGCAGTGTTTCTATACATTGATTTATTTGTGGCCACTACCACAATATCAACATCGCCCACCACTTTTAAGTTTTCTTTTCTTTAATATTTAAAATAGGTAAAAACTAATTTCATTGTAGAGCTGCGTGCAAAGCATTGATTCGTGCAGCCCCTCCTCGCTCTTCTCTCCGTCACTCTGTTTATCAGACCACAATGAGAAAAGACTTAGCAAGCTGGTGCAGCCCACAATCCCTCCGCCTCTCTTTCACTATTTGCCAGGAGCAGAGAGCAGGCGGAAGCTCCAGAAACGGACCTTCAGCAGCGGCTGTAGCAGGGGGTCACAGCAGCCTGGGTCTAACCTGTGTAACAGCAGCAACAGAAAGCTTGCTGGTGTTTGCTGTAGCTGCTTTTCCGCTTTCTTGCTTCTGCTTTGTTTTTCTTGAAACTGATGTGACATCACGTCACTTAAGCCCCGTTTCCACCAAACACTTTCGGTATGGTACCTTTGGAACCAAAAGTAACCCTTCAGACATGGTACCTAGACCCTAGCGTTTACACCGCAAACAGTACTCTAAAATGTGGGCAGGGTTGCTGTCACTCACTGCTCCGTCCAACATTCACTGTATTTCCTTATTATCAGTGACACAGATGGAAGTCTGCACCTCGTTTATCGTCCACAGAATGGGGTTGTACGCCGGCATTTTTCTGAACAAAATAAAACAGACTGGAGTGAGAGTCTCTCTCCATGAGATATTTAAAAACAGCGGGTTTGTACATTTCGCCCGTCTCGGGCAAGCTCAGGTGTTTGGTGTTGCCGTAGCCCAAAGGAACGACGCTCCGCCACGCTTGAAGATAAGAATATATGCAGTTCACATAACCTGGTTGAAATTAATATATATAAACGGTTGAAGATCTACTCATTACTAAAAGTGTATGTCATATAAAAAAAATAATGTTCAAAGTTGCCACAGTGTGCTGATGGATTCACGTCGTCAGCTCATACATTGAGTAACATTACAAGTTAACACTCCACCTTAAAAGTTGCCGGCAGTCAGCCCAGTGAATTCAGTTATTTTTTCTCTGACTCCAGCTGCTGTGAGAGGCAGCAAAACATCCTTTCATTTTATAGTTACAGTTTACTAATAAAACTCTCCACAGTATGAACAGTGGTTACATGAGCCTCAAAACCAGACAACTCAGCCCTGAGCAGAGTGACCGTTCTCTACTGACCAATCAGACTGCAGTGTTCACAGCTCCACCTTTTAGTACCAGATCTGTGTTCTAGGTACCCCAACAGAGGGGGGACCAAAAAATGGGGACAGTACGGAGCGGTTCCATTGGTACCATCCACAACTTTTCACAGTGGAAACAGAGAAAAGCGTATCAAACTGAACTGAACTGTACTGTACCGTACTTCTCGATGGAAACAGGGCTTTATAGATTACCACAATAAAAGCAGCAGACTTCTTTCTACCCCCACATTTGAATTTTATCGATTCAGGCACTGGAGCTACAGTTGGTAACTTTTATGAAAATAACTTTTTGTCATGTTTGCTGAAAGAAATACATGTGACAGATAGTCTGTGAAAAAAATATGTCCCTCTTCTTCTTCCAACTGCTTCTAATGCTACTTGCTAGAACGTACTGCAGCATACCAAAAACAACTAATCAAAGCTAAAAGAGTCTCTAACTGCGAACTGCTGTCAAACTGTCAAACTAGACAGCGCTGATTGAAAATGAATCAGGACTCTGTTACTGAAAGTGTTTCCAGAAACATATTTTAGTGTACTGTTTAGCTGTGAAATGAGAAAGCTGGTCCGGCAAGTCAAACTCAAAGATTTTACACCTAACTGCAGTTCATGAGCTGTGATTGACGTGATTGACAGCTGCAAAAGAGTCTTCAGCTCTAATTGGTTGTTTGTAAGGCCACAGATAATCTGTTTCATTTAGTGCTTAATGAGTGTAGAAACAGTTTCAAAAAACATGAGAAAAGGTGTTTTTTTATATAAAAGTTACCAACTACAGCTTTAAAAGTTGATTTAAAATCATTATAAAATATATAAATAATCTTTTAAAAACTCCCAATACTTGGGTGAATGGATTTATCCCCCTATTTATTACGCCCAATAGTGTCTTATAGTCAGACCTATCCCCAAATTTTGTTTCAGTGCTGCACCAGCGCTGGAGAATGGTCTGGCTGTACTCAGCACTTCAGCACTGAGGGGAAAAGATGCTCTGGATACTTGTGTTTCTTTAAATCAGTCACAATTGTCTTGGGCAACGCTAAACACAGGATGCAGCGATGGTCCCGTTGCAAAATGATAACACAGAGATAGTGAAGGGGAGACGAATTCCATCTGGAATAGTCGGCCAATGGCAGGCTTGTATGCACGGTCTACATCCTGTGAGTCAGACTATGTAAGTAACGATCTGAAGAAAAGAATAACTTAAGTTATACTAATACAACTACTGAGGTTACAGTCACTAACACTACTGCTGAAACATCTCAGGCAACTCACTTTTTTCAGACGAAAAACATCAATACTAGGATAATGTACATCAATGAAAAGGGTTTCATCACCCATCTCAAAGAAAGCCTCTTTTCATCCTACACCAGCTTCTCCATAAAGACAAACACTGTGATCAAAAAAGTGTCTCATCTTAGACTGACATATCTGTAGTGCCTGTTTTGGCTCCTTTTTCAAACCCTTCAAGCTGATATCTCCCGTGAACATTTGTGTGTATTGTTGTGATTACTGTAATCTCAAAAGCATTTTAATATCATTAGAAATAAATATATAACCTCGTACCGATCTCATATTTGGTGCCAGCGACGTTGGCGGTGATAGTGCCTTTCTTCTTTTTGGTGCGCACCTTCCTCTTCCCACTGCTCTGGTAGGAGCCCACAGATGGCACGTTCACGGGGGACGCTCCTTGATCCTCTGGAGGAGGAGACAGCATACAACAACACTAGATACAGTCACAGCTTGTGCTCCTGACTGGGAGGGGAACAGGAGTTGCTGGAGTATTGTAATATATTTTATCCACATCTGCAGGGGATTTAGTGCGGTTTGTTTATGGGGCGAGGGTGTAAATGAATGAGGCGTCTAGTTTGCTATAGCTGCATGCATCATGATCCTTTTATCATAATCTGTGTGTGTGTGTGTGTGTGTGTGTGTGTGTGGCTCCATGCAGGAGAGAATAGTACTGATGATGGCAGGCAGGTACATATATAAGCAGGTGGCCAGGTGTGTGTGTGTGCAAAAATATGCAAGCCGTAGTCGACTAACCATCTAACAGGATAACCCTGTCAGTCCTGAGAGAGTTGGGACCTCTCTTACTCACCTCCTTCATTGGGAGGGGAGGGCATCTCAGGGGCTGGAGGAGTGAAGGGGCAAGCCAAGCTTTCTGCCAGGCTTGGCGGGAGGGCGGGCCTCACAGGGTACTCGCAGCACCCTCCAAGGGCTCTCTCACGCTCGCAGTAGTTAGTCTTCCCTGTCTTGGGGTGTATGGACGATGTGGTTCAGGATGGCCCAATGGATCATCTGAGCATCTCCCTGGTGCCTTTCAGCAGCATAAAGAGCAGCGGCAGAGCCTGAGTGGGCGAGGGGAGTTAGACGGGGGGGGGTTGGCAGTGGTGGGGAAGAGTGGGAGGGGAAGGGCCTCTCAAGGGTCTACACGGCCCCAGCTTATTTACAGCCCCAAGAGGAGGGAGGGAGGGAAGGGGTGGACAGAGGGATGGAAAGGAATGCCTGTAGAAGAGAAGAAGAAAAAGATCTCTTAGAGCAGCAGAACAGTGGTAGGCTTACTGCCCAGAGGGGGACTCCAGTGTAGACTCTGGGTCTATGTATATGTTCTCACTGGACCGGGGTGCACTGGACATGCTTTAATGTAACGCACACAGGCCTATCACAGGCTACATCAATGTGACACCACGCATACCAGTTCAGTTAGAACTCTGTGGGGCTCGGACACTGCAGTACTACTAATGAAATAATAAAACTGTGTGACGTCCACCTGCTGGACTAATTGGTATTCCTTGGAATCACTGTGAAATATTAATGTGGTTGTCAAGTAGAAGGGGTTTGGAGAATCTCATTGTGTCTGATGTTTGTGCCAGCTGGATTTCATTGTATGGCTGAGAGGTCACTTCATTCAAACAGATGGCATCTTTACAGTGGTTTGTTAAAAGGATGCTTCGGGCTATGGAGTGGTGTGGGAAATTAACACCAGTCATCAGCCAAATTCTGTTATTATTTGGCCGTGGTCTGAGAGAGTGTGTCTTCAAAACCACTTCTGGGGGTAATCAAGCATTGCCGAGATGCCCTGTCACATTTAATTTTTTGCTGGCATGGTGACTCAGTGGCACTGCTGCCTCGGAGCAAGAGAGGACTATGTTTGAATCCCTGTTTTCCTTGAGTGGGGTTTGCATGTTATCCTTTTGTCACTGTGGGTTCTCGTGTCCAGGTGCTCGAGATGCCACACATTCTCAAAGACAAAGCAGCATTCGGGTTGACTGGACTCCATGCTGCCTATTGGGTATGATTCTGTGTGACTTCTCCCAGTGATGGACTGGCAAACCATGAACATACATAGACTGATTCCAGCTGCTCTTGAGCCTCTCAAGTCAAGTAGTGCATGTAGCTACGCAATGATCCATGACCCTCTCCTCGCCCCATTATAAATCTGAAGGGTTGTGAGATGACTAACAGAGAGATAAGCCACATATTTCTGCAACACAAACTGAAGTGTGTGTATCTTGTTTCTCTCGTCTTTTCTTAGGAGTTACTGGATTATTTAATCTCTACAAGTTTCTAAAAATGATTGCCTAACCTAGCCACAGTCCATAAACAAGAGCGGCTGTGGCTCAGAGGTAGAGCAGGTCGTCAAACAATCAGAGGATCAGCATGTCTGCATGTCGAAGTATCCTTGAGCAAGATACTGAACCCCTAATTGCTCCCGCTGATGCTTCCATCGCTGTGTGAGTGTGTTAAAAACTGAGTAGCAGGTGGCACCTTGTATGGCAGCCTCGGCCACCAGTGTATGCATGTGTGTGAATGAGTGCATATGACTCGTGGTGTAAAAAGCGCTTTGAGTGGTCGGATGGCTAGAAAGGGGCTGTACAAATGCAGATCCATTTACCATTCACCTTTTTAAGGGCCACATGCTAAAAAGTTTGGGAACAACTGCCTCATAAAGTGTTTTAAAACTCCTTCTTTACAACTGTAATAGTGTTTGCAATGCTTTCCATATGAAAGCAAATACTATCTGTTGCATATTTTTCTTCCTGTGGTTGAAAATTAAAAAAAAAATCCCAAATTCTAATCTAGATTTTGTGATTTTGCATAAGAAAAATACCCACTGTCAAAACTGTGACTATAATAAAGCAGGGTATCAGTCCATTAAGTATTGAAATAGATATAACTGCATATACTATGAATTATGGGTGATATACACCAGTGAAGCTACATCCACAGCACACCAGCGTATGGTGCCTCCTCTGCATTTCATACAGAGATCAACAGTAGCCTCTTGTGGTGAGAATATACTGAAAAGCCCATTTCCTATCTACCAATGTTTACTCTCCATACACACACACACACGTGTCCATATACTTGTAGGTGTACATGTACACATAAACACATCAAAAGATATATAAACGCGCTGACTTGAAAAGCAACCCCCGTCGATTCGATCAGCATCCTCGGGACAAATTAGAATCGGGAAATGATCCGATCACATTATTCGATCACTCAGTAGTCTCTACTGTCAGCCTCTTGGTCTGCCTGTGGTAAGCACAAGACATTGATCCTGGAGAGGACCGAGACTGAAATGAGATCAGCGCAGAGGGGGAGAGAAACAACAAAGAGTCAGGGTGATAGAGTGAGGCAAGCTGTGCTGTTGACAACCTGCCCGCACCTCCCAGTGGTTTACTGGCTCTCTGTACAGGAGGCAGGAAACACTGTCTCTATAGGAGCACTGGACCTTGGTGTCACATAATCCCTCAGGAACAAGGAGAGGAGGGGGTCTGGCAGGCACATATTATGCAACTAAACACTTACAAACACACACATACGATTAGAACATACATGAATACTCTTAGTACAAGTAATCTCTAGAAAGTTCACGCAATCCCCAGACAATGGCGGTGATGTTAATCCTAATTATTCTACACATAATTGCAGGATTATGAATCTTTGAAATTTAAGAAACAATCATTTTATCCTCTTATTTGTGTTTTATTACATATCAGCTACAGTAGATATTATAAATTAAGCATTTTAAATATTAATATTAAGAATTATTAATGTGCTGACCTCATTGTTTTAGAGGTGCTTTATTTTTTAGGCTTGGACTCAGTGTGTTTAAATCATGCTACCACGATAACTGAAAGAGCACATTCACAAACAGATACTAGATTTTAAATATATTTTCTGATGATGTGATAACATTTCCTTCCTCACGCTTCTCCGAGTAAAATGTCAACACAGATTTCAATCTAGGCTCGTTTGCCTGACTGCCGTATAAGGTCACAGCTGAGGCACTTTGGTAACGCACTGATGGATGATACAGCAAAGAGAGGCTGTGTCGTGTTTTGCTCATTTGTCTTAGTGGTAGTGGTGGTTATCAGCTGCAAGGCAGCCTAGTTTTACTTGCATTCACACGGTGGTAGTAGTGGGGTTTCAGTGTAAGTGGACACTAGATTAGAGTCGCTGTTATCACTGACTGATAGAGAGACTCAAGCAGGACATCCTGTTGTGACGTCACAGGTTTGAATTGAGCTCAGTCGTCACATGCCATAGCCCTCCTGTCTCTGAAGTTATTTTGTTTCCTGCTGTAATAACATAGAAAAGACACAGTATTCAAATAAAGACAGTATGGACAATGTATGATTATGTTAAAAAGGTATTTTATGACACTGTCCTGTGAGCTGCTGTAATTCTTCTCTTTTTTGTCACTTTATTTCTAGTGATTTTTGAACATACTTTTAAAACAAAGACAATAAAAATCAAGCGAACAAACAAATCACACATAGCTGCCAAACATCTTCTTGTAAATAGACAGAGTCCTAATGTCTTTGATAAGAGGAGAAGTCGTGATGAGAATCAGTCTCATGACTCCACATATCTCGTACTTTCTTTTGTTCCTATGTATTAAACTGTAAGAATAAATTCATGTCAACAGGGCTGAGGAAGCCACCAAAAGAAATTAAAGAATTATTATCAGGAGACAAGTCATTTAAGGCTTCTACAGTCACATGCAAAGTCCATTTTTCCCATTTTTTTTTTTCAAACTTTGCTCTTTGTAACCTCAGACAGGACATTTTTGCAGGTTCTATTGAACATCTGGTTACTTTTCGTAAGACTGTTAGAAATACAACATGAGAACATCGACAAAATGGGGTTCAGGCTTTGAGAGAATTACTTAATGTATTTTACTGCTAGCATCATTGCAATTAATCCTTCAGTGAAGTATTAAATCTTCACTAAATCCCCTCCACTAAGTAGAGTATGTACTGTTAATCCTGTGGTGCAGTGACTCCTTTTCTCCAACAGAGTGAGCCAGAGCGCCGCCACAGCAGAGCAGAGCAGAGCAGAGCTGAAAAGGCAGAGCCCCTATGGATGCTGATCTCATGCACTTCCCCTTTGCCTCACACAGCACAGAAAGGCCTCATTGTAGAGAGTCAGCTCTTCATGCTGCTCATCTGCATGACTCTCTGTCTAACAGGCCCTAAATGCATGACAAAAGCATGTCTGTCTCTGAGGGTGTTGTTATGCAGAATCTTCCCCTAATTATCCAGCACGTTTTTAATGTGTGTTTCACGTTAATGAACGCCATGGTTTTCTCTCTCTCTGGAATATATATATATATATTGTCTCCAGCATTTAGAATACATCACAAACATTTTCTGTAAAATTGATCAGGAAGTAAAGTAGGTCTACTTCAAAACTCGACTAAGAAATTCAACCTCACACTGACATTATCTCACTATCATAAGGCAATGACACTTCAAACTACGGCACTCCCCTTTATATCAAAAGCAAATCCAAAAGGACAGCAAAATCAGCTTTACAAGGAGTGTGCCAAAGGAAAAGCTGAACCAAAGCGCTAGACTGTTTATTCATGACAAGCAGTGTCACACTTATTACAGAAGTCCCTTCAACAACCAGCAGTACTTCCCCAGAGGGTTTGTTTTATGTTCTCCCTGCCTTACATGAAACTACAGAGAGCAGCCGTCAAATACAGAATCAATAGAGAGGCTTGGGGGAAACACCACTTAGCCTTATGTCAGCAGGATTTGCAGACACAAGTTCTTTTCTGTACATGCAGCATGCCCCGGTCTTGCCATTACAGCAGTGCAGGGACCTCGGGGTATGTATAACTATACAAAAGGGCAGAGATGCAGGCTTGAAGAATGAAGATGAGTTGTACTGTTGCACATCCTGAACGGAAAAGTGAATGTAAACAAAATCATTTTCAAGTAAAAAATGGGCCTATGAACCCTTTTCACTGGACATTTCCTTACACTTAAAAGGCACAATGCCGGTGTGATTGTGTACATCTGCAAGTGTAAAAAATAAAATACACTTGCAAGATCCCTTTTGTAAAAACTATTTATATCGTTATCTATTTGGCCGCTAGCACCACATTGTCCTCCAAGGAAAAATGATAGCTGAGTTTGCGGACTACTCTCACAGGGAAGTAGTTGGTTTAGAATTGCCAGTGTATCTAAAATTAGCTCGAACCAGTGACCCAACTCTGGCTTCGTGCCTTCTTCCAGATATGAGGAGGAACAAGTGTGGGAGCTGTCAGCCCACGGGGTACTGAAATACACCAACAAACAGCTGAATGCTAAGCTTAAGTTTATCAGACAGACTCTACAGTGATGCAGGCAAAATGGTCAAATGTAAAATTCAGCCGCTGCGTTAGAGATGCTATTAAACATTGATATTCACTACAATCTTGCCTGACCTTATTTTAAGTGGAGCAAACATGGTATGGCTGCGACAGTGTGCTTGTAAGTGTTTGTTCAAAAGCACTGCACTGTTGTAACAAAGCTTTACATGTATGCAGGTGTATCATCGCCACATCAATATGGTTTCAACTGTTAGTCAAACATCCATCCATCCATTTTAGTAACCGCTTATCCTCTTGAGGATCGCAGGGGTGCTGGAGCCTATCCCAGCTGACATAAGGTGAGAGGCAGGGTACACCCTGGACAGGTCACCAGACTATCACAGGGCTGACACATAGAGACAGACAACCATTCACACTCACATTCACACCTACGGACAATTTAGAGTCACCAATTAACCTGCATGTCTTTGGACTGTGGGAGGAAGCCGGAGTACCCGGAGAAACCCCACGCTGACACGGGGAGAACATGCAAACTCCACAACAAAGGGCTCCCTCCTAGAATCGAACAAGGAACCCTCTTGCTGTGAGGCACCAGTGCTAACTACTACGCCATCATGCCGCCCATTAGTCAAACACTTTGCTCTAAATTTATATTACTGCCAGATGACACTGGGTTTTATTAAGTGGTCTAAGGTCTGTAGATACGAGAAGACTTGGAGACATAACAAAGGGAAGGCCCCTGTCAAGCAAAGCCTACAAGATGAATTAATTAACCGGAAAACAAAGCAGCTGCTGACATAGACAACATGTGGACTGCATATGGCGTGTAATTTAAAAATGAGAGCGTGTATCAAGTCAGATTGCAGGGCTGCAATGAATATCCTGCATTAATCCAAAAACTTAAGGATGCCAACATGATCATAAAAGATTATACATATCATATCCGTCTTAATAGCCTTATCTCTGGGATAAGTCCAGAAGGCAGGGTGCCATCCAGAACTCATATGTTATGCTGTTACTATTATGTAATCCATCTGCTCTTTCAGGAATGGTCATCTCCAGGGTGCTCTATCAGCATGTGGTCTCTAAGTGGCACACTGGACTACAAACAGACTGCACTAAATCAAATGGCTATTTAAAACAACACATGCCCTGCATGGTTTACCAAAGCTAGGCTTGCATGCAAAGACACATTTATTTACATGCAAAGCTAGCCTGAGCTAAGAAGCTAAGCTACTCAGAGCAGCAGCAGCAGCGAGGGGACCTGTGCTTGTCACAGCATAGCAGTCGATATGGTATCTTCCAGATCACTGAAAGGATAGTGGGCCATCCCCCTTTAACACATCTTGCCTGTATTTCAGGATTAGCGCAAACTGGATTTCTTAAACCTCGCATGTAATATCCTGGATATGGGGATGTATTCAGAAAATTGGTTGCACTCACAAATTAAATCTCACAAAGCCTAAACAGGTGTATTATTGCTGTGAATAAGTTGCTAGCAAACGGTAGCTAACGTTATGTTGCTAGCCACTTGTATAGGTCAGGTGGAAGGATCACACAAGGAAGCAATCTGGCAACGTTGCTACCCAGTTAACGTGCTACCATGTATTGTAGCAAGGCTAATGTTTAACTGCTCTGTGAATGAAGGCCTTTTTATTTAACAGCTTCAAAATGAAGAATAAGATGCCGTCTGATAATTCAGATAAAACACAATGACCCTGGGCTACTCTACAGTTAGCGCTACCTAGCAAAGGATGGAGAGGCGAAGTAGCCCGTTAACGTTACCTTATTTATTCCAGGCACTGGCAGTGCAGCTCTTTTGCTGGTCTCATCCGACCGACACAGCCGCCGTTAAGTGACACACCAGGGGCTCTTTAGAGAGCCCGTCCAGTCCCGAGATAATTTATAAGACTATAGCAGTGTTTATGTTGTGTAACGGCGTTACTACTGAAAACTGACGTTGGTTGACAGACAAAAAAAATCTGTATCTTGTAGTCCTCTGTGTGCTGAGTGCTGGAGCGAGTCCATGGGCTGAACCATTCGCTCTGTGAGAGGGGGGGGGGGCTGTATGAAGTGCTGAAGTTTGCATTCTCAATCTGGTGCCAACGTGACGTTTGGTGTACTGTAGAGCGTACATGTTAAGTCAGCACATATTAGTTTCGATTCTTAACGAGCCGTGAGTGACAATAAAAGTGTTACCGAAGCTGCGAGTTTGACTTCGTACACCTTTTAGGTGGGTATTTAAGGGAGGGTTCGGTGCAGCTGCTTCCTCCACAACGCGCTGATACAAACACAGGGAGGCTACCTAGCAACTGTGTCGCTGACCATGGTGCTAAAAAACAACCCTGCCGTTCCATGGGTGCGTCCCGCTCAGAGGTCATTAACGTGTCATTCACTTCTTGCAGAAATAACGTGGAAATTTTCCCCCAAATCTGCCAGACTCTTGCTTTCCTATTCATAGTTTGTGAGTTAGGTATATTTTCCATGTATCAGCTTATGCCAAACTGAGTTTTCAGTTACTTAAGAACTAAAATCGAGGTTTTAAATCAGTTTAGAACACTGTTATAGATTTTTTAAATTACTTTAATCACCTTTAATTGAATGCATATTGTTCCTTACTTAACATTTGTCTCCATTTTATGATTAGTTCTTTGACAACATCACTGTTTTGCAATCAAAAGCATCCCATGAGACATGTTTCACTTGTTCCATTAACTTGGAAAATTTAGTTTTCAGTCAGCTAAGAACCAAAATCAACGTTTTAAAACAGTTTAGAACACTGTTATAGATTTTTTTTATTACTTTAATCACCTTTGATTGAATGTATATTTTTGTTTCATGGCATGTCGTCTCCATTTTATGGTTAGATCTGTGACAACATCACTGTTTTGCAATCAAAAGCATCCCATGACATCACAACACTTTTCACTTTTTCCAGTAGCTCATTCAGATGTGTTAATTTTCCGCTTATTTTACTGAGCCATTCACTCAGTCTACTGCCTTTTTTCAACACCTAAACAATGAAGGTCAGGCTAACAGACACTTGTGAACCACTGGCTTTCGATGCAAAGTGTTAACCACACAAGAGGTGACACAATGTCTCTTAAGTGTATGTTGTTGTTACAATTGTGTATTGTGGTGTAACACTCTTGATCATTGTAGGGTAAGTAAATCTGGAGCCTTGTGCTCTCTTGGAGGTCAGAGGTCAGCTACAAAAACACCCCAGGGAGGTCAAGGCATAAGGAATGTTTGCTGACATTAACTTAAAACTGAGTTGTTGGGTTGAAGTGAAACTGCTGGATTAAACATTATAAATTCAATATATTTCACAAAGAAGAAAAAGCATTAGAGGAAAGGAAAAGGCCACAGGTACTGGGCCCATACTGTAGCCTGCCAACTCCTCATGTATATGCTGGACTAGTTTGTCAACTATAGTTTACAGCAGGCTGTGTGTGCACTAATAATCAACAGTCCCGCCTTGTGAGCCACCATATCATCTGCGGCCCTGTTACAATTTACATAAAACAATTAATGCTCAAAAGGCAAGGCCAGATCAAGAATTTGAGTTTTTGTTTTACATTTGTATGATAGAGGCAGTTACCTCCTCAGTTAACCTTTGTTTACTCGAATAAGGTGAGAATATATCAGCATTTTACCTCAAATTGAGACATCTATGATTGAAAAGTTCCCAGTGATTACTTATGTGCCTCATCAAAAGGATTCAATTTTTTTCACAGAATAGAATAGAAAGAACTTTATTCATCCCTGAAGGGAAATTTAACTGTCCAGCAGCTTATAAAAAACAACAACCTCACTTCTCCTCATCAGCAACAATACAGTGATATTAAAAAAGACATAAAATAAAATACATTAAAATAAGTGCATAAATAGAAATTAAAAGTAAAATTAAAATGAAATTAAAATTGTCCTCATGTCCTCAAATCCACCCACACTGGCTGTGGTCAAAAATTGCATGTTATTAAAAATAATAATAATAATAATAAAAAAAAAGCTTGATGAAAAATACAGAATTCCTAGCTTATGGTAAATACAGAAACCATAATTTACACATTCAAAACTAAAGATTTTTATCACTCAATTTTGTGATTTGAATTCTTATCTGTTACAATTGGCTGTGTAGTTAAATTGTGGTAGATACTATTTTGGCCTACCTGCTATATTAATACTCATAAACAAAGTCCATAACTTTATTATTGATTGTGTTTTGAACAAGTTAAAAGCCATTGCTTTATCTATGTTTATAAATGGCCTGTGTGAAAAACAAAAATATTGGAAAAATTAAGACTACCTTGTGTTTTGTGCCTCTTTAACGTCTACCATGTATTGTTACAAGGGTATACACCTTTTACAGCTATAGTCTTCGTCTAATTCTTTTCTTGTTTTGTTTTGTTTGTTTGTTTTTTTGTAATAGTGTGATCCATTATCTTTTTTCAAAATGATTTTTTTTCATTACTAACCACTGTAATTGAATGAATACCCATGTGGATTAAATTGCCTAAAGTAGGTTTGGTGTGAATGTAGGCTACCTTCAGACATTTTCTTTTTAACAAAGTTAAGCTTACTCAATAATAAAGTAAAATAATAATAATAATAATAATCATAGTAACAATAGTCGTGATGTTATTATTATTATTATTATTGTGGCTAAAGTGGTGGAATCTATTCAGTAAATTATTTCTTAATATTTTTCATATAAATATAACAAACTTGTTCTTAAACTTTCACATAAAACATCAAATAAATGTGATATAGTTGTTGCTCAGATTTCCGACCCGCAGTGAAAGCAGCATTTCACCCATCAAGTCAGTTCTATGGGTATTCCCATATGACGTGAACGCAGCACAAAACGACAGCAGGCAGAGGTGAAAAGTCTGGATCATGTTTTCATTCCAGCGGAGGCATACTTGAACGACAAAGGACATTGTAAATAAAGATCAACAGGGCGGTTTGCAGAGCACGTCGAGGTTCTGTCCACAACGAGAAGACATTGATGTTGTTGTTAGCCAGCCAGCTAGCACAAGCTGAAATTTGTTAGCTAGCTAACGGAAGACCCTGTTAGCTAACCGCCACCATCATCGCTCCTAGCCAGCTGTGCATCGCCCTGTCTTCCTACGATGGGAAACGCAGCAACTGCCAAGAAAGGCAACGAGCAAGAAAGCGGTGAGTACCTGAAAACCACCCAGCTAACCTGTTAGCCATTTACCGTTAGCTATTGTACAGCGTGAGCTCGCTTATCATAATAAAGTCAGTGGAGAGCAGCCTTTAGCAGCTGCTGCCCAGTGTTAGCAGACTGTACTGTAACAGGGGTTGCAGAGAAGAACCATCTTTGGTAGAGCTGTTTACAAGGTGCGTTAGCTCCCTCGTTGTGGTTTCTGTTTGCTTATCTCACTTGGAAACAGTGCCACAGATGATGCAGCTAGCTAATTACTGTAAATGACAGAGGGGTCCTCACCATTTCCTGTTTGAGCTTTCCCACAGCAGTGAATGCAAAGACAGATCCTTGACCCCCCAAATGAAAGATTGTCTTATTGTTCAAGCTCTAATGTGTGACAGAGTTATCAAGGCACCATGTTTATTATCCAAAGAGCTAATATGAGCTGCCTGGAGCCAGATAACATCAGCAAACACTGGTCCCCACTAAAGCTGCAGTACAAGGCCTAGTCACTGCCAACAACAGGTACCTGATAACGACTAACAGACAAGTTGACCAGATGGCTGCTTGATGTGGTTAAACCAGGCTAATGATGGTAATAAACAAGTGTTGCTGCTGTGTTTTCCAAACAAGGGCTGCAAAATTTCCCAACACTGATGTGTCCAAGTCAGCTGTCAGCAAGTTTACTGTAAATCAAAATGTTATGCCTTGATCCCTGCTTTCTTACAGTGACATCAACCTGCTGTGTTGATGCTATAACACCAGGGAAAGGTAGCTTCCATCCTTGTCAAATTGCATCTGTTAAATAGCAATTTTGCAATCTGAAGTGCTCCATCAATCACTCGAAAGCCAGAGGGCACTCGGTTGTGTTTAGTGTGTCAGTAGTGACCATAGACTGTATAAAGGTAATGGCCAAGCTAATCCACTAAACTGTCTGTCTGGAGAGCACTGATCTTGACCTGCTTTCTGATTGGCAGCAGTCCATACAGTCTCGCGGCCTTTTTACTCAAGCCACCTGTAGTTTTCTGCAATGAGGGGGCTGAGGGTTGTGTACAATAACACTGTGATTTGAACAGCAGTCTACAGAAACACGATGTTGGTGTCATTTAAATTTCTTTTTGCATTTTAAGTATTTGATTACCCATTGGAGCCCAAACTGCTGTAAGTCTTAAAAAAACCTAAATAAAAAGAAGCAGCATGAGGCTCAGTTTGTTAGAGCGACTTTACTCATAGGGGAAGTCTCTTTGATGAACTGCATTGTTAAACTTTACCACCAGAGAGCACGATAACGTGGAGATAACTTCTCTCTAAGGCAGTCAGTGGGTGGTACAGGCCTACAGTTTCCTTATCAGCACTCTGACTGCTTCACAGCTGTGCAATGTTTTTGACATATCCTTAAGAGGCAGGCCTTTTTGTGTGCTCTGCTTACTGTGTGTAACTTTTGTCAAAACAACGTCACCATTTGCATCGGAGGCCATTAAGTGTTTTCTACACCGCCCAGAAAAAGTAGACATGCAGTTGGCCACTGGAACTGAAGCAGAGTACTTGAACAGGAAGTTCAACTTCATGTGGTTAGCCGAGCATTGCAGTGCTCTTGGCTGCATACAGGAAGTTCATATCACTCATTGGTCTTCAGTCTGAAAACGGTTACTCCGCCAGTGAGGCTTTTTGTACTCACACACCAAGAAGTTTGTCTCAAAATGGCCCAGGGAAAGGAACATTCCTTCACCAGGTTTCTCCATAGATATCGTAAGGGTAGCCAAGAGCAGAAAGGACAGGAGAGTGAGGTGCCTCACATCTCTGAGTTCACCATCATGTGGGATAAGTTCAGTAAGTGCAGTTTGTTTCTCTCGCACTCTAAAAGTGTCCGCCATCATTTGCAGCTCTGATTGGGACTCTTCTATGATTTTTGTAACCTTGTAATGGCGTGCTGTTTTGGCCTGGTCTCCCTTGACAAAAAAAGATTGTAATCTCAAGGGACTTCCTGTTTGAATAAAGGTTAAGTGAATAGAAAATAAAATTGGATGTGTTTCCCCTTTAACTTGTAGTTCTTGTTGGTAGGAAACTGATCAGGATGAAGATTTAAAAAATCAAGTGGTGTATAAGTTGTATTGTGCAGGTCTTTTAATGGGGCTGATGTGTTTTTTTTCATGTACATGCTTGTTTATTACTTCATCAGGTCTTAAAATTTCAAACACACATTCTCGATCCACTGAAGGCATCAGTGAAAGTAGCTTTGGCGAGCAGGTCATTCGTGGTGCCTCAGTTGCTTGCATCATCTTGATATCTCTGTCCTGTCATTTGTGTGTACTGTTGTGCAAGAATGAAATATGTTACGTGTGCTTTTCAGTCACTGTTGTTTTACAGTATTTTTGACAGATGTTTGTAGTTTAACAATATTTTGTTCAGTGTAGGAAAGAAAGAGAAAGCTAGGTATACATGTTGAAGACTAGCTACTGTGAAGAATCAAAGCCATATGAACAGAAATATTCACCTACTGCTTAATTGTAACAGACTGAAAAACCCTTGGCTGTTGGTTTTAGCTTCACATACAATTAAAGAAATATGTCTTCCTGCCAAAATAATATTGTTTTGATGTAGATTTTAATCAGGTTTAACTTCTGCGAGGCAGTAGGGATGCCTTACATTGTCTTCTTCTGTGTCATTTTGTCGTGTGTTGCATTTAATGTTGCATTTAAACCACTTGAATCTCAAATGTTCTTGTTTTAAGCACTTCATAAATGTTTCTTCCTCTCTTTCTCTTCTCCATCATTTCCATCCATGTGGGTGAATGTTCCTGCAAACCCTTGGTGAACTGTAGAGACTTTTGGTATGCTCATTTTTCCATGAGCCATCCAAAGTCACAGAGAGAAAGTTTATTCAGCAGTTTAGGCCTATTTGACTTGTATTATTCTGCACCTACATATGACTAAGATAAAGATTAATTAGCGCAGTGTGCTAGCACACAGCTTCCACACTGTCTTTCATTGCCAGGTATGCAGTGAAATCAGCAACTGCATACCAACTAAACTTTAGATACCTGCCATGACTCTGTGACTTTGGACATCTCATGTCTGCTGTGACTTTCACAACACACTGTCTTTCTAATGCCTGCACTGTAGCCTCAGTTATGTTCTGCATTTTGTCTTTTCTCTGCCCACTATTACTGCCTCCCCCCTTTTACTCTCACCTACCTCTGAAAGAGATGCAGAATAGCTTGTCTTTGAATTGGCCAGTACTGCAAAGTCCACAAGAGCTCTTTGCATCACTTTATTAATTAAGATTTCCTGCTTAGACGTGTGGTTTTGAGTTTCGTTAAGGAGGTATTTTTTTGCTGTTTTGTAAAGTATAGTCCTGCATCCCCAGTAGTTGGCACTTGCCTGACCTTAAAATGCATTTGTTTCCCTGAACATGTGAACTACCTTTGTTTATTTTCCCGAACCACCCTAAACTGCCCTAGTTTTTTATTTTCCCCAACATGTTTACTGACCTTTTGTGAGTACCAATATAATTCTTTAATCTTTTTTTTATAGTGAAAGAGTTCTTAGCTAAAGCCAAAGAAGATTTTTTAAGAAAATGGGAGTGTCCACCACAGGTAAGGCGCTCTCTGAGAGCACTTTGCTTTATATAATTCACACTTTCGTTTCCGTTAACTTGCTGGACTCAACTGTTTCTCATGAGGCAAAATGATAGACATTTTGTTTGATAGCTCCTAGCCACTTCCTGGCTCACATCTTGTTTACTTGAATGCTAGCTGATTGCGTAATTGTACTGTGCCACTAAGAGGCATTTATTGTGAAAACATCTCCATCCAGCTTATGTGTTTTTAGTCGCAGCTTCAAGGAGACAAAATGTTGTACCAGCTGCTTCTATAAGAGCTCCAATTACACCAAACTTACACACAGAAATGAAGCATATCAATCATCAGTTTGCTGCCTTCACTTCCTCTGATAATGTTTCCTCAGAGCACAACTGGCCTGGATGACTTCGATAGGTTCAAGACTCTGGGCACTGGCTCATTCGGTCGAGTTATGCTCGTCAAACATAAAGAATCAAACCAGTTCTATGCCATGAAGATCTTGGACAAACAAAAAGTAAGTGTACGGTTTTAAAAAACACAGTTTAGATTTAAGAACTAGTGTCAAAAAACAAACTCCTGCACGCTTGACGAATGCTGTAACGACATAAATGCTGTGCATCACGTAAAAGGAAATGGGACGCTTCCTCTCGTGCACTGCCACTGCATGTTATCATTGAAAACCTCAGAGGCACTTCACAGAGGGTTTCGATCTTTAAATACTGATGTGAGAATCGTGGGAGGAGGTTAGCGGGTCCTCGGTGCGCTGCTCTTGCAGCAGTACACTGTTCCCTTGAATTTCACACAGTTGGCTTAAGAGGTAAACCTGTCTGACTTTCTGTTTCAGCTGCACTGCTGAGAGACTTTCCTTATTACCACACACGTCTGCTAACTTGGCCCTCTGTTTTTTTTCTTCACACTTTGTATGCTTGAGCTTTTATTAGTCGGTCACAGAGCTCTTAAAGAGTTATTCTGGGTCTTTGATATATATTTTTTTATCCCATGTTACTACCAATCATGAACATTGCTGCTGACCACTTCCCAAAGCATGCCATGCATTTACAGACTTACAGGCAGTCATTGTTTTCCAGTTTAGATACAGTATGCAAATGAACTTACAGGGTCGTGAAACTTGTTTGAGATACAGCAGATGATTCATCATAGTAACCGTCATTGCCAGGTGTTATATCATTGTGTGGTAATGCATTTGAAACTGTGGATTAAGCTAATGTCTGACAGTCGTTTTAAACCAAGGATTAAGCAAATTAGGATGTTTCTTTTCACGATTTGCTGTTTGGTTATTGTTAGTCTTCTGACTTTGATTTTCTGAAAGTCTTGGTTTGTGGATATAATGCCGTTGAACACCTGACTCTCCGGCCTTGTGACACAATGGGTCAATGCAAGTTGCTTTTGACACTTACTCAACCTTTCTGTAATGAATGGAAGCTAGGAGCTGACCGGAGAGGAGGACAGACACAATTCCAAGATGTAAAAAAAAAAATGTTATGCTTTGAAAAGTGATCTGTATAATTGGGCTAAAACTTGCAAATATTATCTGTGTGCATTAACTTTTTAGTTAGAAATAGCTCTCAGCAATCTTAAAAAACGTTTGACTTCATGGGGCTTTGTTTCCTGTTTAATTTGGGAAATTTGATTTGATTCGATGATTTGATTTCACTTTATTATCAGAATAAAATTCAGAAATGTGTCTTGCATCCCAGGACATCAACCATTTTACATGAGTACACATAAATACAAAAATACCACACATTTAACCAAACAACTAAATCATACAACAAATGCTATAAATCACAACCAACATTACAAAAAGTTGATGCAGTGCAACATATTACTCATTACCTATTACATTCAGTGTTCAACCCAGGCTACTTAGAAGCCATGCTCTAATTTATTACGCTGACAGACTGAGGAACAAATGTGCTTCTCAACCTGTTCAGTCGAGCCTGTGGGACTCTTAATCTTCAGTTTGATGGCAAAAGCTGATCAAACAGATGATATAAAGTGATATAACATACTCACAAACTCATAATTAGTGACATGTCATGCTTAATATTCTCTCAGTCATCATATTGTGCCTTGTTTTTTCAGGTGGTGAAGTTGAAGCAGATAGAACACACACTAAATGAGAAGAGAATACTACAGGCCGTCTCTTTCCCCTTCCTCGTCAGATTGGAGTACGCTTTCAAGGTATATGCCTGGCACCCAACTTTGCAACTGACACCATGGTTACCACATTACCCCTGTTTTTCTATGTCTCACTAAGGAATCCTGCCTGTCACAGTGCTAAAGCTGGTACGGTACATCTTCGAATGAACAGCCAGCTACATGTTTGTGATAGACTCACTGATAATGTTAACTCATTTAATCTGATTAGTTTGTTTTATTTTCCTACCTAAAGAGCACTTGTCATTTAACATGTGATCAGGTGTTATGCCTCTGCCTAAATGTTTCTTGCTTTGCTCAACAGGACAACTCAAACCTCTACATGGTGATGGAGTACGTGCCCGGTGGAGAGATGTTCTCACACCTCAGACGTATCGGAAGGTTCAGGTATAGTGTACATTTTTATTGTTTTATTATGCCTTAGCCCTGGGGACAGCCATGGCCGGGGGCATTATGTTTGTAGTTGATCTGTCCTTCTGTCCCATTCTTGTGAACGCGATATCCCAGGAATGAATTGCGGGAGTTTCTTTAAAGTAAGAGTAAATGTCCAATTAGACTCAAGGATGGACTGATTGAGGACAAAACACGTCGAGAATTCAATTATCAGATTAGTTGGCAACTCATTTAATGGCCAACAACTAATCGATTAATCATTGCCACTCTATCATCCACTAATAGTCTGAGGTTTCTGCCATTTTTTCCCCAGTTACAGGGTTTTTTTGGGGAGTTTTTTTCCTTATCCGCTGTGAGGGTCCAAAGGACAGAGGGATGTCGTATACTGTAAAGCCCTCTGAGGCGATTTGTGATTTTGGGCTTTATAAATAAAATTGAATTAATAGCTGAACAAAGCTGGACAGGTTTCAGTTCGCTCACTGTGGTCTGACATTGTCATGGATGAAATAGCTTGAGACAGACACCATTTTGAGGTGGCTATACAGTGAATGACTGAGTTTGCTTGTGACTTGTGTTAATATGTTGCAATCATATCTGACTGTCCATCCTCCCTTCTTTCAGTGAACACCATGCAAGATTTTATGCAGCTCAGATAGTACTCACCTTCGAGTACCTTCACTCCTTAGACCTCATCTACAGAGACCTGAAGCCTGAAAACCTGCTCATAGATCAACATGGGTATATCCAGGTACGCAATCTATGTAAAGGTCAGAATGGAAAAGTGAACTGAATGAAGAGGCATCAGTCATCAACAAGCTCTGTCTGTAAAAGATTTAGTCACAAACTCATCAGCTGCTTGTAAAAAAACAACCAAGAAAGAGTATGTGGAAATGAACATGTTTGGTTGGTTTGACCCGGGTGATTTAAAAAGAAAATCTGACAAACAGATGTAGGTTTCTGTTGATAGCCTCTGTTGGGTCTGAAGTGTTGTGAATTGACTTTGCCTTTTACGTAGTTACTTTTCTTATCATGTTCCTATTGTTCTTATTTCAGGTCACAGACTTTGGCTTTGCCAAAAGAGTAAAAGGCAGGACTTGGACATTGTGTGGAACTCCTGAGTACCTGGCTCCAGAGATCATCCTCAGCAAGGTAAAGCCTTTATACCCACTACAGCTCACATACATGTTATTACAGTACAGTTAGGAATAACTGAAACAGTAACAGTATGTGCTGACATTTCGCTTTAACGGGTCCTCACATTCATGTTTGGAGAAAAGAATTGTAACCCCAATTTCACAGCATTGCTGCAGTGCAGTGATCCAAAACATACGGACAAGAGAAACAATAAGTTAGTTTTCAGTTCAGTTCAACTGAGAATATTTCATCTGAAAAAGAGACCGAAGACCTAAAAGACTTAAGTCAAAAAAGTCACCTGAGTCAGTCATTGAGCACAATAGGATCATGCCAACTTGTCCAATTACTTTGTGTCCTAAAACTGGGGGACTGCTTATGTGCACACTGGCGCTATTTGGTCCGCTTTAAACAAGCTCCGGTCCGCTTCTATGGATAGTTCAGTTCATTTGGAGTGTGAACGCTAATTCGAACTCTGGTGTGGACCAAACGAGCGAACGCTGGTCTGCTTGAAAACTGGGGGTCTCGGTTCACTTGCAAGTGAACCCTGGTGCGGTTCGCTTACAGTGGGAAATGGAAACGGACTATCCAGCGAACCAAAGAGAGGAAGTGACGTAGAGCGCAGCGCATTTTGGGTAGAAAAAAAACAAAGCCAAGTTAAAAAAGAAAAAGTGTGAAAATGTCTCGTGGGCAGACGTAAAACAGAAACCCCAAGACTGCATAAATTTGGTGTTACTCCATTGATTTGTGGTGACCAAGCTGGCTGAAGGGGATGGATTTCCGTTTTCGGTCCTGGCCAATCGATGAGCCGGGTTTTCTTCTTTCTCATGCTTTTTTTCTTCCTAGTCAGTGGTCATTTCAGGCAATACTGCCCCCAAACGAGCAGCTGTTGTAACTGCCTGCCGTTGTCTAGGCAGTTTAGTCTGCTTTAAAAAGTGCAGTGTGAAAGTGAACTGAACCAAATGAAGGTGTGAAATTTTTCGGCATTTCCCCACCGGCTTGTACTGAGTCCCCCGGACTATCCTGGTGTGAATGCGCCCTAAGTGCAGAGCCACCTGACTGCTCCGTATGTCTCAAGCCTTTCCAGCTGTCAGTTTTTATTCAGGGTTGTTTTGCGTGATTATGGTTGAGCCCAGAAACCATCCAACAACCAATGGAAATGAATGATTTTTTGTTTCTGTTTTCGACTCATCTAGGGCTACAACAAAGCTGTGGACTGGTGGGCACTCGGAGTTCTCATCTACGAAATGGCTGCTGGTTACCCTCCCTTTTTTGCTGATCAGCCTATCCAGATCTATGAAAAGATTGTGTCTGGCAAGGTATACAGAGACAATCACGTGTTAAGTCTGTCATTTCTCTGCTTGCCTTTCAACCACAACCTCAACTTGGCATTGCTTCTTGACTGTTTCTTGTTGCTTCATACACTGTTACCAAGCATACTATATTCAGTGGTGAATAACATGTCTTTGTGCTGGTCATGCTTAGTAATCCAGAGTTCTTCTCTTTTTGCGTTCCTGTAGGTACGATTCCCATCTCACTTTAGCTCCGACCTGAAGGATCTGCTGAGAAACCTGCTCCAGGTAGACCTGACAAAGAGATTTGGCAACCTGAAGAATGGCGTGAATGACATAAAAAATCACAAGTGGTTCTCCACAACAGACTGGATCGCCATCTACGAGAGAAAGGTAGGCGTGCCCCTTTTTCGTAATGGGGATATAAACACATTCTCCGTTAGCAGCCTAGATCGATTGGGCAGTGAAAACACTACTTGCCTCACATATTTTCTGATGAGTGAATTTTAAATGGTAAATGGACTGCATTTGTATAGCGCCTTTCTAGTCATGTGACCATTTAAAGTCACATTCACCCATTCACACACAGTCATACACTGGTGGCCGAGGCTGCCATACAAGGTGCCACCTGCTACTCAGTTTTTAACACTTACGCCGGGTGTACACTGGATCCGTCGCATGGGCGGTTCGGCCGTGGCGCGGACTCGCTCCGTCCTGTGCTGGGCGTCAATGTCCACTGGAAGCGTATCTATAGCGGCGTGCACGCAAGCAGCTGGAATTGGCGGATCGCGAGATCATAATGTCACGCGTTCATTTGCGGAAACCCTGGAGGTACAAAGACATCAACAAACAAAGAAAAGATTTCTCTACCTGCCAGGGGCCACCCACTTTGGCGTCATGTCGTTGTAGCGATGTGAAATACAATCCGGAGTTTTCATGGGTGTTTTTATTTTGAAAATTGACCCGATACTCTCGTCTTTTCTGCGCCTGACTTCCTGTTTGACTCATTTGGTCTGTGGAAAGTGACACGTCGTCACGCAGCATCTGTCAAAAAATAGACCCTGCGCATATTTTTAGCGGAGCTAAAACGGAGCAGCTTACATTGACTTGAATGGCCGCGATTAGCTCTGAATCGCGCACGCGACGGATCCAGTGGACATCCGGGGTTACACACTGATGGATCAGCCATCGGGAGCAATTTGGGGTTCAGTAACTTGCTCAAGGATACTTTGACATGCAGACTGGAGGAGCTGGGGATCGAACCACCTATCTTCTGATAAGTGGATGACCTGCTGAGCCAAAATGGTTAAGATTTTTGTAAGGAAACAACCAGTGCCGATCTGCAACCAACTGATCAGAGCATCCAGAGTTCTAGATATCTGCCTAATTCGAAGAACACTGACTTGCATTATTTTATAAAATACTTATTTATATTTAAATTAATAAGCAGAAAACAATTCTTTACTTTCTTCTGCATCCTTAGGTCGAAGCCCCCTTCTTGCCAAAGTGCAGAGGACCAGGAGACACAAGCAACTTCGACGACTACGAAGAGGAGGACATTCGTGTCTCGCAAACAGAAAAGTGTGCAAAAGAGTTTGCTGAGTTCTAGTGAGTGGGTCGAGAGTCCCATCAGGGCTCACATGTTTTGGGATGTTTGCACTCTCCTGAGGGTTAAGGTGGAACCGAGGCCGTCACGTGTCCAAAACAAAATGCCTCGTTCCTTCATTCCACACAGCTGAATGAGGTCCTTCTTGCCATGATCCTGCGTGCAGTTAGCACTAACCTATACACAGGCACATTATGCAGACACCCCTCGTGCTGCAACACAAAAATACTAGACCACGTTCTCATTTTTTTTTCTTTTGTTTCTCTATGTTTGCCACTTTCTGAGTAGCCTCCCTCCTCCTTATTTCAAGTCAAATAATTATTTGAGAAGCAACTTGTAAACTGATATTATGCCCATTTTTCAAATGGCACAAAGAGTGATTGATTGTATTAGCTGGTATTGCACATATTGTGATTTAAGCTTCGGGAAGATAGAAGGGATTTTTTTGTTTTGTTGATTTTCTAACGTTGAGTTTTGCCAGTTATCTGTCATCTGTTACATGCCTGATTGTGTTTTAGGGTTCAGTTTATTACTCATGAATCATGAACACTTAAACATTATCCATTAATCATCATTCTGATGTCCTTAAGACCTAGAACAGTGTATTTGTGCATATAGAGATATACATATATGAGACATAGGATTTTCAAACACTTTGTGTTTTTAAAGCATGACCAAAATTCAAACAAAGACAAAGGTGTTTAGTGAAGGAAGAGCAACACTGATGACTTCTCAGAGTGTCTGAGTTTTAGCACTCAGGCGTTGAGTTCTTGAAGAGGTGGAGCAACAGTGACAAGTGTTATTGTGGAGCAGGAACTTGTCAGTGCTGTATTAACTCAATTGTAGCATCGTTTTATCCATATCTGGTCACACCTCAGACTCGGTGTGGTTTTAAATGGAAGGAATGAGGTAATATATTTTTCAGGTACAACTCTGTTTCACGAGGAGGGAAAGGGTGTGCGTACGTCACTCCACACAACAGGTCATCAGTCTTCGGTACGTCCAGAATTGTATGAAGTGCATTGAAATGGCATTTTTCAGCAGCTGAAAGGTTATTTTGTTTGATTTTCTCCAGAGTACGTTGTTGTGGATGCGAAGCAGTGTTGGTCACATGGGCGTATTTTGTCCAGACGTGGGTTGCTTTTCGGTTTTTGTTTTTAAATCGTGCTTTAGCAGAGCACTCGGAAGACATTGTGTAACTGCCATATTTGTTTTATTTTCATTTTTACTTTTGCATGTTTGTTACGTTTGTACAGCAGTGTCACAACAAGCTAATAGTGCCCTGAAAGTGTTCCCATCTTTTATTTTTGTCGTGTTTTGTTACCTTTAAACATTGGTGCGTTAGGTGTAGGCAATTTTTATCTGAGTGACATGCTCCTCTGCATAACCCCACACAAGCAAAACTAAACCATTAACCATGAAATAATAACAGAAAACTGAAATATCATAACCTTAAAGTATTCATTTATCTCGGTCACCACTTGGTTGAAACATATACTTACCTCAAGTATAGCTTGTAGTGTCTTTGCATCATTTTTTTAAACAATTTGTACACTGTGATGGAGCAATATTTGCTCATTCTTCCTCGCAAAATTGCTCAGGCTGAGTCAGGTCAGTTAGAGAACGTTAACAGACAACAATGTTTTGGATTGTTACAGATTTTCAAAGGGAATAAGGTCAAGAGTTTGACTTTTGAAGAACATTTTTTCATTGTAAATCCCTCCTGTTAAGTTATTGTCTCCACATATTTAACACCTTTTTTTTCTCCCCTCAAGATGAATATGTGTTTCATGAGGGATTTTTCTATACTGAGCACCATTCACTTCCAATGAATTCTGGCACATTGCCTGTCCTTGCTGCTGAAATGTAGTCCCTGCCTCCGCAAACTCTTCACCGGCGTGACAGGTTACATGTGTACTTAGCATGTGATCCTAGAATCTGTATGTCAAAGGTTCAATACCTACAAGGCCAAGGTGTCCACTTGTTGAACTTCCAGATGTCAGAAAAGACCTGATTACTCCTGCTTCTGTGATCCCTTGATTCCCTGTAGGGAAGTTTGTCTCTGCCGTCCACACGGAGCTCAGAGTGTGAGGTCATTTCTGCAGGTCGGACACTCAGGGCTGTGGGGAAATCAATCAGTTTTACATTTCGCATCTTGTTGGAAACAATAATGCATCGTTGACAGTCATCCAATTTAACACCTCTCAAGTCTTCTGAAGTTTCGATCATGATTTGACATGGTGCTCAAGTGTTTGTAGATGAGAACAATGCAATTTAATCAAGTTCAACAATCTTAGACAACCAAATGTGAAAAAGGTTTGGTGACTGAATGCTTTTTTTAAAGGTACTGATGTACTGTATATTGATATTGGCTATGCCTGAATTTAAACTTTTCTTTATAGTTTTTTTTTTCTTTCATATATTGAGCACATGACGTGACATTTTATTTAGCCCTGATTTCATTTCAAAAGGCACAACTGTTTCTTACGCTATTTTTATTTATATTAGAGATGTCTAATGAAGTTACATTTTAAATGTTTAAACTTGCATAGTTCTCAGTATATTTAAGGAGACTCCAACTGTTTTATTCACAAAAGTGTTATAAACAGTGAATATATTGGATTATTTATTTGTACCACTTTTTTTCATTTGCCCTTAATTAAGATAAAACATTTCTAGAGATGAAAATATTTACCACAGTAAATACACAATGATGCCTCTCATGCCTATTTAAAATTGTAGCCTTTTAAGTTAACTTATTTTCTTCTGTTTCTTTACCTTTTATGATTTATTTCTGAACTTAGGAAATTCATTAAAGGGGATCCAACATAATTTTCCCAGTTTGAAGGGTGAACAGAATGTAATTGCAGAATCGACGACGTTTTTATTTGGACAAAGTTTGAAAACTACACCTGGGAATTCAGCATGTTTCAATCCAAACTGCCTGTGTGTAAATCTTCCCATAAAAATGTGTAGGAAATCCACAGCTCTTCTTATGTGTCATTTATCCCCCATGTGTGTTAAAAAAAAACAAAAAAAAAATGTTTGTCATATTTAATGTAAATGATGGCACTTTTCCCTGAGCCACCTCACACTCCAGACTGAAGGAAATCAGTTTATGAGTTCTTCGTAGCTAGTCACACATGCCAGTATGGGATCAATAATCTGAAATGTGTCTGTATTTAGTTTGTGGGATATTTTGCACATCATTTAGAAGGCTGACACGATTTTTCCCACCCATATTTACTTGTGTTTGCAAGGGGAATATACTTTGCTGTAGCAGATTTTATGTAACAAAGGATATGTCACTATAATAAATTCTTTTTATTAAAAACTGTCATTGCTGGTGTTCAGTGTGATGAGAAACACTGCTGTGTGTGTGGTAATCACAGTGATGTACTTCAGCAGGTGGTTGATCCTGCTGAACCGCACGCTGGCGTTGAAGCTGTAACGAACTTCACTTCCCATGATTCTCTGCTGTCGTGGGTGAAGGAAGCTAAACCGATGAAGAAGGGCTAGTTGCCTTCACTTGATTAAATCTTGATTTTATCAAATGAATATCGCCGTTTATTAATTTGTAAAATATTTCGGTGACAGGAAAACTTTTTGTTAACCAAAGTACGTGTCTAACTTGGACGGACTGTTGTTGTCAAGCGGGAATCATCTAAAATAAGGTAACTGTTAAATGTTGTATTAGCAAGCACAGCTAACATCCCTGTTAGCTTAATACGAAATACGAAGAGACAGCGATTAAATATTAGCTATCGTCAATTAGCGTAACGTAATTCCTATTATGTCCCATATTGAATAGCTCATTTTAACTCTTTATGTTTGTGTTAATTAAGGCAATTTCATGTTATGTTTAGCGTTATTGTAGTATTTTTAATCCAGCTAACAACGTGAGTTTTAGGTCGTCATTTCACACACTGCATCTCTCCCGCTGTCAGTTACTGTTACTGATACAACACTAGCGTTAGCTTTGTTTTGGTCTCTAGCAGTGTTTGGGTCGTAAATGTTCCTCTAACTGTTTTTAACAACTGTACTATTTTAATGTTGTTGCAGTGAAGACACCCAGTGACTGCGAAAGAGAAACAATGCTGGTGTTTGAGCTGCCAACTCACTGAGTTCTCCGAGTGAAGACATCTGATGAAAAATTACTGCAACGTTACAGATTGTAAGAGACTCATTTAGCCCATTAAAGCTAGATTGGTGCTTAAACTGAAAACTGCATGAGCTCAATGAAAGCACAAGCTTCATTAGTCACCAGCAGTCTAACCTCAGCATGGTTTCTGTTTGAAAGTAACCACAGCTCGTGTTGACAATAAGCTTAGAAGCCAAGTTAGCATTTTCAGTGCTGCTGTAACCCTTCAGACTCTTTGGAGCTTCATCTTAAACTCAAGCACTGTTTAATCTCAATATACAAATTAATGTCAGTCTGATTTACAGTTAAATATGTGTGTAAAATGATGCACACAACTTAAACTACATGTTTTACTGTTGTTGCATTTAAATATACTCACATTGCTTGAGCAAGCAACTTAAGCATACACAGTTTATATTCACACTCATGTATAATATAGAGTTGTTGTTTTAAGTTGCTACAAGTTATGCTGCCTGTTTTATTAGGGCTAAAACTAACAGTTATTTCATCTTTGGAAAATACTCAAAAATGCCCAAAGTAGCATGTTTTGTTGGATCAACAATCCAAATCCAAACAGTACTTTATTTACAATGATATAAAAGAAAGGGTGCCGATTTCATTTCAACAATTGTAGGGACAGATATGGGTAGGTTGTCGGGGGTCCTCCCATAGGAAATTTTGAGCATCAAGCACTCCCTTTTCAGCATTCTGGTGAAGTTCGATGCACCAGTTTATGATGTGTGTCTTTATTTATGCAAAGAAAAACATCCAAAAAATTCAGGCAATAGGTGACGATTTAAAATGTAAAGATTGGCTATAAAGGAATATAATGCAGTAAGGCTCTCAGACATTTTGTATTGCTTTCAAATATTTATTCTCCTGTAGATGCTTTTATTTCATTTATTGCTATCCCTGCTGAGTCAACACATGTAGGCAGGATGTGCTCTTCAGTCTTTGTGTCTTTTGTTTGAGGAAGTTATCTCTTCTAAAAATATTCATGTCACTGATAAATTATTTCATTTCAGTCAATTGGTAAACCACTGAACTTTAACATCTTACATGTTTCAGCAACTTTTCAGCTCATGTACAGAACTTTCTGCACATATCTGTTCTCTGAGAAGCTGAAACTAACGTTTGAATATTTTGATAAGAGGGTTTTAATATTACAGAATAAACTTGTAATTTAATGAGAATAACGTCATAATGTTTAAAGGAAAAAAATCTGCCTACACTATAGTCTGCTGTGCGTTATGTTATTGCCATGCTGATATGGTATTTTCCCTTTCAGACTGTCTGACAGACACAGTAGCCCACTTGGGACTCTTTCTGGAGAAGACAAAGTTTAAGTGGCTGAGCGCTGCTCTTAAATCTGAAAACACTTCTGATCAGGCATAATTTCCCGTATTGAAAAATGAAATGCACTGTTCCTTACTAAATCACTATGACACACAATTTGTTCCCTATTTTGGTGCACAAAACTGTTAGAATGAGGAAAATACGAACGAGTCCACTCAAATAATGGCAGGGACAATTCTGTCCTCCCAGATGTGGTAGGGACATGTCCCTGCTGTCCGTATGCAAACCTATGTCCCTTGTGTAAAACAGACAAAAGGCAGAAGTTCCTCACTTTTAAAAAGGTGGAACTTGTCTTGATATTAGATTAATAATAAAGTATCTGTTATTTGTTTTATGTTGATTATCTAATTGATTAATCACCTAACTGTTTCAACTCCTCTGAGTGCTTCTTAAGATACCAATATGCTAAGCGGAATATGTTCACAAAACGACACAAGAACTTTAGAAAACTATTTGAATTGATGTTGGATTTGAATATTTTACTCTCAAACTGTGTCATAGTTTTGATAAACCACTGTAACAAGCACCTGCAGAATTAACAGTGATTGTGAAAATGCTGGAAATCGTAGTTTGACATTTAAATCTAAATTTTATTGTCTTTTTTTTTTGCAGCTTTTTGGCAGCAGATAGAGTTTACTAAATTGCTATGTTCCAGAAAAAGCTAAGAAGTGCACTTTGATTAATATTGTATTTATTTATGCTCCTTTTTCTTTTTGCAGCCGGCATGGAAGACAAAGCAAATGGCTCTGTTGACACCAAAAGGTATCGTTTCAAATTAGTGTAAGACATTGTTCACTGAAAGATTTGAAAGAGTGTTAAACAGCTGTTACAGTTAACTGTGCATTCACTGTGACCCCACAGCCCAGTGGAGAATGGTCAGCTGCCGGACCCCGCCAACTGGGGGGTCGCCGATGTCGTCAATTACTTCAAAGCAACAGGGTTTGAGGAGCAGGCCACGGCTTTCCAGGATCAGGTTGGTGTGCTTTTCCTGCTCAAAATTCCCATGTTGTGATGAAAACAAATTTGAATGTCGGTCAAATATATCTGTCTCCACCTGACAGGAAATCGATGGCAAGTCCCTGCTCCTGATGACGCGTAACGACGTCCTGACGGGGCTGTCGATAAAGCTCGGCCCTGCACTGAAAATCTACGAGTATCACGTGAAGCCGCTGCAAACTCAGCACCTGAAGAGCAACGCCTCGTAGCACCACAGGCCGTCCCAACACCCACCTCAGCGACAATCATCGTGTCAGGAGACCCCAGGTTAGCTGCCACCTCACAAAGACTCCTCTGGCCACAGCGGCACCTTAACAGGATTTGAATGCTGTATGTTTTTATAAGCGTGGATCCCCAAAAATGGGTTGCACATGAAGTCCACTCAGCTGTTTACCCTTTCAGCCATTCTAATTTCTGCTGCTTGAGATATGTATTTTATTTTTGTGTGTGTTTTATTTAAAAGAAGGAAATTCGGGGCGGCTACTGTGCAGGTATGATTTGTCTGTGTGTGTGCGTGTGTATGTGTGCGTGCGTGCGTGCGTGTGTGTGTGTGTGTGTGTACATGTGTGTTTGTGCGCATGTACAAATAAATTAACACGCTGGTTTAAAAAAAAGTATTTGTATATAAGATGGTATATAGTTGAAAACTGTGTATGTTGTCGTACCTGAACACTTTGATACGTGCAGAAATTATTCTGGTGCATCCCGTTTTGCCCTAAATTCAGTTTTTATGTTCTGAACTGTGCAGCTGAGTCCATGAATCGTCCTTAGCATGTAACAATGAAGCATTTTGTTTTCCCAAACACAAGGAGCCAACCGAAAGCCTGTTTGTTCCTGCACACCTACATTATCTAAGCCCGAGGCTCTTGATATGAAAATATTTATGTGTACATATATATATTCTTATTTTGTTCCTACCTGTGGTGCTTTCAGCATTGTCACAAAGACAACTGTATTGAAGTGTGTATGACCAATGTATATGTGCAACATAACACTGGAGTTTGAATATCTGAATCAAAGATTTGCAATAAATGGTGCTCTTTTCTCACCAAAGAACAATATTAGTTTATGAATTTATTGATTTTCCTGTTATTTTATTTCCCATCATGGTCAAAAGCTTTAATCAGATCTTGTAGCTGTAATTCAAACGTACGTAAAAGGTAATGTTTGTTCTCATTTTTATTAAGCAGCTTGTTCAGATAATTGTGCACATCACAGCAGCAGCGTTTCGTGGGTATGTAGGTGTCTTCACAGCCTGGCTTGCTGTTTCCTGCGCACTGTCCCTGTGATGTTGCCTGAAGGGTTATCCAAGGCAAGAAGAACCTGCAAGGGGCGAAAACAGGTTAGTAACTAAATATTTTGATAACTGAAACACTTGGGAGATTAGTTGCAGGAACAGAACTTACTTCATCTTTGTTGTTGAGGCCCATTTTGGTCATGTCTATGGTGAAGTAGTGCTGGTTGGGCATGACCATCTCTATTTCATCCACCTAAAAGACACAATACTCTGAATGAGCTAACTGTTCATGTTTAACTTGAGATTGTTTTACTGGATGTTACACAAATAGTGCTTTGTCCTCGAGGATTCATTCCCTCATCTGTACCATGCAGTGACTGCGCTGACATGTAACTGTTTGTGTGCGAATGTAGTCAGCACATGTGTTGTTAAATTCCAGCTGTATTTTCTTGCTGTGACTAAAACAGATTGTAGGTTAGATAAAAATCTTATAGAAGGACTTACCTGAGCAATTCTGTCCAGGACCAGAACCTGTGTGTCATAAAGGGTCTTCTGCACAGAGGGTGAGTACTCTCCACTGTGGTAGGGGCCAGCAAACTTCTCAATAATTGTGTCCTTCACGCACTTCCTGTGAGGACAGTGACGTGATGATCATCAGATGTAGAAAGTCATTGTGTTCCTAACTCAACATTTGTTCCTCCTCTCTACAGACTCCAGCATGGATACCTATAACTAAGATGTTAATTGAATGTAGATAATTACCATGCAGCATCAAAATCCACATCCTGAGTGTTGTAGCGCCACCTGGCATAGACAGAGGTGCAGAAACACCTGTCCTTGGCTTCTTGCAGAGTGGTGAAGCGATCTCGCAGGAAACCTTCAAAGCCAGACTGGGTGGTTTTCAGCACCTTCATGTTCTTCACCCCACTGTGAACCACCGGGATGCCTGAGGCACAGAGTCGGTGAGTATGTGGTAGTCAGAAACATTTTTCACAGTAGCACAAAATGGACGTGCATCACATGTGACAGCAGGCCTCACAGGGGACAAAATACAAAATCGAACCCATCACGAGCCTGTCAGCAGCAGCGTCATGGGCTTAGCTGTAGTTTTAGATCCCACGGTTGATAGTGTTTGCCCCTCCTCTAAACCACAGAGGACTTAATCAACAAGCCTCAAGAGTTAAAACAGGAAACAGGTGAAACTTTGGCATCCAATTACTGCACATCATTTTTCATATAACCACTGAGCAAGTGAAGCCCTTGAGGCTGCTTCAGGAAAACACCAACAGATCTCAGCACGGACGTAGAAGTCCGTAGAAGTGCTCTCCTCAAACTTTGTCTTGAACACTTACTTTGAGGACACTCGTGGTTTCTACAGAAGCAGATTATCCATTAGAAGTGTGTGTTTGGTTGTGCTTACCACTCAGATTCTGCTCAACATCACAGAAGCGATGAGCTTCTGGGCTGTAGATGAATGCGTGAGCATGCTCGACCCCATTCTGAGAAAAAGAAGACAAACTGGGTATTTGATGATGGACATTTCACATAATTGAACAAGTTGACGTGCACTTGATTCATGGTGCCTAAATAGTGTGAATAAAGGAGGCATTGCCTATAATGAGACAACATAAATTACAGTGTTCTTATGTCTGTTTTCCCGTCCATGACAAATGTTTTGACATGCCATAACAGGAAAAGCACAAGTGATTGTGATAACATCAATGTTAATGGCTGAATTCCATTTCCTGTAGGTGCACCAGTGACAACAACCGCACCCATTAGTGATGCTGGCTGTACAGAGGTTAAAAAAAGGAGGAGTGAACTTTAATGAATAACTTTTTTTTTCAGACACATATTTTAGTGTATTTTAGTGCAGTGGTTAGCATTGTTGCCCCACAGCAAGAGGGTTTCTAGTTTGAAACCTGGGGTGGGGGCCTTCTGTGTAAAGGTTAGATGTAGAGGATGGCTCAGGCCGCATTTTCCTGACCAAACCTGACCGAGGCAAGTATAATCGAGCCCGGCCCAAACCCGACAGACTCTGATATTTGCGTCCAATCCAGACCCGAGCCCGAAACAGTTTGTTACCTGACATAGTTACTGGCATGGACAGTGTGTAAATGACCAACAAAAGGCTGCTGTTACACACAGTCAAACACACCGCTTGCACAGCAGCGCAACACAGCACACACAATTAGAGCTGAGCCTGTGTAGTGTTCAGGCATTGTCACGTAAATAACAAATTCCAGCACTTGAATAGGCCATAGCACAACACAGCAGATGTCAAGTGGGCCGAACCAGAACCGAACCCGAGCAAAATTTTTGGTTTGTTATCCGAACCCGACCCGACCCATCGGTCTCGTCGGGCTCGGGTTGGGTATCCACACCCTGGTTGCATGTTCTCCCCGTGTCAGCGTGGGTTTTTTCCGTGTACTCCGGCTTCCTCCCACAGTCCAAAGACATGCAGGTTAATTGGTGACTCTAAATTGTCCGTAGGTGTGAATGTGAGTGTGAATGGTTGTCTGTCTCTATGTGTCAGCCCTGTGATAGTCTAGCGACCTGTCCAGGGTGTACCCTGCCTCTCGCCCAATGTCAGCTGGGATAGGCTCCAGCCTCCTGTGACCCCCAAGAAGATAAGCGGTTACGGAAAATGAATGAATGAATATTTTAGTGTACTGTTTAGCTGTAAAATGAGAAGGTTGGTTTCCAACATGGTGGCTAAAAACAATTGTTCTCATTTTACAGCTAAACAGTACACTAAAATATGTTACCGAAAACATTTGAGGCCAGAAATAGGCAATGCAGTAACAGAATCTTGCTTTATATTTGATCAGCACTGCCTAGTTTGACAATTTGAATGTAGTTCAGGAGCAGTAATTGAAATGATTGACAGCTGCGAGAGACTCCTCAGCTCTGATTGGTTGTCTTCATTGAGCTGCAGTAGATTTTAGGGAATGCCATCAGAGGCAGTGACGTGATTTTATACAGACTGTCTGTCTCATGTACTTCTTCCAGGATATAGCGTCAGTTTCTGCAAATATGACACAAAATTATTTTCAAAAGTTACCAACCAACGCTTCAGTGCCTGAATCGATATATTTCAAAAGCAGAGGCACAAAGAAGTTGTTGGAGTTTCACTTGTGCATTTCCCATTGTGACCAGTAAAATGTTTGCCATTAAAAAAAAGGCAAACTCTTATGTCTGGGACTGATCACTGAACCCTGTTTTACCTTCTCCAACCGTCTCCATGGAGCCTCCTCCATATGAACTTTGGCCCTCAGCACGTGGTTGAAAGAGGTCAGGAAGTGACGGCAGATATCCAGGGAAAACTGCTCAATGCTCCTGACCTGAACACAGGCATATACAGAGTGATGTGCTTTTACATGCAAAACCACCTCAATAAAGTCTCATAAATAAATAGGAACATACAGTAAGTGCAGAATAAATCTAAACTTGATAAACAGGGTTGTTAACCTTTGATTTTATTTGATCAGTGTGTGTTTGAGCTGAGGGTTGACAGACGACAGGTCACCTGTGTGAGGACAGTGGTAAAACAATGACTGTAGTAGGAGTCTCACAGTTTAACAACGGAGGATCCCTTTTTTCCCTGTAGTTGCATCTCGTTGTTAAAAGATAGATGACAACAAACTTTATTTTTCTTAACAAAAATAAAGCCTTAGCCCCACCTGAGTTATTTTTTATTTAATTTTAATAACACCTCAATTACATAATGTTTGATGTAATAATCTTCTCTCTGCTCCAGCTTGTTTGGAGCACTAACACAGTAATTCTGATAAGGTCCTGAGCATTTGACCCTTTAACTGTGTCCAGCTGTGGCCTGCCTACACTGGCTTCCAGTCCACTGCACTGGTCCTAAATGGTCTTTGTATCATATAAAATGTTGCATGACTTTAATGAACGGCCCTGCTAAGTTTTTTGCCTTCCTGGGAGAGGAAGTGTTGGCCTGAAAAGCTTATTGAGATACTGTATTATTTAGTCAAATCCACAATAATTAACATACATTTAGGCTTTTATGTCAAATGTATGACCAAAATCCAGCTATTTTCCTGTCTCATAAGCATTGCAATCAAGTTACTTTTAGAAATATGTAACATGGGTGACAGAAAAATGAGTTGATGATCTTCTTATACAATTCATAAAGAAGCAATCACTGACAGGGTCAACAGTCAGGCCTTAAACATACCGTCTGGTCCTAACTGCCCTCCATTACTTATTTATGTCCTATTATTTATTCAATACAGGCAAATATTACACATAACACTAATGACAATATAATCTAACAATAAAGTATTTAAAATTATAAAGACTAAATAAAAGTAATAGGAGCCCTTTGGTACTTTAAAAAATAGACAGACAGTACCAGTACATTAAGAAATTAAAATAGGTTATACCTAATGACAGGTAGAGTGCGTAGTATTATATAGTCCCACTCTCCACTAGAGCAAGTTTTGGCCATTTTATTTTGTTTTGTTTTGTGCTACTTAGTAATGGTTTATAGCTACTAGTTTTCTAGAAGAAACTTTGGCTTTGCACCTTATTTTTTCAGTAAATATAGATCTATATTAGTTCTAGATGGAGCTTTAAATATAAATATTTTACCAAACAGAATAATTGTATTTATTATCTGAGGACAGTTGTCAGCCAGAACCCAATCATAATGTTTAAAGGTAAAAGTTTAAAAATAAATGTTTAGAGGCCTTAGCAGATTTCAGATCTTGGTCCACAAGCTTGCAAATCTACATAATGATGATTGTTCAGTGTCAGTCATGTTGGTTTGTAGTGGATGTATTTTTTTATAATTTGTTTTGGGCCTGTATTTAGGTAGGTAGAAAGCACAGATATAGCGTGAAAGGGAGAGATGACATGCAGCAAAGGGCTGTGGGTTGGAACTGAACCTGCAGCCGCTGCAGCCAGGACACAGCCTTTGTACATGGGGACACCTGCTCTGCCAGGTGAGCTAGTGGGCCCCCCAAATAGAAGTCATTTTGTAGAGTTTAGTAGGAGCCAATTGTTTTGTAAATTGTCTTGAAAAAATGTTTCCAAAGTATTAAATTGATCTACCCAAAAGGAGCAGACTGTGATACTCTCTGTGGAAGGCATCATTATCAGTGGAGTGATAGAAGTGTGAGGAGTTTAAAGAGGACGGGGTGTAGTGGACCTACCCCCTTGAGCTTGGCCAGGGCGTGGACGGTGTTTTTTATGGTGTCCGTGGGTATGATGTCGGAGTTGTCCCCAGCTAGATAATCCTTGCGTGACTTGAGTGTGAGCTCCACGTCGGCTTTCAGCTCGATGATGTAGTGGTGGCTGCCCTGTCTCCTGATGACCAGCACCTTCACTGTGTTCTTGCCGTAGCCTGTTCGCACAAACTCCACATTCTGCGCCCACAGAGGAACACGTTAGTGACATGTTGCAGTTCTGATGATGTGAACAGGTGTTTTGTACCATAGGTATAAATTGTGCAGGTATTAAAAACTGTGCATTGACTTAATTTTATCTGTTACATTTAACAGATGGTCATTTTTCTGTGAGTGTTACATGTGCTAACGTCCATGTGCAATTTCATCTAATGTTGGACTGGTCCCTGATTGGTTGCTTCACCTTGATTATTTTCCATACTTTGATATTAATACATAACTGTAATGAAGAAGTGAATGTGATATTGCAAAAAAGACAAAAAAAAGAAATGTGAATTTATTAATAGGGATAAAAGTAGGAGAAAATCTGCAAGTTTATTTTTTAGGTCTCTCAAAGTGAAATTTGAAATCAGTCATTTCGTATGCTGTAAGCTTACAGCATCAGGGTTTAACTTCATGATTTTAGACATGGTTACTTAATCTTAGTAGACATGACCCCTGGTTTGTTCGGCGGACACTGGCTGGCCCTGTGGTCATTCACCCCAAAAATGAGATGAACTGGTGCTGAATCATTTAATGTGTCCTCCAGTGCTAAAAAAAAATCTTGTCTTGAATATTATTTTATTTATTATTATTTTGTTAATGTAATGAATAGTTACCTGATTTGAAGCAGCTGCCATGGTGTCTTCCTTTCCTTTACCTGCTGTCTGTCCGTCTGTCTTCAGTCCTCAATTCCTCCGAAAAGGTGCCCCAACCAATGGAGGAGGATTTTGTAGAGAGGGTGGTGCTACCTTTGCACTTGACGATTGGAAGTCATGTCAGGTGAACCTGTTTAACCTGTTACACTATCAGACATTTAAATGCACACACAAGTCCTCGCTTGTCTTGCTTTACTACGTGCACATGTAGGATCACTCAGAGAGAGCCCTGAAGTGCGTGAATTCATTAATAGCCTAAATAAAAACAGATCTTTTTATTGTGTTGTGACCGACCTGTGATTTTATTACTCCTAAATGAGTTCCACTCAGTCAGGATATGTTTTGACACTGAATAGGTGACACACCCTGAAAAGACATGAATACTCTGCTCTTAACAGACGTGTGCATGTGCAAATGCTGTTGACGCTACTGTCCTAAAAAGGGTTTGCAATTATTAACTGATGGCTTTATTAAATATTATTTACTAATGGTCCGTAGATAAGAACACCTTTTGCGTTGCCAGGTTGTGAAAAACAATGGACGTAAGCTTATTTTGTTGTTCACTTATTTGACAGTATGTTGGTGCATAACATTAATCAGAGAAACATGGTAAAATTGGGGCAGCACAGACGTGCGGAGGGTTTCTCATGTGTGGAGTTTGCTTGTCCTCCCCGTGTTGGTTTCCTCAGAGCGCAGGTTAGGTTAATTGTTGACTCTGAATTGCTGACTGTTAATGTAATGGTGAATGGTTTTCCGTCTCTGGGATTGTCTGGCGACCTGTCCTCAGTGTCCCCTGCCTGTCGGCCAGTGTCAGCTGGGATCAGCTCCAAGACTCTGCGACCCTGTAACGGTTAGGCAGTTACAGAGGATGAATGGATGGATGATGAGGTTGCATTGTCTTTCTTGGTTGTGTTGACTCTTTCTCGTGTACCAGTTTTTGCTGTAAAGCAGTGGTAAGCCAGTGCGATAGTCGGGCCATGATGCGATAAACTGATTCACTCTAATTTATCAGCCCTGTGAATCACACTTTATAAACGTAAATCATCAGCCAACAGTCAAGGATTGGTCAGTTATAAATGTTTATATGTTATTTATAAATGTATTTGGCTCTACGAACCTTTTCCAGGAGGTAATTGATCAAACAATACAATGGCAAGGCTAAAGAGCTCACTAAAAATCCAAAGCAAGCATCATGCTTGAGTAGTCAAGACACTGACACTTTATAAAGGGGGCTTTTTAGACAGTGGTACCAATATACCTGAAAGTGCACTGAAATCACTTCCAGCTAACAATAGAATAGTTAATGACTAATAATAATCCAGAAAGACCACCTGCTGATACTGTTTCTACAGATGTGTCTCACCCATCTATGTGTACCAAAGATGATAACTATGTATTGATTTTAACTTGGGCTGTTTTCCATTTTATTCAGTCTCTGGGCAGATTATGAGACAGTGAGCCCCTGGGCATTTATATACAAAGGGCCCATCACCTGGCCTACATAGGAGCAGGACACACAGCCTTTGGGGTGTGTTCGTGTCTCTGTAGTCATGCATCTTTCTGTGGGTTTGTGTCTCTTTGAGGTAATTTTGTGTCTCCTTGTGGTTGGTTTGTGTCTCTTTGTGGTAATTTTGTGTCTCCTTGTGGTTGTTTTTTGTCTTTTTGTGGTTGTTTTTTTTTTCTTTTTGTGGTCATTGCGTGTCTCCCTGCGGTTGTTATGTGTCTCTTTGTGGTTGTTTTGTGTCTGTGTTCATTTTGTGTCTCCTTGTGGTTGGTTTGTGTCTCTTTGTGGTCATTTTGTGTCTCCCTGTGGTTGTTTTGTTGCTCCTTGTGGTTGTTTTGTGTCTGTCTGTGTTCATTTTGTGTCTCCGTGTGGTTGGTTTGTGTTTTCTTGTGAATGTTATGTTCCTCATTGTGTTCATTTTGCATCTCTTTGTGGTTGTTATATGTGTCTCTGTGGTTGTTTTGTGTTTCTTTGTGATCATTTTGTGTCTCCCTGTGGTTGTTTGTATCTCTTTGTGATCATATTGTGTCTCCTTGTGGTTGTTTTTTGTCTCTTTGAGGTAATATGTGACTTTTCTTTGTTTTTGTGATCATTTTGGGTCTCCTTCTGGTTTTTATGTGTCTCCTTGTGGTCACTTTGTATCTCTTTGTGGTTGTTTTTTGTCTCTTTGAGGTAATTTGTATCTTTTCTTTGTCATTTTGCGTTTCTTTGTTGCCATGTTGTGTCTCCTTGTGGTTGTTTTGTGTCTCTTGGGGTAATTTGTGCCTTGTCTTTGTCTTTTTGTGTCTCTTTGTTGTCATTTTGTGTTTCCTTGTTGTTTTTTGTGTCTTTGAGGTAATTTGTGTCTCTTTTTTTGTGGTTTTGTCTCTTTATGATCATTTGAGTCCTACTTTGATATTTTAGCAAGAGAAGGCTCCCTAATACTTTGGGCCTCTGGACTTGCGCCTGTTAGGTTGAGTATTCCGTCTATGACAATGAATAAATGAATCTCAAAAATGATATCACTTGCTTTTGTATGAAGGCAGTGCATGCTGGTTACTGTTAGATGTGATGACAGACTAACAAAGAAACATAGATGTAGTCTTAAATTATTTCATTTTATGCGGTCTGGACATACCACAGAGTTGGTGGACTTGTTTTTTGGAGGAAGCACGAGTACGCTCTGATTGTTTCTCCGTCTTCAGGAACTGATTTTATTCAAGGTCCAATTTATTCATCCATAAAACCTTGAATAAATGACCTTTATCTGTTTTAGTGTTTAATTTCTTGTTCCACTGTATGTGCTCTCCATGCCAGCAATTTAAAGTTTGACTGTTTTACATTCCTGTCTTACTATTTACTTGTGGTTCTCTTATTTTGAAGTAATGTGGAGCTACAGATCAGAACAGCAACTGAAGTTTTAAAGACTTGCTTATAGGGTAAATTTCAGTCTTAATTAGTGCAAGTGACAAATGCTAAAATGCAAAATTAAATGAAAGTGTTTTATTTCACTTCTTCCTTACAGTGTGAAAGAGCCCTTTGACCAGATGGTTTCTGGTTCAGTGATCACAGCCCCATCGCTAATAAAAGATGACTGTGGTTGCATGTGTGAACAGTTTCAACACCTTGGTTGTAAAGAACAGTGCTGAAAAGGCAAAACCTATCACTGGATAAGTAAAGGTACTGTACAGTATGTAGACTCAGTATATTTACGCAGTTTAGGAGCCGGTGAAAGCATCCAAACATTTAATTAAACGCTGCCCCTGTAACCTCTCAGTTTCCCTTAAATATTTCCCCGTCATGTGACCACATCTTATGACTTCCTGTTTTGCATCTACATGCAGCTGTCTTGATGTCACTTTCAAAGTTACTCAATCGCAAAGCGCACAACCCAACAAAAGATTTCAAATTCCCTTTTTTTGTTCACTTCGCTTGCAGGACTCGTTCAGGATGGACACACTGCTCAGTTCATGCGCACAGATTACTGTTATGTTTTTGTGTTGCACAGTGTGTAGCTCTAACATCTCCTGTAAAAATGAAGCTGGTGAGCCTGTTGATTGGTGAGTTGCTATGGTCTGTTGCAGCAGAGTTATATCACAGATTTTTCAGTTATGGTGCTTTAAATTTCCTGTGTCTCTCAGAGAGTAAGTGGATATTGTTGGTTCTATATTTTAATAAATTTGGGCATGAAATCAATATAAAATCTCTCATTTTGTTCCAATACATACTTTTTTGTAAATACTAAATAAAAATAGATTTCTCTCTTCTTCCACTGCAGGTTTATCATATACAAACTGCCCAGGTATAAGATCGGCGAGGTCGGCAGTGGGGTGGACTACATGTACCTGGACTCCTCGGTAGAGAGCTGGCAGATGAGTAAATTCACAGTTAACACCAGCCAAGGAGCCATAGGGAACACACTCAACCAGCTTTACATGGGACAGGCCTACAAGGTGAGATTACGTTCCTGATTTCCAAGTGGGTATAGAGTAGTTGTTGTGTACAGGAAGTTAGAAAACCTTGCAGCTTTAATCAGACTTAAGAACCCCATCAGCAGCTGGTTAGTTTAGCTTGGCGTAAATACTGGAAAAGGAGGAAAACAGCTAGCCTGGCTCTGTTCATATGCACCAAAATCCACCTAGCAGCACCTCAGAAGCTCATTATTTAGTATGTTATATTTTCTGTTGAACCTGTACAAAAACCAAAGTGTAAAGATGACAAGTTGTGGCTTTGCTGGGGGGTATTTGCCAAACAGTTTCTTGGCCTTTTTGGCAAGGCAATCAGAGGACACTGGTGGCAAGAATACCTTTGATCAGAGACAGACTCCCTCTGTTTTGAGTTTTCCTACTTGGCTACCAGCATTGTTAATAATTAATATTTGCTTAAATTTAGGTTGTGACTTCAGTTGACCAAACTTCAATGACAGGACCAAAGAGCGTGTCAGGGATGAGTGAATCCTAAAACTCGGAAATGAGTTAGCGTTTTTCACAGATGTTTTAAGAGATGAAAGACATTTTTTCACTCCAGGTGCACTCGTCTCTGGTTAGACGCCTAAAATCAGGTCTGTGGTTACCACAAGTTTAAGAGACTTTCACATTTTGTTCTACGCATAAAATACGCCAGTAAGTACCCCACTTGTGAATTTTGAAGCTTTATATGTCTAAAATAGGGTGGTTGCTAACAAGTGGCTAAATAATAATGATAATAAGCTTTATTTATATAGCACTTTTCTTAACAATGTTACAAAGTGCTTCACAAGAAGAGATAAAACCAAATAAGGCAATTAAAAAACAGACATAGTAAGTGACTAAAAAGACAGATACACAAGAAGCAAAAAGCAGTTAAAATGAAAAAAACATTATACAAAAAAAGCAGTCAAATATTCCCAAAAGCTTTCACAAAGAGAAAGGTTTTAAGAAGAGATTTAAAAGAGGCAAGGACTTAGTGTGCCTTAGTTCAATAGGCAGAGCGTTCCAGAGTGTGGGGGCTTTAACAGCAGAAGCACGATCTCCATTTGTCACAAACTGTGACCTGGGAGTAACCAGCAGGGCTCCATCCACAGATCTCAGTGGTCAAGAGGGCACACACTGCATCAATAAGTCTGTGATATATTTCGGAGCTAGATCATTTAAGGCCTCAAAAGTGAATAATACAATTTTAAAATCAATTCGAGAACTAACAGGGAGGCAGTGTAAGGAGGCAAGCATGGGGTGATGTGCTCATGCCTCCTTGTCCCAATAATGAGTCGGGCAGCAGCAAAATGAAGATGAAATGAGACTACAAAATGTCATCACACCAAAAACGGCTTTACAGCCTTATTGGGGTGGCGATTTTAAGTCATACAACCACAGTGTAGTTCATTTATAGTTTTTTGTCTGACAATTGCATTTAGGGTTCAAATAAAAAAGTGGTGTTCATTCATGAAGATTATCTTGCTGATCAAAACATGCAAGTGTCATGAATATTTGTTTGCCACAGAGTCTATTTTCTGCAGTGATACAAAATCCAATGGAAAAAATCTCATTGGCTTTTTAATGAGGAAACCAGGACGTTGCTAACTTCAGAATCAGCCTACAGAGAAACGACATCCCTGAATGCCAACATCAAACTGACGCAGAATACTGACGACATATGACGCTGATATTTTCTTGGTTTTAAATTGTATTGTCAAGTAACCAAATCCGGTGTCATCCAAATGTCTCATGTCGACACCGTCTTGACATAGAGTAGCAACATTTAGTTGTAACATATGAAAATCAACACCCAGCGTCTCTAAAATAATATTAATGTCTATACAGGGTGAAATTCTAACGTTAGACATTTAAAATATTGTCAACACAATTTACATTCCAACCAAAATTTAACGTCTGTCAAGTGTATTTCTGATGTCATATTGACGTCCAGTGCCAGGCTAAGCTAACCAGTAGCTGATTGGGCTATAGCTTCACTTTTATTTTACTAAGCTAAGCTAACGGTGTGCTTGCCTCACATTTACTGGACAGATGTAACACTTGGATCTTTTCATCAAACTCTCGACAAGAAAGCAAATCATGTTTCTCAAAATGCCAAACCGTTCCTTTTAGAAACTAACAGGTGCAGTATATGTATAGGCTAAATCACATCTCCAAACGTGTACTTCTCCTTAAACTGTATGCGTAAAACAAGCATGTCCCTCAGTCTAACAGCTCAGTCTACGCACTTTACAATGATGGACCGCCGATCCTGGATTACGTCAAAGGATACGGACACACTAAAGGTACAGTGCATTGTGAAAATCTGTCTTTGTTTTTGAGGGATTGTTTTGATTTCAGTGGGGTGAACTGCGGCAGCTTTAAAAGACTGAAAACATTCTAAACCTGTGTACTTCTATTGTGTTCATGATCATAACTGGCAGATGTGTTCCCATGCTGCTGTTCAAGTTCAGTCATTGCAGTGCTATGATTTAGCAAAAAAGACCAGATCAATATGGTTTTTGGTGTCAGGGGGAGGAAACGGCCAAAGAGCATCAGCCTGTTGACTCTGGATAAATGACTGCCCTGACATGACTCTGATGTAAATGTTTTGCAAGCATGCATGCTGGTTTACACGTATGTGTGAGTCCGTACGCACAGTGAGTGTTGTTTGTGTGCATCCTGCAGGGGTACTGCTCTTTGACCGCTCTCAAGGTTTCTGGCTTTCGCACAGCATTCCCCACTTCCCCTCGTTCCCTGAGAGAGGTTACCTTTACCCCTCCTCTGGCAAAGTCAATGGCCAGACTGCTCTCTGCGTGACCTACCAGTATGAACAGTTCCTCCAAATAGGTAAGTGAACGCTCATGATGCAACAGATCCCAGACTTCAGCTTACAAAATCCTCTATTTGCTGAAAACAAGTAAAATGTTTACACAGTGATCCGGCCTAATGCGAGCGCCTTCAGTACATACAGATATGACTCCAAATGTACACAAGCCTGCAAAGAGTTTGTCCGGTAATGTTTTGAGGATCAACGTAAGCAATGCTGTCATCCACAGTGTTGCATTTGTTTTGTATTGTAGTTGCCTGTATTTTACGATATACATCAATATTTTGAGTTTTACCAATTAAAGAAATATTTTAATGGCCAGCAGCTCTTAAAGGAACAGGCCCACATTTTAGGGAATCCACTCGCTTGTCGTCAAAGTCACAGCAAGACGAGAAAAGTCAGTCTCATCAATGAAAATGATTTTAAAGGTATAGTTAGGATTTTTTGAAGTAAGAGTTGTCTGAGGTACTTATCCATAGTCAGTGTATAACATGAGGCAGATGTCAGGCAGCACACCCCCAGTTTGGACAAGCAGTGGACAGGAACAACAGCATTTTAGCCACCTAAAAAAGGACCACCATAAAAAATCTATAACAGTTTAAGTGTACACTGCACCACACAGAATTTTATCTTTCTGTTAGACAGCCTGGTCCAATGGGGAAGCTGTTAAAGGCTTTAGTTCCCCATCTATGCTCTTGTCAAAGCCACCAGACTCCATTGACAAAACAGTAACTTTGTCCGTCTGAACACAGGACCTGCTGGTCTACAGCTGCCTCGATCAGGTAGTTAGGTTATGTCATTGTGTGACTCTGGTGAATCCCAGCCATCAATCTATTCTCGACCACTTATCCGAAGCCGGGTCTCTGGGGCAGCAGGCCGAGCAAAGCATTCCAGACGTCCCTCTCCCCAGCAACGCTTTCCAGCTCCTCCTGGGGGATCCCAAGGCGTTCCCAGGCCAGATGAGATATGTAATCCCTCCAGTGTGTTCTGGGTCTGCCCCGGGGCCTCCTACCAGTGGGACGTGCCTGGAACACCTCCAGTGGGAGGCACCCAGGAGGATCCTGATCAGATGCCCAAACCACCTCAACTGACCCCTTTCAACACGAAGGAGCAGCAGCTCTACTCCGAGCTCCCTCTGGATGTCTGAGCTCCTTACCCTATCTCTAAGGCTGAGCCCAGCCACCCCACGGAGGAAACTCATTTTGGCTGCTTATATCTGCTATCTCATTCTTTCAGTCACTACCCAGAGCTCATGACCATAGGTGAGGGTTGGGACGTAGATGGGCCAGTAAATTGAAAGTTTCGCCTTCTGGCTCTGCTCTCTCTTCACCATGACAGTCCAACGCAGCGCCTGCATCACTACAGACGCCGCGCCAAACCACCCATCCATCTCAAACTCCATTCTACCCTCACTTGCTCCCTTGCTTGGCGCAGCAACTCACTCCCAACTAGGCAGCGGTAGACCAGCAGCTCCTGTGTTCAGAGGTGTTAAATCCCTGTTTTTCTCAGTGTAGTCTGGCTTTGAAGGAAGCAATAACAGCTTAATTTCCCAATCAAAATAACTGTCTGATGGCAAGGTAAAGCAGTGAAAATATTCTAAATATAATGTACACGTAAGTGATCGTGTTTTTTTTTTAGGTAGCTTTAATACATTTTGTCGCTAAATCCTCCACAGCAGCACAATGCTTAGATTCTACATCAGACTGCTTCTCTAAACTAGGGGCGGGCCAACTGACATCGACTGTATTTAAGACAGGGTTCCTTCAATTGGGCCTACGACAGCTTTGTACTGGTAAGGGAAAATCTGGAACACATAAAACATTTAAATTAATTTTTAAAAAATGCATGACATAACAATGAAATTAATATAGAAAGAAAAGAGAGATATGTGTAGCTCTGATCTCACTGAGGAGCATCAATGCTTCAGAAGTTGTAGATACAGTTAGATAGATTTTCATTAAAGTTAATATTGGTTTGAGCATTTTTTTAATCCACTTCACTTTTCTGACTTTAGGAATACTGTTCATCTTTATACAGAAACTTCCTGTAGTGCATCCTTTAGTTGTCTAACACACAGCATCTCTCATTTCTCTCCTCTCTGTGATGTTATCTCCTCCCTCTCCAGCTAAGCAGTTGGCGTACCTTTACCCACGTGTCTACAACTGCTCTGTACCGGCTGCATTCTTGGCCGACCTGCCGCAGTTGGCCCAGTTATGTGAGGGCTCCAAACCACATCTGGCCTCAGATAAGAGTGTGGAGCAGCTTTTCTCGGTCGGAGGGGACAAGTTTGTCAGCTTTGTCAAATCTGAACGCTTTGTGGATGGTAATGTATTCCTCATGTATATCATATATATTTTACGTTTCAGACGTGTAGTTGCCTCTTTGCTGCTGTACAATGGCAGATATTTAGTGCACAGAAAATCTCACAGCAAACTTTTTACACAACTCAACAATTTAGCAAGACTTTCTATCTGCTACTGTCTCGTTTGCACGTTTCACTTGTCTGCTACAGTCACTCATTATCAGGTGCAGACACACACTATAATCTCAGAGCCATATGGACACACCCCACCCTTTAAAAGTACTCTGTGCTCCCAATGTCTTTTGGTTGTGATGCTCTTCGATGAGGTGACGACCTCAGCCTCGTCACTTTTAATAGCATTGATGTGTACATTTGTGAGCAGTCATTTTTCCCTCTCAGATTGTTTCATTCACAGGATTTTAAGATACTCTTGTTTTTTTTTGTATTGTAAAACAAAAAAGTCAAGATTATAAGCATGAAGGTTATATTTTTCATCATAATGCAGCTAAGCTAACCCCGTCTTTGACATTCACTCAGACATCTACACCGGCTGGGTGGCTCAGGCTCTGGGTGCCGACCTGCTGGTGGAGTCCTGGCAGACACACGGTCACAAGTTGCCCTCCAACTGCTCCCTGCCCAAACACACCATGAACATCATAAAGATCCGGCTCCCCGGATCAGTCCTGTTCCAGAACCACTACGACCACTCAAAGTGGTGCGTGTCGCAAGTGTACGAGGACCAGGTGACCTGCCTGGGGGACCTGAACAGGGAGACGGCCCAAATGTGGCGTGGTGGGGGGCTGGTGTGCACCTTCAACCCCTTGATATACAAGGCCTTCAGACAGGCGGTGGACTCGTACATTAGCTGTTGAGTGAGACACAGAGAGATAAGATGAATGGATTAGTCTCACACGACATGCTTTAAATCTGTTTTCAAATTTATGGGACTAAGAGTGTTTTCACACTTGGTTCTTTTCAGCCCTCTAAGTGGACTCAGAGCTGTGACTCAGCATTTTTTGCGTAAATGTGAACACTGGGAGAGAACTCAGACCCCTCTGAAGCGAATCGACCTCAGACCCCGAGGTGGTCTTAGTTCGGTTCGCTTCAAGTCTGCGGTGCAGGTCACTTAACCTTTGCCTTGTGAACACAAGATGCTCCGGGTCCATTTTGCCCTTTGCTATTGTATTGTAGCCCTCCAGGCTTGCCATAGACAGATCACACGCTATTTCAGTGGGACACATAATAAACACAACAGAACCATGGCCACAGGTAACGACAGCACGACCTGTGGAGTGACGATGAAACAACTGCACTCCTCCAGATATGAAACAAGGGAAACATCAAACTGTCCACAACGCACAGAAACGCTAAGGTTTTCCTCCAGTTTTTAAGTTCATAACCGCACTGCAGTGCCACGTCCAAGTAAAAACAAAATGACATCAATATATATTATATAAGGTGTGAACGGAAAGAGGACTGAGGCCCCATCAGAGCTGAAGTGGACCGGAGAGAGAACTGAGTCCTCTTTCAAATTAACTGACAATGTAAACACAAGAAGAACCGAGTCCTTTTTCTATTGGTCCACTTTTTGGTCCACTTTAAGAGGACTGAGTTTGGTTCACTTAAAAAGGACTAAATGGAAAAAAAACACCCTAAATGTGGAGGTGGATCCTGGTAGAGTTTTCACAAATAGTCCTTTTTAAATGTCAGTCTCAGTCCTCTTAAAGTGGACCAACAGAAAAGGGACTCAGTTCTTCTTGTGTTTACACTGTCAGTTCATTTGAAAGAGGACTCAGTTCTCTCTCTGGTCCACTTAAGCCCTGATGGGGCCTCAGACCTCTTTCTGTTCACACTATAGCCTATATATAATATATACTGATGTAGTTTTACCTTTACTTTGACATAGCGCTGCAGTGTGGTTGTGAAGACCCTCGCTTTCAGATGAACTTAAAACTGGAGGCAAACCTTAGCGTCTCTGTGCTGTAGACTGATGTCATTTGACATTGTCGTGGACCAAACTACTCCTCGTCCTGCGTCCTTACAAGCGTTATAGGCCGACGTGGTTTTGTCTGATTTTTCAAGCATCTCAGTGCAACAGCATGTGAGCATGTGTGTGTCTAGAAGGCTAAATACAATGGCAAAGAGTAAAGCCAACCTGGAGCGCTTTGTGTTCACAAGGTAGAGGTTAAATGAACTGCACGAGGGACTTAAAGCGAACCGAACTCAGACCACCTCAGGAGTTCGATTCACTTCAGAGGGGTCTGAGTTCTTTTGGAGTGTTCACATATGCCCAAAAAATGCTGAGTCACTGCTCTGAGTCCATTCAGAGGCCTGAAAAGAACCAAAGCAGCTGTCATAAGACCTTAAAATCATGTAAGTATCAAATTAGCCCTCAGTTTTATGGATAACAACGGCTCAAGCTTGTCATAGTGTACTGAATTGAAGAATATTTGTATTTTGTATGGGTTATTTTCTTTTATGTGATTATATAGCTGTGTGCTGTGACCATAAATTAATAAATATGCAAGAAACAAGTGTTTCAGTGTCATCACTGACTCACATTTATGCAAAAAATCATTAGTTTGCATCACAGGACAGCCCGGTGTTTACGTATAAGAGCCTTGATTTACTCACTTTTTATGTTTTCTGAGGAACTGCAAATTTAAAATTAAATACTGCCCATTCTGAGTGTATTTAAAGTTCGAAAAATAAGGGACAGTGGTGAAGTGAAGATCAGAAATTGGTATACATTTGGGGGAAGTGAAAGAGCATCACCTCCTTCATTCACACCTCAGACTCACCCTTCAGTAAGTCCTTAACTCCCAAATTCTCCAGTGGACTTTTCCCAGTAGTAGCTGCAAATCAGACTGTGGTCGTACTGGTAATCTGCATCATGAATGTTTTCTTGTATGTTACGCAGGAAGACAGTAACTGTATTGGCAGTCATCATCGTCACTTTGTTAACTTGTCAGGAAAATGCACCTGGTGAATAACTTGAGTGTGTGTTGAGTAAACAGTGTCACCCTGTGGTCACACTGGTAGAATCAAACTGTACATGGAGTATTTTCTCTGTGGATCATTCAATAGTGACTGTACTTACACTCCTCTTTACATTTAATCTATTATTGCATCCTAATTTTTTTTTTTAAATAGAGGGTTAATTGCAAGCAGACAACCAATACCACAAAAAGAAAACAGTTTATATATACACTAGACCAGGCGTTCTTTAAGGGATCTATTAGCCACAAAAATGTAGCCGCAGCTGTCACACACATGGGATCCAGTTTGACCATAACTTCCTAAATCTGTTCATTTGTAGGTGAAGTGAGAAGGTGATATTGTCCATTATGAGTATTTCATTAACTATATCTGTCCATTCTTCGAAAGAGAAAACAGCCCGTGTCTTGTGATGGTTTTCTTACCAGCGGTTGCATCCTAAATTCTCATTTCCCTAAAACAAACTAAGACTTTTGCAGCAGGGTTAAAATCATTTCATGTTTTCAATGTACATGAACTTATTGCTAGGATATCTTAATATCATGTGTTGTGCTCTAAATCCTAAATTAGAGTGTTTGCAGGTCTTTTGTGTGTTAAAATGTCTTAAATTCAGTTTTATTAACATTGTGCCTTAAAATTAAAGTTAACTTTTGCCACAAACATTTAAAGAATTTCATTTCGCCATCTTTTCATTTATTTTTGTCAAAGGGAGTCAAGCTCTTCTGCATAGAAGTCCACATTTCTGATGTTACAAATCTCACCAATCTGACTTAACTGTTGTCAAAATGTAGATTAACATTTTGCTACACAAACCTGATTCTGCACAGGACCAGGCCTGCTGTCAGGGGGGTCAAAGGATGAAGATGACCACGGCCCCAGGCCAAGGAAATGAAAAGATCTATGGTAAGCCCTTAACTGGGATCAAATATAACAATTTACTTACTGACCTAAATCACTGACAACACAAGCTATATGTGTTTACATGAAAAATAAATGTCATTTTATACTTAAAACACATTTCAACATGCCACCTGATACTACACTGACACTAATTTGACCAATATTTAATTAAAGTAGCATTCATTGAATGAATAGGTCTAATCATTCATTTGAGGGCATTTTTTCAGCCCAGGACACATGTGACTACCGCTGCTTTTCAGAATAAGAAAACAAGGTCTTAACAGTGGATACAAGTACAGAAGCAGAGATGTATAAAGTACCAGAGACCCAGACTTGAGTAAAAGTACAGATACTCTACCAAAAAAAAGACTCGAGTAGAAGTTGAAGTCTTCTTTAAGTGCCACACTCAAGTAGAAGTATTAAAGTCTTCAATATTTTTTGTACTTAAGTATTAAAAGTAGTCTATTTTCCCCCTACTGTACATGGACAGGATTAAAGTAGTCTATTTTACAATGTACTCAACTATTGAAAGTAAAAGTACAAGTATGAAGTTTTAATATGTTATGTAGTTAATAAAGAAAGCAGTCCAGAGTTTGAATATCATATTGTTTATGCAGTATCTTCCACCATTTAGCCTGAAGGACACTCAGACTTCCTTTGGCTATAGCAGCAATACAAGGCTGGGAATGTACAAGACGTAGCACATGTACATGAGTCTTAAATTCACTCTCTAAACAAACTTAAAACAGAAGGGCTAAACACCAGAATTTTGACAGCAAACCATCAGGATACTTAAACCAATTCAGCACCTTAAAAGAAGGCGCTTACATCACTCGTTAGATCAACTCGAGCTCTCAAAGCTCACGGACAAGTATTTCTGTTGTCAAAGCAAAGCAAGTGATCAGAGCACCTTAAAACACTGAGCTGAACTCTTTGTAGAAGAGAACTCTTTGTCAGAAGGGTTCTGTCGTCGCACCAAACCCAGAGGCAGAGCGGGAGCAAACTGAACGCCATGTTGTGATAAGGCAGTTTGATCACTGCCAATGACAAGCCAGCTCCACCAAACCTGCTTGTAGTCAGTGGCAGAGCCATCTACTGCTACCGGAGTAAAAGTATTCGACTCATCAAAAATATGTAGTGGAGTAAAAGTGGAAGTGGGAGAAAAAAATAAGACTCCAGTAAAGTACAGATACAGCCTTTTAGTATTTCAGTATGGTAGTGAAGTAGTCCTACTTCTTTACTTTACATCTCTGTACAGAAGGATACAAAATTGTGGAAATATGATTAGGTGGATATATATTATATATCACAGGACGTATAAAAATGTATAGGGATCACCCCCGTGGGTGTGGATAAGGGGCCTGCTTTTAAAACTGTTGTCCCCCTGCCTGTAACATATATACTTACCTTTATACCTACCTGAGATGTTTTTAAGAAGAAAAAGAAAACTGTCCAAATATCAGTCTTAAATTGACAAAAAAAGATCTTGAAAAACATTAACTGTAACCGTCTGATCCCTGTGGACACCCTGTCATGAAGACATTGGCTTCATTTTGTTTTTGTTTTAAGACACTGATTTCTAAAAACTTCCTACAACAAGAGAAACTTCACCGGACAACAACAACATGGAATCACAAATTTAATCCAAACCACCTCTCAGCTTTTGATTTTTCTACTGTTGATCTTCTGGTTTCTGGTTCGGCTCTGCTTTTATCACACACTGTTTGACTCTGCTGTTCCCACCCCGTCTCACTGTGTGGCAGCACCGGTGGCTCTCCTTCACAGTCTCCAGCCGCTGCACACACCTCATGATTCTTATGAACTTCTACTCCCTGAAGGTCATGTTTTTTATTTACCGGACTCATGGAGGCATCAAAGAAACCAAAGAAGATGAGTGACTCAGAGGATTCATGCAGGGAGGAAAAACAGCAAGAGCCATCCAACAACATGCAGTGCTGGCAAGTTTATTTCTAACTTAGTTTTTATTTCAAATCCAGCAACTTACACAATCATTTTCACAGTTTTACACAGATAAAAAAGACTAAAACAGTGGCATGAGTGTATGTATATGCATCACGAGGTGAGTCAGGTAGGGGAGATAAAGATACATATCCTCCTGAGACCCCAGCTTGTGTTTGGTATGCATTTTTAATTTTTCCGAGATATTTGGGACTTGGTAAGTATAAAAAAATAAGCATTGTCTTTGAAGAGGAAGTTGTGTTTGGAAAAAAAAGATGTCCTAATATGGAGACAATGGGTCTGTTTTTAATAGGCACAAACATGTAATAAATTATAAAACTGTTTATTTCAATACCTGAACGTTGTTGTGCAAAAACAAAATTACAAACAATGTAACAATTGTTTAATGCGTGTAAATGTTTGGGTCTCAGTGTCCTCACACTTCCTAATTAGCAGCATTTTAGCTTGTTACTGTGACTTAAATTGGTCAAATTTGTTGCCATATCAAACTACAGGTGTTGTTTAGAACAAATAAAAAAGTGTCAACCATAAAATCTGATCAGGTTTTGTACCTTGTCCACTTTTGTGATGTGATCAGCTGTAGACTGAGCAGACAAGTGTCCACAAACAAGGACAACAAGTCTCAGTTAAGCAGAATGAATTATAAGGTGCAGGAAACCCCAAATGTGATGTCCTAATGAGAGGACGCAGGAGGATTTATACTGTAAGATATGTAGGCAGATTTCAATCAATCAATTTCTTTTTGGAGTGTCAAGGCGTACGTTGTCTGTTCCATCTGGTAAAATTTCCCAGACCTTCTCAGTCTGCATATTATATGTCTGTGGGTCAAGTTTTTTTTAAATTTTTTTAAAGAAGGTATTTTTATTGATCATTCAATAAGATGCACAAAGCATCAACAAACTTAAAACCAACAAGGACAAAATCAACCCCACCAACCAACCCAGAAACAAACAGAGAAAGCCAGACCAGCGAAATAAAATAACAGACAAAAATGAAAAATAAATAAATGAATGAAAAAGAATTTTGAAAATATATATACATAGATATATATAAAAAAGACAGATAAGGAATTAAAATATAATACTTTTTTTGATTGATTGATTTCTTTATTTTGAACATGTAATGATAAAAAAAAATACAAATAAAAAAACAAACAATTAAACAAACCAAAATTATAATAATTATTATTATTATTATAAAATAATAATAAATAAAATAAACAAATAATTAGAGAAAAATAGTCTCCATCTTCAATACATGCTAATCTCAGATTACATGAGTGCAAAGGAGTAGGAGGAAGTGTAAACTTAAAAGGGACAACAAACTTTTTAAAGGGAATTAACTCGTATGACATACGTAGGAGAGTATTACATGCTTTATTACAATTTTTCAGCTTCCATATTGGGGGGGAGTCGTGTTTTAACCACTTCACTTTAATGCATTTAAGTGCTGCTGTTGTCAGTGTTTGTAAAAGGTCATTTCTTTTTTTGCTCTCCCATGAATGCCCTCTGGTGTTAGACCCAATATTGCTACCCTTGAATCTTTTGTGAGATATTAATAAGTTTGTTATCTTAAAAAATAACTGCACGGTTGCGTCATGTCCTCCTCCAGGATCCAGTCATCACACACACTGTGTGACAAAACTGGTTCAACCAGCAGAGACAAAGAGAAGATGCATGTTCGTCAAGCAACAGCAAATTACCGTTTTATTGCTGTGCTTGTCTCACATGTTTTGTCAGTTTACGTCAGGTTTTTGATGCTTTTCATGTCAGTGAGCAGGTCGCTCTTTAGCTGCTGTAATGCCCTACAAGATGGCTGCAGTAATTCAGATTGTTCATGACTACTCTTATTTGGAAATATTCAGAAAAAAAGTTTCTAAAACACTCAAAATATATAAATTTAATACTTAATTTTCAGGATATATTAATTCTGTGTGGATGTAGACCTGCTATCAGGAGCCTCCTGCTTGAATTATGATACAAGTGTTCAGTCTGAAGAGCACCTCACTCTTGTCAGTGTCACGTTCACATGCAGTAAAACAGCCCGTCAAACTGGGTCCTGTCACAGTCAAAAGGCAGATCAACTCGTTGTCCCCAGCTTATAACAGGCAGATCAGCATTCTGGTGTGAGGCACAGAATAAGTGAATCATCTACAGTGTGGTGTCTCAGCAGGGAATGAGGAAGCAGATGAAATGTGAGATATGTGGGTGTCAGTTGCGTTTAACTGTAAGATATAATAAGAGCTTTGCACAGTTGCCAATAAAGAGAAGTGACGATGGCTGGATATGTAAGTAAAATGTTTACATGTTTGGAAGTGATGCTTAACAAAAACAATAGCTGAAATTTAAAATGTTAAAATGCGCATGATGGGCTCCACATGTTCTACATGTTCTCAAAATACCTGACAGGTGGAAACAACAGTTAAAATGTGTGTTTCTTTTGAGTTTACTGACCAGTAAGTGTGAAGTGTTAGAAAATAGACGTAATCAAAAAGCTGTAAGTTTGTTACAGTGACTGAATTTTTGCTGAGAGGAGCTTAAAATGTGAACTGTCAATATTAACTGTTGTTTTGACTCGTCACTGCTCGTGAAGATGGAACTGGTTGTGCTGCACTATCAGATGATTTCATCTTTTAGCATCAGGAAGTTGCTCTTATCTTCCGAAATAAGAGTCTTGAAATAGATTGTAATACTATATATTATAATCCCTGATGGTGGTGCTGCAGTTACAGCTCGCCACGACCATCATCAAATATCAAATGAAGAAACATTTTGTTGAAGCGTGGAGTTCACCCCTCCAGGACTGTTTAGAGACTTACACAGTCTTTGTCAGGAAGCTCTGAGGCTGTGCTGTGGGCTCGTGGGTTGCCCAAAACCTGACTGACATGTTATTATCTGTGTTGCAGATAATTTTGCGAGTGAGTCTGCGAAATTGCTAAAATAAAATGGCATCAAATATTTGAGCATATAAGTTCATTCTTGCTGTCATGAAGCAAGGCCACCTGAAGTGAGACCGTGTCATGACAGAGAGCAGTCTGGTGTGAGTCCCACACTGTATGACACACTCAGGATAAAATGTGGAATGTGTAAACTGTAGACTTTCATCAACTTTATCTGAAAGATCCACGTGAAAACATTCACAAAAACAAATGAGGATTCCTTTCATGCATACTGTATGTGTGTACGTATAAATGTAGATTGAGAGTACCATTTTATTTCAATCAGGAGAGACTCGTTTTTTAAAAAGAATGTTTATTAACGTATGAACATAAGTCTGTGGTGGTTAAACCCCGTAGGGATGGTATGATTTAAGGAGGGTGATGAATCCATAGTCGATTAGGGAACCCACCCTGGGGTGTAGACACTGGTGGTGGTAGAGGTGGTGAAGATGAGGTGAGAAGAAGATGGAGAAGTGCTGATGATCTGGATGAGTAGAGGAATGAGTCTTCGTTGAGCTCGTCCTGGACTCAGTGGCTGGAGGTGAACGAGGTGGAGGAGGGTATGAAGATTCTGCCTAAAATGACAGCTGAGGGCAGCAGAGGAGAGAGCTGATTTAAAATTTTGCAGTGGCATCCTGATTGGCTGAGAGAGATAGTAGCGAGGTTTGATTGGTTAACTAGAAGAGTGAACACCCATGGTCAGCTGATTAGAGGAAGCAGTGTGATGGAGAGAAATGTGAAAGGATGAGCACAAAGAAAGTCTTCCTGATTGAACTTACGCTGAGCTTCATGTGTGGGAGTTTTCCTTTGTTTCATATAAGCAAACAAATGTAAACAAACACTAAATCAACTTAACCATCTTTATACAACGCACTTTTTTACCACAGGCAATGTATTGATATATCTGCAGCTGTGGTCTCGATCAGTTTTGAAATAAAATTTTACAGTCAGTCTTCCACCTCACCATCTGCATCACCAATTTTCTGTCTCCAGAATGTTCGTAAGCACGGGTCAAAGTTTCTCCCATCAAGTCTGTTTTTATACATCACAACTTTTGCGTGGCACGTGGCGTACGTCCTCTTCTAGGCCTCGTTTTATTTTCACGCCATGTTCATAAATGAGACCCCAGGCCAGGTAAAAATGCAGTCAAGAAGTACAAGACGAGGCGACAGGGCCGTAACCACTCTCCAGGGGGGTCTGGGAGGAATTCCCCCAAGGATATGTTTTTATACACTTAAAAGGTAAACTGAGCATTTTCGAGTATTGTGAAACAAAAAATCTTTGATAAGCGTCTCTCCAAGTTTTGATAACTGAGCGCCATTTTAGGGAGTCAGCATACAATAGAGGGCGGCACAGGGAAAGTGTACATACTATGACTCTTTTTTTGACATATTACACCATACTGTTTTTTAAATTTTTTTTATTAAGGTATTCAATTTCAACAACAACAACAAAAAACGAAACAAAAAAGACCTTATGGGATTGGAAAAAAAAACGCCAAAACAATCAGAGGGCAGCAGCATCGCATTAAAAGCACACACACTACATGGGAAATCGTTGTACAAATGTTTTTGTCCACCATTTTCCAAATTAAATTAAAAAAATGGCAAATTTCTCAACATTACCTAAATGACAAGCTACATTTTTCCAGAACATTTGGCATATTTATATTTACATATATTTAATGGTCATCGATTGTAAATTAATTTGGAAAAAAAAAAAAAAAGTAATTCCTTGTAATTCTCTCATGATTATGTTAGCTGAAAGCTAATCATTGATTTGACTTGTTCATACAACCACTGGGTTGTGTTGCAATATTGATGTTGGTGGTCCAGGAAGTGGCTTTCTAAAAATGTAGCACTAACCCAGTGATACCACACCTTCCTGTTCACACCACCATCATAACCCATCATACTTTCAAATCCTGGGTCCTGAGAGCGACTGCTAATATGTCGTGATCTCTAATAATCAGGCTGTTATTATCATCTTTAAAATGTTAGAAAAAAATCATTTAAACCAATTGAGCTCAAATGAGTGAGATGAAAATCATGTGTCAAAATGTCCCTGTCATATTAGTGTAACCGGTGGGCTAATGTTGTCTGCGTTGTGTTGTGATGAAAAGACCCAAAACGTGCATATAGTTGGAGGCGGTCTCCATTTATTTCTGGCGTCTGACAGCAAAGAGCAAAAACAAAATCCTCCGTCAATTATAGCCACAACTCGTGCCCCTACACAAATGAAGTGACACAGGAATATGTAAGAATATTGTGCAACAAGTTCAGGCCGAAAAATAAACTTATAAACGCAGTTTAACAGCTTAAACACCGACGTTACAACAAGAGCATGACGCTTACCTCTCCCATGGAGAACAACAGCAAAAAGGGGAGAGGTAAGGAGGGGGACACCCCTTTTATAGGAGGGGTACCCCCAAAGGTGAACGTGGGGGTACAGAAACGAGTGTTTGAACGTTCCACATATTGACTCAGAGGCCCAAGTGCGTCAGGTAATAACAAACAAATTTTGTGTAATTATAATGCTTATTTAAATATATTACAAATGTGCATCTGGCTTCTTTACACATATTACTGCTGTATAAATTACCCTGTTACATTAGGACCTCTCAGATATTCTGACTTCCTGTTCTCATTGTAATTCTCTTTGATTGTTTCAGAGAACAGTGATGAGATTCCTCCTGAGTGTTGGGATCCTTTTTCATGGGTGTGATTCAGATGTGAAATGCAGGGGTGACAAAGGAAACGAGGTGGACTGGTTGGTGAAAGTTTTGTGTCGCGGCACTATAAATTTTCTCCTATTCTCTGTGTCAGCTGAATGTGTAACAGAATATATTTACCTCTGTATCATAAGGTATATCCTGTACAAGCTGCCCCATATAAACGATGACGGCTTGTCGTATCTGTACATGGATGAGAGCACCGACGGGTGGAAAGTCAGCAAAGAGGCAATCGACAGTAAATCAGGCACTCTGGCAAACACCCTGAAACCTCTGCTTGACTTCTACGACAGACAGGTGACACGTATAAGGACGAGTGTCTCTCTTGTGCAGCATAATGACCAGGACACTGATTCTGAGTTTCCTGTTGTTTTGTTGTAGACTGAAGGCTTTGGATTCATGCTCTATAACGATCAACCTCCTGAACCGTATGTTGCTCCTGCATCATTTGGTCACAGTAAAGGTGAGTGCAGCACTTTCTTCAAAGTCAAAGATAGCATGATGTAGCAAAGCTCTGTTGTTTTCTGTTTTACTCTCTAAAGGAGTCGTGATGTTGGACAAACACACTGGAGTTTGGCTCTCACACAGCACACCAAAATTTCCAACATATCGCAGTAAAGACTTCTGGCCAAGCAGTGGAAATGCTAACGCTCAAACATTCATGTGTGTGACTTTCTCCTATGATCAGTTCAAAGAAATAGGTAGGTTGATGCCTCTTACATTTCTGTCCTGTTATGGAACGTATTTGCCAAAAGGAATCACACTGCAGTAAAAACTTCAACTTATATTCACAGGTTTGCAGCTCAAGTACATCCATGCTTACTCCTATGACTCTGAGATCCCGAAGACCTTTCACAACGAGCTGCAATGTGTTGCACAGCGGAGCTGCCTCCCGAGGGAGGAGCCCTGGTTTCGTGTAAAGAATCTGACTTCAATTACAGGACGTACTTTTTCCAGCTTTGCAAAATACACACGTTTTGGGGATGGTGAGTGTGTGCATCAATCATCCGGTTTCAAGTGTTTAAATTTCACATTAGGTCAATGATGAACCTGAAGTGTTTGTTAGCAGAGCAAATTTAGGAGCAGGATTACAGCTCTGCTTGTATGTATTTCTAGAAATTTGCTGTTCACAGTATTGTGTTTTGTTTTGTTCCCCACGTATAGATCTTTACTCCGGCCTCATTGTGAACTACCTGGAGCAGAAGCTGTACGTGAGGAGCTGGGGAAAGAAGCGCAGTGTCCCTCTGCTCTCTAACTGCAGCCTCATCATCCCTCATAATGTCTACAATGTGAAGGAGGTGAGGCTGCTGAAGGGGAAGCCCTACAGCGACACTGTGGATCACTCCAAGTGGTGTGTGACTCCTGATGGTGGCTGGACCTGCATAGCTGATACCAACAGGGAGGAGAGTCAGATGAAAAGAGGTGGAGGAGCACTTTGCACCGATGATGTTGCCGTTGGAAACGCTTTTAATGCCCTGATAAAACATTACGAACGATGTAAACGTGAGCGTCCACCTTCTGTTGTTCTACACACAGAGCTGTAAAGGCACAAGCCCTTTATCAAAATGTAGAGACGAGTGTAGCAGGCTAGAGCCAGATACATGTCCAGACTTAAAATTGTTCCATGCTTGACAAATTAGAAGTTTTACATACACAGTCTTTGGTATCCTGTTTGTTTTAAAGAACAAAAAATGGCAATGTTTTTATTTTTTTTAAATCATGCCAAAGCTTTAAATTCTGTACTACAAATCCAGGTGAAATTAACTGAAATTAAATCAATTTTAAGTACAAATTCTCTGTTGTTGCAGGTGTTTTTGAGTTTATTTTTAGAACGTTAGTCCTCTGTCAGCTGTGGATAAAATAAACAGTTTGAGGACCTGTAGGTAACAATAAGCTTCTGGACCCCAAAAAACTCCAAGAACCTCCAACTGTCTGTGTAATGTCTACAGTCTACACAAAATTAAAATAATTAAAATCTTTCTTAGTGTTTATTCCTGCTCAAATTTGAGCAGATCAGATATAACAAACCAGCTTATGTACAGCAACCCTGGAACTTTTTTGGCACTGGATCTCTGACAGGATACAGCTGTCATGCACATCCTGGGTAATATATGCTAACCTGGTTTGACCAGCAGAGACAAAAAGAACAAACGTTTAAAAAAACTGAATATACACTGATCAGGCATAACATCATGACCGCTGACAGTTGAAGTGAATAACATTGATTGATTGATTTGGTCCTGGCATTCATGTGGATGCCACTTGACTCGCTCCACCTGCCCAAACACCATTACAGACCAACACCCCCCTCATGGCAAAGACACTCCCTGATGGAAGTTCGTCCCCCAGCAGGACAATGCACCATGCCACACCACAAAAACTGCTCAGGAATGACCTGGGGTATGTGACTAAGAGCTCAAGGTGTCCACCTGGCTTTCAGATTTCCCAGATCCCAATCCAATAGAACATCCATTGGGCATGCCGGTACCTTTCCTCACAACCCACTGGACTTGAAGCATCCGTCAACAACGCCTTGGTGCCAGACAAGACAGGACACCCCCAGAGGTCCTGTGTCCATGCCTCGACAGGTCAGAGGCTCCCCTGTAGATCAGACTTGGCTTTGACCCGTCGAGGCATAGAGACGGACCTCTAGGGCACCAGTTTGTCCCACAGATGCTTGATCAGATTGGGATCTGGGGAATTTGAAAGCTAGATCGATGCCCTCTTTGTCACGTTCCTTGGGCCATTCCTTAGTGGTTTCTGCAGTGTGGCATGGTGCACATGTTGTAATGAGTGGGGGTACTTGGACTATAACAAGATTGGGGCATCTACATATATATATATATATATATATATATATATTTCTTTAGAACAGTATTGGAGCACAAATCTTACATCACATCATAGTTGCAAAATGTTCTGTTTTTGTTTTTCTCCCTCCCGTTTCTTTAAAGGCAGGGTAACACAACATTTAAATACATGTAGAACATTTGTTATATGATTATGCCTTCAAAGACTTCTTGGTAAAAATAATTATTATTATATTTACTTAATAAAAAAGAAGAAATTCATTATTTAAAACATAATAATATTGATAATAAATTATTAGAAATAACAACAAAAATATATAATTTACGAAATAAATGAATTAGTAAGTTAAAAAAAAAGGTTTATAATCAAATATAAAACAAAGCGATAACACTAAGTACGACTTTTTGAATCAAATAATTTTTGGACCTTGATACATTGTCTAGTGAACCAGAAGCGCCCCCTACTGACTGATCGCATAATGCTAGAAAGAAAAATAGTAAGGGAGTCTAGCTGTATTCAGGTGCTCCTAAAGACAAGAACTGAATTACAACAAGTAAACTGTGTACACACATCAGAGTAGCTCAGCATAAAGTTAGCGGGGAAGCGGTGAGTCGATTCCATCAGTCATGTCCAGCTGAGGTCAGATGTAGTTAAGGAAACATATTTAGTCTATAGTGTACAAGACTTTTTAAACTTCTCTTGTTCCAGTCGTCAAACAAATGTAAGTTTTTCCATCACAAAAATGTCATGGATTACAACCATCCGGTCATCAACCGTGGGTGCTTCCGTTGACGTCCATTTTCTCGTGAGAGCTTTTTTACTTGCTATCAGAAAAACATTAAACATACATATATATGTATATGTATTTGCAAATCCCTTAACAGTGTCAGGTCTCGTACCCAGGTACTATTGGCACTTTAAGCACCTTTTCCATAATATTATTGATTTGTTTCCACTACTTCAGGAGCAATGGGCAATGCCCCCATTTTCCCATTTTTATTTCATATGAGATGTGTCTTCCCCAGTTAGTTCTCCATTGCACAGTTTAGAGATGTCTCTACGACCAGAATCAAGAAGGTACATTTCTATTTGTTTTAAAGCCTGGTGAGCACCAGGTGGAGCAGTAATTCACATTATGTCAACTGATTTGTCAAACCCAGAAGAAAACAAAAGTAAAACAGCAGCACTTATGACAGCTTATGTTGATACTGTAAGATAAGATAAAGATAAGGTAAGATCTTTATTGTCATTGTACAGACATCTATACAACTAAACTGTGCTTGCTGCATCTGTAAGGTGAGTTAGAATAAAAACAGAATAACATAAAACTTATAAAAAACAAGGACAGCGCACACACACACATCAGTCAGAGAGTATATATAAAAATAATTTAGATTTGTCTGAAATAAATCAGAAAGGAAGTGAGATATGGCACTTGTTATATTAGTTTATGAAAGGGTAAGTATTGCACTGTAACAGCAGTTCAGAGTTTGTTCTGCTCTTTATGCTCCTGTACCGATTCTCAGAGGGCATAAAAACCTGGCCAGAGTGTGCACTCCTCCAGCTGCAAGACTGTTTCGCTCTCACAGAGTGGTGTTCAAACTGGCTGAAGAGAGGGTGAGAGCTATCTTCCAAGATACTCCTCGCTTTCTTCCTCGTCTTTTCTGTAAGGAGTTGGGTCCGGGGCTTTTGTGGCCTGCAAACTGTTTTACTTGGCAGTGTCACAATCCTGCAGAGTTTACTCTTAAATGTAGAGTTAAGGTGACCGCACCAGGCAGGAAGGTGAAAAGTTAAAGCACACTCAACCATAGTTTTGTACACTAGTTCTAGACTCTGCAGGACAACACCAAGACCACTGAGTTTCCGAGAAGACAGAGTCGCTGTGAGCATTTCTTGAGTATATACTCAGTATACTCAGTAACAGTAGCTCAGTCATGTCCATATGTCCTTTTGTCCTCTATGTTCTGCTGTGCAAAAAGAGGAACTCAAGCTATATGTTACCTCCTGCTTTAACCAAGAAAGCCAGCATCATGTTGTTTCACACACAGTCGATACATTATGTGCAGTATAGAGAAGTAAGAGGGCGAGCGACAAGGAAGTTGACGGACTGTGAGACTTTCGATTTTCACAGTGAGATAAGGCAGAAGCAACCCCTGTCAAAAAGCGATCTACACTTCGCTGCAAGGATCTCACAGTAAGAGTGGAAAAATGGAGATGGCAAAATTTGTAAGTAAAAAATTAATTGAAAAGGGTAATACAAGATTTTTTTGGTTTTGATTATTATGCATATGCTAATTTAAATATATGACAAATAGAAACAAGTCAGTGTTATACTCAATGGAAATATGGTTTTAAAAGGTGTCATACCACATAGGATAATTTGTATTTCTGCATTTTAATCTGACCCAAATTACAGTGAGCATAGTATGTGGAATACTGTACAATTGTTTTGTTTTTTGAAATGTAATAAAGCAGTTATAAATAACTTGCCTAGTGTGTAACAACATAACACATGTATAAAATGCAGATCATTATATGATGAGCTTCATGTTTTAGATGCAAACTCTTTAACTTCAAACTAAAACCATGTGTGGCATGAAAAGTCATAAAATATTGTCTCTCTGAATAAAGAAAAGTGTTCATTTTCACATTTAAAGGGGAACTATTATGCTTTTCCACTTTTCTGACCTATAAATGATGTTACAATGTGAGATACTCGTGTTAAACGATGCCAAAGCGTCAGATAATGAGGTTTATGCATTTGGACATGAGCCCTGCAAGCTGTTTCTGATGGCTCTGCACGCTGTGTTTTACTGTCTTTTTTTTAAAGAGCAGCCACACTGACGTCAATGCTTGCCAGACTTAACTGGGCATGCCCAGGAATACGCCGCAGAGGTAAGCAGGTAATGACAACAACAAGCTACGACTAACGGCTAACGGCTAGCGTTACTTACCATTCAGAGACGTCTTGAAGTAACCTCTGTACTTCAGGCTGTCCAGTCTCTACCTACGGATCGGATTTGGGATCCAACACATACGGCTGTATTTCAAAAGCTGACATTTTCAAAAGTGAAATCCTCTCAACTTCCGCACCTGCAAAATAAGGAGGTGGGGCTCGGCAGCGCTCGGCAGCCCTTCGGAAGTCCTCGGGTGTGTGACCAATCACAGCGGAGTGGGCTCGGAGCCGGGGGTGGAGTAAATGAAACAGACCGTTTTCATGGGATGCGGGAAATATAAGGAAGCGATGCAGCGAGAGACACAGCGTCCCAAAGATCTATAAAGCTTTCTGTGCGGGTAACCGTGTGTAGGTGCTCTATAGGAGTCCAACAATCAATACAAAGGCCCGAAAATGAGCATAATAGGTCCCCTTTAATGAGAAACTATTCAAGTACAAAGTCTAGAGCCTCTGAGTACGTAAATATAATTTGTTTTGGAGAAGCAATTTTACTAAATTGCTAATTGTTGATTTGACAGTGGTTGTGTTGCACTATTGGATGTTGATGGTCCAGGAAGTGGCTTTCTGTCCAGTGATACCACACCTTTCTTTCCACCCCACGCCTGGGTCCTGAGAGCGACTGCTAATACGTCATGATCTCAGATGTTATGTTAAAATCAACAGTTTAAAATGTTGGGAAAAAATCACTAAAACCAATTAAACTCAATAAGAAGAGGAAGTCAGAAAATCTCACTTCCTGTTCTCATTGTAATTCTCTTTGATTGTTTCAGAGAACAATGATGAGATTCCTCCTGAGTGTTGGGATCCTTTTTCAAGGGTGTGATTCAGATGTGAAATGCAGGGGTGACAAAGGAAACGAGGTGGACTGGTTGGTGGAACTTATGCTCACTCTCAGCTGAATATAATGTTCAATAAAATACATTGCAAGCAGCTTAATTTGTTTTCCTGCATTATAAGGTATATTCTGTACAAGCTGCCCAGTGGGAATGGTGGTGGTTTGTCGTATCTGTACATGGATGAGAGCACCAACGGATGGAAAGTCAGCAAAGAGGCAATCAACAGTAAATCAGGCACTCTGGCAAACACCCTGAAACCTCTGCTTGACTTCTACGACAGACAGGTGACACGTACAAGGACGAGTGTCTCTCTTGTGCAGCATAATGACCATGACACTGATTCTGAGTTTCCTGTTGTTTTGTTGTAGACTGAAGGCTTTGGATTCATGCTCTATAACGATCAACCTCCTAAACCATATGTTGCTGCTGCATCATTTGGTCACAGTAAAGGTGAGTGCAGCAATGTTCCACTTTTTCCTTCAAAGTCAAAGATAACATGATGTAGCAAAGCTCTGTTGTTTTCTGTTTTACTCTCTAAAGGAGTCGTGATGTTGGACAAACACACTGGAGTCTGGCTCTCACACAGCACACCAAAATTTCCAACATATCGCAGTAAAGACTTCTGGCCAAGCAGTGGAAATGCTAACGCTCAAACATTCACGTGTGTGACTTTCTCCTATGATCAGTTCAAAGAAATAGGTAGGTTGATGCCTCTTACATTTCTGTCCTGTTATGGAACGTATTTGCCAAAAGGAATCACACTGCAGTAAAAACTTCAATTTGTATTCACAGGTTTGCAGCTGAAATACATCCATGCTTTTTCCTATGACTCTCACATCCCGACAACCTTTCACAATGAGCTGCAATGTGTTGCACAGCGGAGCTGCCTCCCAAGGGAGGAGCCCTGGTTTCGTGTGGTAAAGAATCTGACTTCAATTACAGGACGTACTTTTTCCAGCTTTGCAAAATACTCACGTTTTGGGGATGGTGAGTGTTTTTTTATTTGAAGGATATCTTTCTGAAATGTGTAGTTTCATGAAGGGGACACATTCCCCTTAATATCTAGAACCCTGTGTTCTAATATGAGGACATCATATTTTGGGTTTAATTGACCTTATACTTCCTTCTACTTAACTTAGACCTATTGACCTCGTTCGTGGACATGTTTTTGTGCCATCTAGTGGCAGCAAAAGCACAATACATTAATCCATGTAAAAAACAAAATGGCAGTCATCTCTGCCAAGTCAGTCTGCAGCTGGTTGCGACACAAAAGTGGACAAGGTCCAAACCTGATCACATTTTATGGTTGAGACTTGTTTATTTATGTTTAATAATGTTTGTAGTTTGATACGGCAGCAAATTTGACCAATTTTAGCAACAGTAACAAGCTAAGGGCCCGTCCACACGAGGCCTTGTCAGGGTGAATTCGCCAAAGTTTTTAACCGGTTCGGCCTTTCATCCATACGAGACTGGCGTTTTCGAAGGTTGAAACCGCATCTTTCTGAAGCGGGGTTCCAGAGTGCACAAATCTGAAGATGTGTGTACAACCAATGCATGACTTTTGGCCGACAATGATGTCATAGCCCCACCTCTCTAACCTCTGACTTAACCCTGGCAGCCGTCCCATCACAACAACATCCAGCATGACTTGAAGCAACAGCTCCACTTCGTCGTCAGTCCGCACCAAAGTCTCTGTTTTCCCTCGTGTGTTAGAATTTGTTTTCGCCATCTTCTTGTTGTGCTTGTTCTGGATCTTCTTCTTCTTCCATTTATATACACCGCGCAAGCGTTTTGCGCACACTCCGCGTCGTCTTCTTCTCCGGTTCAGAGCTGTGTGCTCCTGTTTTTAGTGGCGCGCCAGTGGCTGGCATATATACTGCAGCCTTTTTATGCGGTTTCAGTGGCTTGACCTGGCTTCATTTTGACGCCTGCATTCTTGAAGTCGGCGCCATGTTTACAGAACACTGTTGCGATCCGATCATTTCATTTGGCGGTTTTAAAAAGACAAGTCTTCATGTGGATATAGCCTAAGACACTGTTAATCAGGGAGTGCTCGTTTGAAGACATTGGGACTTCATTATTGTTGACAATGTTAAGTTTTTATTCTTATCAGGTCCTACTGATCCCAAGTAGCTAGGAGAAATTAAAAATTTATACCAAGCAAAAGTTTGGGTCTCGGGAGGTTATATTCAATACTGTTCAACGTTTGTAACATTCATTCATTGGGCAAAATAAGACAAAGCCTGTTTGCTGATTCTGATAGTTCATTTTAAAGCCAATATTGGCTGATGACATGCTGATATTATCGTGCATTAATAGTATATGTGTTCAGTGGTGGAACTCTTCTGTTAAATGCACATTTTCTGTCTGGTTCCCTACATATAGATCTTTACTCCGGCCTCATTGTGAACTATCTGAAGCAGAATCTGTATGTGAAGAGCTGGGGAAAGATGCATAGCCCTCTGCCTTCTAACTGCAGCACCACTATCCCTCATCGTGTCTACAATGTGAAAGAAGTAAAGCTGCCTAATGGGAATCCCTTCAGCGACACTGTAGATCACTCCAAGTGGTGTGTGACTCCTGATGGTGGCTGGACCTGCATAGCTGATATGAACAGGGAGGAGAGTCAGATGAAAAGAGGTGGAGGAGCACTATGCACTGGCAACGTTGCAGTTTTAAAGGCTTTCAGTGCCATAATCGCAAAGTATGAACCATGTGAAGCTCCCAGCCACGGGTAAAAAAAGCTGGGAAATCAGCTAACAACAAAACAAGGACAGGGTCCTAGGACCAGACTCTTAGAGCTGCCGCCTGCTTCACATGGTTGCTGTTTAACCTCTATACGTACACACCGATCAGCCAAAACTTTAAAAACACTGATGTGTGAAGTAAATACCTTTGGTCGTCTCATTACGATGCTATGTTCAGCTGGGAAACCTTGGGTCCTGGCACTCATGTGGCTGCCACTTGACACGCTCCACCCACCTTAACGCCATCATTGCAGACTCAGTATCCCACCTCATGGTAATAGCACTCCCCGATGGCAGCAGACCCCCAGCAGGCCAATGCACCATGCCACACCACAAAAACTGTTCAGAAATGGCCTGAGGAAGTTGACAAAGCCCTCAAGGGATTGACCTGGCCTCAAAATTCTCCAGATACCGATCTGATTGAGCATGTGAGACGTGCCGCTAACCCAGGGCTACCCCCAATCCACAGCGGGGTCCCCTTGGATTGGACTTCGCTCTGACTTGTCGAGGCACGGACACAAGACCCCTGGACAATATCATCAACCTGCAGAGCCAGATGTGTGCATGCGCAAGGTCCAGACCCACTTTCATATTGTATGGATGGAGATTGCTAGGTTACCATCAGGGAGTGCTGTTGCCATGAGGGCCTTTACTTGGTCTGCAACACCGCGGCATCAACACCAACCACCATGAAACAGACTTCAGAAAACTTGCAGCAATGAAAGCCCCCAGCTGAGTCACCTCACGTCACCTCACATCCCCTGTGTCTCGATCAAAAAGTTGCACATGAACAGCACATACGTTCTGCGCTTACGTCAGAGGAGATAACTCTCAACACCAGCAGGCAGTGGTCTTCTGTTATCGTCATTCAAGGCAAACCGGAAAACTGTGTTGACGCTAGTTAGTCACTTAGCCCATGAACAAGACAATCCAATGTCAATAAGAACAAAGAATATTTACCATGCGCCAGTGGACAAAAAAACACAAACCATCATGGAACATTTCCGCAAAAGGGCTCAATGGCTAAAGAAAAATAATCTCACCTCATATTACAAGTTTGTTTCAACCTCACTCCCTCTTGACTTGAGCTCTTTGTTTACTTTCCTCACTTCCATTTCTCTCCTCGTGCTCTGAGCTGAACTGCCAATCAGAGTGATTTCATTCACCGACAGGCTCCGCATTCACCTAAGCTGATTAAACATGCCAAATTGGCGAAAAAAAAGCCAACTAGTGCCGACAGGGGCCAGCAGAGTGTCCCACAACACAACGACTAGGGCAATGGACGCTCACCAACGGCCCAACATTGACCGATGGCTGACTGGCGGCTTGGTGGAGCACGTCAAGTGGCATCAACACGGATCCCAGGACCCGAGGTTTGCCAGCAGAATATTGAACTGTAACAAGATGATCAATGTTAATCACTTAACCCTCCAGTGGCTGATTGGTGTGTGTATATATATATGTTCATTCAGTTTATACGTTCTGCAATGACTGTCCACAAATTGCTACTATTTTATTTTACTCTTTATATATCTTATATTTCATGCCTATACCTGACATTAAAATGTTTGCTTTTCTTAGCTTTTATCATCTACAATGTTAATACATCTAAAAATAACTGACTTTTTCTGTGAGGACAGCATTTCAGTTTTATAGTATCAAAAGTAAAAGAGTGGTCTTTGGTCTAAATGAAGGGCTATTATAGAACTATGTTAGATGGGAATATTGGAAAAGTGTCAAGATAATAGACAAATAAATCAGCTACATTTTGATATAAGATTAGGAGATCTGTGATGAGTGATTGTAGGTGACATAATTTCATTACAAAGTTGGGTCAAATGTGAGCAGGGTTTGTTGGCACAGTTGTAACTGTAATTCTGTTCTGAGAGATTGAAATGATTTTAAAAGACTGAAAACAATGTTTGTATCTTTTATTCTATTAGTATTTTAAATGGAAAATGACAACATTTATTGGACATTCCTATTGATATATTGCTTTAAAATGTTATTTGGTTTTTTAAAAAGAATGGGCAAATATTCAATTAAATGTTTATTTATAGCTGGTCCCTTAACCTTTCAACTGATGCCGGTTAGAGTAACATAAATTATGCCACAGAAATTTGGCAGAGTAGAAACCAGCCCTGGTCTCCACCCTTTCTTTTAATATTTTTATATTGACTTGATTTAATTTTCTACATGTTGAATGAACTCAGATTTATTGCCAGCAACTGCTTCTTTGTAACTGTTGTGCATATGACAATAAACAACTTGAACCTGAAGTACTCTACTACAGAGACCGTCAGCTTTCCCTGCAGCTGTGTTACAATGGGTGTAATTAAAGTGAGCGCCGCCGTTTCTCCTCCTCACCACTAGGTGTCGCCATATTTTCACTGACCGCCAGAGTGCGCTCACTTCCGGTTCCCGTTCGTGAACACACGCACAGGAAGCTAGCGCCACACACGTGAGAAAATTAGCAAAACAGACAGTTGGAACAAGATGGACATCACAGAGGTTTCCGTGAGCCAGGACAGCAAAGGTAAGAAAAAGAAGAATAAGACGCCAAAGAAGAAGAAGAAGAGTGTGAGTCAGGAGGGAGGTGGAGATGGAGAAGACGGCGGAGTTGAGACGAAGGAGGAGAAGATGGAGACAGGCGAGCCAGCAGCAACTGCCTTTCCTCCCACCTTCAGTGTGTCCGAAATCAAGAACAAACAGCGACGACATCTCATGTTCATGAAACTCAAGCAGGAGAAAAGAAAGGTAAAGATAAATGAAGGTAGAGCGCTCATTTAGCAAGGAAGCTACACTTAGCTTAGCTGCTAGCTTAGTAGGTACACAAAGCTAACAGCTAATGCAAGCTAATACAACAGTCCTGCCATACATCCTACTGTCATCGTGAAGGTAACAAGGTTCAAGACTGGTGTTATATAGAGTTTTAGATGTTTCTAACATTTAATATTAATATTTAGGACTATGCGTTTTATATATAGGTGCCTTTCAGAGCACTCTAGGACACTTTACAAGACACAGATTAAAAAACAAGCAGTAATGCGTCCATAGATCATATCAAACAGTTCTGTATTATACACCTGAAGTTACAAAAATGACCATACAAAAATCATAATTAGAAATAATAGGTATAAAATCATCAGCAGAAAGTCATCTTCAGTGCAGGTCACCATAAAGTCAGACAGAATATGCCAGCTTAAAAAGGTGTGTCACGATTCAGTCTTTCCTCATCAGTGGTGAAAGGTAACTAAGTACATTTACTCCTGCTGTGCTGTACTTCAGTGTGCATTATTTGAAAGCGTTAGTTTTAATAATAGGCAGCATAATGAAAGCTATCCACAAGAAAGAAAGTGGCACTTTTGCACCACAACATTTATTTTTAAAGCTACAGCTGTTCCTTACTTTGTGGATCATGATCTTTATGCACGTTAGTATATTCCATGCTTAATTTTAGGGCTGCAGCTTTCATTATTGATTGACCTATTGATTACATTTTCTATTAATCCAGTTGTCACCTAGTTAATGAAAAAAATCAGAGACCGATATGATGTCTTCATGCTGCTTGTTTTGTCTGCCCAACATTCTAAGACCCAACATTATTCATCTTATAATGATATAACAATGCCATGAGCAGTAAAGCATCACATCTGAGAAGCTGGAACCAAAAAATATTTGCATATATGCCTGATAATTGGTTATTATTGTCACATACACATGCTGTAATATTATTATATACTTATAACGTCTGTGCTACGAAAATACTATTATTGGTATTATAATATTATCTCTAAAATGTGATTGTAGCTATTGCCGTTACTGTTTGCCCTGCATCTATGTCTCTGGCTCTGTCTCTCTTGGTCTCTCTCTGTCTCACTTCCTCGTTTATCTATCATTTTGTCATATGGATAATGTACATCTATTGTGTTGATCTGCTCTGCACACATGACATCTGCACGTCTGTCTGTCCTTTTGTTTCCCCATTAAAGTTCTTTTAAGGGCTGTGAGGGTCCAAGGACAGAGGGATGTCGTATGTTGTAAAGCCCTCTGAGGCAAATTGTGATTTGTGATATTGGGCTTAATAAATAAAATAAAATTGAACCGAAACTTAAACTGTTATTTAAACTTCAAACTTATGGCAGAGTAATTTTATGTTGAACATCTTATCAGTTAATTGGCGAGCCGTTGCAGCTCTTTATCGTTTATTTCACGCTGTTATTTGTTCTGGGAGTATATGCAATTTTTCATTTGTTTTTTTTTTTTTAAATAATATTTTATATTTAGTAGACTAAACAGTTTATAAGTCAAGAAACTAATCTGCACTGCAGATGAATTGATAATGAAGTCATTCTTGCAGTCTTTGTTGGCTCTCTAAAGCAGGTAATAGACTTCTTCCCATCTACTCAAACTGATTCTCTTTACTCTTTTTATTGGTCTTACCAGTAGCCCACAAATCTAAAGCATTCAATATAAAGATTAAAAGAGCAACTCTTCTAATACCTGTTCACCTGTAACTAGACATTGTTTGGTAGTTTATTTGTACATCACTGCTGTACAAAAGAGAAATTTGTTAATATACTGATTAACTTTCAGTGCAGCAGTAAATATAAGTTACTGGCACACACCGTCTGGAATTTTCATGTTTTCTCTGTCGTCACATTTCAGCAAAAGATGCAGCTGAAGAAAAAGAAGAAAAAAGAAAGAGAAGCGTTGGGTGACAAGGTGAGTTTCTTTTCTCTGTCATGTCTCTGATGTTGCTGTAATCAATCAAAGACAAAGAAAATGTATTAAGTGTCATCTTAGAAGGGTAGATTTTACCATTAAACAAAGTAATGCTATCTTGGGTGTTCACTTTTTTATTTACTCTGTCCCCAATGAAGGCACCACCAAAAGAGGTCCCAAAGACGATAGAAAACCAGAGGGTGTACGACGAGACAACAGTTGACCCAGAAGACGAAGAGGTGTGGCTGAGCTTGTTCAAACAATCTCATGTTATATTTGTGATGAATTTGAGTTAATGTGTGTGTGTCTCCTGTTGTGTGTAGATTGCATTTGACGAAGGAACTGATGAATTTTCTGCATACTTCAACGGGCTGACAAACCCCAAAGTGCTCATCACAACATCAGACAGACCGAGAGGGGTGAGTGGCTGCTGCTTGGCACAATACACGTTACATGTTACATGTCATGTTAACACATTATATTCATCATAAGGTCATTGAAGTTGTCAGAATCTGTCACCTTTTAATATCAGCAAACATGCTCATGAGGAAATTGACCTTTTCAAGTTATGATTATCTGTTAAATTTGGTAATATTTAACTTATATTTAATGCTTTGTATAAAACTTTAAACCTGTCTGGGTTCAGAAATAATAAATAGTTTTGGTATTAGTCTGCTTTGTATACCAAAATTCGGTTAATGCTGTAGGTAATTAAACGGTGAGGCTGTTTAACATTCAGCGTGTGTAATTGGCATTTTATTGGCGCTGTATAAATTGTCCCGATGTGGTGAATTGGAGTCTGATCAACACACTGATCGTTGTCTGGTGTTTGTCTTGCAGAGGACTGTGAGGTTTTGTGAGCAGCTGGCCACAGTTATCCCAAATGCCCACGTGTACTACAGAAGAGGTTTGGCCCTGAAGAGGGTCATCCCTCAGTGCGTCGCCAGGAACTTCACCTACCTCATGGTCATCAACGAGGATCGCAAAGTGCCCAGTATCCTTAAAGGAAGCTGTGTCAGGAGAGGGGAGGATGATGTGCAATGCTCTATACTGCTGTCCAGTATTTATTTACATTGCTCTTCTTTAGATAAAGAAGAAAATTATTAATGCAAGCTCCCTTAACTTTGACTTTTAAGATGGTTTGGTTCTTTGCCATCTACCTGATGGGCCGACTGCACACTTCAAGGTCAGCAGTGTTCGACTACGCAAGGAGATGAAGGCAAGTTGATCATTTCACACTCTTTACTGTGTCTCTGTTTTGACTAAATGGGGCATATTTAATACCATGACAATATCAATGGGTTTGAAGAATATTTTGGAATTAAGGATACTCTGGTTGGTGAGGACAGATGAGCACATGCAGGAGGTTCCATTTCACTCTTTTATTTTAAGGCAGTTTGAGCTGGTTTGTCTAAAAACAGACAAAAATAATAAATAATATTAAACTAGACGTCATGATTCGTGAGGCTGATTGGTCCAGTAGTTTGTGAGATTAACTGTGGACAAATGGATATGCGCACACAGGTCCAAACATGTGATTCCCTCCAGAGTAACACCTGGCAGAGATGATAACAAACTCAACACTGTCTTTTAACAGCTGTGCACAGTTACAGCATGCACAGTCACAGAGAGGTCCTGTCTTCATAGTAGATTTGCCAACTTTTCACACTGTCAAAACTCAAGTGATGCTCAGATGTCTGTCAGATGTATTTTTCAAGTTGTCCTATCATCATATTTGATAGTCTCAGATAGTTAGCTCGTATCGCGGCTGTGCCTGGATCATGTGTCGTGGTTGTGCTGCTGCCTGATGCCTCCCACTGCTGTTGTTACTATTAGTCATACTTTATAATTATTACTGTATTATTGTTACCAAATTAATGTTGTTGTAAGCTATTATTATCATTGCTGTTTGCCCTGCATCTCTCCCTGTCTCTGTCTCAACTTCTCTCTCTGTCTCTCTCTCTTCATGTATCATTGTGTCATATGGATTACTGTTAATTTATTATGCTGGTCTGGTCTGCCCGTCCTGGAAGAGGAATTTGTGATATTGGGCGTTATGAATACAGTTAATTGATTAGATATGAAGTCTGTGTGTAGCATTCCTAAGATCAGCTGTGTAATCCCATCATGATGGTCGTGCTTTCTCTCTGCAGAGGCGAGGCAAAGACCCAACAGAGCACTCTCCAGAGGTGATCCTCAACAACTTCACCACACGTCTGGGCCACAGCATCGGCCGGCTGTTTGCTGCTCTCTTTCCACAAGACCCGCAGTTTGTGGGTCGACAGGTCGCCACCTTCCACAACCAGAGAGACTTCGTCTTTTTCAGATTCCACAGGTGACAAACTTTAGTCTGAATTCTGACTTTGGGCGCATTCACACTGGTGCTATTTGGTCTGCTTTAAACAGACCCCTGGTCGGCTTCCATGGATAGTTCGGTTCGTTTGGAGTGGTGTGAACACTCATTTGAACTCTGGTGCGGACCAAACGAGCGAACCCTGGTCCGTTTGAAAACTGGGGGTCTCGGTTCACTTATAAGTGAACCCTGGTGCGGTTCTCTTACAGTGGGAAATGCAGCCGGACTATCCAGCGAACCAAAGAGAGACGGTGATGTAGAGCGCAGTGCATATGTATGATTTACAACCATATATGTGATCCAAAAACTTTTAAATCCTTGCAATACCTCACTCGGTGTTTGTTAAGCTACAGCAGCACATCATAGTCTCTCGCTCTCTGTCGTCTTTTTTTGGTACTGCTGCATTTGTCTCATGTACAGAGCAACATGCAGGGTAGGGAATGGAAGGGGATGGATTTCTTTTTTTGGTCCTGGCCAATTGAATTGAACCAAATGAAGGTGTGAAGTTTTTTCGGCATTCCCCGCTCAATCAAACCGAGTCCCCCGGACTATCCCTGTGTGAATGCGCCCTTTGTGCCTTGTAATACAGTCCTCCTTTTCAGAAGATGTTCAAGAAAGCTAATCTTAAATGTGAATTAAAAAAAAAACAATTATTTGGATCTCTGAAGGTATATCTTCAAGAACGAGAAGAAAGTGGGTATTCAGGAGCTGGGACCTCGCTTCACCCTCAAACTCCGCTCTCTACAGAAAGGCACCTTTGACTCAAAGTTCGGGGAGTATGAGTGGGTCCATAAGGTGAGTCTCAATGCTTACACACTTACACAGTTAGCTGATGTTTTCCCTAAATTTGCATACATGTGGTGGACTAACTTGTTGCCAGGTTCGTCAGCCATTCAGAAATGATTGTAAAGCTTCTGCTACATGTTAAAAGTACCTTTTAATGACTCTAGACAGGAGTAATGTCCCAGGCTTTTCCTGTGAAGCTAAAAAATACACTTTCTGTTTCCAGCGCCATGAGATGGATGCCTGCAGGCGGAAGTTCCACCTTTGAATACAAAAAAACAACCAGCTTTTGTGTTCAGGCAAGGACGACCTCGTTTATCATCCGACATATTACTCATGTTTGTGCCTTTGCACAAATGGACTTTATAGTGGATATCCAGATTCTCTGTGGACTAACAGTTAACGTTTGTCCTCTCACCACGAGTTGAGGTTAAGTGATGAGTGGATTTTATGAGATCACGTCTCTGTAGATTCACACTCGTCCTGAAAATGACCTCTCTTAAGTTGAATCTGCAGTGCTTTCTGCAGAACAAATGTGGGACAGGAGGTTGTAGCTCCTGGCAAGGACTTGTGCCCTTTCTGTTAGTACAGAGACACCAGAGAGGAGACACGCAGACTCTCCACGTGAATCCCAGTAACCTGAAAATTCTGACTTGTAAGTGTATGTGATCGTATTGGCAGATGTGTAGTTTCTAAACAAAAGTACCTCCCACAAGTGTGAGCTGTTGTAAGCTTGCCCTCGTCAGAACATGAAGACGTACACCTGTACATCCAGGTAATGACACAAACAGCAGTGAACAGTAGACAGTGTCAGGAAATTAATTACAAATGACGCATGCATATTTCTAAATGTATATATTCATTTTAATAAAACATGTCAGCGAGTTTAAAATGTGGAAACACCATTTATTTATTCTCACAATGAGGCATGAAAAATGTACATTTCAAAAGGCACGTATGTGTGTGTTGATATGGATTAGTTACTTCTAAGCAAGTAGGTTAAGACATTTATGGTGTCACGTGAGCACCTGGAAATGTTTCAGTATGAGATTTTACAAAGGCAAAAGTAAAAACAAAAACAAAAAAAATGTTAAGTTAGTTGCTTGTCTCCAAAGTCCCGAACACTCCTGAGACGATTCCAGTCCACAGCACAGGTCCTGAAACCCATTTCCACAAGGCACCACAATGTCCAAACCTGCAGGCATGTTACATGAATTAGTGAGACCTAATCAGCGTTTTGATCAGAAGTTACTGCGGCACTGAACACGTCGACTCCAAGTTCCAACAAGTTTAATAGAGTTTATGGCCTCTTGCGTAATACCTGAGAGAGGAGCAGACCAACCAGACGTGTAAAAATGAAATGTGTCTTGTAGTTGTTGAACATTTTCTGGATGTACATGTACACAGATGCACATGCTTTTACTTTAATCTCATGCCATTATCTTGTATCAACATGCAAAGTATAGATACGAAAGCTCAACTGCTTATTTCTGAGTGTTTTTTTGCCATAAAGACAGTGATGCTTGTAATCTGTTGCTAATCAAGCATCCAAACTCAAGAACACAAATTAATTTAACTGTTTAGTTGGTGTCTTTCAAGCTTGTAAACAGCCAGACTCACCAAATCCACCTGTAAAGGCTCGTATTATGCAGCCAGGCGTTGTTGAAACCTGTATAACATTACTGTATACTTTAGTCAAGATTCAAAAGTTTCCACGACAGGAAACTGTGAATCAAGTGATGCACAAGTTGTGTCAAATGTTCCAGTAAATGCAATTATAAAAACAAATACAAATGCCATATTGAAAAAGCTGACAAAATATAGTATAAAGGTCCAGTGTGTATGATTTAGACGGATGTATTGGCAGATATATAATGTAATAATTATGTTTTCTTTAGTGTATAATTACCTGAAATAAGAAGTGTTTTCACTACCTTAGATTGAGCAGTTAATATCTACATAGGGAGCGAGTCTTTGACGATAGATGTTGCACGACTTTGTTTATACAGTAGCCCAAAACGGACAAACCAAACACATTGTAGTTATCAGCCCTTTGCGAGAAGCAGTGTCGCAAAACAGATTTTATTAAGTGATTTTAATGGTTTAAATCACCATGTCCAGTTATTCTGGAGAGGAACAGACCTCTGGATAATTTTGCTCCTGGTAAAAACCTCCAAAACATCTAGATCTGACGTTATCAGACAAAAAGATGAACTTACATTAGCAAACGCTAGGTAAGTGGCCTATCTGCGACCTGCCAAACAGCGTGGAAGAAACAGTGATTTGTAACAAGAACCTTCTTATGTGTTTTTACCGGTTTTAATCACCTGGGCCGTTTGTTTTGGAGAGAAAAAGACCTCTTTGAATAAACTGGCTCCCTAAACACCTCCTCAACAGTGAAGGAATTCTAACCAGGAGAAGTTTCACACGGTTGCAATCTGCAATCGTCGCCGCTAGATGCCAGTAAATCCCCCTAAATATTTTCTGTGCCCAATGGCAAGGCAAGGCAGCTTTCTTTGTAGAGCACATTTCATACATCAGGTTAATTCTAAGCACTCTACAGAGCAATAAAATATAAAATATATTAGTAAAGAGAAAAAAAGATATAAAAGGTAAAATTACTAAATGATTTACGATTTAAAAAATCCCCAATTAAAATAGCAAAGTGCAGACAAGAGGTGCAAATTTAAAAAACATATTTAAAATGAGTTAAAATAGAGTTTAAAAATAAGTTTGCAGTGGAGTAGGCAGTGTAAAAAAGTAATGTTTTTAACCTTGACTTAAAAGTGTTCAGTACAGCGTGGACAAGGACAAAATTTAAAGTAATTTGGGAATAAAATCGAGACTTTTAGATGTTAAAATTAAAGTCAGACGAACTGATAGTAGCAGTATCATCTCTCCTTGAAATCCCTCACAGTTAACAGGGTGTTTACAGGTGTCAAACAGTTAAATTTAATGCTTAAGACCTGTTCAAGACACCTTTTAACCACATTTAGGACAGATTTTTGAACAAATCATTCTTTACTATTTAGGCAAGCATTGCAGGCAAGTATATGTGTGGTCTTGTGCAGAGGTGAGTGTTATGCAGGAAAATGGTCATTGGTGTGAGTCAATGTACATTTTGCCAACGGGTAAGTGCAAGTATAAAGTAAATTGACAGTATTATAGTATTTTAAAGATTGGTATCACTAGAAATGTCTTTTACATAGAAAGGCTTCGCTCCTTTTCACAAAAGGAAATTTAAATATGGAAAATTTAAATTAGATAAAATGTTTGTAGTAGTTAAGACCTCACAAATTCAAATTTAAGACTATTTAACGACTTTTAAAGGCCTTTGTGTTGTACTACTGGATTTAAAAACGTTTTAAGGACCTGTAGACACCCTGGTTGATTGAGTCTTATGGTGTGCCTTCAGATAACGTCACAGTCAATGGGGTTTCCTCGCTATAAATGGCTGTGATTGAAATCAGCTGTGAAATCGGAGCAAAAAGGCCGGAGTTGTGTTTATTGTAAATCACATTAAGTAAATGGAGCTTGTTGAGAGAAACATAACCGCGGTACTCACAGAGGCAGAGGGTCGGTGTGTCGGTGCTATAGGAAGGAGCAGACTTTCTGCGGTCTGAACGGGTTGTTGCTGGACGACATGCCGGTGAGCAGAGGGTCCTGCTGGGCGTTCTGGAGGCAAAACTGCTGCAGGTCCGCTGCGGCCTGGGACACCTGTGGAACAACAAGCGAGCCCCGGAAAGTTAGCAGCTGTCTGTATAACCACCAGCTCTCTAACCTAAATAAAAAGCGCATCCATTATAGGACGCCGTCGGTCCTAAAACGAGACATACTAGCAACAAATGAAACAACACACGCCCTAAAGAGAGACGACTTTAGCCGTTAACGTTACCTTCACTCTGTTGATGCCTGCTTCAAGGCGGAGCTGTTGGACGATTTTCTTCATCGCCACGATACTCGATGACCCCGACATTGTTAAGATTTTTAAGGACTAAAGTCTTAATAACGACGAATGTAAAACTTTTTTTCTGTTGGTTGCTAGCTTGCTAACTGTTTCTTCCTCATCGACGAGTTTCCGGTTTTCTTTAAAGGAGTGTCCGCTCTGCTGCCTTCAGGGGATGTTCTTACAGTCAGTATTTTTAATAATACCACTGTTTTCTCCTGAAATTATTGTAGTTTAATTTCACCGAATGTCAACACGAACATGTAAATTAAAGCGCCTTATTTTGGTTGTAAAATGACTAAACTATTTACACTCTAAAATTCAGAGCATTCAACCGATAATGCGTAGTTTTGACATCATTTGTGCTTTGGTAAACGTATTTGCCAAAAGCTGTCTTATGCTTTTGCTTTGTTATAGATTGTCGATTAAGTTTATGTCGTCTGATCACTCTAAACATAATCTCAAAAAACTGTTGTGATCTTTGGGGAGGAAAAACCACAGAAAGCCCGTCGTTTCTCGTAAACTTAATAATTACGACAATTTCCAGTGTTCGCGAAAGCAGCATCAGATCACTCGCATTTGCGACCTCTAGTGGTGAAAGCGTGTCACCACACTCAGACACAATAACAACACGGAGTGGGCCACATGAAAAACTTCTGCACTATCTTGACATATTTTATCCATATCATGTGTGGCTTTTATGAAAATATATATTTTTTTTAATGCAAAAGCCATGCACGTAGTTAAATAAGCTGTGAAACAGTCTTAATGCCATACAATATGCCGTGCTAGTATTAGGAAAACTAAACCACATGCTGCCCTAACTGGAAGAATCATACTATAAAATATCTCAACTGCCCTGCCAGTGTTTACCCTTTGAAATTAAGATAACATTAAATTAGTATTTTTAAAAAAGTGAGTATACTTGCACTACCGATGCAACTTGCAGGACAGTGTCAGCTCTGGTGACCACAGATGGGATAAGCTGCTTCTCCCTGCAGCAGTTGTCACCATCAGCACCAGAGCAACCACTGCTGGCACTCTCATAAAAGAAACTTCACTGGGCGACTGACTGTTTGATTGTACCAGATTGTTACTGGACAGTCCACGCCTTCACAGCCCCCCCAAAAACAAGGCTCCCTGTGAATAAACCCAACGGAAACCTACCCTCCTTCAGAGTATTCCTCTGCCTCTCCTTATGCTGAGCTGGACTGATAATGGAGCTGTCTTGTGAGTCAGTGAGATATCCTGAGGACAGGAGACCGACCAGTTGCAAGGTAAGCTGGGGGAATTAATGCACCATTTCAAAAAGTCATTGTGCAAAGGATTTTTTTAGATTGACTCAAAGCAAATATAGCAACGTACTGTTACTTGCTTATGATGTTTGCCCTGTGTGCACACTGAAATGTGATGTTTTGTGTGTTAAGTTTGTTGAGCTCCATGTGCTGTATGTGCCAGATGACCAGTGGAATGTGAAGCTCAATAAAGTCCCTGCTGAAGCCATAGAGAGCTTCATATCTGCCGGCTTTATCAGGTAAAACTGCTTCAAATGTGTAATTTGATTAAGACATTAAACTCAGATCAGATTAAGATCTGATGCAGTGATTCAGTGGTACAAAATATTCCAGTTCCTCTTCTTAAATAAAAATGACATATTTATTTAAAAATGGAAGTTTAAGCAAAGGCGTAGTGAGATAAAACTTTCAGTGTTAAATTATTGTTGCAACATGTAAGCAGTATGTCATATAGCTGGTTAAGGTGGTGGGATGTACAGTTGGATTGTGTCACCTATAGATATGCATCATATGAACTTTGGCGCTGTTTAACATTTACATTCTTAATCTGCAAAGTGACGGTGCAGCTGTCAGATAAAGGCAGTGAGGTAAAAAGTACAATATTTGGTGAATTGAAAGTTTTAAGTCTCACAGTATCCAAACACTGTGTGTTAGTATGTCAGAGTGCAGCAGCAGATGAGTAAATGCACCTTTTTACTTTCCACTTGTGTCTTATTGGCTTTTAAAGTTTGATATGATAATGATATTTTAATTGAAGCTATTCAAAGTTGATTTTTTTTTAAATTCCGGCAAATCTTTATCTTTTCCTTCAAATTTTTATTCACACTTTTGACTGTAACAGCAACAACTAAAATCCACTGAAACCCAGATTACAAGTTGTTTTATCCTGGCTTTCTTTTGTGCTGTCACATTTATTTATTTAACCTTTATTTAACCAGCAAAAACTCTTACGATTAAATCTCTTTTTTAAGAGTGTCCTGGCCAAGACAGGCAGCAACATAATTTACAGACAGACAACATAGAACAAAAATACAGAACAAAAAATGTACAGCTCTACTGTAAAACACAAAATAAGATCACTGCAAAGAAAAGCCCAAAATTATGTTAATATATGCTAGATACGAACCTTAAAAACACAAAAAACAGCAGCTACATGATGACAAAGACCAGCTAAGACACACCGTGACACTGGCATATAGAAGACTGTGTACAGAAATCCTGCAACAGTGCTTTGAAACAGCCGAGAGGAACCAGTGAGTTCAACTTTAAGTCCCTCTGCAGAAGATTCCACATATAAGGAGCTGCATACATAAATGCTCGCTTGCCAAACTCTGTACGTGACCTCGCTACAGACAATAACAACATGTTTGTGCATAGCCATTTTTAATGTTTTGCTTCATGTACACACATACATATACTGGAAGTAGTGCATAACATTGCAAACTCTTACGATCATGTGTTGTGTCACAGTTAAGTAATCTAAACTCTCCTTGTCATCACTGTGTTGTCAGAGTTTATCCTGACATCACCCTGAAAACCCTGAGGAGCGAGCTGGGAGCTCTCCTTGGCGCCGAGAGGGGCATCGACAAATTCTCCTTCCTGAAATGTGTGGGGCGCAGTTTGGCTCTGGTGAGTGCAGCTGGCTGTTTACTGTGGTTTTCTATGGCTGGTTTTGTTTCAGCAGGCGGACAGTGGAGAGAAACAGTGCAGACAGTTTGATTAACAAGTTCACCATTCAGGCTGTTAACACTGAAGGGTGTAAAGTGTGTGTGTGAGAGAGAGAGAGTGTTTTTACTGCCTTGCCTCTTACAACAACCAAAGTCTCTGCTGTTACAGGTCAAGAGCAAACAGGAGAGGGACCTGAAAGTGAAGACATTCGCTCCACCGTATGTATGTAGAATCCACATTTCATATTTGCTTTTAACAGTTGTTTTGTTGGCGCAGTCTCATACATTACTAACAAAAATATCTGGATAATGTATGTTCAAGAAGTCTGAGAAAATATTACGTAACATTATGTCTTTTTTGATGTTGTAAATTAAACTATCAGGTTGTTGTAAAAGCCCCAGTACACACTCGTGCTCCCAGTCACAGCAGGTGGATCACAAATATACGTTGTTGACGTGTTTATCCTTTAAAACACATAAGTATTCATTATTTATGTGACCATAAGCTTTCAATTTTTTACTTCCTGTTTGTACTAGTCTAATTTGTTTGCCATCTAAGCCCCGCTAATATCTTGCCACTTGTCATCAGGCCCCTCAGCCGGAGCTTTACCTGCTGCCCAGTGTGGAGAGCGACAGCAGCGTTTGCTCCCAGTCTCTCACCACAGACACCAGCAGCAGCTCCCCCGACCACCAGACCTATTACCACCCTCCGAAGACATGCAGCCTGCCAGCAGGAACAAAGGAGCCTGTTAAATTCCCCCTCATCCCCCAGTGTTCCCATCAGCCACCTCCCACCCCCAGCCTGGAAGAGGAGGAGGAGGAGGAGGACGAAGAGGAGGAGGAGGAGGAGGAAGATGAGGAGCAGAGCTATAGTTCTTCAGAGGAAGCAGGAGAAAACGAAGAGGAGGGTCTCTCCTCCAACAAGTCACAGTGGGCAGAGAAGGAATGTTGCCCGAGGAAGCCTCTGAATCAGAGGGCACCGCAGCCCGTTTCACAGAGTAAAGGTACAATATATTAACTTTTACACTGCAACACAGAGTGCATTGTGCGCTGTAGCTGTATACATTCGCAGCCTGACACTTGTGTGGTTATTCCACATGATGAAAGTGAAGGTTTCAGGAACTTAAAGGAGCAGTGTGTAAGATTTATGGGGATTTAGTGGCATCTAGTGGTGAAGATTGCAGATTGCAACCAGCTGAAACTTTGGATTAGGATTCCCTCAGTGTTCTTTGAGTTATCCACAGAGGTCTGTTCCTCTCAAAAACAAACAGACATGGTGATTTAAACCAGTAAAAACACCGAATGAAGCAGTTTCACGTTACAATTCAGAGTTTCCTCAACGCTGTTCACCATGTTGGAGATGGGCTGCGAGCCAGCACCTGCTAATGTGTGCCCACCTTGATTCCTACGCAGAACATTCAGGATTCAGGTTCAGGTTTTTACCATGAGCTGAATTATCCGCAGAGGTCTCTTTCTCTCCAAAAGAAACGGACCAGGGGTCTCATTTCTAAACACTGAGTATGCACATAATGAGACTTGAAAGAGGCGTACGCCACTTCCCGCACAAAAGTTGTGATCTGTAAAAACAGACTTCATAGGAGAAACTTTGACCCATACTTATGGACATTTAGGAGACGGGAAATTGGCAATGCAGATGGTGAGGTGGAAGCCTGATAGTAGAAATTGTCGTATGTTTTCTAGCGCATGCCATTTTTGGCTTTTGTCCATATGTATATTTTTAGTATGGATCCTACGCATCGCTTTATAAGTGAGACCTCGGAGGATCTAACCAGTAAAAACACTGAATAAAGCAGTTTCATGCTACAAATCAGTGTATTTCTGACGCAGCTCAGGGTGTTGGAGATGGGCTGCTTGTCCACTAGCGGCACCTGCTAATGTGTGCTCTTCTTTTTTTCTCTGATAACTTAACGTGTGCTCACCTTGTTTCAGTTTTTATCCTGACCTGAGTTATCACGGCGGTCTCTTCCTCTCCAAAACAAATGAAACCAGGGACTTAAAATGTTAAAAACACCGACTATAGCAGTTTCACGTTTAAAAGTCAGCATCTTTCTGATGTTCTAGTCGTGGAGGTGCTGCTAACTACAGCGGCCGACTGGAAAATGCGAATGCCCCAGTCTAGAACCAGTGTTTGGTTTGTCCTTTCTGAGCTACTGTAGAAACATGGCGGCAAAACATGGCGATCTCCGTAGACGACAACCTACTCCCTGTGTAGATATAAATGGCTCATTTAAGATGATGAAAACACGGTCAGTGTCTTATTTTCAGGTGTTTGTACACTACAGAAAACATATTTATTACAATAGATTCCATTTCTGTCAGGATATATACCCCTAAATCCAACACACTGGACTTTTAAAACAAAGCACTGCTGATAGTCCATGTTTTAGAACAGTGGCTTCCAACTGGTGGGTTGTGGTCCTGAAGTGGGTCACGGTGCCATTCTAAATGGACCGCAAGTGACTCGTGAACATGTCAAGTCTGTAAAAAACACACTTTTTTCCAAGTACAGTGAATTTTCAGCACATGCTTTTATTTTGAAATGCTGTTTCATTCTGTAGAGTGAATGAATGAACAGAGACAGCAAAGTAGCCGGACAACGCGACTAAATGCAAGTATGACGTATATTAAACTTTGTGGACCTTGAACTAATGACTAAGAACAAATCTGGACCTCACAACTGGACCAGTTTGGAACCACTGTTTTAGAAGAGATCTTGTCACACATCTTGTGATTTATATCTTTGAGGTAAACAGAAAAATGGCAGCTCATTGTTGTACATCTTGCCACAAAATATCCTAAATTTCATGAAAAATCTCATTTCAGAAAACGTTAAGAACACAAAAACAAATGATGCTTAACAAAGTTTTTATTTGTTTTAATGTAAAAATTTTATTGCCATTTTTTAACCAGGAACTTTTTGCATTGGTGGAAAACTTTCACCTTTATTTATCCCTTTTTGAGACTAATCCTCTGGATCTCTCATTACTGCACTAAGCTCTTCAACTGCCTCATATCTACAGCTTTACAACGGTGTGACGCTGATTCAGGTCAGGTGAAGGAGTCACCAGAGAATGAAGACACCTGCCGACAGAAGAGACAGTACCACAGACAGAGCAGAGCTGCCAGGGATTCCGGACTCACCCAGTCTTTGGAGGACAGAGATTCAGGCTTCTCCCTCACAGACGGGTACTGTGAAGCATTTCTGAGCAACGTATTTGTTCTCTGCAGTGAATACTAGTACTACCACTGCTAGTTGTTCTAACAGTGTGTGTGCTTGCAGGCTCGGGAAATCAAAAGATGCACATGCACTGAAGTCCGTCCGGAACAAACCAACAAGTGGGGTAATGTATAGCATTATATATGTGCCAGCTTTTTTTGACAAAAGTTTAAAACGTGTTCTTCAGCCTTTGCTCTTAAACCTGTGAGAAAGGCTAAGCTTGAAGGATTTTACAAGGCTTTTAAAATGAGCAGGAAGTGTCCAGTTTTTGGTGTAATGATCAGTCCACATTCCACTGCCAGCAGGTGGGTGTAGTGGAGTGTGTGAGGTCTTTAAAGCGAACAAAGAACTGAAACAGACAAGTCCATAAAAACCCATTCAAATGAAGACTCATGTTGTTGTGTTTATTGCTTGTTTCAAGGTGGCGGAGAGCGCAGCTGTGTTGTCTCGGGCTGTTGGGATCACCTCTCAGGACTTGGCTGTGGTCACTCAAAAAACAACTGTCTTTCACACAAACAGTAAGCGGTCACTTTGGCCACATATCAACGATTAATTTAGCATAGCGTTAGTTCAGGCAGGACACGATGTCAAGGTCAGCTCCCATCCCAGCTTCATCAGATGATCTCAAACAGCCCATCAACTGATGGAGCAGCTGATTGACGGAAGGGAGTCAGCTGATAGATCACATTCAGGGTGCCTTATTTAAACTGCTCTGGCCTGCCTACTGTGTAAGCCGCTTTGCAACCTGCCTCCACCCCAGCTCCTCCTTTTCATGCTGTGTCTGACTTACCAATGTCATTTCTGTTTGTCATTGATGCCGCTCTGTTCTGTTCCCGGGGGGTCTTAGCTGCTGCTCTTCCTGCTGTAGGCGCATGGAAGGGCAGGGAGGTTTGCTCCCTCTGCCTCTGCCCTTCCTCGTTTGCACGTGGAAGGGCAGAGAGCTGAGCTTCTGTGTAGGCCTAGAGAAGGTGCAGAGGCCCCAGAACAGAGCCATAACGCCAAATATAATACTGCAAATGAAAAGTTTTCTCTGACTAAAGTGGCCCTGACTGAACTGACATTATTTTGTGTAACATAACTAACATGTTTTGTGTCTGTTAGGAGAGGAATTGATCGAGGAAATCAAGCTGGTGAGGGAGGAGAGAAAGCAGCTGGAGTGGACGAGACAAGAGTTGCTGAGGAAGGGGAAAGATTTGTTGGCGCAAAACAGACACCGCAGGAACCAAGGTGAGCAACTTCTTAAAGGAATATTATGCAGGACTGTCAGTTACCATCTGTGACCTAACCCCTTTTTGTTTTAATTGCAGTTGTCAGTAAGTTAAAGAAAAAGTAAAGCTGTAATTTCTATATTTTTGAGTAGAAGGTCAAATTTGTCAAAAGTAACTTAATTCTGTTTTTTTTTAACATGAAGCACGTGACAGTTGGAAGAAGAAATATTTTGAGACCAAGAAGGCCACAGCACCGCTGGAGGAAAATCTGAGAAACTTACGACAAGAGTTGGAGACATTTTACAACAAACTTCTGCATCAGCTCCAGGCCAGAGATAACCGAGGGAAGCCAAGACGACATGGCAGATCTTCCATAAAGGTAAAATCACATTGATCCTGAGTTTCTGACTAATACTAAAAGGAAGGCAGAATAATTAATAACTCAATAGATTCCTTAACCTTACTTTTTAAAAAGAGTACAAATATAGTAAATTTCCCCAAAAATTGGATACACTGCATGATATTTTGAAGTGCCAACATACTACCATACTTCTATATTTGACTTGTAGCAGGAAAAACTGTAAAAGTAAATGTCTGATTTAAAAAAAATCACGAATTTCAGAATGAGCTCATCATCCAGATCATGACAGAGAGCCACGAGATCGACAACCTGAAGAGGAAGATAGAGGACGCCAAGATGAAGCTGGTGACAGAGATAAAGGTAACTGATTTTTTTTTTATGAATTTATCCAAATATCTCTTAAACAAAAGCAGCTGTTGTTGCACAACAAAGGAAGATGATAACTGGTTGGTCAAAAGGCAAATTGATCTTCGTTTTTTAACATCCTACAAATACCCTGTGTGTTAACATGGACTGGAAAGTAATACTACTCATACAAATGTCCTACATACTGTGCTATAAATTATGAACAGCGAGGGCTACAGAGCGTATCGGCATATTTGAACAGTTTATATGTAATTATTTGAATGAATGTAAAAGAAATGCTAAATTTTTTATCTTGACTTTTAATCCTTCGTTGAGGCTGATGGTCTAACAGCAGTAGTGGAAGATGTATTTAGTTCATTTACTTCAATAAAAGTATTAATATCACACTGTGAAATGCTTCACTAGAAGCAAAGGCTCTGCAAAATGCAAAATGAGAGAGTTGGTCCGTCTGGTGCGTTCAGGTCAAAAACTCTCATTTTACAGCTAAACAGTACACTAAATTATGTGTCTGACACATTTGAGGAGAGAAATAGACAATGCAGTATTCATATTTGATCAGCGCTGCCGAGTTTGACAGTCTGACTGTAGTTCAGGGAGCCATTGACATGACTGACAGCTGCGTTAGAGACTCCTCAGCTCTGATTGGTTGTTTCCATTAAGGTGCAGTGAGGCTATCTGAAGCAGTTTGTAGTCAGAGGAAGATGATTTTATTCACAAATTATCGTCCCATTCAGTGCTGTGTGGATATAGTGACAGTTTCAGCAAGTACTTGAGTAAATTTACTAAGTAATGTTCCATGTGGTGTATTATAATAATTTTTTTCTTTTCTTTTTTTTTTAATGAATGGCTGCGTAGTTGAGGAAACAGGCTGCCACAGAGCTGAGGGCCCTGAAGGCTGAGCTGGCCCAAAAGAAGAGCCAGTCCTCTCACCCTGGTCCCACGGCCTCTCTGGGCTTTGGAAATACCACAAGGGACAGACCTCAAGCTCAAAGCACTTCCATCTAATCAAGTGCTTACAGAACTTTGGACAAAACTGTTCTCTGGCCCTAACTTTGCTGAGACAGCAGTAGATCTTGATGTTATACAGCTGACCTTTCTACATGTCTTACTATTTTGTACCTGAGTTTTGTATTTTTGTGCTGTTGCTTTTTCTGCATTTTATTATTACTTCATGTTTGATGTGTTCTAATTGATTCAAAATGTTGATTCTGTTGACTTCTCAAATTTCTCAGGTGCTACAAGCTAATTAAGAAGAAAACTAAAATGTTTAGCTGGTTATGTAACTTCAGTAATTTGCAGGCTTGTCAAAAATGTTTATTTATGACAAGCATAAAGTGCAAAGCTCAGTATTGGTCAGTCAAAAATACTGTTGGTGTCACATTAAAAAGATTGGTTGTCTTTTTTTTTTTTTTTTCAGAGAATCACAATTATGTCAGTTTGCACAGAGGAATGTCTGAGACGTCATTACATTCAACGACAACAGCAGTAAAAGCCACAGTAAAATCTGAAGTGCAACTATGCATCCCTGAACAGGGGGAGGCCACACCCCATTACTGCTACAAAGGAATGTATTGACTTAGCAACAATCAGGAGGGGTGATGGAAATTTCTGCAGCAGTGTTCAGTGTATCCCAGCTAGCATCCTAAGAGTGCATTCCACATCATCGCAGTCTGCTGCCTGGCGACCGGTTCATCGCTGTAGTCCAAAATATTGCCATTCCACATGCCAATGCCCCTCAAACCCTTAGATTTCACTGATTCCGCCTTGGGACAAATACTCTGTGGGTCATCATACCAAACCTGATGCATCTGTCCTTGCAGGTCCTGTGAAAAAACAGGGAATATGAGGAAATCCTGAAATTAAATTAAATGCCTTTAAAGGCGCTTTCCATACATTTTGAGACCTCATGGCAAATGTCATAGTAATGTCATAAACCAAACCAAAACCGTGAAAAAAAACTCTTAGTATAGTATGTCGTCCAAAACCATGAAAAAACAAACACAGTATAGTATGTCATCCAAAATTGTGAAAAAAAGTCATAGTATAGTATGTCGTCCAAAACCGTGAAAAAAAGTCATAGTATAGTATGTCGTCCAAAATCATGAAAAAACATCATAGTATAGTATGTCGTCCAAAATTGTGAAAAAACGTCATAGTATTGTATGTCGTCCAAAACCATGAAAAAACAAACATAGTATAGTATGTCGTCCAAAACCGTGAAAAAACGTCATAGTATAGTATATCGCCCAAAATTATGAAAAAACATCATAGTATAGTATGTCGTCCAAAATTGTGAAAAAACGTCATAGTATTGTATGTCGTCCAAAATTGTGAAAAAACGTCATAGTATTGTATGTCGTCCAAAATTATGAAAAAACATCATAGTATAGTATGTCGTCCAAAATTGTGAAAAAAAGTCATAGTATAGTATGTCGTCCAAAATTATGAAAAAACATCATAGTATAGTATGTCGTCCAAAATTGTGAAAAAACGTCAAAGTATTGTATGTCGTCGAAAACCGTGAAAAAAAAGTCATAGTATAGTATGTCGTCCAAAATTGTGAAAAAACGTCATAGTATTGTATGTCGTCCAAAATTGTGAAAAAAAAGTCATAGTATAGTATGTCGTCCAAAACCATGACAAAAAAGTCATAGTATAGTATGTCGTCCAAAATTGTGAAAAAACGTCATAGTATAGTATGTCGTCCAAAATTGTGAAAAAACGCCATAGTATAGTATGTCGTCCAAAACCATGAAAAAAAACGTCATAGTATAGTATGTCGTCCAAAACCATGAAAAAACTTCATAGTATAGTATGTCGTCCAAAACCATGACAAAAAAGTCATAGTATAGTATGTCGTCCAAAATTATGAAAAAACGTCATACTATAGTATGTCGTCCAAAACCATGACAAAAAAGTCATAGTATAGTATGTCGTCCAAAACCATGAAAAAACATCATAGTATAGTATGTCGTCCAAAACCATGACAAAAAAGTCATAGTATAGTATGTCGTCCAAAACCATGACAAAAAAGTCATAGTATAGTATGTCGTCCAAAACCATGACAAAAAACGTCATAGTATAGTATGTCGTCCAAAATTATGAAAGAACGTCATAGTATAGTATGTCGTCAAAAACCATGACAAAAAAGTCATAGTATGGTATGTCGTCCAAAACCATGAAAAAAAAAACGTCACAGTATAGTATGTCGTCCAAAACCATGAAAAAATGTCATAGTATAGTATGTCGACCAAAACCGTGAAAAAAAGTCATAGTATAGTATGTCGTCCAAAACCATTAAAAAACGTCACAGTATAGTATGTCGTCCAAAATTATGAAAAAAAAACATAGTATAGTATGTCGTCCAAAACTGTGAAAAAACGTCATAGTATAGTATGTCGTCCAAAACCATGAAAAAAAAATGTCGTAGTATAGTATGTCGTCCAAAACCGTGAAAAAAAGTCATAGTATAGTATGTCGTCCAAAATTATAAAAAAAAAGTCATAGTATAGTATGTCGTCCAAAACCATGAAAAAACGTCATAGCATGGTATGTCGTCCAAAATTATGAAAAAAAGTCATAGTATAGTATGTCGTCCAAAATTATAAAAAAAAGTCATAGTATAGTATGTCGTCCAAAACCATGAAAAAAAACTTCATAGTATAGTATGTCGTCCAAAACCATGAAAAAAAATCATAGTATAGTATATCGTCCAAAACCATAAAGAAAAAAAAAATCATAGTATAGTATGTCGTCCAAAACCACGAAAAAACGTCATAGTATAGTATGTCGTCCAAAACCATGACAAAAAAGTCATAGTATAGTATGTCGTCCAAAACCATGAAAAAACAAACATAGTATAGTATGTCGTCCAAAATTGTGAAAAAAAGTCATAGTATAGTATGTCATCCAAAACCATGAAAAAAAGTCATAGTATAGTATGTCGTCCAAAATTATGAAAAAACAAACATAGTATAGTATGTCGTCCAAAACCATGAAAAAAAAGTCCTAGTATAGTATGTCGTCCAAAATTATGAAAAAACAAACATAGTATAGTATGTCGTCCAAAACCATGAAAAAAACGTCATAGTATAGTATGTCGTCCAAAATTGTGAAAAAACAAACATAGTATAGTATGTCGTCCAAAATTATGAAAAAACGTCATAGTATAGTATGTCGTCCAAAATTGTGAAAAAAAGTCATAGTATAGTATGTCGTCCAAAACCATTAAAAAACGTCACAGTATAGTATGTCGTCCAAAATTATGAAAAAAAAACATAGTATAGTATGTCGTCCAAAACTGTGAAAAAACGTCATAGTATAGTATGTCGTCCAAAACCATGAAAAAAAAATGTCATAGTATAGTATGTCGTCCAAAACCGTGAAAAAAAGTCATAGTATAGTATGTTGTCCAAAATTATAAAAAAAAAGTCATAGTATAGTATGTCGTCCAAAACCATGAAAAAACGTCATAGCATGGTATGTCGTCCAAAATTATGAAAAAAAGTCATAGTATAGTATGTCGTCCAAAATTATAAAAAAAAGTCATAGTATAGTATGTCGTCCAAAACCATGAAAAAAAACTTCATAGTATAGTATGTCGTCCAAAACCATGAAAAAAAATCATAGTATAGTATGTCGACCAAAACCGTGAAAAAAAGTCATAGTATAGTATGTCGTCCAAAACCATTAAAAAACGTCATAGTATAGTATGTCGTCCAAAATTATAAAAAAAAGTCATAGTATAGTATGTCGTCCAAAACCATGAAAAAATAAACATAGTATAGTATGTCGTCCAAAATTATGAAAAATAAACATAGTATAGCATGTCGTCCAAAATTATGAAAAAACGTCATAGTATAGTATGTCGTCCAAAACCGTGAAAAAACGTCATAGTATAGTATGTCGTCCAAAATTGCGTAAAAAAGTCATAGTATAGTATGTCGTCCAAAATTGCGTAAAAAAGTCATAGTATAGTATGTCGTCCAAAATTATGAAAAAACGCCATAGTATAGTATGTCGTCCAAAACCATGAAAAAAAACGTCATAGTATAGTATGTCGTCCAAAACCATGAAAAAACTTCATAGTATAGTATGTCGTCCAAAACCGTGAAAAAAAGTCATAGTATAGTATGTCGTCCAAAATTATGAAAAAACGTCATAGTATAGTATGTCGTCCAAAATTGTGAAAAAAAGTCATAGTATAGTATGTCGTCCAAAATCATGAAAAAACGTCATAGTATAGTATGTCGTCCAAAATTGTGAAAAAAAGTCATAGTATAGTATGTCGTCCAAAATTATGAAAAAACATCATAGTATAGTATGTCGTCCAAAACTGTGAAAAAACGTCATAGTATAGTATGTCGTCCAAAATTATGAAAAAAAGTCATAGTATAGTATATCGTCCAAAACCATAAAGAAAAAAACAATCATAGTATAGTATGTCGTCCAAAACCATGACAAAAAAGTCATAGTATAGTATGTCGTCCAAAACCATGACAAAAAAGTCATAGTATAGTATGTCGTCCAAAACCATGAAAAAACAAACATAGTATAGTATGTCGTCCAAAATTGTGAAAAAAAGTCATAGTATAGTATGTCGTCCAAAACCATGACAAAAAAGTCATAGTATAGTATGTCATCCAAAACCATGAAAAAAAGTCATAGTATAGTATGTCGTCCAAAATTATGAAAAGACAAACATAGTATAGTATG